>CATKUP010000088.1:0-1200000 GCA_949786385.1 Onychomys leucogaster
CTCTAACATCCAATGCATTTCAGTTAAGAGCGAGAAACGTGTGAGCTTTGTGAACAATGTAGCTTCGTTTTTGCTGAAAAGTGACTGCATTTACCTGAAACGAAGTCTTGCTTGAAGGAAGACACAGAGCCTGGCATTAACTCCGATTCTGAGGGAAACACACGGCACAGTTCTCGTCCATGAAACCCACTCTGCTTTATTGCAAGAAGCACGCTCTTGCTTCATAGAGTCTCTAATTCAGAGGGAAACGTGAGTGTGCTCAGAACAAAAGAACGGTGTTTCCTACACACGGACCATATGTAGTTCAACTCTGTTTCTGAAACTGATACAAACCACAGG
Source organism: Onychomys leucogaster (assembly GCA_949786385.1). Lineage (NCBI taxonomy): Eukaryota > Metazoa > Chordata > Mammalia > Rodentia > Cricetidae > Onychomys > Onychomys leucogaster. The sequence continues at coordinate 340 of CATKUP010000088.1, forward strand.
TCGTCTAACATCCAATGCTTTTCAGTTAAGGGCGAGAAACGTGTCAGCTTTGTGAACAATGTAGCTTCGTTTGAGCTGAAAAGTGACTGCGTTTACCTAAAATGAAGTCTTCCTTGTAGGAAGACACACGCCTGGCATTTAACTCCGTTTCTGAAGGGAAACACACGGCACAGTTCTCATCCATGAAACACACTCTGCTTTAGAGCAAGAAGCACACTCTTGCTTTCTAGAGTCGCTAATACAGAGGGAAACGTGAGTGTGCTCAGAACATAAGAACTTTTTTTCCTACACACATGGACCATATCTAGTTCAACTCTGTTTTTGAAACTGATACAAACCACAGGTCCTCTAACATCCAATGCTTTTCAGTTAAGAGCGAGAAACGTGTGAGCTTTGTGAACAATGTAGCTTCGTTTGAGCTGAAAAGCGACTGCGTTTACCTGAAACGAAGCCTTGCTTGACGAAAGACACAGTCCTGGCATTTAACTCTGTTTCTGAAGGGAAACACACGGCACAGTTCTCATCCATGAAACACACTCTGCTTTATTGCAAGAAGCACACTCTTGCTTTCTAGAGTCTCTAATACAGAGGGAAACGTGAGTGTGCTCAGAACAAAAGAACGGTGTTTCCTACACACACGGACCATATCTAGTTCAACTCTGTTTCTGAAACTGATACAAACCACAGGTCGTCTAACATCCAATGCTTTTCAGTTAAGAGTGAGAAACGTGTGAGCTTTGTGAGCAATGTAGCTTCGTTTGAGCTGAAAAGTGACTGCATTTACCTGAAACGAAGTCTTGATTGAAGGAAGACACAGAGCCTGCCATTTAACTCCAATTCTGAAGGGAAACACACTGCACTTTTCTCATCCATGAAACACACTCTGCTTTATTGCAAGAAGCACGCACTTGCTTTCTAGAGTCTCTAATACAGAGGGAAACGTGAGTGTGCTCAGAACAAAAGAACGGTGTTTCCTACACACACGGACCATATCTAGTTCAACTCTGTTTCTGAAAGTGATACAAACCACAGGTCCTCTAAAATCCAATGCTTATCAGTTAAGAGCGAGAAACGTGTGAGCTTTGTGAACAATGTAGCTTCGTTTGAGCTGAAAAGTGACTGCGTTTACCTGAAAAGAATACTTGCTTGCAGGAAGACACAGAGCCTGGCATTGAACTCCGTTTCTGAAGGTAAACACACAGCACATTTCTCATCCATGAAAAACACTCTGCTTTAGAGCAAGAAGCACGCTCTTGCTTTCTTGAGTCTCTAATACAGAGGGAAACGTGAGTGTGCTCAGAACAAAAGAACTGTGTTTCCTACACACACGGACCATATCTAGTTCAACTCTGTTTCTGAAACTGATACAAACCACAGGTCCTCTAACATCCAATGCTTTTCATTTAAGAGCGAGATACGTGTGAGCTTCGTGAACAATGTAGCTTCATTGTAGGTGAAAACTGACTGCGTTTACTTGAAACGAAGCCTTGCTTGACGAAAGACACAGTCCTGGCATTTAACTCTGTTTCTGAAGGGAAACACACGGCACAGTTCTCATCCATGAAACACAATCTGCTTTACAGCAAGAAGCACGCTCTTGCTTTCTAGAGTCTCTAATACAGAGGGAAAGGTGAGTGTGCTCAGAACAAAAGAACGGTGTTTCCTACACACACGGACCATATCTAGTTCAACTCTGTTTCTGAAACTGATACAAACCACAGGTCGTCTAACATCCAATGCTTTCAGTTAAGGGCGAGAAACGTGTCAGCTTTGTGAACAATGTAGCTTCGTTTGAGCTGAAAAGTGACTGCGTTTACCTAAAATGAAGTCTTCCTTGTAGGAAGACACACGCCTGGCATTTAACTCCGTTTCTGAAGGGAAACACACGGCACAGTTCTCATCCATGAAACACACTCTGCTTTAGAGCAAGAAGCACACTCTTGCTTTCTAGAGTCGCTAATACAGAGGGAAACGTGAGTGTGCTCAGAACAAAAGAACTTTTTTTCCTACACACATGGACCATATCTAGTTCAACTCTGTTTCTGAAACTGATACAAACCACAGGTCCTCTAACATCCAATGCTTTTCAGTTAAGAGCGAGAAACGTGTGAGCTTTGTGAACAATGTAGCTTCGTTTGAGCTGAAAAGCGACTGCGTTTACCTGAAACGAAGCCTTGCTTGACGAAAGACACAGTCCTGGCATTTAACTCTGTTTCTGAAGGGAAACACACGGCACAGTTCTCATCCATGAAACACACTCTGCTTTATTGCAAGAAGCACACTCTTGCTTTCTAGAGTCTCTAATACAGAGGGAAACGTGAGTGTGCTCAGAACAAAAGAACGGTGTTTCCTACACACACGGACCATATCTAGTTCAACTCTGTTTCTGAAACTGATACAAACCACAGGTCGTCTAACATCCAATGCTTTTCAGTTAAGAGCGAGAAACGTGTGAGCTTTGTGAACAATGTAGCTTCGTTTTTGCTGAAAAGTGACTGCATTTACCTGAAACGAAGTCTTGCTTGAAGGAAGACACAGAGCCTGGCATTTAACTCCGATTCTGAAGGGAAACACACGGCACAGTTCTCATCCATGAAACACACTCTGCTTTATTGCAAGAAGCACGCTCTTGCTTTCTAGAGTCTCTAATACAGAGGGAAACGTGAGTGTGCTCAGAACAAAAGAACGGTGTTTCCTACACACACGGACCATATCTAGTTCAACTCTGTTTCTGAAACTGATACAAACCACAGGTCGTCTAACATCCAATGCTTTTCAATTAAGAGGGAGAAACGTGTCAGCTTTGTGAACAATGTAGCTTCGTTTGAGCTGAAAAGTGACTGCGTTTACCTGAAACGAAATCTTGCTTGTAGGAAGACACACGCCCGGCATTTAACTCCGTTTCTGAAGGGAAACACACAGCACAGTTATCATCCATGAAACACACTCTGCTTTAGAGCAAGAAGCACGCTCCTGCTTTCTAGAGTCTCTAATACAGAGGGGAACGTTAGTGTGCTCAAAACAAAAGAACTGTGTTTCCTACACACACGGACCATATCTAGTTCAACTATGTTTCTGAAACTGATACAAACCACAGGTCTTCTAACATCCAATGCTTTTCAGTTAAGAGCGAGAAACGTGTCAGCTTTGTGAACAATGTAGCTTCATTTGAGCTGAAAATTGACTGCGTTTACCTGAAACGAAATCTTGCTTGTAGGAAGACACACGCCTGGCATTTAACTCCGTTTCTGAAGGGAAACACACAGCACAGTTATCATCCATGAAACACACTCTGCTTTAGAGCAAGAAGCACGCTCTTGCTTTCTAGAGTCTCTAATACAGAGGGGAACTTTAGTGTGCTCAAAACCAAAGAACTGTGTTTCCTACACACATGGACCATATCTAGTTCAACTATGTTTCTGAAACTGATACAAACTACAGGTCTTCTAACATCCAATGCTTTTCAGTTAAGACCGAGAAACGTGTGAGCTTTGTGAACAATGTAGCTTCGTTTGAGCTGAAAAGCGACTGCGTTTACCTGAAACGAAGCCTTGCTTGTAGAAAGACACAGTCCTGGCATTGAACTCCGTTTCTGAAGGGAAACACATGGCACATTTCTCATCCATGAAATACACTCTGCTTTAGAGCAAGAAGCACGCTCTTGCTTTCTAGAGTCTCTAATACAGAGGGAAACGTGAGTGTGCTCAGAACAAAAGAACTGTGTTTCCTACACACGGACCATATCTAGTTCAACTCTGTTTCTGAAACTGATACAAACCACAGGTCCTTTAACATCCAATACTTTTCAGTTAAGAGCGAGAAACTTGTGAGCTTTGTGAACAATGTAGCTTCGTTTGAGCTGAAAAGTGACTGCATTTACCTGAAACGAATACTTGCTTGAAGGAAGACACAGAGCATGGCATTGAACTCCGTTTCTGAAGGGAAACACACAGCACATTTCTCATCCATGAAACACACTCTGCTTTAGAGCAAGAAGCACGCTCTGGCTTTCTAGAGTCTCTAATACAGAGGGAAACCAGAATGTGCTCAGAACAAAAGAACTGTGTTTCCAAAACACACGGACCATATCTAGTTCATCTCTGTTTCTAAAACTGATACAAACCACAGGTCGTCTAACATCCAATACTTTTCAGTTAAGAGCGAGAAACGTGTCAGCTTTGTGAACAATGTAGCTTCGTTTGAGCTGAAAAGCAACTGCTTTTACCTGAAACGAAGACTTGCTTGACGAAAGACACAGTCCTGGCATTTAACTCCGTTTCTGAAGGGAAACACATGGCACAGATCTCATCCATGAAACACACTCTGCATTAGAGCAAGCAGCACGCTCTTGCTTTCTAGAGTCTCTAATACAGAGGGGAACTTTAGTGTGCTCAAACAAAAGAACTGTGTTTCCTACACACACGGAGCATATCTAGGTCAACTCTGTTTCTGAAACGGATACAAACCACAGGTCCTCTATCATCCAATGCTTTTCAGTTAAGAGCGAGAAACGTGTGAGCTTTGTGAACAATGTAGCTTCGTTTGAGCTGAAAAGTGACTGCATTTACCTGAAACGAAGGCTTTCTTGAAGGAAGACACAGAGCCTGACATTTAACTCCGATTCTGAAGGGAAACACATGGCACAGTTCTCATCCATGAAACACACTCTGCTTTATTGCAAGAAGCACGCTCTTGCTTTCTAGAGTCTCTAATACAGAGGGAAACGTGAGTGTGCTCAGAACAAAAGAACGGTATTTCCTACACACACGGACCATATCTAGTTCAACTCTGTTTCTCAAACTGACACAAACCACAGGTCCTCTAACATCCAATGCTTTTCAGTTAAGAGCGAGAAACGTGTGAGCTTTGTGAACAATGTAGCTTCGTTTGAGCTGAAAAGTGACTGCGTTACCTGAAACGAATACTTGCTTGAAGGAAGACACAGAGCCTGGCATTGAACTCCGTTTCTGAAGGGAAACACACAGCACATTTCTCATCCAGGAAACACACTCTGCTTTAGAGCAAGAAGCATGCTCTTGATTTCTAGAGTCTCTAATACAGAGGGAAACGTGAGTGTGCTCAGAACAAAAGAACTGTGTTTCCAACACACACGGACCATATCTAGTTCATCTCTGTTTCTAAAACTGATACAAACCACAGGTCGTCTAACATCCAATGCCTTTCATTTAAGAGCGAGAAACGTGTGAGCTTTGTGAACAATGTAGCTTCGTTTGAGCTGAATAGCGACTGCGTTTACCAGAAACGAAGCCTTGCTTGACGAAAGACACAGTCCTGGCATTTAACACCGTTTCTGAAGGGAAACACATGGCACAGATCTCATCCATGAAACACACTCTGCTTTAGAGCAAGAAGCACGCTCTTGCTTTCTAGAGTCTCTAATACAGAGGGGAACTTTAGTGTGCTCAAAACAAAAGAACTGTGTTTCCTACACACACGGATCATATATAGTTCAACTCTGTTTCTGAAACGGATACAAAAAACAGGTCCTCTATCATCCAATGCTTTTCAGTTAAGAGCGAGAAACGTGTGAGCTTTGTGAACAATGTAGCTTCGTTTGAGCTGAAAAGTGACTGCATTTACCTGAAACGAATACTTGCTTGAAGGAAGACACAGAGCCTGGCATTGAACTCCGTTTCTGAAGGGAAACACACAGCACATTTCTCATCCATGAAACACACTCGGCTTTAGAGCAAGAAGCACGCTCTTGCTTTCTAGATTATCTAATACAGAGGGAAACGTGAGTGTGCTCAGAACAAAAGAACTGTGTTTCCAACACACATGGACCATATCTAGTTCATCTCCTTTTCTAAAACTGATACAAACCACAGGTCGTCTAACATCCAATGCTTTTCATTTAAGAGCGAGAAACCTGTAAGCTTTGTGAACAATGTAGCTTCGTTTGAGCTGAAAAGCGACTGCGTTTACCAGAAACGAAGCCTTGCTTGACGAAAGACACAGTCCTGGCATTTAATTCCGTTTCTGAAGGGAAACACATGGCACAGATCTCATCCATGAAACACACTCTGCTTTAGAGCAAGAAGCACGCTCTTGCTTTCTAGACTCTCTAATACAGAGGGGAACTTTAGTGTGCTCAAAACAAAAGAACTGTGTTTCCTACACACACAGATCATATCTAGTTCAACTCTGTTTCTGAAACGGATACAAACCACAGGTCCTCTAACATCCAATGCTTTGCAGTTAAGAGCGAGAAACGTGTGAGCTTTGTGAACAATGTAGCTAAGTTTGAGCTGAAAAGTGACTGCATTTACCTGAAACGAAGTCTTGCTTGAAGGAAGACACAGAGCCTGACATTTAACTCCGATTCTGAAGGGAAACACATGGCACAGTTCTCATCCATGAAACACACTCTGCTTTATTGCAAGAAGCACGCTGTTGCTTTCTAGAGTCTCTAATACAGAGGGAAACGTGAGTGTGCTCAGAACAAAAGAACGGTGTTTCCTACAAACACGGACCATATCTACTTCAACTCTGTTTCTGAAACTGATACAAACCACAGGTCCTCTAACATCCAATGCTTTTCACTTAAGAGAGAGAAACGTGTGAGCTTTGTGAACAATGTAGCTTCGTTTGAGCTGAAAAGTGACTGTGTTTACCTGAAACGAATACTTGCTTGAAGGAAGACACAGAGCCTGGCATTGAACTCCGTTTCTGAAGGGAAACACCCAGCACATTTCTCATCCATGAAACACACTCTGCTTTAGAGCAAGAAGCACGCTCTTGCTTTCTAGATTCTCTAATACAGAGGGAAACGTGAGTGTGCTCAGAACAAAAGAACTGTGTTTCCAACACACGCGGACCATATCTAGTTCATCTCTGTTTCTAAAACTGATACAAACCACAGGTCGTCTAACATCCAATGCTTTTCAGTTAAGAGCGAGAAACGTGTCAGCTTTGTGAACAATGTAGCTTCGTTTGAGCTGAAAAGTGACTACGTTTACCTGAAACAAATACTTGCTTGAAGGAAGACACAGAGCCTGGCATTTCACTCCGTTTCTGAAGGGAAACACACAGCACAGTTCTCATCCATGAAACACACTCTGCTTTAGAGCAAGAAGCACGCTCTTGCTTTCTAGATTCTCTAATACAGAGGGAAACCTGAGTGTGCTCAGAACAAAAGAACTGTGTTTCCTACTCACGGACCATATCTAGTTCAACTCTGTTTCTGAAACTGATACAAACCACAGGTCCTCTAACATCCAATGCTATTCAGTTAAGAGCGAGAAACGTGTGAGCTTTGTGAACAAAGTAGCTTCGTTGGAGCTGAAAAGTGACTGCATTTACCTGAAACGAAGTCTTCTTGAAGGAAGACACAGAGCCTGGCATTTTACTCCGATTCTGAAGGGAAACACACGGCACAGTTCTCATCCATGAAACACACTCTGCTTTATTGCAAGAAGCACGCTCTTGCATTCTAGAGTCTCTAATACAGAGGGAAACGTGAGTGTGCTCAGAACAAAAGAACGGTGTTTCCTACACACACGGAGCATATCTAGTTCAACTCTGTTTCTGAAACTGATACAAACCACAGGTCGTCTAACATCCAATGCTTTTCAGTTAAGTGCGAGAAACGTGTAAGGTTTGTGAACAATGTAGTTTCGTTTGAGGTGAAAAGTGACTGCGTTTACCTGAAACGAAATCTTGCTTGTAGGAAGACACACGCCTGGCATTTAACTCCGTTTCTGAAGGGAAACACACGGCACAGTTCTCATCCATGAAACACACTCTGCTTTAGAGCAAGAAGCAAGCTCTTGCTTTCTAGAGTCTCTAATACAGAGGGAAACGTGAGTGTGCTCAGAACAAAAGAACTGTGTTTCCTACACACACGGAACATATCTAGTTCGATCTGTTTCTGAAACTGATACAAACCATAGGTCATCTAACATCCAATGCTTTTCATTTAAGAGCGAGAAACGTGTCAGCTTCGTGAACAATGTAGCTTCGTTTGAGCTGAAAAGCGACTGCGTTTACCAGAAACGAAGCCTTGCTTGACGAAAGACACAGTCCTGGCATTTAACTCCGTTTCTGAAGGGAAACACACGGCACAGTTCTCATCCATGAAACACACTCTGCTTTAGAGTAAGAAGAACGCTCGTGCTTTCTAGAATCTCTAATACAGGGGGAAAAGTGAGTGTGCTCCCAACAAAAGAACTGTGTTTCTTACACACACGGACCATATCTAGTTCAACTCTGTTTCTGAAACTGAAAGAAACCACAGGTCCACTAACATCCAATGCTTTTCAGTTAAGAGTGAGAAACGTGTGAGCTTTGTGAACAATGTAGCTTCGTTTGAGCTGAAAAGTGACTGCATTTACCTGAAACGAAGTCTTGATTGAAGGAAGACACAGAGCCTGGCATTTAACTCCAATTCTGAAGGGAAACACACGGCACTTTTCTCATCCATGAAACACACTCTGCTTTATTGCAAGAAGCACGCTCTTGCTTTCTAGAGTCTCTAATACAGAGGGAAACGTGAGTGTGCTCAGAACAAAAGAACGGTGTTTCCTACACACACGGACCATATCTAGTTCAACTCTGTTTCTGAAACTGATACAAACCACAGGTCGTCTACCATCCAATGCTTTTCAGTTAAGAGCGAGAAACGTGTAAGCTTTGTGAACAATGTAGCTTCGTTTGAGGTGAAAAGTGACTGCGTTTACCTGAAATGAAGGCTTGCTTGTAGGAAGACACATGCCTGGCATTTAACTCCGTTTCTGAAGGGAAACACACGGCACAGTTCTCATCCATGAAACACACTCTGCTTTAGAGCAAGAAGCACGCTCTTGCTTTCTAGTGTCTCTAATACAGAGGGAAAATTTAGTGTGCTCAGAACAAAAGAACTGTGTTTCCTACACACACGGACCATATCTAGTTCAACTCTGTTTCTGAAAGTGATACAAACCACAGGTCCTCTAAAATCCAATGCTTTTCATTTAAGAGCGAGAAACGTGTGAGCTTTGTGAACAATGTAGCTTCGTTTGAGCTGAAAAGTGACTGTGTTTACCTGAAAAGAATACTTGCTTGAATGAAGACACAGAGCCTGGCATTTAACTCCGTTTCTGAAGGTAAACACACAGCACATTTCTCATCCATGAAAAACACTCTGCTTTAAAGCAAGAAGCACGCTCTTGCTTTCTAGAGTCTCTAATACAGAGGGAAACGTGAGTGTGCTCAGAACAAAAGAACTGTGTTTCCTACACACACGGACCATATCTAGTTCAACTCTGTTTCTGAAACTGATACAAACCACAGGTCCTCTAACATCCAATGCTTTTCAGTTAAGAGCGAGATTCGTGTGAGCTTCGTGAACAATGTAGCTTCATTGGAGGTGAAAAGTGACTGCGTTTACTTGAAACAAAGCCTTGCTTGACGAAAGACACAGTCCTGGCATTTAACTCTGTTTCTGAAGGGAAACACACGGCACAGTTCTCATCCATGAAACACAATCTGCTTTACAGCAAGAAGCACGCTCTTGCTTTCTAGAGTCTCTAATACAGAGGGAAACGTGAGTGTGCTCAGAACAATAGAACTGTGTTTCCTACACACGGAACTTATCTAGTCAACTCTGTTTCTGAAACTGATACAAACCACAGGTCCTCTAACATCCAATGCTTTTCAGTTAAGAGTGAGAAACGTGTGAGCTTTTTGAACAATGTAGCTTCGTTTGAGCTGAAAATTGACTGTATTTACCTGAAACGAAGTCTTGATTGAAGGAAGACACAGAGCCTGGCATTTAACTCCGATTCTGAAGGGAAACACACGGCACTGTTCTCATCCATGAAACACACTCTGCTTTATTGCAAGAAGCACGCTCTTGCTTTCTAGAGTCTCTAATACAGAGGGAAACGTGAGTGTGCTCAGAACAAAAGAACGGTGTTTCCTACACACACGGACCATATCTAGTTCAACTCTGTTTCTGAAACTGATACAAACCACAGGTTGTCTAACATCCAATGCTTTTCAGTTAAGAGCGAGAAACGTGTAAGCTTTGTGAACAATGTAGCTTCGTTTGAGGTGAAAAGTGACTGCGTTTACCGGAAACGAAATCTTGCTTGTAGGAAGACACACGCCTGGCATTTAACTCCATTTATGAAGGGAAACACACGGCACAGTTCTCATCCATGAAACACACTCTGCTTTATTGCAAGAAGCACACTCTTGCTTTCTAAAGTCTCTAATACAGAGGGAAACGTGACTGTGCTCAGAACAAAAGAACGGTGTTTCCTACACACACGGACCATATCTAGTTCAACTCTGTTTCTGAAACTGATACAAACCACAGGTCGTCTAACATCCAATGCTTTTAAGTTAAGAGTGAGAAACGTGTGAGCTTTGTGAGCAATGTAGCTTCGTTTGAGCTGAAAAGTGACTGCATTTACCTGAAACGAAGTCTTGATTGAAGGAAGACACAGAGCCTGGCATTTAACTCCAATTCTGAAGGGAAACACACTGCACTTTTCTCATCCATGAAACACACTCTGCTTTATTGCAAGAAGCACGCACTTGCTTTCTAGAGTCTCTAATACAGAGGGAAACGTGAGTGTGCTCAGAACAAAAGAACGGTGTTTCCTACACACACGGACCATATCTAGTTCAACTCTGTTTCTGAAAGTGATACAAACCACAGGTCCTCTAAAATCCAATGCTTTTCAGTTAAGAGCGAGAAACGTGTGAGCTTTGTGAACAATGTAGCTTCGTTTGAGCTGAAAAGTGACTGCGTTTACCTGAAAAGAATACTTGCTTGAAGGAAGACACAGAGCCTGGCATTGAACTCCGTTTCTGAAGGTAAACACACAGCACATTTCTCTTCCATGAAAAACACTCTGCTTTAGAGCAAGAAGCACGCTCTTGCTTTCTAGAGTCTCTAATACAGAGGGAAACGTGAGTGTGCTCAGAACAAAAGAACTGTGTTTCCTACACACACGGACCATATCTAGTTCAACTCTGTTTCTGAAACTGATACAAACCACAGGTCCTCTAACATCCAATGCTTTTCATTTAAGAGCGAGATACGTGTGAGCTTCGTGAACACTGTAGCTTCATTGGAGGTGAAAAGTGACTGCGTTTACTTGAAACGAAGCCTTGCTTGACGAAAGACACAGTCCTGGCATTTAACTCTGTTTCTGAAGGGAAACACACACCACATTTCTCATCCATGAAACACAATCTGCTTTACAGCAAGAAGCACGCTCTTGCTTTCTAGAGTCTCTAATACAGAGGGAAAGGTGAGTGTGCTCAGAACAAAAGAACGGTGTTTCCTACACACACGGACCATATCTAGTTCAACTCTGTTTCGGAAACTGATACAAACCACAGGTCATCTAACATCCAATGCTTTTCAGTTAAGAGCGAGAAACGTGTAAGCTTTGTGAACAATGTAGCTTCGCTTGAGGTGAAAATTGATTGCATTTACCTGAAACGAAATCTTGCTTGTAGGAAGACACACGCCTGGCATTTAACTCCGATTCTGAAGGGAAACACACGGCACAGTTCTCATCCATGAAACACACTCTGCTTTAGAGTAAGAAGAATGCTCGTGCTTCCTAGAATCTCTAATACAGGGGGAAAAGTGAGTGTGCTCCGAACAAAAAACTGTGTTTCTTACACACACGGACCATATCTAGTTCAACTCTGTTTCTGAAACTGATACAAACCACAGGTCCTCTAACATCCAATGCTTTTCAGTTAAGAGTGAGAAACGTGTGAGCTTTTTGAACAATGTAGCTTCGTTTGAGCTGAAAATTGACTGTATTTACGTGAAACGAAGTCTTGATTGAAGGAAGACACAGAGCCTGGCATTTAACTCCGATTCTGAAGGGAAACACACGGCACTGTTCTCATCCATGAAACACACTCTGCTTTATTGCAAGAAGCACGCTCTTGCTTTCTAGAGTCTCTAATACAGAGGGAAACGTGAGTGTGCTCAGAACAAAAGAACGGTGTTTCCTACACACACGGACCATATCTAGTTCAACTCTGTTTCTGAAACTGATACAAACCACAGGTCGTCTAACATCCAATGCTTTTCAGTTAAGAGCGAGAAACGTGTAAGCTTTGTGAACAATGTAGCTTCGTTTGAGGTGAAAAGTGACTGCGTTTACCGGAAACGAAATCTTGCTTGTAGGAAGACACACGCCTGGCATTTAACTCCATTTCTGAAGGGAAACACACGGCACAGTTCTCATCCATGAAACACACTCTGCTTTATTGCAAGAAGCACGCTCTTGCTTTCTAGAGTCTCTAATACAGAGGGAAACGTGAGTGTGTTCAGAACAAAAGAACGGTGTTTCCTACACACACGGACCATATCTAGTTCAACTCTGTTTCTGAAACTGATACAAACCACAGGTCGTCTAACATCCAATGCTTTTCAGTTAAGAGCGAGAAACGTGTAAGCTTTGTGAACAATGTAGCTTCGTTTGAGGTGAAAAATGACTGCGTTTACCTGAAACGAAATCTTGCTTGTAGGAAGACACACGCCTGGCATTTAACTCCGTTTCTGAAGGGAAACACAAGGCACAGTTTTCATCCATGAAACACACTCTGCTTTAGAGCAAGAAGCACGCTCTTGCTTTCTAGAGTCTCTAATACAGAGGGAAAATTTAGTGTGCTCAGAACAAAAGAACTGTGTTTCCTACACACACGGACCATATCTAGTTCAACTCTGTTTCTGAAACTGATACAAACCACAGGTCCTCTAACATCCAATGCATTTCAGTTAAGAGCGAGAAACGTGTGAGCTTTGTGAACAATGTAGCTTCGTTTTTGCTGAAAAGTGACTGCATTTACCTGAAACGAAGTCTTGCTTGAAGGAAGACACAGAGCCTGGCATTTAACTCCGATTCTGAAGGGAAACACACGGCACAGTTCTCGTCCATGAAACCCACTCTGCTTTATTGCAAGAAGCACGCTCTTGCTTCATAGAGTCTCTAATTCAGAGGGAAACGTGAGTGTGCTCAGAACAAAAGAACGGTGTTTCCTACACACGGACCATATGTAGTTCAACTCTGTTTCTGAAACTGATACAAACCACAGGTCGTCTAACATCCAATGCTTTTCAGTTAAGGGCGAGAAACGTGTCAGCTTTGTGAACAATGTAGCTTCGTTTGAGCTGAAAAGTGACTGCGTTTACCTAAAATGAAGTCTTCCTTGTAGGAAGACACACGCCTGGCATTTAACTCCGTTTCTGAAGGGAAACACACGGCACAGTTCTCATCCATGAAACACACTCTGCTTTAGAGCAAGAAGCACACTCTTGCTTTCTAGAGTCGCTAATACAGAGGGAAACGTGAGTGTGCTCAGAACATAAGAACTTTTTTTCCTACACACATGGACCATATCTAGTTCAACTCTGTTTTTGAAACTGATACACACCACAGGTCCTCTAACATCCAATGCTTTTCAGTTAAGAGCGAGAAACGTGTGAGCTTTGTGAACAATGTAGCTTCGTTTGAGCTGAAAAGCGACTGCGTTTACCTGAAACGAAGCCTTGCTTGACGAAAGACACAGTCCTGGCATTTAACTCTGTTTCTGAAGGGAAACACACGGCACAGTTCTCATCCATGAAACACACTCTGCTTTATTGCAAGAAGCACACTCTTGCTTTCTAGAGTCTCTAATACAGAGGGAAACGTGAGTGTGCTCAGAACAAAAGAACGGTGTTTCCTACACACACGGACCATATCTAGTTCAACTCTGTTTCTGAAACTGATACAAACCACAGGTCGTCTAACATCCAATGCTTTTCAGTTAAGAGTGAGAAACGTGTGAGCTTTGTGAGCAATGTAGCTTCGTTTGAGCTGAAAAGTGACTGCATTTACCTGAAACGAAGTCTTGATTGAAGGAAGACACAGAGCCTGCCATTTAACTCCAATTCTGAAGGGAAACACACTGCACTTTTCTCATCCATGAAACACACTCTGCTTTATTGCAAGAAGCACGCACTTGCTTTCTAGAGTCTCTAATACAGAGGGAAACGTGAGTGTGCTCAGAACAAAAGAACGGTGTTTCCTACACACACGGACCATATCTAGTTCAACTCTGTTTCTGAAAGTGATACAAACCACAGGTCCTCTAAAATCCAATGCTTATCAGTTAAGAGCGAGAAACGTGTGAGCTTTGTGAACAATGTAGCTTCGTTTGAGCTGAAAAGTGACTGCGTTTACCTGAAAAGAATACTTGCTTGCAGGAAGACACAGAGCCTGGCATTGAACTCCGTTTCTGAAGGTAAACACACAGCACATTTCTCATCCATGAAAAACACTCTGCTTTAGAGCAAGAAGCACGCTCTTGCTTTCTTGAGTCTCTAATACAGAGGGAAACGTGAGTGTGCTCAGAACAAAAGAACTGTGTTTCCTACACACACGGACCATATCTAGTTCAACTCTGTTTCTGAAACTGATACAAACCACAGGTCCTCTAACATCCAATGCTTTTCATTTAAGAGCGAGATACGTGTGAGCTTCGTGAACAATGTAGCTTCATTGTAGGTGAAAACTGACTGCGTTTACTTGAAACGAAGCCTTGCTTGACGAAAGACACAGTCCTGGCATTTAACTCTGTTTCTGAAGGGAAACACACGGCACAGTTCTCATCCATGAAACACAATCTGCTTTACAGCAAGAAGCACGCTCTTGCTTTCTAGAGTCTCTAATACAGAGGGAAAGGTGAGTGTGCTCAGAACAAAAGAACGGTGTTTCCTACACACACGGACCATATCTAGTTCAACTCTGTTTCTGAAACTGATACAAACCACAGGTCGTCTAACATCCAATGCTTTCAGTTAAGGGCGAGAAACGTGTCAGCTTTGTGAACAATGTAGCTTCGTTTGAGCTGAAAAGTGACTGCGTTTACCTAAAATGAAGTCTTCCTTGTAGGAAGACACACGCCTGGCATTTAACTCCGTTTCTGAAGGGAAACACACGGCACAGTTCTCATCCATGAAACACACTCTGCTTTAGAGCAAGAAGCACACTCTTGCTTTCTAGAGTCGCTAATACAGAGGGAAACGTGAGTGTGCTCAGAACAAAAGAACTTTTTTTCCTACACACATGGACCATATCTAGTTCAACTCTGTTTCTGAAACTGATACAAACCACAGGTCCTCTAACATCCAATGCTTTTCAGTTAAGAGCGAGAAACGTGTGAGCTTTGTGAACAATGTAGCTTCGTTTGAGCTGAAAAGCGACTGCGTTTACCTGAAACGAAGCCTTGCTTGACGAAAGACACAGTCCTGGCATTTAACTCTGTTTCTGAAGGGAAACACACGGCACAGTTCTCATCCATGAAACACACTCTGCTTTATTGCAAGAAGCACACTCTTGCTTTCTAGAGTCTCTAATACAGAGGGAAACGTGAGTGTGCTCAGAACAAAAGAACGGTGTTTCCTACACACACGGACCATATCTAGTTCAACTCTGTTTCTGAAACTGATACAAACCACAGGTCGTCTAACATCCAATGCTTTTCAGTTAAGAGTGAGAAACGTGTGAGCTTTGTGAGCAATGTAGCTTCGTTTGAGCTGAAAAGTGACTGCATTTACCTGAAACGAAGTCTTGATTGAAGGAAGAAACAGAGCCTGCCATTTAACTCCAATTCTGAAGGGAAACACACTGCACTTTTCTCATCCATGAAACACACTCTGCTTTATTGCAAGAAGCACGCACTTGCTTTCTAGAGTCTCTAATACAGAGGGAAACGTGAGTGTGCTCAGAACAAAAGAACGGTGTTTCCTACACACACGGACCATATCTAGTTCAACTCTGTTTCTGAAAGTGATACAAACCACAGGTCCTCTAAAATCCAATGCTTATCAGTTAAGAGCGAGAAACGTGTGAGCTTTGTGAACAATGTAGCTTCGTTTGAGCTGAAAAGTGACTGCGTTTACCTGAAAAGAATACTTGCTTGCAGGAAGACACAGAGCCTGGCATTGAACTCCGTTTCTGAAGGTAAACACACAGCACATTTCTCATCCATGAAAAACACTCTGCTTTAGAGCAAGAAGCACGCTCTTGCTTTCTTGAGTCTCTAATACAGAGGGAAACGTGAGTGTGCTCAGAACAAAAGAACTGTGTTTCCTACACACACGGACCATATCTAGTTCAACTCTGTTTCTGAAACTGATACAAACCACAGGTCCTCTAACATCCAATGCTTTTCATTTAAGAGCGAGATACGTGTGAGCTTCGTGAACAATGTAGCTTCATTGGAGGTGAAAAGTGACTGCGTTTACTTGAAACGAAGCCTTGCTTGACGAAAGACACAGTCCTGGCATTTAACTCTGTTTCTGAAGGGAAACACACGGCACAGTTCTCATCCATGAAACACAATCTGCTTTACAGCAAGAAGCACGCTCTTGCTTTCTAGAGTCTCTAATACAGAGGGAAAGGTGAGTGTGCTCAGAACAAAAGAACGGTGTTTCCTACACACATGGACCATATCTAGTTCAACTCTGTTTCTGAAACTGATACAAACCACAGGTCATCTAACATCCAATGCTTTTCAGTTAAGAGCGAGAAACGTGTAAGCTTTGTGAACAATGTAGCTTCGCTTGAGGTGAAAATTGATTGCATTTACCTGAAACGAAATCTTGCTTGTAGGAAGACACACGCCTGGCATTTAACTCCGATTCTGAAGGGAAACACACGGCACAGTTCTCATCCATGAAACACACTCTGCTTTAGAGTAAGAAGAATGCTCGTGCTTTCTAGAATCTCTAATACAGGGGGAAAAGTGAGTGTGCTCCGAACAAAAAACTGTGTTTCTTACACACACGGACCATATCTAGTTCAACTCTGTTTCTGAAACTGATACAAACCACAGGTCCTCTAACATCCAATGCTTTTCAGTTAAGAGTGAGAAACGTGTGAGCTTTTTGAACAATGTAGCTTCGTTTGAGCTGAAAATTGACTGTATTTACGTGAAACGAAGTCTTGATTGAAGGAAGACACAGAGCCTGGCATTTAACTCCGATTCTGAAGGGAAACACACGGCACAGTTCTCATCCATGAAACACACTCTGCTTTATTGCAAGAAGCACGCTCTTGCTTTCTAGAGTCTCTAATACAGAGGGAAACGTGAGTGTGCTCAGAACAAAAGAACGGTGTTTCCTACACACACGGACCATATCTAGTTCAACTCTGTTTCTGAAACTGATACAAACCACAGGTCGTCTAACATCCAATGCTTTTCAGTTAAGAGCGAGAAACGTGTAAGCTTTGTGAACAATGTAGCTTCGTTTGAGGTGAAAAGTGACTGCGTTTACCGGAAACGAAATCTTGCTTGTAGGAAGACACACGCCTGGCATTTAACTCCATTTCTGAAGGGAAACACATGGCACAGTTCTCATCCATGAAACACACTCTGCTTTATTGCAAGAAGCACGCTCTTGCTTTCTAGAGTCTCTAATACAGAGGGAAACGTGAGTGTGTTCAGAACAAAAGAACGGTGTTTCCTACACACACGGACCATATCTAGTTCAACTCTGTTTCTGAAACTGATACAAACGACAGGTCGTCTAACATCCAATGCTTTTCAGTTAAGAGCGAGAAACGTGTAAGCTTTGTGAACAATGTAGCTTCGTTTGAGGTGAAAAATGACTGCGTTTACCTGAAACGAAATCTTGCTTGTAGGAAGACACACGCCTGGCATTTAACTCCGTTTCTGAAGGGAAACACAAGGCACAGTTTTCATCCATGAAACACACTCTGCTTTAGAGCAAGAAGCACGCTCTTGCTTTCTAGAGTCTCTAATACAGAGGGAAAATTTAGTGTGCTCAGAACAAAAGAACTGTGTTTCCTACACACACGGACCATATCTAGTTCAACTCTGTTTCTGAAACTGATACAAACCACAGGTCCTCTAAAATCCAATACTTTTCAGTTAAGAGCGAGAAACGTGTGAGCTTTAGGAACAATGTAGCTTCGTTTGAGCTGAAAAGTGACTGCGTTTACCTGAAAAGAATACTTGCCTGAAGGAAGACACAGAGCCTGGCATTTAACTCCGTTTCTGAAGGTAAACACACACCACATTTCTCATCCATGAAAAACACTCTGCTTTAGAGCAAGAAGCACGCTCTTGTTTCTAGAGTCTCTAATACAGAGGAAAACGTGAGTGTGCTCAGAACAAAAGAACTGTGTTTCCTACACACACGGACCATATCTAGTTCATCTCTGTATCTAAAACTGATACAAACCACAGGTCGTCTAACATCCAATGCTTTTCAGTTAAGAGCGAGAAACGTGTAAGCTTTGTGAACAATGTAGCTTCGTTTGAGGTGAAAATTGACTGCATTTACCTGAAACGAAATCTTGCTAGTAGGAAGACACACGCCTGGATTTAACTCCGATTCTGAAGGGAAACACACGGCACAGTTCTCATCCATGAAACACACTCTGCTTTAGAGTAAGAAGAACGCTCGTGCTTTCTAGAATCTCTAATACAGGGGGAAAAGTGAGTGTGCTCCGAACAAAAGAACTGTGTTTCTTACACACACGGACCATATCTAGTTCAACTCTGTTTCTGAAACTGATACAAACCACAGGTCCTCTAACATCCAATGCATTTCAGTTAAGAGCGAGAAACGTGTGAGCTTTGTGAACAATGTAGCTTCGTTTTTGCTGAAAAGTGACTGCATTTACCTGAAACGAAGTCTTGCTTGAAGGAAGACACAGAGCCTGGCATTTAACTCCGATTCTGAAGGGAAACACACGGCACAGTTCTCGTCCATGAAACACACTCTGCTTTATTGCAAGAAGCACGCTCTTGCTTCATAGAGTCTCTAATACAGAGGGAAACGTGAGTGTGCTCAGAACAAAAGAACGGTGTTTCCTACACACGGACCATATGTAGTTCAACTCTGTTTCTGAAACTGATACAAACCACAGGTCGTCTAACATCCAATGCTTTTCAGTTAAGGGCGAGAAACGTGTCAGCTTTGTGAACAATGTAGCTTCGTTTGAGCTGAAAAGTGACTGCGTTTACCTAAAATGAAGTCTTCCTTGTAGGAAGACACACGCCTGGCATTTAACTCCGTTTCTGAAGGGAAACACACGGCACAGTTCTCATCCATGAAACACACTCTGCTTTAGAGCAAGAAGCACACTCTTGCTTTCTAGAGTCGCTAATACAGAGGGAAACGTGAGTGTGCTCAGAACAAAAGAACTTTTTTTCCTACACACATGGACCATATCTAGTTCAACTCTGTTTCTGAAACTGATACAAACCACAGGTCCTCTAACATCCAATTCTTTTCAGTTAAGAGCGAGAAACGTGTGAGCTTTGTGAACAATGTAGCTTCGTTTGAGCTGAAAAGCGACTGCGTTTACCTGAAACGAAGCCTTGCTTGACGAAAGACACAGTCCTGGCATTTAACTCTGTTTCTGAAGGGAAACACACGGCACAGTTCTCATCCATGAAACACAATCTGCTTTACAGCAAGAAGCACGCTCTTGCTTTCTAGAGCCTCTAATACAGAAGGAAACGTGAGTGTGCTCAGAACAAAAGAACTGTGTTTCCTACACACGGACCATATCTAGTTCAACTCTGTTTCTGAAACTGATACAAACCACAGGTCCTCTAACATCCAATACTTTTCAGTTAAGAGCGAGAAACGTGTGAGCTTTGTGAACAATATCGCTTCGTTTGAGCTGAAAAGTGACTGCATTTACCTGAAACAAATACTTGCTTGAAGGAAGACACAGAGCCTGGCATTGAACTCCGTTTCTGAAGGGAAACACACAGCACATTTCTCATCCATGAAACACATTCTGCTTTAGGGCAAGAAGCACGCTCTTGCATTCTAGAGTCTCTAATACAGAGGGAAACGTGAGTGTGCTCAGAACAAAAGAACTGTGTTTCCAAAACACATGGACGATATCTAGTTCATCTCTGTTTCTAAAACTGATACAAACCACAGCTTGTCTAACATCCAATGCTTTTCAGTTAAGAGCGAGAAACGTGTCAGCTTTGTGAACAATGTAGCTTTGTTTGAGCTGAAATGCAACTGCGTTTACCTAAAACGAAGCCTTGCTTGACGAAAGACACAGTCCTGGCATTTAACTCCGTTTCTGAAGGGAAACACACGGCACAGTTCTCATCCATGAAACACACTCTGCTTTAGAGCAAGAAGCACGCTCTTGCTTTCTAGAGTCTCTAATACAGAGGGAAACATGAGTGTGCTCAGAACAAAAGAACTGTGTTTCCTACTCACGGACCATATCTAGTTCAACTCTGTTTCTGAAACTGATACAAACCACAGGTCCTCTAACATCCAATGCTTTTCAGTTAAGAGCGAGAAACGTGTGAGCTTTGTGAACAATTTAGCTTCCTTTGAGCTGAAAAGTGACTGCATTTACCTGAAACAAAGTCTTGCTTGAAGGAAGACACAGAGCCTGGCATTTAACTCCGATTCTGAAGGGAAACACACGGCACAGTTCTCATCCATGAAACACACTCTGCTTTAGAGCAAGAAGCACGCTCTTGCTTTCTAGAGTCTCTAATACAGAGGGAAAATTTAGTGTGCTCAGAACAAAAGAACTGTGTTTCCTACACACACGGACCATATCTAGTTCAACTCTGTTTCTGAAACTGATACAAACCACAGGTCCTCTAAAATCCAATGCTTTTCAGTTAAGAGCGAGAAACGTGTGAGCTTTAGGAACAATGTAGCTTCGTTTGAGCTGAAAAGTGACTGCGTTTACCTGAAAAGAATACTTGCCTGAAGGAAGACACAGAGCCTGGCATTTAACTCCGTTTCTGAAGGTAAACACACACCACATTTCTCATCCATGAAAAACACTCTGCTTTAGAGCAAGAAGCACGCTCTTGTTTCTAGAGTCTCTAATACAGAGGAAAACGTGAGTGTGCTCAGAACAAAAGAACTGTGTTTCCTACACACACGGACCATATCTAGTTCATCTCTGTATCTAAAACTGATACAAACCACAGGTCGTCTAACATCCAATGCTTTTCAGTTAAGAGCGAGAAACGTGTAAGCTTTGTGAACAATGTAGCTTCGTTTGAGGTGAAAATTGACTGCATTTACCTGAAACGAAATCTTGCTAGTAGGAAGACACACGCCTGGATTTAACTCCGATTCTGAAGGGAAACACACGGCACAGTTCTCATCCATGAAACACACTCTGCTTTAGAGTAAGAAGAACGCTCGTGCTTTCTAGAATCTCTAATACAGGGGGAAAAGTGAGTGTGCTCCGAACAAAAGAACTGTGTTTCTTACACACACGGACCATATCTAGTTCAACTCTGTTTCTGAAACTGATACAAACCACAGGTCCTCTAACATCCAATGCATTTCAGTTAAGAGCGAGAAACGTGTGAGCTTTGTGAACAATGTAGCTTCGTTTTTGCTGAAAAGTGACTGCATTTACCTGAAACGAAGTCTTGCTTGAAGGAAGACACAGAGCCTGGCATTTAACTCCGATTCTGAAGGGAAACACACGGCACAGTTCTCGTCCATGAAACACACTCTGCTTTATTGCAAGAAGCACGCTCTTGCTTCATAGAGTCTCTAATACAGAGGGAAACGTGAGTGTGCTCAGAACAAAAGAACGGTGTTTCCTACACACGGACCATATGTAGTTCAACTCTGTTTCTGAAACTGATACAAACCACAGGTCGTCTAACATCCAATGCTTTTCAGTTAAGGGCGAGAAACGTGTCAGCTTTGTGAACAATGTAGCTTCGTTTGAGCTGAAAAGTGACTGCGTTTACCTAAAATGAAGTCTTCCTTGTAGGAAGACACACGCCTGGCATTTAACTCCGTTTCTGAAGGGAAACACACGGCACAGTTCTCATCCATGAAACACACTCTGCTTTAGAGCAAGAAGCACACTCTTGCTTTCTAGAGTCGCTAATACAGAGGGAAACGTGAGTGTGCTCAGAACAAAAGAACTTTTTTTCCTACACACATGGACCATATCTAGTTCAACTCTGTTTCTGAAACTGATACAAACCACAGGTCCTCTAACATCCAATTCTTTTCAGTTAAGAGCGAGAAACGTGTGAGCTTTGTGAACAATGTAGCTTCGTTTGAGCTGAAAAGCGACTGCGTTTACCTGAAACGAAGCCTTGCTTGACGAAAGACACAGTCCTGGCATTTAACTCTGTTTCTGAAGGGAAACACACGGCACAGTTCTCATCCATGAAACACAATCTGCTTTACAGCAAGAAGCACGCTCTTGCTTTCTAGAGCCTCTAATACAGAAGGAAACGTGAGTGTGCTCAGAACAAAAGAACTGTGTTTCCTACACACGGACCATATCTAGTTCAACTCTGTTTCTGAAACTGATACAAACCACAGGTCCTCTAACATCCAATACTTTTCAGTTAAGAGCGAGAAACGTGTGAGCTTTGTGAACAATATCGCTTCGTTTGAGCTGAAAAGTGACTGCATTTACCTGAAACAAATACTTGCTTGAAGGAAGACACAGAGCCTGGCATTGAACTCCGTTTCTGAAGGGAAACACACAGCACATTTCTCATCCATGAAACACATTCTGCTTTAGGGCAAGAAGCACGCTCTTGCATTCTAGAGTCTCTAATACAGAGGGAAACGTGAGTGTGCTCAGAACAAAAGAACTGTGTTTCCAAAACACATGGACCATATCTAGTTCATCTCTGTTTCTAAAACTGATACAAACCACAGCTTGTCTAACATCCAATGCTTTTCAGTTAAGAGCGAGAAACGTGTCAGCTTTGTGAACAATGTAGCTTTGTTTGAGCTGAAATGCAACTGCGTTTACCTAAAACGAAGCCTTGCTTGACGAAAGACACAGTCCTGGCATTTAACTCCGTTTCTGAAGGGAAACACACGGCACACTTCTCATCCATGAAACACACTCTGCTTTAGAGCAAGAAGCACGCTCTTGCTTTCTAGAGTCTCTAATACAGAGGGAAATATGAGTGTGCTCAGAACAAAAGAACTGTGTTTCCTACTCACGGACCATATCTAGTTCAACTCTGTTTCTGAAACTGATACAAACCACAGGTCCTCTAACATCCAATGCTTTTCAGTTAAGAGCGAGAAACGTGTGAGCTTTGTGAACAATTTAGCTTCCTTTGAGCTGAAAAGTGACTGCATTTACCTGAAACAAAGTCTTGCTTGAAGGAAGACACAGAGCCTGGCATTTAACTCCGATTCTGAAGGGAAACACACGGCACAGTTCTCATCCATGAAACACACTCTGCTTTATTGCAAGAAGCACGCTCTTGCTTTCTAGAGTCTCTAATACAGAGGGAAACGTGAGTGTGCTCAGAACAAAAGAACGGTGTTTCCTACACACACGGACCATATCTAGTTCAACTCTGTTTCTGAAACTGATACAAACCACAGGTCGTCTAACATCCAATGCTTTTCAGTTAAGAGCGAGAAACGTGTAAGCTTTGTGAACAATGTAGCTTTGTTTGAGGTGAAAAGTGACTGCGTTTACCTGAAACGAAATCTTGCTTGTAGGAAGACACACGCCTGGCATTTAACTCCGTATCTGAAGGGAAACACACGGCACAGTTCTCATCCATGAAACACACTCAGCTTTGGAGCAAGAAGCACGCTCTTGCTTTCTAAAGTCTCTAATGCAGAGGGAAAATTTAGTGTGCTCAGAACAAAAGAACGGTGTTTCCTACACACACGGACCATATCTAGTTCAACTCTGTTTCTGAAACTGATACAAACCACAGGTCGCCTAACATCCAATGCTTTTCAGTTAAGAGCGAGAAACATGTGAGCTTTGTGAACAATGAGGCTTCATTTGAGCTTAAAAGTGACTGCGTTTACCTGAAACGAAGTCTTGCTTGAAGAAAGACACAGAGCCTGGCATTTAACTACGTTTCTGAAGGAAAACACATGGCACAATTCTCATCCATGAAACACACTCTGCTTTAGAGCAAGAAGCACGCTCTTGCTTTCTAGAGTCTCTAATACAGAGGGAAACGTGAGTGTGCTCAGAACAAAAGAACTGTGTTTCCTACACACGGACCATATCTAGTTCAACTCTGTTTCTGTAACTGATACAAACCACAGGTCCTCTAACATCCAATACTTTTCAGTTAAGAGCGAGAAACGTCTGAGCTTTGTGAACAATGTAGCTTCGTTTGAGCTGAAAAGTGACTGCGTTTACCTGAAACGAATACTTGCTTGAAGGAAGACACAGAGCCTGGCATTTAACTCCGTTTCTGAAGGGAAACACACAGCACAGTTCTCATCCATGAAACACACTCTGCTTTAGAGCAAGAAGCACGCTCTTGCTTTCTAGAGTCTCTAATACAGAGGGAAACATGAGTGTGCTCATAACAAAAGAACTGTGTTTCCTACTCACAGACCATATCTAGTTCAACTCTGTTTCTGAAACTGATACAAACCACAGGTCGTCTAACATCCAATGCTTTTCAGTTAAGAGCGAGAAACGTGTGAGCTTTGTGAGCAATGTAGCTTCGTTTGAGCTGAAAAGTGACTGCATTTACCTGAAACGAAGTCTTGATTGAAGGAAGACACAGAGCCTGCCATTTAACTCCAATTCTGAAGGGAAACACACTGCACTTTTCTCATCCATGAAACACACTCTGCTTTATTGCAAGAAGCACGCACTTGCTTTCTAGAGTCTCTAATACAGAGGGAAACGTGAGTGTGCTCAGAACAAAAGAACGGTGTTTCCTACACACACGGACCATATCTAGTTCAACTCTGTTTCTGAAAGTGATACAAACCACAGGTCCTCTAAAATCCAATGCTTATCAGTTAAGAGCGAGAAACGTGTGAGCTTTGTGAACAATGTAGCTTCGTTTGAGCTGAAAAGTGACTGCGTTTACCTGAAAAGAATACTTGCTTGCAGGAAGACACAGAGCCTGTCATTGAACTCCGTTTCTGAAGGTAAACACACAGCACATTTCTCATCCATGAAAAACACTCTGCTTTAGAGCAAGAAGCACGCTCTTGCTTTCTTGAGTCTCTAATACAGAGGGAAACGTGAGTGTGCTCAGAACAAAAGAACTGTGTTTCCTACACACACGGACCATATCTAGTTCAACACTGTTTCTGAAACTGATACAAACCACAGGTCATCTAACATCCAATGCTTTTCAGTTAAGAGCGAGAAACGTGTAAGCTTTGTGAACAATGTAGCTTCGCTTGAGGTGAAAATTGATTGCATTTACCTGAAACGAAATCTTGCTTGTAGGAAGACACACGCCTGGCATTTAACTCCGATTCTGAAGGGAAACACACGGCACAGTTCTCATCCATGAAACACACTCTGCTTTAGAGTAAGAAGAATGCTCGTGCTTTCTAGAATCTCTAATACAGGGGGAAAAGTGAGTGTGCTCCGAACAAAAAACTGTGTTTCTTACACACACGGACCATATCTAGTTCAACTCTGTTTCTGAAACTGATACAAACCACAGGTCCTCTAACATCCAATGCTTTTCAGTTAAGAGTGAGAAACGTGTGAGCTTTTTGAACAATG
This sequence comes from Onychomys leucogaster, assembly GCA_949786385.1. NCBI lineage: Eukaryota > Metazoa > Chordata > Mammalia > Rodentia > Cricetidae > Onychomys > Onychomys leucogaster. The sequence goes on from CATKUP010000088.1 coordinate 25,854, forward strand.
TAGCTTCGTTTGACCTGAAAATTGACTGTATTTACGTGAAACGAAGTCTTGATTGAAGGAAGACACAGAGCCTGGCATTTAACTCCGATTCTGAAGGGAAACACACGGCACAGTTCTCATCCATGAAACACACTCTGCTTTATTGCAAGAAGCACGCTCTTGCTTTCTAGAGTCTCTAATACAGAGGGAAACGTGAGTGTGCTCAGAACAAAAGAACGGTGTTTCCTACACACACGGACCATATCTAGTTCAACTCTGTTTCTGAAACTGATACAAACCACAGGTCGTCTAACATCCAATGCTTTTCAGTTAAGAGCGAGAAACGTGTAAGCTTTGTGAACAATGTAGCTTCGTTTGAGGTGAAAAGTGACTGCGTTTACCGGAAACGAAATCTTGCTTGTAGGAAGACACACGCCTGGCATTTAACTCCATTTCTGAAGGGAAACACATGGCACAGTTCTCATCCATGAAACACACTCTGCTTTATTGCAAGAAGCACGCTCTTGCTTTCTAGAGTCTCTAATACAGAGGGAAACGTGAGTGTGTTCAGAACAAAAGAACGGTGTTTCCTACACACACGGACCATATCTAGTTCAACTCTGTTTCTGAAAGTGATACAAACCACAGGTCGTCTAACATCCAATGCTTTTCAGTTAAGAGCGAGAAACGTGTAAGCTTTGTGAACAATGTAGCTTCGTTTGAGGTGAAAAATGACTGCGTTTACCTGAAACGAAATCTTGCTTGTAGGAAGACACACGCCTGGCATTTAACTCCGTTTCTGAAGGGAAACACAAGGCACAGTTTTCATCCATGAAACACACTCTGCTTTAGAGCAAGAAGCACGCTCTTGCTTTCTAGAGTCTCTAATACAGAGGGAAAATTTAGTGTGCTCAGAACAAAAGAACTGTGTTTCCTACACACACGGACCATATCTAGTTCAACTCTGTTTCTGAAACTGATACAAACCACAGGTCCTCTAAAATCCAATACTTTTCAGTTAAGAGCGAGAAACGTGTGAGCTTTAGGAACAATGTAGCTTCGTTTGAGCTGAAAAGTGACTGCGTTTACCTGAAAAGAATACTTGCCTGAAGGAAGACACAGAGCCTGGCATTTAACTCCGTTTCTGAAGGTAAACACACACCACATTTCTCATCCATGAAAAACACTCTGCTTTAGAGCAAGAAGCACGCTCTTGTTTCTAGAGTCTCTAATACAGAGGAAAACGTGAGTGTGCTCAGAACAAAAGAACTGTGTTTCCTACACACACGGACCATATCTAGTTCATCTCTGTATCTAAAACTGATACAAACCACAGGTCGTCTAACATCCAATGCTTTTCAGTTAAGAGCGAGAAACGTGTAAGCTTTGTGAACAATGTAGCTTCGTTTGAGGTGAAAATTGACTGCATTTACCTGAAACGAAATCTTGCTAGTAGGAAGACACACGCCTGGATTTAACTCCGATTCTGAAGGGAAACACACGGCACAGTTCTCATCCATGAAACACACTCTGCTTTAGAGTAAGAAGAACGCTCGTGCTTTCTAGAATCTCTAATACAGGGGGAAAAGTGAGTGTGCTCCGAACAAAAGAACTGTGTTTCTTACACACACGGACCATATCTAGTTCAACTCTGTTTCTGAAACTGATACAAACCACAGGTCCTCTAACATCCAATGCATTTCAGTTAAGAGCGAGAAACGTGTGAGCTTTGTGAACAATGTAGCTTCGTTTTTGCTGAAAAGTGACTGCATTTACCTGAAACGAAGTCTTGCTTGAAGGAAGACACAGAGCCTGGCATTTAACTCCGATTCTGAAGGGAAACACACGGCACAGTTCTCATCCATGAAACACACTCTGCTTTATTGCAAGAAGCACGCTCTTGCTTTCTAGAGCCTCTAATACAGAAGGAAACGTGAGTGTGCTCAGAACAAAAGAACTGTGTTTCCTACACACGGACCATATCTAGTTCAACTCTGTTTCTGAAACTGATACAAACCACAGGTCCTCTAACATCCAATACTTTTCAGTTAAGAGCGAGAAACGTGTGAGCTTTGTGAACAATATCGCTTCGTTTGAGCTGAAAAGTGACTGCATTTACCTGAAACAAATACTTGCTTGAAGGAAGACACAGAGCCTGGCATTGAACTCCGTTTCTGAAGGGAAACACACAGCACATTTCTCATCCATGAAACACATTCTGCTTTAGGGCAAGAAGCACGCTCTTGCATTCTAGAGTCTCTAATACAGAGGGAAACGTGAGTGTGCTCAGAACAAAAGAACTGTGTTTCCAAAACACATGGACCATATCTAGTTCATCTCTGTTTCTAAAACTGATACAAACCACAGCTTGTCTAACATCCAATGCTTTTCAGTTAAGAGCGAGAAACGTGTCAGCTTTGTGAACAATGTAGCTTTGTTTGAGCTGAAATGCAACTGCGTTTACCTAAAACGAAGCCTTGCTTGACGAAAGACACAGTCCTGGCATTTAACTCCGTTTCTGAAGGGAAACACACGGCACACTTCTCATCCATGAAACACACTCTGCTTTAGAGCAAGAAGCACGCTCTTGCTTTCTAGAGTCTCTAATACAGAGGGAAATATGAGTGTGCTCAGAACAAAAGAACTGTGTTTCCTACTCACGGACCATATCTAGTTCAACTCTGTTTCTGAAACTGATACAAACCACAGGTCCTCTAACATCCAATGCTTTTCAGTTAAGAGCGAGAAACGTGTGAGCTTTGTGAACAATTTAGCTTCCTTTGAGCTGAAAAGTGACTGCATTTACCTGAAACAAAGTCTTGCTTGAAGGAAGACACAGAGCCTGGCATTTAACTCCGATTCTGAAGGGAAACACACGGCACAGTTCTCATCCATGAAACACACTCTGCTTTATTGCAAGAAGCACGCTCTTGCTTTCTAGAGTCTCTAATACAGAGGGAAACGTGAGTGTGCTCAGAACAAAAGAACGGTGTTTCCTACACACACGGACCATATCTAGTTCAACTCTGTTTCTGAAACTGATACAAACCACAGGTTGTCTAACATCCAATGCTTTTCAGTTAAGAGCGAGAAACGTGTAAGCTTTGTGAACAATGTAGCTTTGTTTGAGGTGAAAAGTGACTGCGTTTACCTGAAACGAAATCTTGCTTGTAGGAAGACACACGCCTGGCATTTAACTCAGTATCTGAAGGGAAACACACGGCACAGTTCTCATCCATGAAACACACTCAGCTTTGGAGCAAGAAGCACGCTCTTGCTTTCTAAAGTCTCTAATGCAGAGGGAAAATTTAGTGTGCTCAGAACAAAAGAACGGTGTTTCCTACACACACGGACCATATCTAGTTCAACTCTGTTTCTGAAACTGATACAAACCACAGGTCGCCTAACATCCAATGCTTTTCAGTTAAGAGCGAGAAACATGTGAGCTTTGTGAACAATGAGGCTTCATTTGAGCTTAAAAGTGACTGCGTTTACCTGAAACGAAGTCTTGCTTGAAGAAAGACACAGAGCCTGGCATTTAACTACGTTTCTGAAGGAAAACACATGGCACAATTCTCATCCATGAAACACACTCTGCTTTAGAGCAAGAAGCACGCTCTTGCTTTCTAGAGTCTCTAATACAGAGGGAAACGTGAGTGTGCTCAGAACAAAAGAACTGTGTTTCCTACACACGGACCATATCTAGTTCAACTCTGTTTCTGTAACTGATACAAACCACAGGTCCTCTAACATCCAATACTTTTCAGTTAAGAGCGAGAAACGTCTGAGCTTTGTGAACAATGTAGCTTCGTTTGAGCTGAAAAGTGACTGCGTTTACCTGAAACGAATACTTGCTTGAAGGAAGACACAGAGCCTGGCATTTAACTCCGTTTCTGAAGGGAAACACACAGCACAGTTCTCATCCATGAAACACACTCTGCTTTAGAGCAAGAAGCACGCTCTTGCTTTCTAGAGTCTCTAATACAGAGGGAAACATGAGTGTGCTCATAACAAAAGAACTGTGTTTCCTACTCACAGACCATATCTAGTTCAACTCTGTTTCTGAAACTGATACAAACCACAGGTCGTCTAACATCCAATGCTTTTCAGTTAAGAGCGAGAAACGTGTGAGCTTTGTGAGCAATGTAGCTTCGTTTGAGCTGAAAAGTGACTGCATTTACCTGAAACGAAGTCTTGATTGAAGGAAGACACAGAGCCTGCCATTTAACTCCAATTCTGAAGGGAAACACACTGCACTTTTCTCATCCATGAAACACACTCTGCTTTATTGCAAGAAGCACGCACTTGCTTTCTAGAGTCTCTAATACAGAGGGAAACGTGAGTGTGCTCAGAACAAAAGAACGGTGTTTCCTACACACACGGACCATATCTAGTTCAACTCTGTTTCTGAAAGTGATACAAACCACAGGTCCTCTAAAATCCAATGCTTATCAGTTAAGAGCGAGAAACGTGTGAGCTTTGTGAACAATGTAGCTTCGTTTGAGCTGAAAAGTGACTGCGTTTACCTGAAAAGAATACTTGCTTGCAGGAAGACACAGAGCCTGTCATTGAACTCCATTTCTGAAGGTAAACACACAGCACATTTCTCATCCATGAAAAACACTCTGCTTTAGAGCAAGAAGCACGCTCTTGCTTTCTTGAGTCTCTAATACAGAGGGAAACGTGAGTGTGCTCAGAACAAAAGAACTGTGTTTCCTACACACACGGACCATATCTAGTTCAACTCTGTTTCTGAAACTGATACAAACCACAGGTCATCTAACATCCAATGCTTTTCAGTTAAGAGCGAGAAACGTGTAAGCTTTGTGAACAATGTAGCTTCGCTTGAGGTGAAAATTGATTGCATTTACCTGAAACGAAATCTTGCTTGTAGGAAGACACACGCCTGGCATTTAACTCCGATTCTGAAGGGAAACACACGGCACAGTTCTCATCCATGAAACACACTCTGCTTTAGAGTAAGAAGAATGCTCGTGCTTTCTAGAATCTCTAATACAGGGGGAAAAGTGAGTGTGCTCCGAACAAAAAACTGTGTTTCTTACACACACGGACCATATCTAGTTCAACTCTGTTTCTGAAACTGATACAAACCACAGGTCCTCTAACATCCAATGCTTTTCAGTTAAGAGTGAGAAACGTGTGAGCTTTTTGAACAATGTAGCTTCGTTTGACCTGAAAATTGACTGTATTTACGTGAAACGAAGTCTTGATTGAAGGAAGACACAGAGCCTGGCATTTAACTCCGATTCTGAAGGGAAACACACGGCACAGTTCTCATCCATGAAACACACTCTGCTTTATTGCAAGAAGCACGCTCTTGCTTTCTAGAGTCTCTAATACAGAGGGAAACGTGAGTGTGCTCAGAACAAAAGAACGGTGTTTCCTACACACACGGACCATATCTAGTTCAACTCTGTTTCTGAAACTGATACAAACCACAGGTCGTCTAACATCCAATGCTTTTCAGTTAAGAGCGAGAAACGTGTAAGCTTTGTGAACAATGTAGCTTCGTTTGAGGTGAAAAGTGACTGCGTTTACCGGAAACGAAATCTTGCTTGTAGGAAGACACACGCCTGGCATTTAACTCCATTTCTGAAGGGAAACACATGGCACAGTTCTCATCCATGAAACACACTCTGCTTTATTGCAAGAAGCACGCTCTTGCTTTCTAGAGTCTCTAATACAGAGGGAAACGTGAGTGTGTTCAGAACAAAAGAACGGTGTTTCCTACACACACGGACCATATCTAGTTCAACTCTGTTTCTGAAAGTGATACAAACCACAGGTCGTCTAACATCCAATGCTTTTCAGTTAAGAGCGAGAAACGTGTAAGCTTTGTGAACAATGTAGCTTCGTTTGAGGTGAAAAATGACTGCGTTTACCTGAAACGAAATCTTGCTTGTAGGAAGACACACGCCTGGCATTTAACTCCGTTTCTGAAGGGAAACACAAGGCACAGTTTTCATCCATGAAACACACTCTGCTTTAGAGCAAGAAGCACGCTCTTGCTTTCTAGAGTCTCTAATACAGAGGGAAAATTTAGTGTGCTCAGAACAAAAGAACTGTGTTTCCTACACACACGGACCATATCTAGTTCAACTCTGTTTCTGAAACTGATACAAACCACAGGTCCTCTAAAATCCAATACTTTTCAGTTAAGAGCGAGAAACGTGTGAGCTTTAGGAACAATGTAGCTTCGTTTGAGCTGAAAAGTGACTGCGTTTACCTGAAAAGAATACTTGCCTGAAGGAAGACACAGAGCCTGGCATTTAACTCCGTTTCTGAAGGTAAACACACACCACATTTCTCATCCATGAAAAACACTCTGCTTTAGAGCAAGAAGCACGCTCTTGTTTCTAGAGTCTCTAATACAGAGGAAAACGTGAGTGTGCTCAGAACAAAAGAACTGTGTTTCCTACACACACGGACCATATCTAGTTCATCTCTGTATCTAAAACTGATACAAACCACAGGTCGTCTAACATCCAATGCTTTTCAGTTAAGAGCGAGAAACGTGTAAGCTTTGTGAACAATGTAGCTTCGTTTGAGGTGAAAATTGACTGCATTTACCTGAAACGAAATCTTGCTAGTAGGAAGACACACGCCTGGATTTAACTCCGATTCTGAAGGGAAACACACGGCACAGTTCTCATCCATGAAACACACTCTGCTTTAGAGTAAGAAGAACGCTCGTGCTTTCTAGAATCTCTAATACAGGGGGAAAAGTGAGTGTGCTCCGAACAAAAGAACTGTGTTTCTTACACACACGGACCATATCTAGTTCAACTCTGTTTCTGAAACTGATACAAACCACAGGTCCTCTAACATCCAATGCATTTCAGTTAAGAGCGAGAAACGTGTGAGCTTTGTGAACAATGTAGCTTCGTTTTTGCTGAAAAGTGACTGCATTTACCTGAAACGAAGTCTTGCTTGAAGGAAGACACAGAGCCTGGCATTTAACTCCGATTCTGAAGGGAAACACACGGCACAGTTCTCGTCCATGAAACACACTCTGCTTTATTGCAAGAAGCACGCTCTTGCTTCATAGAGTCTCTAATACAGAGGGAAACGTGAGTGTGCTCAGAACAAAAGAACGGTGTTTCCTACACACGGACCATATGTAGTTCAACTCTGTTTCTGAAACTGATACAAACCACAGGTCGTCTAACATCCAATGCTTTTCAGTTAAGGGCGAGAAACGTGTCAGCTTTGTGAACAATGTAGCTTCGTTTGAGCTGAAAAGTGACTGCGTTTACCTAAAATGAAGTCTTCCTTGTAGGAAGACACACGCCTGGCATTTAACTCCGTTTCTGAAGGGAAACACACGGCACAGTTCTCATCCATGAAACACACTCTGCTTTAGAGCAAGAAGCACACTCTTGCTTTCTAGAGTCGCTAATACAGAGGGAAACGTGAGTGTGCTCAGAACAAAAGAACTTTTTTTCCTACACACATGGACCATATCTAGTTCAACTCTGTTTCTGAAACTGATACAAACCACAGGTCCTCTAACATCCAATTCTTTTCAGTTAAGAGCGAGAAACGTGTGAGCTTTGTGAACAATGTAGCTTCGTTTGAGCTGAAAAGCGACTGCGTTTACCTGAAACGAAGCCTTGCTTGACGAAAGACACAGTCCTGGCATTTAACTCTGTTTCTGAAGGGAAACACACGGCACAGTTCTCATCCATGAAACACAATCTGCTTTACAGCAAGAAGCACGCTCTTGCTTTCTAGAGCCTCTAATACAGAAGGAAACGTGAGTGTGCTCAGAACAAAAGAACTGTGTTTCCTACACACGGACCATATCTAGTTCAACTCTGTTTCTGAAACTGATACAAACCACAGGTCCTCTAACATCCAATACTTTTCAGTTAAGAGCGAGAAACGTGTGAGCTTTGTGAACAATATCGCTTCGTTTGAGCTGAAAAGTGACTGCATTTACCTGAAACAAATACTTGCTTGAAGGAAGACACAGAGCCTGGCATTGAACTCCGTTTCTGAAGGGAAACACACAGCACATTTCTCATCCATGAAACACATTCTGCTTTAGGGCAAGAAGCACGCTCTTGCATTCTAGAGTCTCTAATACAGAGGGAAACGTGAGTGTGCTCAGAACAAAAGAACTGTGTTTCCAAAACACATGGACGATATCTAGTTCATCTCTGTTTCTAAAACTGATACAAACCACAGCTTGTCTAACATCCAATGCTTTTCAGTTAAGAGCGAGAAACGTGTCAGCTTTGTGAACAATGTAGCTTTGTTTGAGCTGAAATGCAACTGCGTTTACCTAAAACGAAGCCTTGCTTGACGAAAGACACAGTCCTGGCATTTAACTCCGTTTCTGAAGGGAAACACACGGCACAGTTCTCATCCATGAAACACACTCTGCTTTAGAGCAAGAAGCACGCTCTTGCTTTCTAGAGTCTCTAATACAGAGGGAAACATGAGTGTGCTCAGAACAAAAGAACTGTGTTTCCTACTCACGGACCATATCTAGTTCAACTCTGTTTCTGAAACTGATACAAACCACAGGTCCTCTAACATCCAATGCTTTTCAGTTAAGAGCGAGAAACGTGTGAGCTTTGTGAACAATTTAGCTTCCTTTGAGCTGAAAAGTGACTGCATTTACCTGAAACAAAGTCTTGCTTGAAGGAAGACACAGAGCCTGGCATTTAACTCCGATTCTGAAGGGAAACACACGGCACAGTTCTCATCCATGAAACACACTCTGCTTTATTGCAAGAAGCACGCTCTTGCTTTCTAGAGTCTCTAATACAGAGGGAAACGTGAGTGTGCTCAGAACAAAAGAACGGTGTTTCCTACACACACGGACCATATCTAGTTCAACTCTGTTTCTGAAACTGATACAAACCACAGGTCGTCTAACATCCAATGCTTTTCAGTTAAGAGCGAGAAACGTGTAAGCTTTGTGAACAATGTAGCTTTGTTTGAGGTGAAAAGTGACTGCGTTTACCTGAAACGAAATCTTGCTTGTAGGAAGACACACGCCTGGCATTTAACTCCGTATCTGAAGGGAAACACACGGCACAGTTCTCATCCATGAAACACACTCAGCTTTGGAGCAAGAAGCACGCTCTTGCTTTCTAAAGTCTCTAATGCAGAGGGAAAATTTAGTGTGCTCAGAACAAAAGAACGGTGTTTCCTACACACACGGACCATATCTAGTTCAACTCTGTTTCTGAAACTGATACAAACCACAGGTCGCCTAACATCCAATGCTTTTCAGTTAAGAGCGAGAAACATGTGAGCTTTGTGAACAATGTAGCTTCATTTGAGCTTAAAAGTGACTGCGTTTACCTGAAACGAAGTCTTGCTTGAAGAAAGACACAGAGCCTGGCATTTAACTACGTTTCTGAAGGAAAACACACGGCACAATTCTCATCCATGAAACACACTCTGCTTTAGAGCAAGAAGCACGCTCTTGCTTTCTAGAGTCTCTAATACAGAGGGAAACGTGAGTGTGCCAGAACAAAAGAACGGTGTTTCCTACACACGGACCATATCTAGTTCAACTCTGTTTCTGAAACTGATACAAACGACAGGTCGTCTAACATCCAATGCTTTTCAGTTAAGAGCGAGAAACGTGTAAGCTTTGTGAACAATGTAGCTTCGTTTGAGCTGAAAAATGACTGCGTTTACCTGAAATGAAATCTTGCTTGTAGGAAGACACACGCCTGGCATTTAAGTCCGTTTCTGAAGGGAAAGACAAGGCACAGTTTTCATCCATGAAACACACTCTGCTTTAGAGCAAGAAGCACGCTCTTGCTTTCTAGAGTCTCTAATACAGAGGGAAAATTTAGTGTGCTCAGAACAAAGGAACTGTGTTTCCTACACACACGGACCATATCTAGTTCAACTCTGTTTCTGAAACTGATACAAACCACAGGTCCTCTAAAATCCAATGCTTTTCAGTTAAGAGCGAGAAACGTGTGAGCTTTAGGAACAATGTAGCTTCGTTTGAGCTGAAAAGTGACTGCGTTTACCTGAAAAGAATACTTGCCTGAAGGAAGACACAGAGCCTGGCATTTAACTCCGTTTCTGAAGGTAAACACACACCACATTTCTCATCCATGAAAAACACTCTGCTTTAGAGCAAGAAGCACGCTCTTGTTTCTAGAGTCTCTAATACAGAGGAAAACGTGAGTGTGCTCAGAACAAAAGAACTGTGTTTCCTACACACACGGACCATATCTAGTTCATCTCTGTATCTAAAACTGATACAAACCACAGGTCGTCTAACATCCAATGCTTTTCAGTTAAGAGCGAGAAACGTGTAAGCTTTGTGAACAATGTAGCTTCGTTTGAGGTGAAAATTGACTGCATTTACCTGAAACGAAATCTTGCTAGTAGGAAGACACACGCCTGGATTTAACTCCGATTCTGAAGGGAAACACACGGCACAGTTCTCATCCATGAAACACACTCTGCTTTAGAGTAAGAAGAACGCTCGTGCTTTCTAGAATCTCTAATACAGGGGGAAAAGTGAGTGTGCTCCGAACAAAAGAACTGTGTTTCTTACACACACGGACCATATCTAGTTCAACTCTGTTTCTGAAACTGATACAAACCACAGGTCCTCTAACATCCAATGCATTTCAGTTAAGAGCGAGAAACGTGTGAGCTTTGTGAACAATGTAGCTTCGTTTTTGCTGAAAAGTGACTGCATTTACCTGAAACGAAGTCTTGCTTGAAGGAAGACACAGAGCCTGGCATTTAACTCCGATTCTGAAGGGAAACACACGGCACAGTTCTCGTCCATGAAACACACTCTGCTTTATTGCAAGAAGCACGCTCTTGCTTCATTGAGTCTCTAATACAGAGGGAAACGTGAGTGTGCTCAGAACAAAAGAACGGTGTTTCCTACACACGGACCATATGTAGTTCAACTCTGTTTCTGAAACTGATACAAACCACAGGTCGTCTAACATCCAATGCTTTTCAGTTAAGGGCGAGAAACGTGTCAGCTTTGTGAACAATGTAGCTTCGTTTGAGCTGAAAAGTGACTGCGTTTACCTAAAATGAAGTCTTCCTTGTAGGAAGACACACGCCTGGCATTTAACTCCGTTTCTGAAGGGAAACACACGGCACAGTTCTCATCCATGAAACACACTCTGCTTTAGAGCAAGAAGCACACTCTTGCTTTCTAGAGTCGCTAATACAGAGGGAAACGTGAGTGTGCTCAGAACAAAAGAACTTTTTTTCCTACACACATGGACCATATCTAGTTCAACTCTGTTTCTGAAACTGATACAAACCACAGGTCCTCTAACATCCAATTCTTTTCAGTTAAGAGCGAGAAACGTGTGAGCTTTGTGAACAATGTAGCTTCGTTTGAGCTGAAAAGCGACTGCGTTTACCTGAAACGAAGCCTTGCTTGACGAAAGACACAGTCCTGGCATTTAACTCTGTTTCTGAAGGGAAACACACGGCACAGTTCTCATCCATGAAACACAATCTGCTTTACAGCAAGAAGCACGCTCTTGCTTTCTAGAGCCTCTAATACAGAAGGAAACGTGAGTGTGCTCAGAACAAAAGAACTGTGTTTCCTACACACGGACCATATCTAGTTCAACTCTGTTTCTGAAACTGATACAAACCACAGGTCCTCTAACATCCAATACTTTTCAGTTAAGAGCGAGAAACGTGTGAGCTTTGTGAACAATATCGCTTCGTTTGAGCTGAAAAGTGACTGCATTTACCTGAAACAAATACTTGCTTGAAGGAAGACACAGAGCCTGGCATTGAACTCCGTTTCTGAAGGGAAACACACAGCACATTTCTCATCCATGAAACACATTCTGCTTTAGGGCAAGAAGCACGCTCTTGCATTCTAGAGTCTCTAATACAGAGGGAAACGTGAGTGTGCTCAGAACAAAAGAACTGTGTTTCCAAAACACATGGACCATATCTAGTTCATCTCTGTTTCTAAAACTGATACAAACCACAGCTTGTCTAACATCCAATGCTTTTCAGTTAAGAGCGAGAAACGTGTCAGCTTTGTGAACAATGTAGCTTTGTTTGAGCTGAAATGCAACTGCGTTTACCTAAAACGAAGCCTTGCTTGACGAAAGACACAGTCCTGGCATTTAACTCCGTTTCTGAAGGGAAACACACGGCACAGTTCTCATCCATGAAACACACTCTGCTTTAGAGCAAGAAGCACGCTCTTGCTTTCTAGAGTCTCTAATACAGAGGGAAATATGAGTGTGCTCAGAACAAAAGAACTGTGTTTCCTACTCACGGACCATATCTAGTTCAACTCTGTTTCTGAAACTGATACAAACCACAGGTCCACTAACATCCAATGCTTTTCAGTTAAGAGCGAGAAACGTGTGAGCTTTGTGAACAATTTAGCTTCCTTTGAGCTGAAAAGTGACTGCATTTACCTGAAACAAAGTCTTGCTTGAAGGAAGACACAGAGGCTGGCATTACCTCCGATTCTGAAGGGAAACACACGGCACAGTTCTCATCCATGAAACACACTCTGCTTTAGAGTAAGAAGAACGCTCGTGCTTCCTAGAGTCTCTAATACAGAGGGAAACGTGAGTGTGCTCAGAACAGAAGAACTGTGTTTCCTACACACACGGACCATATCTAGTTCAACTCTGTTTCTGAAACTGATACAAACCACAGGTCGTCTAACATCCAATGCTTTTCAGTTAAGAGCGAGAAACGTGTGAGCATTTTGAAGAATATAGCTTCGTTTGAGGTGAAAAGTGATGCGTTTACCTGAAACGAAGTCTTGCCTGTAGGAAGGCACAGAGCCTGGCATTTAACTCCGTTTCTGAAGGGAAACACACGGCACAGTTCTCATCCATGAAACACACTCTGCTTTAGAGCAAGAAGCACGCTCTTGCTTTCTAGAGTCTCTAATAGAGAGGGAAACGTGAGTGTGCTCAGAACAAAAGAACTGTGTTTCCTACACACACGGACCATATCTAGTTCAACTCTGTTTCTGAAACTGATACAAACCACAGGTCCTCTAACATCCAATGCTTTTCAGTTAAGAGAGAGAAACGTGTGAGCTTCGTGAACAATGTAGCTTCCTTTGAGCTGAAAAGCGACTGCGTTTACCTGAAATGAAGCCTTGCTTGACGAAAGACAGAGTCCTGGCATTTAACTCCGTTTCTGAAGGGAAACACACAGCACAGTTCTCATCCATGAAACACACTCTGCTTTAGAGCAAGAAGCACGCTCTTGCTTTCTAGAGTCTCTAATACAGAGGGAAACATGAGTGTGCTCATAACAAAAGAACTGTGTTTCCTACTCACAGACCATATCTAGTTCAACTCTGTTTCTGAAACTGATACAAACCACAGGTCGTCTAACATCCAATGCTTTTCAGTTAAGAGCGAGAAACGTGTTAGCATTGTGAACAATGTAGCTTTGTTTGAGGTGAAAAGTGACTGCGTTTACCTGAAACGAAATCTTGCTTGTAGGAAGACACACGCCTGGCATTTAACTCCGTTTCTGAAGGGAAACACACGGCACAGTTCTCATCCATGAAACACACTCTGCTTTATTGCAAGAAGCACGCTCTTGCTTTCTAGAGTCTCTAATACATAGGGAAACATGAGTGTGCTCAGAACAAAAGAACGGTGTTTCCTACACACACGGACCATATATAGTTCAACTCTGTTTCTGAAACTGATACAAACCACAGATCCTCTAACATCCAATGCTTTTCAGTTAAGAGCGAGAAACGTGTAAGCTTTGTGAACAATGTAGCTTCGTTTGAGGTGAAAAGTGACTGCATTTACCTGAAACGAAATCTTGCTTGTAGGAAGACACACGCCTGGCATTTAACTCCGATTCTGAAGGGAAACACACGGCACAGTTCTCATCCATGAAACACACTCTGCTTTAGAGCAAGAAGCACGCTCTTGCTTTCTAGAGTCTCTAATGCAGAGGGAAAATTTAGTGTGCTCAGAACAAAAGAACTGTGTTTCCTACACACATGGACCATTTCTAGTTCAACTCTGTTTCTGAAACTGATACAAACCACAGATCCTCTAACATCCAATGCTTTTCAGTTAAGAGCGAGAAACGTGTGAGCTTTTTCAACAATGTAGCTTCGTTTGAGCTGAAAAGTGACTGAGTTTACCTGAAAAGAATACTTGCTTGAAGGAAGACACAGAGCCTGGCATTTAACTCCGTTTCTGAAGGGAAACACACAGCACAATTCTCATCCATGAAACACAATCTGCTTTACAGCAAGAAGCACGCTCTTGCTTTATAGAGTCTCTAATACAGAGGGAAACCTGTGTGTGCTCAGAACAAAAGAACGGTGTTTCCTACACACACGGACCATATCTAGTTCAACTCTGTTTCTGAAACTGATACAAACCACAGGTCGCCTAACATCCAATGCTTTTCAGTTAAGAGCGAGAAACATGTGAGCTTTGTGAACAATGTAGCTTCATTTGAGCTTAAAAGTGACTGCGTTTACCTGAAACGAAGTCTTGCTTGAAGAAAGACACAGAGCCTGGCATTTAACTACGTTTCTGAAGGAAAACACATGGCACAATTCTCATCCATGAAACACACTCTGCTTTAGAGCAAGAAGCACGCTCTTGCTTTCTAGAGTCTCTAATACAGAGGGAAACGTGAGTGTGCTCAGAACAAAAGAACTGTGTTTCCTACACACGGACCATATCTAGTTCAACTCTGTTTCTGTAACTGATACAAACCACAGGTCCTCTAACATCCAATACTTTTCAGTTAAGAGCGAGAAACGTCTGAGCTTTGTGAACAATGTAGCTTCGTTTGAGCTGAAAAGTGACTGCGTTTACCTGAAACGAATACTTGCTTGAAGGAAGACACAGAGCCTGGCATTTAACTCCGTTTCTGAAGGGAAACACACAGCACAGTTCTCATCCATGAAACACACTCTGCTTTAGAGCAAGAAGCACGCTCTTGCTTTCTAGAGTCTCTAATACAGAGGGAAACATGAGTGTGCTCATAACAAAAGAACTGTGTTTCCTACTCACGGACCATATCTAGTTCAACTCTGTTTCTGAAACTGATACAAACCACAGGTGGTCTAACATCCAATGCTTTTCAGTTAAGAGCGAGAAACGTGTTAGCATTCTGAACAATGTAGCTTTGTTTGAGGTGAAAAGTGACTGCGTTTACCTGAAACGAAATCTTGCTTGTAGGAAGACACACGCCTGGCATTTAACTCCGTTTCTGAAGGGAAACACACGGCACAGTCCTCATCCATGAAACACACTCTGCTTTATTGCAAGAAGCACGCTCTTGCTTTCTAGAGTCTCTAATACATAGGGAAACGTGAGTGTGCTCAGAACAAAAGAACGGTGTTTCCTACACACACGGACCATATATAGTTCAACTCTGTTTCTGAAACTGATACAAACCACAGATCCTCTAACATCCAATGCTTTTCAGTTAAGAGCGAGAAACATGTAAGCTTTGTGAACAATGTAGCTTCGTTTGAGGTGAAAAGTGACTGCATTTACCTGAAACGAAATCTTGCTTGTAGGAAGACACACGCCTGGCATTTAACTCCGATTCTGAAGGGAAACACACGGCACAGTTCTCATCCATGAAACACACTCTGCTTTATTGCAAGAAGCACGCTCTTGCTTTCTAGAGTCTCTAATACAGAGGGAAACGTGAGTGTGCTCAGAACAAAAGAACGATGTTTCCTACACACACGGACCATATCTAGTTCAACTCTGTTTCTGAAACTGATACAAACCACAGGTCGTCTAACATCCAATGCTTTTCAGTTAAGAGCGAGAAACGTGTAAGCTTTGTGAACAATGTAGCTTCGTTTGAGGTGAAAAGTGACTGCGTTTACCTGAAACGAAATCTTGCTTGTAGGAAGACACACGCCTGGCATTGAACTCCGTTTCTGAAGGGAAACACACGGCACAGTTCTCATCCATGAAACACACTCTGCTTTAGAGCAAGAAGCACGCTCTTGCTTTCTAGAGTCTCTAATGCAGAGGGAAAATTTAGTGTGCTCAGAACAAAAGAACTGTGTGTCCTACACACACGGACCATATCTAGTTCAACTCTGCTTCTGAAACTGATACAAACCACAGGTCCTCTAACATCCAATGCTTTTCAGTTAAGAGCGAGAAACGTGTCAGCTTTGTGAACAATGCAGCTTCGTTTGAGGTGAAAAGTGACTGCGTTTACCTGAAACCAAGTCTTGCTCTTAGGAAGACACACGCCTGGCATTTAACTCCGTTTCTGAAGGGAAACACACGGCACAGTTCTCATCCATGAAACACACTCTGCTTTAGAGCAAGAAGCACGCTCTTGCTTTCTAGAGTCTCTAATACAGAGGGAAACGTGAGTGTGCTCAGAACAAAAGAACTGTGTTTCCTACACACATGGACCATTTCTAGTTCAACTCTGTTTCTGAAACTGATACAAACCACAGGTCCTCTAACATCCAATGCTTTTCAGTTAAGAGCGAGAAACGTGTGAGCTTTGTGAACAATGTAGCTTCGATTGAGCTGAAAAATGACTGCGTTTACCTGAAACGAAGTCTTGCTTGAAGGAAGACATAGAGGCTGGCATTACCTCCGATTCTGAAGGGAAACACACGGCACAGTTCTCATCCATGAAACACACTCTGCTTTAGAGTAAGAAGAACGCTCGTGCTTCCTAGAGTCTCTAATACAGAGGGAAACGTGAGTGTGCTCAGAACAGAAGAACTGTGTTTCCTACACACACGGACCATATCTAGTTCAACTCTGTTTCTGAAACTGATACAAACCACAGGTCGTCTAACATCCAATGCTTTTCAGTTAAGAGCGAGAAACGTGTGAGCATTTTGAACAATATAGCTTCGTTTGAGGTGAAAAGTGATGCGTTTACCTGAAACGAAGTCTTGCCTGTAGGAAGGCACAGAGCCTGGCATTTAACTCCGTTTCTCAAGGGAAACACACGGCACAGTTCTCATCCATGAAACACACTCTGCTTTAGAGCAAGAAGCACGCTCTTGCTTTCTAGAGTCTCTAATAGAGAGGGAAACGTGAGTGTGCTCAGAACAAAAGAACTGTGTTTCCTACACACACGGACCATATCTAGTTCAACTCTGTTTCTGAAACTGATACAAACCACAGGTCCTCTAACATCCAATGCTTTTCAGTTAAGAGAGAGAAACGTGTGAGCTTCGTGAACAATGTAGCTTCCTTTGAGCTGAAAAGCGACTGCGTTTACCTGAAATGAAGCCTTGCTTGACGAAAGACACAGTCCTGGCATTTAACTCCGTTTCTGAAGGGAAACACACGGCACAGTTCTCATCCATGAAACACAATCTGCTTTACAGCAAGAAGCACGCTCTTGCTTTCTAGAGTCTCTAATACAGAGGGAAACGTGAGTGTGCTCAGAACAAAAGAACGGTGTTTCCTACACACACGGACCATATCTAGTTCAACTCTGTTTCTGAAACTGATACAAACCACAGGTCGTCTAACATCCAATGCTTTTCAGTTAAGAGCGAGAAACGTGTGAGCTTCATGAACAAGGTAGAATCTTTTGAGATTAAAGGTGTCTGCGTTTACCTGAAATGAAGTCTTGCTTGAAGGAAGACACAGAGCCTGGTATTTAAACCCGTTTCCGAAGGGAAACACACAGCACAGTTCACATCCATGAAACACACTCTGCTTTAGAGCAAGAAGCACGCTCTTGCTTTCTAGAGTCTCTAATAAAGAGGGAAACGTGAGTGTGCTCCGAACAAAAGAACTGTGTTTCCAACACACACGGACCCTATCTAGTTCATCTCTGTTTCTAAAACTGATACAAACCACAGGTCGTCTAACATTCAATGCTTTTCAGTTAAGAGCGAGAAACGTGTGAGCTTTGTGAACAATGTAGCTTCGTTTGAGCTGAAAAGCGACTGCGTTTACCTGAAACGAATACTTGCTTGAAGGAAGACACAGTCCTGGCATTTAACTCCGTTTCTGAAGGGAAACACAAGGCACAGTTCTCATCCATGAAACACAATCTGCTTATAGCAAGAAGCACGCTCTTGCTTTCTAGAGTCTCTAATACAGAGGGAAACGTGAGTGTGCTCAGAACAAAGGAACTGTGTTTCCTACACACACGGACCATATCTAGATCAACTCTGCTTCTGAAACTGATACAAACCACAGGTCCTCTAACATCCAATGCTTTTCAGTTAAGAGCGAGAAACGTGTCAGCTTGTGAACAATGTAGCTTCGTTTGAGCTGAAAAGTGACTGCGTTTACCTGAAACGAAATCTTGCTTGTAGGAAGACACACGCCTGGCATTTAACTCCGTTTTTGAAGGGAAACACAAGGCACAGATCTCATCCATGAAACACTCTGTGCTTTAGAGCAAGAAGCACGCTCTTGCTTTCTTGAGTCTCTAATACAGAGGGAAACGTGAGTGTGCTCCGAACAAAAGAACTGTGGTTCCTACACACACGGACCATATCTAGTTCAACTCTGTTTCTGAAACTGATACAAACCACAGGTCGTCTAACATCCAATGCTTTTCAGTTAAGAGCGAGAAACGTATTAGCTTCCTGAACAATGCAGCTTCGTTTGAGGTGAAAAGTGACTGCGTTTACCTGAAACCAAGTCTTGCTTGTAGGAAGACACACGCCTGGCATTTAACTCCGTTTCTGAAGGGAAACACACGGCACAGTTCTCATCCATTAAACACAATCTGCTTTAGAGCAAGAAGCACGCTCTTGCTTTCTAGAGTCTCTAATACAGAGGGAAACGTGAGTGTGCTCAGAACAAAAGAACTGTGTTTCCTACACACATAGACCATTTCTAGTTCAACTCTGTTTCTGAAACTGATACAAACCACAGGTCCTCTAACATCCAATGCTTTTCAGTTAAGAGCGAGAAACGTGTGAGCTTTGTGAACAATGTAGCTTCGATTGAGCTGAAAAGTGACTGCGTTTACCGAAAATGAAGTCTTGCTTGTAGGAAGACAGACGCCTGGCATTTACTCCATTTCTGAAGGGAAACACACGGCACAGTTCTCATCCATGAAACACACTCTGCTTTAGAGCAAGAAGCACACTCTTGCTTTCTAGAGTCTCTAATACAGAGGGAAACGTGATTGTGCTCAGAACAAAAGAACGGTGTTTCCTACACACACGGACCATATCTAGTTCAACTCTGTTTCTGAAACTGATACAAACCACAGGTCCTCTAACATCCAATGCTTTTCAGTTAAGAGTGAGAAACGTGTGAGCTTTGTGAACAATGTAGCTTCGTTTGAGCTGAAAAGTGACTGCATTTACCTGAAACGAAGTCTTGCTTGAAGGAAGACACAGAGCCTGGCATTTAACTCCGATTCTGAAGGGAAACACACGGCACAGTTCTCATCCATGAAACACACTCTGCTTTATTGCAAGAAGCACGCTCTTGCTTTCTAGAGTCTCTAATACAGAGGGAAACGTGAGTGTGCTCAGAACAAAAGAACGATGTTTCCTACACACACGCACCATATCTAGTTCAACTCTGTTTCTGAAACTGATACAAACCACAGGTCGTCTAACATCCAATGCTTTTCAGTTAAGAGTGAGAAACGTGTGAGCTTCGTGAACAAGGTAGATTCGTTTGAGCTGAAAGGTGTCTGCGTTTACCTGAAATGAAGTCTTCCTTGAAGGAAGACACAGAGCCTAGTATTTAAACCCGTTTCTGAAGGGAAACACACGGCACAGTTCTCATCCCTGAAACACACTCTGCTTATAGCAAGAAGCACGCTCTTGCTTTCTAGAGTCTCTAATACAGAGGGAAACGTGAGTGTGCTCAGAACAAAAGAACTGTGTTTCCTACACACATGGACCATATCTAGTTCAACTCTGTTTCTGAAACTGATACAAACCACAGGTCCTCTAACATCCAATGCTTTTCGGTTAAGAGCGAGAAACGTGTGAGCTTTGTGAACAATGTAGCTTCGATTGAGCTGAAAAGTGACTGCGTTTGCCTGAAACGAAGTCTTGCTTGAAGGAAGACATAGAGCCTGGCATTTAACTCCGTTTCTGAAGGGAAACACACGGCACAGTTCTCATCCATGAAACACACTCTGCTTTAGAGCAAGAAGCACACTCTTGCTTTCTAGAGTCTCTAATACAGAGGGAAACGTGAGTGTGCTCAGAACAAAAGAACTGTGTTTCCTACACACATGGACCATATCTAATTCAACTCTGTTTCTGAAACTGATACAAACCACAGGTCCTCTAACATCCAATGCTTTTCGGTTAAGAGCGAGAAACATGTGAGCTTCGTGAACAATGTAGCTTCATTGGAGGTGAAAAGTGACTGCGTTTACCTAAAACGATGTCTTGCTTGTAGGAAGACACACGCCTGGCATTTACTCCGTTTCTGAAGGGAAACACACGGCACAGTTCTCATCCATGAAACACACTCTGCTTTAGAGCAAGAAGCACGCTCTTGCTTTCTAGAGTCTCTAATAAAGAGGGAAACGTGAGTGTGCTCAGAACAAAAGAACGGTGTTTCCTACACCCACGGACCATATCTAGTTCAACTCTGTTTCTGAAACTGATACAAACCACAGGTCGCCTAACATCCAATGCTTTTCAGTTAAGAGCGAGAAACGTGTGAGCTTTGTGAACAATGTAGCTTCGATTGAGCTGAAAAATGACTGCGTTTACCTGAAACGAAGTCTTGCTTGAAGGAAGACATAGAGGCTGGCATTACCTCCGATTCTGAAGGGAAACACACGGCACAGTTCTCATCCATGAAACACACTCTGCTTTAGAGTAAGAAGAACGCTCGTGCTTCCTAGAGTCTCTAATACAGAGGGAAACGTGAGTGTGCTCAGAACAGAAGAACTGTGTTTCCTACACACACGGACCATATCTAGTTCAACTCTGTTTCTGAAACTGATACAAACCACAGGTCGTCTAACATCCAATGCTTTTCAGTTAAGAGCGAGAAACGTGTGAGCATTTTGAACAATATAGCTTCGTTTGAGGTGAAAAGTGATGCGTTTACCTGAAACGAAGTCTTGCCTGTAGGAAGGCACAGAGCCTGGCATTTAACTCCGTTTCTGAAGGGAAACACACGGCACAGTTCTCATCCATGAAACACACTCTGCTTTAGAGCAAGAAGCACGCTCTTGCTTTCTAGAGTCTCTAATAGAGAGGGAAACGTGAGTGTGCTCAGAACAAAAGAACTGTGTTTCCTACACACACGGACCATATCTAGTTCAACTCTGTTTCTGAAACTGATACAAACCACAGGTCCTCTAACATCCAATGCTTTTCAGTTAAGAGAGAGAAACGTGTGAGCTTCGTGAACAATGTAGCTTCCTTTGAGCTGAAAAGCGACTGCGTTTACCTGAAATGAAGCCTTGCTTGACGAAAGACACAGTCCTGGCATTTAACTCCGTTTCTGAAGGGAAACACACGGCACAGTTCTCATCCATGAAACACAATCTGCTTTACAGCAAGAAGCACGCTCTTGCTTTCTAGAGTCTCTAATACAGAGGGAAACGTGAGTGTGCTCAGAACAAAAGAATGGTTTTTCCTACACACACAGACCATATCTAGTTCAACTCTGTTTCTGAAACTGATACAAACCACAGGTCCTCTAACATCCAATGCTTTTCAGTTAAGAGCGGGAAACGTGTGAGCTTTGTGAACAATGTAGCTTCGTTTGAGCTGAAAAGTGACTGCATTTACCTGAAACGAAGTCTTGCTTGAAGGAAGACACAGAGCCTGGCATTTAACTCCGATTCTGAAGGGAAACACACGGCACAGTTCTCATCCATGAAACACACTCTGCTTTATTGCAAGAAGCACGCTCTTGCTTTCTAGAGTCTCTAATACAGAGGGAAACGTGAGTGTGCTCAGAACAAAAGAACGATGTTTCCTACACACACGCACCATATCTAGTTCAACTCTGTTTCTGAAACTGATACAAACCACAGGTCGTCTAACATCCAATGCTTTTCAGTTAAGAGTGAGAAACGTGTGAGCTTCGTGAACAAGGTAGATTCGTTTGAGCTGAAAGGTGTCTGCGTTTACCTGAAATGAAGTCTTCCTTGAAGGAAGACACAGAGCCTAGTATTTAAACCCGTTTCTGAAGGGAAACACACGGCACAGTTCTCATCCCTGAAACACACTCTGCTTATAGCAAGAAGCACGCTCTTGCTTTCTAGAGTCTCTAATACAGAGGGAAACGTGAGTGTGCTCAGAACAAAAGAACTGTGTTTCCTACACACATGGACCATATCTAGTTCAACTCTGTTTCTGAAACTGATACAAACCACAGGTCCTCTAACATCCAATGCTTTTCGGTTAAGAGCGAGAAACGTGTGAGCTTTGTGAACAATGTAGCTTCGATTGAGCTGAAAAGTGACTGCGTTTGCCTGAAACGAAGTCTTGCTTGAAGGAAGACATAGAGCCTGGCATTTAACTCCGTTTCTGAAGGGAAACACACGGCACAGTTCTCATCCATGAAACACACTCTGCTTTAGAGCAAGAAGCACACTCTTGCTTTATAGAGTCTCTAATACAGAGGGAAACGTGAGTGTGCTCAGAACAAAAGAACTGTGTTTCCTACACACATGGACCATATCTAATTCAACTCTGTTTCTGAAACTGATACAAACCACAGTTCCTCTAACATCCAATTCTTTTCGGTTAAGAGCGAGAAACATGTGAGCTTCGTGAACAATGTAGCTTCATTGGAGGTGAAAAGTGACTGCGTTTACCTAAAACGATGTCTTGCTTGTAGGAAGACACACGCCTGGCATTTACTCCGTTTCTGAAGGGAAACACACGGCACAGTTCTCATCCATGAAACACACTCTGTTTAGAGCAAGAAGCACGCTCTTGCTTTCTAGAGTCTCTAATAAAGAGGGAAACGTGAGTGTGCTCAGAACAAAAGAACGGTGTTTCCTACACCCACGGACCATATCTAGTTCAACTCTGTTTCTGAAACTGATACAAACCACAGGTCGCCTAACATCCAATGCTTTTCAGTTAAGAGCGAGAAACGTGTGAGCTTTGTGAACAATGTAGCTTCGATTGAGCTGAAAAATGACTGCGTTTACCTGAAACGAAGTCTTGCTTGAAGGAAGACATAGAGGCTGGCATTACCTCCGATTCTGAAGGGAAACACACGGCACAGTTCTCATCCATGAAACACACTCTGCTTTAGAGTAAGAAGAACGCTCGTGCTTCCTAGAGTCTCTAATACAGAGGGAAACGTGAGTGTGCTCAGAACAGAAGAACTGTGTTTCCTACACACACGGACCATATCTAGTTCAACTCTGTTTCTGAAACTGATACAAACCACAGGTCGTCTAACATCCAATGCTTTTCAGTTAAGAGCGAGAAACGTGTGAGCATTTTGAACAATATAGCTTCGTTTGAGGTGAAAAGTGATGCGTTTACCTGAAACGAAGTCTTGCCTGTAGGATGGCACAGAGCCTGGCATTTAACTCCGTTTCTGAAGGGAAACACACGGCACAGTTCTCATCCATGAAACACACTCTGCTTTAGAGCAAGAAGCACGCTCTTGCTTTCTAGAGTCTCTAATAGAGAGGGAAACGTGAGTGTGCTCAGAACAAAAGAACTGTGTTTCCTACACACACGGACCATATCTAGTTCAACTCTGTTTCTGAAACTGATACAAACCACAGGTCCTCTAACATCCAATGCTTTTCAGTTAAGAGAGAGAAACGTGTGAGCTTCGTGAACAATGTAGCTTCCTTTGAGCTGAAAAGCGACTGCGTTTACCTGAAATGAAGCCTTGCTTGACGAAAGACACAGTCCTGGCATTTAACTCCGTTTCTGAAGGGAAACACACGGCACAGTTCTCATCCATGAAACACAATCTGCTTTACAGCAAGAAGCACGCTCTTGCTTTCTAGAGTCTCTAATACAGAGGGAAACGTGAGTGTGCTCAGAACAAAAGAACGGTGTTTCCTACACACACGGACCATATCTAGTTCAACTCTGTTTCTGAAACTGATACAATCCACAGGTCGTCTAACATCCAATGCTTTTCAGTTAAGAGCGAGAAACGTGTGAGCTTCATGAACAAGGTAGAATCTTTTGAGATGAAAGGTGTCTGCGTTTACCTGAAATGAAGTCTTGCTTGAAGGAAGACACAGAGCCTGGTATTTAAACCCGTTTCCGAAGGGAAACACACAGCACAGTTCACATCCATGAAACACACTCTGCTTTAGAGCAAGAAGCACGCTCTTGCTTTCTAGAGTCTCTAATAAAGAGGGAAACGTGAGTGTGCTCCGAACAAAAGAACTGTGTTTCCAACACACACGGACCCTATCTAGTTCATCTCTGTTTCTAAAACTGATACAAACCACAGGTCGTCTAACATTCAATGCTTTTCAGTTAAGAGCGAGAAACGTGTGAGCTTTGTGAACAATGTAGCTTCGTTTGAGCTGAAAAGCGACTGCGTTTACCTGAAACGAATACTTGCTTGAAGGAAGACACAGTCCTGGCATTTAACTCCGTTTCTGAAGGGAAACACAAGGCACAGTTCTCATCCATGAAACACAATCTGCTTATAGCAAGAAGCACGCTCTTGCTTTCTAGAGTCTCTAATACAGAGGGAAACGTGAGTGTGCTCAGAACAAAGGAACTGTGTTTCCTACACACACGGACCATATCTAGTTCAACTCTGCTTCTGAAACTGATACAAACCACAGGTCCTCTAACATCCAATGCTTTTCAGTTAAGAGCGAGAAACGTGTCAGCTTGTGAACAATGTAGCTTCGTTTGAGCTGAAAAGTGACTGCGTTTACCTGAAACGAAATCTTGCTTGTAGGAAGACACACGCCTGGCATTTAACTCCGTTTTTGAAGGGAAACACAAGGCACAGATCTCATCCATGAAACACTCTGTGCTTTAGAGCAAGAAGCACGCTCTTGCTTTCTAGAGTCTCTAATACAGAGGGAAACGTGAGTGTGCTCCGAACAAAAGAACTGTGGTTCCTACACACACGGACCATATCTAGTTCAACTCTGTTTCTGAAACTGATACAAACCACAGGTCGTCTAACATCCAATGCTTTTCAGTTAAGAGCGAGAAACGTATTAGCTTCCTGAACAATGCAGCTTCGTTTGAGGTGAAAAGTGACTGCGTTTACCTGAAACCAAGTCTTGCTTGTAGGAAGACACACGCCTGGCATTTAACTCCGTTTCTGAAGGGAAACACACGGCACAGTTCTCATCCATTAAACACAATCTGCTTTAGAGCAAGAAGCACGCTCTTGCTTTCTAGAGTCTCTAATACAGAGGGAAACGTGAGTGTGCTCAGAACAAAAGAACTGTGTTTCCTACACACATAGACCATTTCTAGTTCAACTCTGTTTCTGAAACTGATACAAACCACAGGTCCTCTAACATCCAATGCTTTTCAGTTAAGAGTGAGAAACGTGTGAGCTTTGTGAACAATGTAGCTTCGATTGAGCTGAAAAGTGACTGCGTTTACCTAAAATGAAGTCTTGCTTGTAGGAAGACAGACGCCTGGCATTTACTCCATTTCTGAAGGGAAACACACGGCACAGTTCTCATCCATGAAACACACTCTGCTTTAGAGCAAGAAGCACACTCTTGCTTTCTAGAGTCTCTAATACAGAGGGAAACGTGATTGTGCTCAGAACAAAAGAACGGTGTTTCCTACACACACGGACCATATCTAGTTCAACTCTGCTTCTGAAACTGATACAAACCACAGGTCCTCTAACATCCAATGCTTTTCAGTTAAGAGTGAGAAACGTGTGAGCTTTGTGAACAATGTAGTTTCGTTTGAGCTGAAAAGTGACTGCATTTACCTGAAACGAAGTCTTGCTTGAAGGAAGACACAGAGCCTGGCATTTAACTCCGATTCTGAAGGGAAACACACGGCACAGTTCTCATCCATGAAACACACTCTGCTTTATTGCAAGAAGCACGCTCTTGCTTTCTAGAGTCTCTAATACAGAGGGAAACGTGAGTGTGCTCAGAACAAAAGAACGATGTTTCCTACACACACGCACCATATCTAGTTCAACTCTGTTTCTGAAACTGATACAAACCACAGGTCGTCTAACATCCAATGCTTTTCAGTTAAGAGTGAGAAACGTGTGAGCTTCGTGAACAAGGTAGATTCGTTTGAGCAGAAAGGTGTCTGCGTTTACCTGAAATGAAGTCTTCCTTGAAGGAAGACACAGAGCCTAGTATTTAAACCCGTTTCTGAAGGGAAACACACGGCACAGTTCTCATCCCTGAAACACACTCTGCTTATAGCAAGAAGCACGCTCTTGCTTTCTAGAGTCTCTAATA
The DNA here is from genome assembly GCA_949786385.1 of Onychomys leucogaster. NCBI lineage: Eukaryota > Metazoa > Chordata > Mammalia > Rodentia > Cricetidae > Onychomys > Onychomys leucogaster. Next base: position 52,161 of record CATKUP010000088.1, read on the forward strand.
CAGAGGGAAACGTGAGTGTGCTCAGAACAAAAGAACTGTGTTTCCTACACACATGGACCATATCTAGTTCAACTCTGTTTCTGAAACTGATACAAACCACAGGTCCTCTAACATCCAATGCTTTTCGGTTAAGAGCGAGAAACGTGTGAGCTTTGTGAACAATGTAGCTTCGATTGAGCTGAAAAGTGACTGCGTTTGCCTGAAACGAAGTCTTGCTTGAAGGAAGACATAGAGCCTGGCATTTAACTCCGTTTCTGAAGGGAAACACACGGCACAGTTCTCATCCATGAAACACACTCTGCTTTAGAGCAAGAAGCACACTCTTGCTTTCTAGAGTCTCTAATACAGAGGGAAACGTGAGTGTGCTCAGAACAAAAGAACTGTGTTTCCTACACACATGGACCATATCTAATTCAACTCTGTTTCTGAAACTGATACAAACCACAGGTCCTCTAACATCCAATGCTTTTCGGTTAAGAGCGAGAAACATGTGAGCTTCGTGAACAATGTAGCTTCATTGGAGGTGAAAAGTGACTGCGTTTACCTAAAACGATGTCTTGCTTGTAGGAAGACACACGCCTGGCATTTACTCCGTTTCTGAAGGGAAACACACGGCACAGTTCTCATCCATGAAACACACTCTGCTTTAGAGCAAGAAGCACGCTCTTGCTTTCTAGAGTCTCTAATAAAGAGGGAAACGTGAGTGTGCTCAGAACAAAAGAACGGTGTTTCCTACACCCACGGACCATATCTAGTTCAACTCTGTTTCTGAAACTGATACAAACCACAGGTCGCCTAACATCCAATGATTTTCAGTTAAGAGCGAGAAACATGTGAGCTTTGTGAACAATGTAGCTTCGTTTGAGCTGAAAAGTGACTGCGTTTACCTGAAACGAAGCCTTGCTTGAAGAAAGACACAGAGCCTGGCATTTAACTCCGATTCTGAAGGGAAACACACGGCACAGTTCTCATCCATGAAACACACTCTGCTTTATTGCAAGAAGCACGCTCTTGCTTTCTAGAGACTCTAATACAGAGGGAAACGTGAGTGTGCTCAGAACAAAAGAACGATGTTTCCTACACACACGCACCATATCTAGTTCAACTCTGTTTCTGAAACTGATACAAACCACAGGTCGTCTAACATCCAATGCTTTTCAGTTAAGAGTGAGAAACGTGTGAGCTTCGTGAACAAGGTAGATTCGTTTGAGCAGAAAGGTGTCTGCGTTTACCTGAAATGAAGTCTTCCTTGAAGGAAGACACAGAGCCTAGTATTTAAACCCGTTTCTGAAGGGAAACACACGGCACAGTTCTCATCCCTGAAACACACTCTGCTTATAGCAAGAAGCACGCTCTTGCTTTCTAGAGTCTCTAATACAGAGGGAAACGTGAGTGTGCTCAGAACAAAAGAACTGTGTTTCCTACACACATGGACCATATCTAGTTCAACTCTGTTTCTGAAACTGATACAAACCACAGGTCCTCTAACATCCAATGCTTTTCGGTTAAGAGCGAGAAACGTGTGAGCTTTGTGAACAATGTAGCTTCGATTGAGCTGAAAAGTGACTGCGTTTGCCTGAAACGAAGTCTTGCTTGAAGGAAGACATAGAGCCTGGCATTTAACTCCGTTTCTGAAGGGAAACACACGGCACAGTTCTCATCCATGAAACACACTCTGCTTTAGAGCAAGAAGCACACTCTTGCTTTCTAGAGTCTCTAATACAGAGGGAAACGTGAGTGTGCTCAGAACAAAAGAACTGTGTTTCCTACACACATGGACCATATCTAATTCAACTCTGTTTCTGAAACTGATACAAACCACAGGTCCTCTAACATCCAATGCTTTTCGGTTAAGAGCGAGAAACATGTGAGCTTCGTGAACAATGTAGCTTCATTGGAGGTGAAAAGTGACTGCGTTTACCTAAAACGATGTCTTGCTTGTAGGAAGACACACGCCTGGCATTTACTCCGTTTCTGAAGGGAAACACACGGCACAGTTCTCATCCATGAAACACACTCTGCTTTAGAGCAAGAAGCACGCTCTTGCTTTCTAGAGTCTCTAATAAAGAGGGAAACGTGAGTGTGCTCAGAACAAAAGAACGGTGTTTCCTACACCCACGGACCATATCTAGTTCAACTCTGTTTCTGAAACTGATACAAACCACAGGTCGCCTAACATCCAATGATTTTCAGTTAAGAGCGAGAAACATGTGAGCTTTGTGAACAATGTAGCTTTGTTTGAGCTGAAAAGTGACTGCGTTTACCTGAAACGAAGCCTTGCTTGAAGAAAGACACAGTCCTGGCATTGAACTCCGTTTCTGAAGGGAAACACATGGCACACTTCTCATCCATGGAACACACTGTGCTTTAGAGCAAGAAGCACGCTCTTGCTTTCTAGAGTCCCTAATACAGAGGGAAACGTGAGTGTGCTCAGAACAAAAGAACTGTGTTTCCTACTCACGGACCATATCTAGTTCAACTCTGTTTCTGAAACTGATACAAACCACAGGTCCTCTAACATCCAATGCTTTTCAGTTAAGAGCGAGAAACGTGTCAGCTTCGTGAACAAGGTAGATTCGTTTGAGCTGAAAGGTGTCTGCGTTTACCTGAAATGAAGTCTTGCTTGAAGGAAGACACAGAGCCTGGTATTTAAACCCGTTTCTGAAGGGAAACACACGGCACAGTTCTCATCCATGAAACACACTCTGCTTTAGAGTAAGAAGCACGCTCGTGCATTCTAGATTCTCTAATACATGGGGAAAAGTGAGTGTGCTCAGAACAAAAGAACTGTGTTTCTTACACACACGGACCCTATCTAGTTCATCTCTGTTTCTAAAACTGATACAAACCACAGGTCGTCTAACATCCAATGCTTTTCAGTTAAGAGCGAGAAACGTGTCAGCTTTGTGAACAATGTAGCTTCGTTTGAGGTGAAAAGCAACTGCGTTTACCTGAAACGAAACCTCGCTTGTAGGAAGACACACGCCTTGCATTTAACTCCGTTTCTGAAGGGAAACACATGGCACAGTTCTCATCCATGAAACACAGTCTGCTTTAGAGCAAGAAGCACACTCTTGCTTTCTAGAGTCTCTAATACAGAGGGAAACGTGACTGTGCTCAGAACAAAAGAACTGTGTTTCCTACACACATGGACCATATCTAGTTCAACTCTGTTTCTGAAACTGATACAAACCACAGGTCCTCTAACATCCAATGCTTTTCAGTTAAGAGCAAGAAACGTGTGAGCTTTGTGAACAATGTAGCTTCGTTTGAGCTGAAAAGTGACTGCATTTACCTGAAACGAAGTCTTGCTTGAAGGAAGACACAGAGCCTGGCATTTAACTCCGATTCTGAAGGGAAACACACGGCACAGTTCTCATCCATGAAACCCACTCTGCTTTATTGCAAGAAGCACGCTCTTGCTTTCTAGAGTCTCTAATACAGAGGGAAACGTGAGTGTGCTCAGAACAAAAGAACGATGTTTCCTACACACACGGACAATATCTAGTTCAACTCTGTTTCTGAAACTGATACAAACCACAGGTCGTCTAACATCCAATGCTTTTCAGTTAAGAGTGAGAAACGTGTGAGCTTCGTGAACAAGGTAGATTCGTTTGAGCTGAAAGGTGTCTGCGTTTACCTGAAATGAAGTCTTGCTTGAAGGAAGACACAGAGCCTGGTATTTAAACCCGTTTCTGAAGGGAAACAAACGGCACAGTTCTCAACCATGAAACACACTCTGCTTTAGAGCAAGAAGCACACTCTTGCTTTCTAGAGTCTCTAATACAGAGGGAAACGTGAGTGTGCTCAGAACAAAAGAACTGTGTTTCCTACACACATGGACCATATCTAGTTCAACTCTGTTTCTGAAACTGATACAAACCACAGATCCTCTAACATCCAATGCTTTTCGGTTAAGAGCGAGAAACATGTGAGCTTTGTGAACAATGTAGCTTCGATTGAGCTGAAAAGTGACTGCGTTTACCTGAAACGAAGCCTTGCTTGAAGAAAGACACAGTCCTGGCATTGAACTCCGTTTCTGAAGGGAAACACATGGCACACTTCTCATCCATGAAACACACTCTGCTTTAGAGCAAGAAGCACGCTCTTGCTTTCTAGAGTCTCTAATACAGAGGGAAACGTGAGTGTGCTCCGAACAAAAGAACTGTGTTTCCAACACACACGGACCATATCTAGTTCATCTCTGTTTCTAAAACTGATACAAACCACAGGTCGTCTAACATCCAATGCTTTTCAGTTAAGAGCGAGAAACGTGTGAGCTTTGTGAACAATGTAGCTTCGTTTGAGCTGAAAAGCAACTGCGTTTACCTGAAACGAAGCCTTGCTTGACGAAAGACACAGTCCTGGCATTTAACTCCGTTTCTGAAGGGAAACACACGGCACAGTTCTCATCCATGAAACACACTCTGCTTATAGCAAGAAGCACGCTCTTGCTTTCTAGAGTCTCTAATACAGAGGGAAACGTGAGTGTGCTCAGAACAAAAGAACTGTGTTTCCTACACACATGGACCATATCTAGTTCAACTCTGTTTCTGAAACTGATACAAACCACAGGTCCTCTAACATCCAATGCTTTTCGGTTAAGAGCGAGAAACGTGTGAGCTTTGTGAACAATGTAGCTTCGATTGAGCTGAAAAGTGACTGCGTTTGCCTGAAACGAAGTCTTGCTTGAAGGAAGACATAGAGCCTGGCATTTAACTCCGTTTCTGAAGGGAAACTCACGGCACAGTTCTCATCCATGAAACACACTCTGCTTTAGAGCAAGAAGCACACTCTTGCTTTCTAGAGTCTCTAATACAGAGGGAAACGTGAGTGTGCTCAGAAAAAAAGAACTGTGTTTCCTACACACATGGACCATATCTAGTTCAACTCTGTTTCTGAAACTGATACAAACCACAGGTGCTCTAACATCCAATGCTTTTTGGTTAAGAGCGAGAAACGTGTGAGCTTTGTGAACAATGTAGCTTCGATTGAGCTGAAAAGTGACTGCGTTTACCTGAAACGAAGTCTTGCTTGAAGGAAGACATAGAGCCTGGCATTTAACTCCGTTTCTGAAGGGAAACTCACGGCACAGTTCTCATCCATGAAACACACTCTGCTTTAGAGCAAGATGCACGCTCTTGCTTCATAGAGTCTCTAATACAGAGGGAAACGTGAGTGTGCGCAGAACAAAAGAACTGTGTTTCCTACACCCACGGACCATATCTAGTTAAACTCTGTTTCTGAAACTGATACAAACCACAGGTCCTCTAAAATCCAATGCTTTTCAGTTAAGAGCGAGAAACATGTGAGCTTCGTGAACATTGTAGCTTCATTGTAGGTGAAAAGTGACTGCGTTTACCTAAAACGAAGTCTTGCTTGTAGGAAGACACACGCCTGGCATTTACTCCATTTCTGAAGGGAAACACACGGCACAGTTCTCATCCATGAAACACACTCTGCTAGTGCAAGAAGCACACTCTTGCTTTCTAGAGTCTCTAATACAGAGGGACACGTGAGTGTGCTCAGAACAAAAGAACGGTGTTTCCTACACACACGGACCATATCTAGTTCAACTCTGTTTCTGAAACTGATACAAACCACAGGTCCTCTAAAATCCAATGCTTTTCAGTTAAGAGCTAGAAACATGTGAGCTTTGTGAACAATGTAGCTTCGTTTGAGCTTAAAAGTGACTGCGTTTACCTGAAACGAAGTCTTGCTTGAAGAAACACACAGAGCCTGGCATTTAACTCCGTTTCTGAAGGAAAACACATGGCACAGTTCTCATCCATGAAACACAATCTGCTTATAGCAAGAAGCACGCTCTTGCTTTCTAGAGTCTCTAATAAAGAGGGACACGTGAGTGTGCTCAGAACAAAAGAACGGTGTTTCCTACACACACGGACCATATCTAGTTCAACTCTGTTTCTGAAACTGATACAAACCACAGGTCGTCTAACATCCAATGCTTTTCAGTTAAGAGCGAGAAACGTGTGAGCTTTGTGAACAATGTAGCGTCGTTTGAGCTGAAAAGCGACTGCGTTTACCTGAAACGAAGCCTTGCTTGACGAAAGACACAGTCCTGGCATTTAACTCCGTTTCTGAAGGGAAACACACGGCACAGTTCTCATCCATGAAACACAATCTGCTTATAGCAAGAAGCACGCTCTTGCTTTCTAGAGTCTCTAATACAGAGGGAAACGTGATGTGCTCAGAACAAAAGAACTGTGTTTCCTACACACACGGACCATATCTAGTTCAACTCTGTTTCTGAAACTGATACAAACCACAGGTCCTCTAACATCCAATGCTTTTCAGTTAAGAGCGAGAAACGTGTGAGCTTTGTGAACAATGTAGCTTCGTTTTTGCTGAAAAGTGACTGCATTTACCTGAAACGAAGTCTTGCTTGAAGGAAGACACAGAGCCTGGCATTTAACTCCGATTCTGAAGGGAAACACACGGCACAGTTCTCATCCATGAAACACACTCTGCTTTCTTGCAAGAAGCACGCTCTTGCTTTCTAGATTCTCTAATACAGAGGGAAACGTGAGTGTGCTCAGAAAAAAAGAACGATGTTTCCTACACACACGGACCATATCTAGTTCAACTCTGTTTCTTAAACTGATACAAACCACAGGTCGTCTAACATCCAATGCTTTTGAGTTAAGAGTGAGAAACGTGTGAGCTTCGTGAACAAGGTAGATTTGTTTGAGCTGAAAGGTGTCTGCGTTTACCTGAAATGAAGTCTTGTTTGAAGGAAGACACAGAGCCTGGTATTTAAACCCGTTTCTGAAGAGAAACACACGGCACAGTTCTCATCCATGAAACACACTCTGCTTTAGAGTAAGAAGCACGCTCGTGCTTTCTAGAATCTCTAATACATGGGGAAAAGTGAGTGTGCTCAGAGCAAAAGAACTGTGTTTCTTACACACACGGACCCTATCTAGTTCATCTCTGTTTCTAAAACTGATACAAACCACAGGTCGTCTAACATCCAATGCTTTTCAGTTAAGAGCGAGAAACGTGTGAGCTTTGTGAACAATGTAGCTTCGTTTGAGCTGAAAAGTGACTGCATTGACCTGAAACGAAGTCTTGCTTTAAGGAAGACACTGAGCCTGGCATTTAACTCCGATTCTGAAGGGAAACACATGGCACAGTTCTCATCCATGAAACACACTCTGCTTTATTGCAAGAAGCACGCTCTTGCTTTCTAGAGTCTCTAATACAGAGGGAAACGTGAGTGTGCTCAGAACAAAAGAACGGTGTTTCCTACTCACGGACCATATCTAGTTCAACTCTGTTTCTGAAACTGATACAAACCACAGGTCTTCTAACATCCAATGCTTTTCAGTTAAGAGCGAGAAACGTGTAAGCTTTGTGAACAATGTAGCTTTGTTTGAGGTGAAAAGTGACTGCGTTTACCTGAAATGAAATCTTGCTTGTAGGAAGACACACGTCTGGCATTTAACTCCGTTTCTGAAGGGAAACACACGGCACAGTTCTCATCCATGAAACACACTCTGCTTTATTGCAAGAAGCACGCTCTTGTTTTCTAGAGTCTCTAATACAGAGGGAAACGTGAGTGTGTTCAGAACAAAAGAACGGTGTTTCCTACACACACGGACCATATCTAGTTCAACTCTGTTTCTGAAACTGATACAAACCACAGGTCCTCTAACATCCAATGCTTTTCAGTTAAGACCGAGAAACGTGTAAGCTTTGTGAACAATGTAGCTTCGTTTGAGGTGAAAAGTGACTGCATTTACCTGAAACGAAATCTTGCTTGTAGGAAGACACACGGCTGGCATTTAACTCCGATTCTGAAGGGAAACACACGGCACAGTTCTCATCCATGAAACACACTCTGCTTTATTGCAAGAAGCACGCTCTTGCTTTCTAGAGTCTCTAATACAGAGGGAAACGTGAGTGTGCTCAGAACAAAAGAACGGTGTTTCCTACACACACGGACCATATCTAGTTCAACTCTGTTTCTGAAACTGATACAAACCACAGGTCGTCTAACATCCAATGCTTTTCAGTTAAGAGCGAGAAACGTGTAAGCTTTGTGAACAATGTAGCTTCGTTTGAGCTGAAAAGTGACTGCGTTTACCTGAAACGAAATCTTGCTTGTAGGAAGACACACGCCTGGCATTTAACTCCGTTTCTGAAGGGAAACACACGGCACAGTTCTCATCCATGAAACACACTCTGCTTTAGAGCAAGAAGCACGCTCTTGCTTTCTAGAGTCTCTAATGCAGAGGGAAAATTTAGTGTGCTCAGAACAAAAGAACTGTGTTTCCTACACACACGGACCATATCTAGTTCAACTCTGTTTCTGAAACTGATACAAACCATAGGTCTTCTAACATCCAATGCTTTTCAGTTAAGAGCGAGAAACGTGTGAGCTTTGTGAACAATGTAGCTTCGTTTGAGCTGAAGAGCGACTGCGTTTACCTGAAACGAAGCCTTGCTTAAAGAAAGACACAGTCCTGGCATTGTATTCCGTTTCTGAAGGGAAACACATGGCACACTTCTCATCCATTAAACACACTCTGCTTTAGAGCAAGAAGCACGCTCTTGCTTTCTAGAGTCTCTAATACAGAGGGAAACGTGAGTGTGCTCAGAACAAAAGAACTGTGTTTCCTACACACACGGACCATATCTAGTTCAACTCTGTTTCTGAAACTGATACAAACCACAGGTCCTCTAACAACCAATGCTTTTCAGTTAAGAGCGAGAAACGTGTGAGCTTCGTGAACAATGTAGCTTCCTTTGAGCTGAAAAGTGACTGCGTTTACCTGAAATGAAGCCTTGCTTGACGAAAGACACAGTCCTGGCATTTAACTCCATTTCTGAAGGGAAACACACGGCACAGTTCTCATCCATGAAACACAATCTGCTTATAGCAAGAAGCACGCTCTTGCTTTCTAGAGTCTCTAATACAGAGGGAAACGTGAGTGTGCTCAGAACAAAAGAACGGTGTTTCCTACACACACGGACCATATCTAGTTCATCTCTGTTTCTAAAACTGATACAAACCACAGGTCGTCTAACATCCAATGCTTTTCAGTTAAGAGCGAGAAACGTGTCAGCTTTGTGAACAATGTAGCTTCGTTTGAGGTGAAAAGCAACTGCGTTTACCTGAAACGAAATCTTCCTTGTAGGAAGACACACGCCTGGCATTTAACTCCGTTTCTGAAGGGAAACACACGGCACAGTTCTCATCCTTGAAACACACTCTGCTTTAGAGCAAGAAGCACACTCTTGCTTTCTAGAGTCTCTAATACAGAGGGAAACGTGAGTGTGCTCAGAACAAAAGAACTGTGTTTCCTACTCACGGACCATATCTAGTTCAACTCTGTTTCTGAAACTGATACAAACCACAGGTCGTCTAACATCCAATGCTTTTCAGTTAAGAGCGAGAAACGTGTAAGCTTTGTGAACAATGTAGCTTTGTTTGAGGTGAAAAGTGACTGCGTTTACCTGAAACGAAATCTTGCTTGTAGGAAGACACACGCCTGGCATTTAACTCCGTTTCTGAAGGGAAACACACGGCACAGTTCTCATCCATGAAACACACTCTGCTTTATTGCAAGAAGCACGCTCTTGCTTTCTAGAGTCTCTAATACAGAGGGAAACGTGAGTGTGCTCAGAACAAAAGAACGGTGTTTCCTACACACACGGACCATATCTAGTTCAACTCTGTTTCTGAAACTGATACAAACCACAGGTCCTCTAACATCCAATGCTTTTCAGTTAAGACCGAGAAACGTGTAAGCGTTGTGAACAATGTAGCTTCGTTTGAGGTGAAAAGTGACTGCATTTACCTGAAACGAAATCTTGCTTTTAGGAAGACACACGCCTGGCATTTAACTCCGATTCTGAAGGGAAACACACGGCACAGTTCTCATCCATGAAACACACTCTGCTTTATTGCAAGAAGCACGCTCTTGCTTTCTAGAGTCTCTAATACAGAGGGAAACGTGAGTGTGCTCAGAACAAAAGAACGGTGTTTCCTACACACACGGACCATATCTAGTTCAACTCTGTTTCTGAAACTGATACAAACCACAGGTCGTCTAACATCCAATGCTTTTCAGTTAAGAGCGAGAAACGTGTAAGCTTTGTGAACAATGTAGCTTCGTTTGAGGTGAAAAGTGACTGCGTTTACCTGAAACGAAATCTTGCTTGTAGGAAGACACACGCCTGGCATTTAACTCAGTTTCTGAAGGGAAACACACGGCACAGTTCTCATCCATGAAACACACTCTGCTTTAGAGCAAGAAGCACGCTCTTGCTTTCTAGAGTCTCTAATGCAGAGGGAAAATTTAGTGTGCTCAGAACAAAAGAACTGTGTTTCCTACACACACGGACCATATCTAGTTCAACTCTGTTTCTGAAACTGATACAAACCACAGGTCTTCTAACATCCAATGCTTTTCAGTTAAGAGCGAGAAACGTGTGAGCTTTGTGAACAATGTAGCTTCGTTTGAGCTGAAAAGCGACTGCGTTTACCTGAAACGAAGCCTTGCTTAAAGAAAGACACAGTCCTGGCATTGAATTCCGTTTCTGAAGGGAAACACATGGCACACTTCTCATCCATGAAACACACTCTGCTTTAGAGCAAGAAGCACGCTCTTGCTTTCTAGAGTCTCTAATAGAGAGGGAAACGTGAGTGTGCTCAGAACAAAAGAACTGTGTTTCCTACACACACGGACCATATCTAGTTCAACTCTTTTTCTGAAACTGATACAAACCACAGGTCCTCTAACATCCAATGCTTTTCATTTAAGAGCGAGAAACGTATGAGCTTCGTGAACAATGTAGCTTCCTTTGAGCTGAAAAGTGACTGCGTTTACCTGAAATGAAGCCTTGCTTGACGAAAGACACAGTCCTGGCATTTAATTCCATTTCTGAAGGGAAACACACGGCACAGTTCTCATCCACGAAACACAATCTGCTTTACAGCAAGAAGCACGCTCTTGCTTTCTAGAGTCTCTAATACAGAGGGAAACGTGAGTGTGCTCAGAACAAAAGAACGGTGTTTCCTACACACACGGACCATATCTAGTTCAACTCTGTTTCTGAAACTGATACAAACCACAGGTCGTCTAACATCCAATGCTTTTCAGTTAAGAGCGAGAAACGTGTGAGCTTCACGAACAAGGTAGAATCTTTTGAGATGAAAGGTGTCTGCGTTTACCTGAAATGTATTCTTGCTTGAAGGAAGACACAGAGCCTGGTATTTAAACCCGTTTCCGAAGGGAAACACACAGCACAGTTCACATCCATGAAACACACTCTGCTTTAGAGCAAGAAGCACGCTCTTGCTTTCTAGAGTCTCTAATACAGAGGGAAACGTGAGTGTGCTCAGAACAAAGGAACTGTGTTTCCTACACACACGGACCATATCTAGTTCAACTCTGTTTCTGAAACTGATACAAACCACAGGTCCTCTAACATCCAATGCTTTTCAGTTAAGAGCGAGAAACATGTGAGCTTCGTGAACAATGTAGCTTCATTGGAGGTGAAAATTGACTGCGTTAACCTAAAACGAAGTCTTGCTTGTAGGAAGACACACGCCTGACATTTACTCCATTTCTGAAGGGAAACACACGGCACAGTTCTCATCCATGAAACACACTCTGCTTTAGAGCAAGAAGCACACTCTTGCTTTCTAGAGTCTCTAATACAGAGGGAAACGTGGGTGTGCTCAGAACAAAAGAACTGTGTTTCCTACACACATGGACCATATCTAGTTCAACTCTGTTTCTGAAACTGATACAAACCACAGGTCCTCTAACATCCAAATCTTTTCAGTTAAGTGCGAGAAACGTGTGAGCTTTGTGAACAATGTAGCTTCGTTTGAGCTGAAAAGTGACTGCTTTTACCTGAAACGAAGCCTTGCTTGACGAAAGACACTGTCCTGGCATTTAACTCCGTTTCTGAAGGGAAACACACGGCACAGTTCTCATCCATGAAACAAAATCTGCTTTACAGCAAGACGCACGCTCTTGCTTTCTAGAGTCTCTAATACACAGGGAAACGTGAGTGTGCTCAGAACAAAAGAACGGTGTTTCCTACACACACGGACCATATCTAGTTCAACTCTGTTTCTGAAACTGATACAAACCACAGGTCGTCTAACATCCAATGCTTTTCAGTTAAGACCGAGAAACGTGTGAGCTTCATGAACAAGGTAGAATCGTTTGAGATGAAAAGCGACTGCGTTTACCTGAAACGAAGCCTTGCTTGACGAAAGAAACAGTCCTGGCATTGAACTCCGTTTCTGAAGGGAAACACACGGCACAGTTCTCATCCATGAAACACAATCTGCTTTAGAGCAAGAAGCACGCTCTTGCTTTCTAGAGTCTCTAATACAGAGGGAAACGTGAGTGTGCTCAGAACAAAAGAACGGTGTTTCCTACACACACGAACCATATCTAGTTCAACTCTGTTTCTGAAACTGATACAAACCACAGGTCGTCTAACATCCAATGCTTTTCAGTTAAGACCGAGAAACGTGTGAGCTTCATGAACAAGGTAGAATCGTTTGAGATGAAAAGCGACTGCGTTTAACTGAAACGAAGCCTTGCTTGACGAAAGAAACAGTCCTGGCATTTAACTCCGTTTCTGAAGGGAAACACACGGCACAGTTCTAATCCATGAAACACAAACTGCTTTAGAGCAAGATGCACGCTCTTGCTTCCTAGAGTCTCTAATACAGAGGGAAACGTGAGTGTGCTCAGAACAAAAGAACTGTGTTTCCTACACCCACGGACCATATCTAGTTCAACTCTGTTTTTGAAACTGATACAAACCACAGGTCCTCTAAAACCCAATGCTTTTCAGTTAAGAGCTAGAAACATGTGAGCTTTGTGAACAATGTAGCTTCGTTTGAGCTTAAAAGTGACTGCGTTTACCTGAAACGAAGTCTTGCTTGAAGAAAAACACAGAGCCTGGCATTTAACTCCGTTTCTGAAGGAAAACACATGGCACAGTTCTCATCCATGAAACACAATCTGCTTATAGCAAGAAGCACGCTCTTGCTTTCTAGAGTCTCTAATAAAGAGGGACACGTGAGTGTGCTCAGAACAAAAGAACGGTGTTTCCTACACACACGGACCATATCTAGTTCAACTCTGTTTCTGAAACTGATACAAACCACAGGTCGTCTAACATCCAATGCTTTTCAGTTAAGAGCGAGAAACGTGTGAGCTTTGTGAACAATGTAGCGTCGTTTGAGCTGAAAAGCGACTGCGTTTACCTGAAACGAAGCCTTGCTTGACGAAAGACACAGTCCTGGCATTTAACTCCGTTTCTGAAGGGAAACACACGGCACAGTTCTCATCCATGAAACACAATCTGCTTATAGCAAGAAGCACGCTCTTGCTTTCTAGAGTCTCTAATACAGAGGGAAACGTGATGTGCTCAGAACAAAAGAACTGTGTTTCCTACACACACGGACCATATCTAGTTCAACTCTGTTTCTGAAACTGATACAAACCACAGGTCCTCTAACATCCAATGCTTTTCAGTTAAGAGCGAGAAACGTGTGAGCTTTGTGAACAATGTAGCTTCGTTTTAGCTGAAAAGTGACTGCATTTACCTGAAACGAAGTCTTGCTTGAAGGAAGACACAGAGCCTGGCATTTAACTCCGATTCTGAAGGGAAACACACGGCACAGTTCTCATCCATGAAACACACTCTGCTTTCTTGCAAGAAGCACGCTCTTGCTTTCTAGATTCTCTAATACAGAGGGAAACGTGAGTGTGCTCAGAACAAAAGAACGATGTTTCCTACACACACGGACCATATCTAGTTCAACTCTGTTTCTTAAACTGATACAAACCACAGGTCGTCTAACATCCAATGCTTTTGAGTTAAGAGTGAGAAACGTGTGAGCTTCGTGAACAAGGTAGATTTGTTTGAGCTGAAAGGTGTCTGCGTTTACCTGAAATGAAGTCTTGTTTGAAGGAAGACACAGAGCCTGGTATTTAAACCCGTTTCTGAAGAGAAACACACGGCACAGTTCTCATCCATGAAACACACTCTGCTTTAGAGTAAGAAGCACGCTCGTGCTTTCTAGAATCTCTAATACATGGGGAAAAGTGAGTGTGCTCAGAGCAAAAGAACTGTGTTTCTTACACACACGGACCCTATCTAGTTCATCTCTGTTTCTAAAACTGATACAAACCACAGGTCATCTAACATCCAATGCTTTTCAGTTAAGAGCGAGAAACGTGTCAGCTTTGTGAACAATGTAGCTTCGTTTGAGGTGAAAAGCGACTGCGTTTACCTGAAACGAAATCTTGCTTGTAGGAAGACACACGCCTGGCATTTAACTCCGTTTCTGAAGGGAAACACACGGCACAGTTCTCATCCATGAAACACACTCTGCTTTAGAGCAAGAAGCACACTCTTGCTTTCTAGAGTCTCTAATACAGACGGAAACGTGAGTGTGCTCAGAACAAAAGAACTGTGTTTCCTACACACACGGACCATATCTAGTTCAACTCTGTTTCTGAAACTGATACAAACCACAGGTCGTCTAACATCCAATGCTTTTCAGTTAAGAGCGAGAAACGTGTGAGCTTTGTGAACAATGTAGCTTCGTTTGAGCTGAAAAGTGACTGCATTGACCTGAAACGAAGTCTTGCTTTAAGGAAGACACAGAGCCTGGCATTTAACTCCGATTCTGAAGGGAAACACATGACACAGTTCTCATCCATGAAACACACTCTGCTTTATTGCAAGAAGCACGCTCTTGCTTTCTAGAGTCTCTAATACAGAGGGAAACGTGAGTGTGCTCAGAACAAAAGAACGGTGTTTCCTACTCACGGACCATATCTAGTTCAACTCTGTTTCTGAAACTGATACAAACCACAGGTCTTCTATCATCCAATGCTTTTCAGTTAAGAGCGAGAAACGTGTAAGCTTTGTGAACAATGTAGCTTTGTTTGAGGTGAAAAGTGACTGCGTTTACCTGAAATGAAATCTTGCTTGTAGGAAGACACACGTCTGGCATTTAACTCCGTTTCTGAAGGGAAACACACGGCACAGTTCTCATCCATGAAACACACTCTGCTTTATTGCAAGAAGCACGCTCTTGTTTTCTAGAGTCTCTAATACAGAGGGAAACGTGAGTGTGTTCAGAACAAAAGAACGGTGTTTCCTACACACATGGACCATATCTAGTTCAACTCTGTTTCTGAAACTGATACAAACCACAGGTCCTCTAACATCCAATGCTTTTCAGTTAAGACCGAGAAACGTGTAAGCTTTGTGAACAATGTAGCTTCGTTTGAGGTGAAAAGTGACTGCATTTACCTGATACGAAATCTTGCTTGTAGGAAGACACACGGCTGGCATTTAACTCCGATTCTGAAGGGAAACACACGGCACAGTTCTCATCCATGAAACACACTCTGCTTTATTGCAAGAAGCACGCTCTTGCTTTCTAGAGTCTCTAATACAGAGGGAAACGTGAGTGTGCTCAGAACAAAAGAACGGTGTTTCCTACACACACGGACCATATCTAGTTCAACTCTGTTTCTGAAACTGATACAAACCACAGGTCGTCTAACATCCAATGCTTTTCAGTTAAGAGCGAGAAACGTGTAAGCTTTGTGAACAATGTAGCTTCGTTTGAGGTGAAAAGTGACTGCGTTTACCTGAAACGAAATCTTGCTTGTAGGAAGACACACGCCTGGCATTTAACTCCGTTTCTGAAGGGAAACACACGGCACAGTTCTCATCCATGAAACACACTCTGCTTTAGAGCAAGAAGCACGCTCTTGCTTTCTAGAGTCTCTAATGCAGAGGGAAAATTTAGTGTGCTCAGAACAAAAGAACTGTGTTTCCTACACACACGGACCATATCTAGTTCAACTCTGTTTCTGAAACTGATACAAACCACAGGTCTTCTAACATCCAATGCTTTTCAGTTAAGAGCGAGAAACGTGTGAGCTTTGTGAACAATGTAGCTTCGTTTGAGCTGAAGAGCGACTGCGTTTACCTGAAACGAAGCCTTGCTTAAAGAAAGACACAGTCCTGGCATTGAATTCCGTTTCTGAAGGGAAACACATGGCACACTTCTCATCCATGAAACACACTCTGCTTTAGAGCAAGAAGCACGCTCTTGCTTTCTAGAGTCTCTAATAGAGAGGGAAACGTGAGTGTGCTCAGAACAAAAGAACTGTGTTTCCTACACACACGGACCATATCTAGTTCAACTCTGTTTCTGAAACTGATACAAACCACAGGTCCTCTAACAACCAATGCTTTTCAGTTAAGAGCGAGAAACGTGTGAGCTTCGTGAACAATGTAGCTTCCTTTGAGCTGAAAAGTGACTGCGTTTACCTGAAATGAAGCCTTGCTTGACGAAAGACACAGTCCTGGCATTTAACTCCATTTCTGAAGGGAAACACACGGCACAGTTCTCATCCATGAAACACAATCTGCTTATAGCAAGAAGCACGCTCTTGCTTTCTAGAGTCTCTAATACAGAGGGAAACTTGAGTGTGCTCAGAACAAAAGAACTGTGTTTCCTACTCACGGACCATATCTAGTTCAACTCTGTTTCTGAAACTGATACAAACCACAGGTCCTCTAACATCCAATGCTTTTCAGTTAAGAGCGAGAAACGTGTGAGCTTTGTGAACAATGTAGCTTCGTTTGAGCTGAAAAGCGACTGCGTTTACCTGAAATGAAGCCTTGCTTGACGAAAGACACAGTCCTGGCATTTAACTCCATTTCTGAAGGGAAACACACGGCACAGTTCTCATCCATGAAACACAATCTGCTTTAGAGCAAGAAGCACGCTCTTGCTTTCTAGATTCTCTAATACAGAGGGAAACGTGAGTGTGCTCAGAACAAAAGAACGGTGTTTCCTACACACACGGACCATATCTAGTTCAACTCTGTTTCTGAAACTGATACAAACCACAGGTCCTCTAACATCCAATGCTTTTCAGTTAAGACCGAGAAACGTGTAATCCTTGTGAACAATGTAGCTTCGTTTGAGGTGAAAAGTGACTGCATTTACCTGAAACGAAATCTTGCTTTTAGGAAGACACACGCCTGGCATTTAACTCCGATTCTGAAGGGAAACACACGGCACAGTTCTCATCCATGAAACACACTCTGCTTTATTGCAAGAAGCACGCTCTTGCTTTCTAGAGTCTCTAATACAGAGGGAAACGTGAGTGTGCTCAGAACAAAAGAACGGTGTTTCCTACACACACGGACCATATCTAGTTCAACTCTGTTTCTGAAACTGATACAAACCACAGGTCGTCTAACATCCAATGCTTTTCAGTTAAGAGCGAGAAACGTGTAAGCTTTGTGAACAATGTAGCTTCGTTTGAGGTGAAAAGTGACTGCGTTTACCTGAAACGAAATCTTGCTTGTAGGAAGACACACGCCTGGCATTTAACTCAGTTTCTGAAGGGAAACACACGGCACAGTTCTCATCCATGAAACACACTCTGCTTTAGAGCAAGAAGCACGCTCTTGCTTTCTAGAGTCTCTAATGCAGAGGGAAAATTTAGTGTGCTCAGAACAAAAGAACTGTGTTTCCTACACACACGGACCATATCTAGTTCAACTCTGTTTCTGAAACTGATACAAACCACAGGTCTTCTAACATCCAATGCTTTTCAGTTAAGAGCGAGAAACGTGTGAGCTTTGTGAACAATGTAGCTTCGTTTGAGCTGAAAAGCGACTGCGTTTACCTGAAACGAAGCCTTGCTTAAAGAAAGACACAGTCCTGGCATTGAATTCCGTTTCTGAAGGGAAACACATGGCACACTTCTCATCCATGAAACACACTCTGCTTTAGAGCAAGAAGCACGCTCTTGCTTTCTAGAGTCTCTAATAGAGAGGGAAACGTGAGTGTGCTCAGAACAAAAGAACTGTGTTTCCTACACACACGGACCATATCTAGTTCAACTCTTTTTCTGAAACTGATACAAACCACAGGTCCTCTAACATCCAATGCTTTTCAGTTAAGAGCGAGAAATGTGTGAGCTTCGTGAACAATGTAGCTTCCTTTGAGCTGAAAAGTGACTGCGTTTACCTGAAATGAAGCCTTGCTTGACGAAAGACACAGTCCTGGCATTTAACTCCATTTCTGAAGGGAAACACACGGCACAGTTCTCATCCACGAAACACAATCTGCTTTACAGCAAGAAGCACGCTCTTGCTTTCTAGAGTCTCTAATACAGAGGGAAACGTGAGTGTGCTCAGAACAAAAGAACGGTGTTTCCTACACTCACGGACCATATCTAGTTCAACTCTGTTTCTGAAACTGATACAAACCACAGGTCGTCTAACATCCAATGCTTTTCAGTTAAGAGCGAGAAACGTGTGAGCTTCACGAACAAGGTAGAATCTTTTGAGATGAAAGGTGTCTGCGTTTACCTGAAATGTATTCTTGCTTGAAGGAAGACACAGAGCCTGGTATTTAAACCCGTTTCCGAAGGGAAACACACAGCACAGTTCACATCCATGAAACACACTCTGCTTTAGAGTAAGAAGCACGCTCGTGCTTTCTAGAATCTCTAATACAGGGGGAAAAATGAGTGTGATCAAAACCAAAGAACTGTGTTTCCTACACACATGGACCATATCTAGTTCAACTCTTTTTCTGAAACTGATACAAACCACAGGTCCTCTAATATCCAAAGCTTTTCAGTTAAGAGCGGGAAACGTGTGAGCTTTGTGAACAATGTAGCTTCGTTTGAGCTGAAAAGTCACTGCGTTTAACTGAAACGAAGTCTTGCTTGAAGGAAGACATAGAGCCTGGCATTTAACTCCATTTCTGAAGGGATACACACGGCACAATTCTCATCCATGAAACACAATCTGCTTTAGAGCAAGAAGCACGCTCTTGCTTTCTAGAGTCTCTAATACAGAGGGAAACGTGAGTGTGCTCCCAACAAAAGAACTGTGTTTCCAACACACACGGACCATATCTAGTTCATCTCTGTTTCTAAAACTGATACAAACCACAGGTCGTCTAACATCCAATGCTTTTCAGTTAAGAGCGAGAAACGTGTGAGCTTTGTGAACAATGTAGCTTCGTTTGAGCTGAAAAGCGACTGCGTTTACCTGAAACGAATACTTGCTTGAAGGAAGACACAGTCCTGGCATTTAACTCCGTTTCTGAAGGGAAACACACGGCACAGTTCTCATCCATGAAACACAATCTGCTTATAGCAAGAAGCACGCTCTTGCTTTCTAGAGTCTCTAATACAGAGGGAAACGTGAGTGTGCTCAGAACAAAAGAACTGTGTTTCCTACTCACGGACCATATCTAGTTCAACTCTGTTTCTGAAACTGATACAAACCACAGGTACTCTAACATCCAATGCTTTTCAGTTAAGAGCGAGAAACGTGTGAGCTTTGTGAACAATGTAGCTTCGTTTGAGCTGAAAAGTGACTGCGTTTACCTGAAACGAAGTCTTGCTTGAAGGAAGACATAGAGCCTGGCATTTAACTCCGTTTCTGAAGGGAAACTCACGGCACAGTTCTCATCCATGAAACACACTCTGCTTTAGAGCAAGAAGCACGCTCTTGCTTTCTAGAGTCTCTAATACAGAGGGAAACGTGAGTGTGCTCAGAACAAAGGAACTGTGTTTCCTACACACACGGACCATATCTAGTTCAACTCTGTTTCTGAAACTGATACAAACCACAGGTCCTCTAACATCCAATGCTTTTCGGTTAAGAGCGAGAAACATGTGAGCTTTGTGAACAATGTAGCTTCGATTGAGCTGAGAAGTGACTGCGTTTACCTGAAACGAAGTCTTGCTTGAAGGAAGACATAGAGCCTGGCATTTAACTCCGTATCTGAAGGGAAACACACGGCACAGTTCTCATCCATGAAACACACTCTGCTTTATTGCAAGAAGCACGCTCTTGCTTTCTAGAGTCTCTAATACAGAGGGAAACGTGAGTGTGCTCAGAACAAAAGAACGGTGTTTCCTACACACACGGACCATATCTAGTTCAACTCTGTTTCTGAAACTGATACAAACCACAGGTCGTCTAACATCCAATGCTTTTCAGTTAAGAGCGAGAAACGTGTAAGCTTTGTGAACAATGTAGCTTCGTTTGAGGTGAAAAGTGACTGCGTTTACCTGAAACGAAATCTTGCTTGTAGGAAGACACACGCCTGGCATTTAACTCAGTTTCTGAAGGGAAACACACGGCACAGTTCTCATCCATGAAACACACTCTGCTTTAGAGCAAGAAGCACGCTCTTGCTTTCTAGAGTCTCTAATGCAGAGGGAAAATTTAGTGTGCTCAGAACAAAAGAACTGTGTTTCCTACACACACGGACCATATCTAGTTCAACTCTGTTTCTGAAACTGATACAAACCACAGGTCTTCTAACATCCAATGCTTTTCAGTTAAGAGCGAGAAACGTGTGAGCTTTGTGAACAATGTAGCTTCGTTTGAGCTGAAAAGCGACTGCGTTTACCTGAAACGAAGCCTTGCTTAAAGAAAGACACAGTCCTGGCATTGAATTCCGTTTCTGAAGGGAAACACATGGCACACTTCTCATCCATGAAACACACTCTGCTTTAGAGCAAGAAGCACGCTCTTGCTTTCTAGAGTCTCTAATAGAGAGGGAAACGTGAGTGTGCTCAGAACAAAAGAACTGTGTTTCCTACACACACGGACCATATCTAGTTCAACTCTTTTTCTGAAACTGATACAAACCACAGGTCCTCTAACATCCAATGCTTTTCATTTAAGAGCGAGAAACGTGTGAGCTTCGTGAACAATGTAGCTTCCTTTGAGCTGAAAAGTGACTGCGTTTACCTGAAATGAAGCCTTGCTTGACGAAAGACACAGTCCTGGCATTTAATTCCATTTCTGAAGGGAAACACACGGCACAGTTCTCATCCACGAAACACAATCTGCTTTACAGCAAGAAGCACGCTCTTGCTTTCTAGAGTCTCTAATACAGAGGGAAACGTGAGTGTGCTCAGAACAAAAGAACGGTGTTTCCTACACACACGGACCATATCTAGTTCAACTCTGTTTCTGAAACTGATACAAACCACAGGTCGTCTAACATCCAATGCTTTTCAGTTAAGAGCGAGAAACGTGTGAGCTTCACGAACAAGGTAGAATCTTTTGAGATGAAAGGTGTCTGCGTTTACCTGAAATGTATTCTTGCTTGAAGGAAGACACAGAGCCTGGTATTTAAACCCGTTTCCGAAGGGAAACACACAGCACAGTTCACATCCATGAAACACACTCTGCTTTAGAGCAAGAAGCACGCTCTTGCTTTCTAGAGTCTCTAATACAGAGGGAAACGTGAGTGTGCTCAGAACAAAGGAACTGTGTTTCCTACACACACGGACCATATCTAGTTCAACTCTGTTTCTGAAACTGATACAAACCACAGGTCCTCTAACATCCAATGCTTTTCAGTTAAGAGCGAGAAACATGTGAGCTTCGTGAACAATGTAGCTTCATTGGAGGTGAAAATTGACTGCGTTTACCTAAAACGAAGTCTTGCTTGTAGGAAGACACACGCCTGACATTTACTCCATTTCTGAAGGGAAACACACGGCACAGTTCTCATCCATGAAACACACTCTGCTTTAGAGCAAGAAGCACACTCTTGCTTTCTAGAGTCTCTAATACAGAGGGAAACGTGGGTGTGCTCAGAACAAAAGAACTGTGTTTCCTACACACATGGACCATATCTAGTTCAACTCTGTTTCTGAAACTGATACAAACCACAGGTCCTCTAACATCCAATTCTTTTCAGTTAAGTGCGAGAAACGTGTGAGCTTTGTGAACAATGTAGCTTCGTTTGAGCTGAAAAGTGACTGCTTTTACCTGAAACGAAGCCTTGCTTGACGAAAGACACTGTCCTGGCATTTAACTCCGTTTCTGAAGGGAAACACACGGCACAGTTCTCATCCATGAAACAAAATCTGCTTTACAGCAAGACGCACGCTCTTGCTTTCTAGAGTCTCTAATACACAGGGAAACGTGAGTGTGCTCAGAACAAAAGAACGGTGTTTCCTACACACACGGACCATATCTAGTTCAACTCTGTTTCTGAAACTGATACAAACCACAGGTCGTCTAACATCCAATGCTTTTCAGTTAAGACCGAGAAACGTGTGAGCTTCATGAACAAGGTAGAATCGTTTGAGATGAAAAGCGACTGCGTTTACCTGAAACGAAGCCTTGCTTGACGAAAGAAACAGTCCTGGCATTGAACTCCGTTTCTGAAGGGAAACACACGGCACAGTTCTCATCCATGAAACACAATCTGCTTTAGAGCAAGAAGCACGCTCTTGCTTTCTAGAGTCTCTAATACAGAGGGAAACGTGAGTGTGCTCAGAACAAAAGAACGGTGTTTCCTACACACACGAACCATATCTAGTTCAACTCTGTTTCTGAAACTGATACAAACCACAGGTCGTCTAACATCCAATGCTTTTCAGTTAAGACCGAGAAACGTGTGAGCTTCATGAACAAGGTAGAATCGTTTGAGATGAAAAGCGACTGCGTTTACCTGAAACGAAGCCTTGCTTGACGAAAGAAACAGTCCTGGCATTTAACTCCGTTTCTGAAGGGAAACACACGGCACAGTTCTAATCCATGAAACACAAACTGCTTTAGAGCAAGATGCACGCTCTTGCTTCCTAGAGTCTCTAATACAGAGGGAAACGTGAGTGTGCTCAGAACAAAAGAACTGTGTTTCCTACACCCACGGACCATATCTAGTTCAACTCTGTTTCTGAAACTGATACAAACCACAGGTCCTCTAAAACCCAATGCTTTTCAGTTAAGAGCTAGAAACATGTGAGCTTTGTGAACAATGTAGCTTCGTTTGAGCTTAAAAGTGACTGCGTTTACCTGAAACGAAGTCTTGCTTGAAGAAAAACACAGAGCCTGGCATTTAACTCCGTTTCTGAAGGAAAACACATGGCACAGTTCTCATCCATGAAACACAATCTGCTTATAGCAAGAAGCACGCTCTTGCTTTCTAGAGTCTCTAATAAAGAGGGACACGTGAGTGTGCTCAGAACAAAAGAACGGTGTTTCCTACACACACGGACCATATCTAGTTCAACTCTGTTTCTGAAACTGATACAAACCACAGGTCGTCTAACATCCAATGCTTTTCAGTTAAGAGCGAGAAACGTGTGAGCTTTGTGAACAATGTAGCGTCGTTTGAGCTGAAAAGCGACTGCGTTTACCTGAAACGAAGCCTTGCTTGACGAAAGACACAGTCCTGGCATTTAACTCCGTTTCTGAAGGGAAACACACGGCACAGTTCTCATCCATGAAACACAATCTGCTTATAGCAAGAAGCACGCTCTTGCTTTCTAGAGTCTCTAATACAGAGGGAAACGTGATGTGCTCAGAACAAAAGAACTGTGTTTCCTACACACACGGACCATATCTAGTTCAACTCTGTTTCTGAAACTGATACAAACCACAGGTCCTCTAACATCCAATGCTTTTCAGTTAAGAGCGAGAAACGTGTGAGCTTTGTGAACAATGTAGCTTCGTTTTAGCTGAAAAGTGACTGCATTTACCTGAAACGAAGTCTTGCTTGAAGGAAGACACAGAGCCTGGCATTTAACTCCGATTCTGAAGGGAAACACACGGCACAGTTCTCATCCATGAAACACACTCTGCTTTCTTGCAAGAAGCACGCTCTTGCTTTCTAGATTCTCTAATACAGAGGGAAACGTGAGTGTGCTCAGAACAAAAGAACGATGTTTCCTACACACACGGACCATATCTAGTTCAACTCTGTTTCTTAAACTGATACAAACCACAGGTCGTCTAACATCCAATGCTTTTGAGTTAAGAGTGAGAAACGTGTGAGCTTCGTGAACAAGGTAGATTTGTTTGAGCTGAAAGGTGTCTGCGTTTACCTGAAATGAAGTCTTGTTTGAAGGAAGACACAGAGCCTGGTATTTAAACCCGTTTCTGAAGAGAAACACACGGCACAGTTCTCATCCATGAAACACACTCTGCTTTAGAGTAAGAAGCACGCTCGTGCTTTCTAGAATCTCTAATACATGGGGAAAAGTGAGTGTGCTCAGAGCAAAAGAACTGTGTTTCTTACACACACGGACCCTATCTAGTTCATCTCTGTTTCTAAAACTGATACAAACCACAGGTCATCTAACATCCAATGCTTTTCAGTTAAGAGCGAGAAACGTGTCAGCTTTGTGAACAATGTAGCTTCGTTTGAGGTGAAAAGCGACTGCGTTTACCTGAAACGAAATCTTGCTTGTAGGAAGACACACGCCTGGCATTTAACTCCGTTTCGGAAGGGAAACACACGGCACAGTTCTCATCCATGAAACACACTCTGCTTTAGAGCAAGAAGCACACTCTTGCTTTCTAGAGTCTCTAATACAGACGGAAACGTGAGTGTGCTCAGAACAAAAGAACTGTGTTTCCTACACACACGGACCATATCTAGTTCAACTCTGTTTCTGAAACTGATACAAACCACAGGTCGTCTAACATCCAATGCTTTTCAGTTAAGAGCGAGAAACGTGTGAGCTTTGTGAACAATGTAGCTTCGTTTGAGCTGAAAAGTGACTGCATTGACCTGAAACGAAGTCTTGCTTTAAGGAAGACACAGAGCCTGGCATTTAACTCCGATTCTGAAGGGAAACACATGACACAGTTCTCATCCATGAAACACACTCTGCTTTATTGCAAGAAGCACGCTCTTGCTTTCTAGAGTCTCTAATACAGAGGGAAACGTGAGTGTGCTCAGAACAAAAGAACGGTGTTTCCTACTCACGGACCATATCTAGTTCAACTCTGTTTCTGAAACTGATACAAACCACAGGTCTTCTATCATCCAATGCTTTTCAGTTAAGAGCGAGAAACGTGTAAGCTTTGTGAACAATGTAGCTTTGTTTGAGGTGAAAAGTGACTGCGTTTACCTGAAATGAAATCTTGCTTGTAGGAAGACACACGTCTGGCATTTAACTCCGTTTCTGAAGGGAAACACACGGCACAGTTCTCATCCATGAAACACACTCTGCTTTATTGCAAGAAGCACGCTCTTGTTTTCTAGAGTCTCTAATACAGAGGGAAACGTGAGTGTGTTCAGAACAAAAGAACGGTGTTTCCTACACACATGGACCATATCTAGTTCAACTCTGTTTCTGAAACTGATACAAACCACAGGTCCTCTAACATCCAATGCTTTTCAGTTAAGACCGAGAAACGTGTAAGCTTTGTGAACAATGTAGCTTCGTTTGAGGTGAAAAGTGACTGCATTTACCTGATACGAAATCTTGCTTGTAGGAAGACACACGGCTGGCATTTAACTCCGATTCTGAAGGGAAACACACGGCACAGTTCTCATCCATGAAACACACTCTGCTTTATTGCAAGAAGCACGCTCTTGCTTTCTAGAGTCTCTAATACAGAGGGAAACGTGAGTGTGCTCAGAACAAAAGAACGGTGTTTCCTACACACACGGACCATATCTAGTTCAACTCTGTTTCTGAAACTGATACAAACCACAGGTCGTCTAACATCCAATGCTTTTCAGTTAAGAGCGAGAAACGTGTAAGCTTTGTGAACAATGTAGCTTCGTTTGAGGTGAAAAGTGACTGCGTTTACCTGAAACGAAATCTTGCTTGTAGGAAGACACACGCCTGGCATTTAACTCCGTTTCTGAAGGGAAACACACGGCACAGTTCTCATCCATGAAACACACTCTGCTTTAGAGCAAGAAGCACGCTCTTGCTTTCTAGAGTCTCTAATGCAGAGGGAAAATTTAGTGTGCTCAGAACAAAAGAACTGTGTTTCCTACACACACGGACCATATCTAGTTCAACTCTGTTTCTGAAACTGATACAAACCACAGGTCTTCTAACATCCAATGCTTTTCAGTTAAGAGCGAGAAACGTGTGAGCTTTGTGAACAATGTAGCTTCGTTTGAGCTGAAGAGCGACTGCGTTTACCTGAAACGAAGCCTTGCTTAAAGAAAGACACAGTCCTGGCATTGAATTCCGTTTCTGAAGGGAAACACATGGCACACTTCTCATCCATGAAACACACTCTGCTTTAGAGCAAGAAGCACGCTCTTGCTTTCTAGAGTCTCTAATAGAGAGGGAAACGTGAGTGTGCTCAGAACAAAAGAACTGTGTTTCCTACACACACGGACCATATCTAGTTCAACTCTGTTTCGGAAACTGATACAAACCACAGGTCCTCTAACAACCAATGCTTTTCAGTTAAGAGCGAGAAACGTGTGAGCTTCGTGAACAATGTAGCTTCCTTTGAGCTGAAAAGTGACTGCGTTTACCTGAAATGAAGCCTTGCTTGACGAAAGACACAGTCCTGGCATTTAACTCCATTTCTGAAGGGAAACACACGGCACAGTTCTCATCCATGAAACACAATCTGCTTATAGCAAGAAGCACGCTCTTGCTTTCTAGAGTCTCTAATACAGAGGGAAACTTGAGTGTGCTCAGAACAAAAGAACTGTGTTTCCTACTCACGGACCATATCTAGTTCAACTCTGTTTCTGAAACTGATACAAACCACAGGTCCTCTAACATCCAATGCTTTTCAGTTAAGAGCGAGAAACGTGTGAGCTTTGTGAACAATGTAGCTTCGTTTGAGCTGAAAAGCGACTGCGTTTACCTGAAATGAAGCCTTGCTTGACGAAAGACACAGTCCTGGCATTTAACTCCATTTCTGAAGGGAAACACACGGCACAGTTCTCATCCATGAAACACAATCTGCTTTAGAGCAAGAAGCACGCTCTTGCTTTCTAGATTCTCTAATACAGAGGGAAACGTGAGTGTGCTCAGAACAAAAGAACGGTGTTTCCTACACACACGGACCATATCTAGTTCAACTCTGTTTCTGAAACTGATACAAACCACAGGTCCTCTAACATCCAATGCTTTTCAGTTAAGACCGAGAAACGTGTAATCCTTGTGAACAATGTAGCTTCGTTTGAGGTGAAAAGTGACTGCATTTACCTGAAACGAAATCTTGCTTTTAGGAAGACACACGCCTGGCATTTAACTCCGATTCTGAAGGGAAACACACGGCACAGTTCTCATCCATGAAACACACTCTGCTTTATTGCAAGAAGCACGCTCTTGCTTTCTAGAGTCTCTAATACAGAGGGAAACGTGAGTGTGCTCAGAACAAAAGAACGGTGTTTCCTACACACACGGACCATATCTAGTTCAACTCTGTTTCTGAAACTGATACAAACCACAGGTCCTCTAACATCCAATGCTTTTCAGTTAAGAGCGAGAAACGTGTAAGCTTTGTGAACAATGTAGCTTCGTTTGAGGTGAAAAGTGACTGCGTTTACCTGAAACGAAATCTTGCTTGTAGGAAGACACACGCCTGGCATTTAACTCAGTTTCTGAAGGGAAACACACGGCACAGTTCTCATCCATGAAACACACTCTGCTTTAGAGCAAGAAGCACGCTCTTGCTTTCTAGAGTCTCTAATGCAGAGGGAAAATTTAGTGTGCTCAGAACAAAAGAACTGTGTTTCCTACACACACGGACCATATCTAGTTCAACTCTGTTTCTGAAACTGATACAAACCACAGGTCTTCTAACATCCAATGCTTTTCAGTTAAGAGCGAGAAACGTGTGAGCTTTGTGAACAATGTAGCTTCGTTTGAGCTGAAAAGCGACTGCGTTTACCTGAAACGAAGCCTTGCTTAAAGAAAGACACAGTCCTGGCATTGAATTCCGTTTCTGAAGGGAAACACATGGCACACTTCTCATCCATGAAACACACTCTGCTTTAGAGCAAGAAGCACGCTCTTGCTTTCTAGAGTCTCTAATAGAGAGGGAAACGTGAGTGTGCTCAGAACAAAAGAACTGTGTTTCCTACACACACGGACCATATCTAGTTCAACTCTTTTTCTGAAACTGATACAAACCACAGGTCCTCTAACATCCAATGCTTTTCAGTTAAGAGCGAGAAATGTGTGAGCTTCGTGAACAATGTAGCTTCCTTTGAGCTGAAAAGTGACTGCGTTTACCTGAAATGAAGCCTTGCTTGACGAAAGACACAGTCCTGGCATTTAACTCCATTTCTGAAGGGAAACACACGGCACAGTTCTCATCCACGAAACACAATCTGCTTTACAGCAAGAAGCACGCTCTTGCTTTCTAGAGTCTCTAATACAGAGGGAAACGTGAGTGTGCTCAGAACAAAAGAACGGTGTTTCCTACACTCACGGACCATATCTAGTTCAACTCTGTTTCTGAAACTGATACAAACCACAGGTCGTCTAACATCCAATGCTTTTCAGTTAAGAGCGAGAAACGTGTGAGCTTCACGAACAAGGTAGAATCTTTTGAGATGAAAGGTGTCTGCGTTTACCTGAAATGTATTCTTGCTTGAAGGAAGACACAGAGCCTGGTATTTAAACCCGTTTCCGAAGGGAAACACACAGCACAGTTCACATCCATGAAACACACTCTGCTTTAGAGTAAGAAGCACGCTCGTGCTTTCTAGAATCTCTAATACAGGGGGAAAAATGAGTGTGATCAAAACCAAAGAACTGTGTTTCCTACACACATGGACCATATCTAGTTCAACTCTTTTTCTGAAACTGATACAAACCACAGGTCCTCTAATATCCAAAGCTTTTCAGTTAAGAGCGGGAAACGTGTGAGCTTTGTGAACAATGTAGCTTCGTTTGAGCTGAAAAGTCACTGCGTTTAACTGAAACGAAGTCTTGCTTGAAGGAAGACATAGAGCCTGGCATTTAACTCCATTTCTGAAGGGATACACACGGCACAATTCTCATCCATGAAACACAATCTGCTTTAGAGCAAGAAGCACGCTCTTGCTTTCTAGAGTCTCTAATACAGAGGGAAACGTGAGTGTGCTCCCAACAAAAGAACTGTGTTTCCAACACACACGGACCATATCTAGTTCATCTCTGTTTCTAAAACTGATACAAACCACAGGTCGTCTAACATCCAATGCTTTTCAGTTAAGAGCGAGAAACGTGTGAGCTTTGTGAACAATGTAGCTTCGTTTGAGCTGAAAAGCGACTGCGTTTACCTGAAACGAATACTTGCTTGAAGGAAGACACAGTCCTGGCATTTAACTCCGTTTCTGAAGGGAAACACACGGCACAGTTCTCATCCATGAAACACAATCTGCTTATAGCAAGAAGCACGCTCTTGCTTTCTAGAGTCTCTAATACAGAGGGAAACGTGAGTGTGCTCAGAACAAAAGAACTGTGTTTCCTACTCACGGACCATATCTAGTTCAACTCTGTTTCTGAAACTGATACAAACCACAGGTACTCTAACATCCAATGCTTTTCAGTTAAGAGCGAGAAACGTGTGAGCTTTGTGAACAATGTAGCTTCGTTTGAGCTGAAAAATGACTGCGTTTACCTGAAACGAAGTCTTGCTTGAAGGAAGACATAGAGCCTGGCATTTAACTCCGTTTCTGAAGGGAAACTCACGGCACAGTTCTCATCCATGAAACACACTCTGCTTTAGAGCAAGAAGCACGCTCTTGCTTTCTAGAGTCTCTAATACAGAGGGAAACGTGAGTGTGCTCAGAACAAAGGAACTGTGTTTCCTACACACACGGACCATATCTAGTTCAACTCTGTTTCTGAAACTGATACAAACCACAGGTCCTCTAACATCCAATGCTTTTCAGTTAAGAGCGAGAAACGTGTAAGCTTTGTGAACAATGTAGCTTCGTTTGAGGTGAAAAGTGACTGCATTTACCTGAAACGAAATCTTGCTTTTAGGAAGACACACGCCTGGCATTTAACTCCGATTCTGAAGGGAAACACACGGCACAGTTCTCATCCATGAAACACACTCTGCTTTAGAGCAAGAAGCACGCTCTTGCTTTCTAGAGTCTCTAATGCAGAGGGAAAATTTAGTGTGCTCAGAACAAAAGAACTGTGTTTCCTACACACACGGACCATATCTAGTTCAACTCTGTTTCTGAAACTGATACAAACCACAGGTCTTCTAACATCCAATGCTTTTCAGTTAAGAGCGAGAAACGTGTGAGCTTTGTGAACAATGTAGCTTCGTTTGAGCTGAAAAGCGACTGCGTTTACCTGAAACGAAGCCTTGCTTAAAGAAAGACACAGTCCTGGCATTGAATTCCGTTTCTGAAGGGAAACACATGGCACACTTCTCATCCATGAAACACACTCTGCTTTAGAGCAAGAAGCACGCTCTTGCTTTCTAGAGTCTCTAATAGAGAGGGAAACGTGAGTGTGCTCAGAACAAAAGAACTGTGTTTCCTACACACACGGACCATATCTAGTTCAACTCTTTTTCTGAAACTGATACAAACCACAGGTCCTCTAACATCCAATGCTTTTCAGTTAAGAGCGAGAAACGTGTGAGCTTCGTGAACAATGTAGCTTCCTTTGAGCTGAAAAGTGACTGCGTTTACCTGAAATGAAGCCTTGCTTGACGAAAGACACAGTCCTGGCATTTAACTCCATTTCTGAAGGGAAACACACGGCACAGTTCTCATCCACGAAACACAATCTGCTTTACAGCAAGAAGCACGCTCTTGCTTTCTAGAGTCTCTAATACAGAGGGAAACGTGAGTGTGCTCAGAACAAAAGAACGGTGTTTCCTACACACACGGACCATATCTAGTTCAACTCTGTTTCTGAAACTGATACAAACCACAGGTCGTCTAACATCCAATGCTTTTCAGTTAAGAGCGAGAAACGTGTGAGCTTCACGAACAAGGTAGAATCTTTTGAGATGAAAGGTGTCTGCGTTTACCTGAAATGTATTCTTGCTTGAAGGAAGACACAGAGCCTGGTATTTAAACCCGTTTCCGAAGGGAAACACACAGCACAGTTCACATCCATGAAACACACTCTGCTTTAGAGTAAGAAGCACGCTCGTGCTTTCTAGAATCTCTAATACAGGGGGAAAAATGAGTGTGATCAAAACCAAAGAACTGTGTTTCCTACACACATGGACCATATCTAGTTCAACTCTTTTTCTGAAACTGATACAAACCACAGGTCCTCTAATATCCAAAGCTTTTCAGTTAAGAGCGGGAAACGTGTGAGCTTTGTGAACAATGTAGCTTCGTTTGAGCTGAAAAGTCACTGCGTTTAACTGAAACGAAGTCTTGCTTGAAGGAAGACATAGAGCCTGGCATTTAACTCCATTTCTGAAGGGATACACACGGCACATTTCTCATCCATGAAACACAATCTGCTTTAGAGCAAGAAGCACGCTCTTGCTTTCTAGAGTCTCTAATACAGAGGGAAACGTGAGTGTGCTCCCAACAAAAGAACTGTGTTTCCAACACACACGGACCATATCTAGTTCATCTCTGTTTCTAAAACTGATACAAACCACAGGTCGTCTAACATCCAATGCTTTTCAGTTAAGAGCGAGAAACGTGTGAGCTTTGTGAACAATGTAGCTTCGTTTGAGCTGAAAAGCGACTGCGTTTACCTGAAACGAATACTTGCTTGAAGGAAGACACAGTCCTGGCATTTAACTCCGTTTCTGAAGGGAAACACACGGCACAGTTCTCATCCATGAAACACAATCTGCTTATAGCAAGAAGCACGCTCTTGCTTTCTAGAGTCTCTAATACAGAGGGAAACGTGAGTGTGCTCAGAACAAAAGAACTGTGTTTCCTACTCACGGACCATATCTAGTTCAACTCTGTTTCTGAAACTGATACAAACCACAGGTCCTCTAACATCCAATGCTTTTCAGTTAAGAGCGAGAAACGTGTGAGCTTTGTGAACAATGTAGCTTCGTTTGAGCTGAAAAGTGACTGCGTTTACCTGAAACGAAGTCTTGCTTGAAGGAAGACATAGAGCCTGGCATTTAACTCCGTTTCTGAAGGGAAACTCACGGCACAGTTCTCATCCATGAAACACACTCTGCTTTACAGCAAGAAGCACGCTCTTGCTTTCTAGAGTCTCTAATACAGAGGGAAACGTGAGTGTGCTCAGAACAAAGGAACTGTGTTTCCTACACACACGGACCATATCTAGTTCAACTCTGTTTCTGAAACTGATACAAACCACAGGTCCTCTAACATCCAATGCTTTTCAGTTAAGAGCGAGAAACATGTGAGCTTCGTGAACAATGTAGCTTCATTGGAGGTGAAAATTGACTGCGTTTACCTAAAACGAAGTCTTGCTTGAGGGAAGACACACGCCTGACATTTACTCCATTTCTGAAGGGAAACACACGGCACAGTTCTCATCCATGAAACACACTCTGCTTTAGAGCAAGAAGCACACTCTTGCTTTCTAGAGTCTCTAATACAGAGGGAAACGTGAGTGTGCTCAGAACAAAAGAACTGTGTTTCCTACACACATGGACCATATCTAGTTCAACTCTGTTTCTGAAACTGATACAAACCATAGGTCCTCTAACATCCAATTCTTTTCAGTTAAGAGCGAGAAACGTGTGAGCTTTGTGAACAATGTAGCTTCGTTTGAGCTGAAAAGTGACTGCTTTTACCTGAAACGAAGCCTTGCTTGACGAAAGACACTGTCCTGGCATTTAACTCCGTTTCTGAAGGGAAACACACGGCACAGTTCTCATCCATGAAACAAAATCTGCTTTACAGCAAGACGCACGCTCTTGCTTTCTAGAGTCTCTAATACAGAGGGAAACGTGAGTGTGCTCAGAACAAAAGAACGGTGTTTCCTACACACACGGACCATATCTAGTTCAACTCTGTTTCTGAAACTGATACAAACCACAGGTCGTCTAACATCCAATGCTTTTCAGTTAAGACCGAGAAACGTGTGAGCTTCATGAACAAGGTAGAATCGTTTGAGATGAAAAGCGACTGCGTTTACCTGAAACGAAGCCTTGCTTGACGAAAGAAACAGTCCTGGCATTGAACTCCGTTTCTGAAGGGAAACACACGGCACAGTTCTCATCCATGAAACACAATCTGCTTTACAGCAAGAAGCACGCTCTTGCTTTCTAGAGTCTCTAATACAGAGGGAAACGTGAGTGTGCTCAGAACAAAAGAACGGTGTTTCCTACACACACGGACCATATCTAGTTCAACTCTGTTTCTGAAACTGATACAAACCACAGGTCGTCTAACATCCAATGCTTTTCAGTTAAGACCGAGAAACGTGTGAGCTTCATGAACAAGGTAGAATCGTTTGAGATGAAAAGCGACTGCGTTTACCTGAAACGAAGCCTTGCTTGACGAAAGAAACAGTCCTGGCATTTAACTCCGTTTCTGAAGGGAAACACACGGCACAGTTCTAATCCATGAAACACAAACTGCTTTAGAGCAAGAAGCACGCTCTTGCTTTCTAGAGTCTCTAATAAAGAGGGAAACCTGAGTGTGCTCAGAACAAAAGAACGGTGTTTCCTACACACACGGACCATATCTAGTTCAACTCTGTTTCTGAAACTGATACAAACCACAGGTCGCCTAACATCCAATGCATTTCAGTTAAGAGCGAGAAACATGTGAGCTTTGTGAACAATGTAGCTTCGTTTGAGCTGAAAAGCGACTGCGTTTACCTGAAACGAAGCCTTGCTTGAAGAAAGACACAGTCCTGGCATTGAACTCCGTTTCTGAAGGGAAACACATGGCACACTTCTCATCCATGAAACACACTCTGCTTTAGAGCAAGAAGCACGCTCTTGCTTTCTAGAGTCTCTAATACAGAGGGAAACGTGAGTGTGCTCCGAAAAAAAGAACTGTGTTACCTACACACACGGACCATATCTAGTTCAACTGTGTTTCTGAAACTGATACAAACCACAGGTCCTCTAACATCCAATGCTTTTCAGTTAAGAGCGAGAAACGTGTGAGCTTCGTGAACAATGTAGCTTCATTGGAGGTGTAAAGTGACTGCGTTTACCTAAAACGAAGTCTTGCTTGTAGGAAGACACACGCCTGGCATTTAAATCCGTTTCTGAAGGGAAACACACGGCACAGTTCTCATCCATGAAACACACTCTGCTTTAGAGCAAGAAGCACACTCTTGCTTTCTAGAGTCTCTAATACAGAGGGAAACGTGAGTGTGCTCAGAACAAAAGAACGGTGTTTCCTATACACACGGACCATATCTAGTTCATCTCTGTTTCTGAAACTGATACAAACCACAGGTCGTCTAACATCCAATGCTTTTCAGTTAAGAGTGAGAAACGTGTGAGCTTCGTGAACAAGGTAGATTCGTTTGAGCTGAAAGGTGTCTGCGTTTACCTGAAATGAAGTCTTGCTTGAAGGAAGACACAGAGCCTGGTATTTAAACCCGTTTCTGAAGGGAAACACACGGCATAGTTCTCATCCATGAAACACATTCTGCTTTAGAGTAAGAAGCACGCTCGTGCTTTCTAGAATCTCTAATACAGGGGGAAAAGTGAGTGTGCTCAGAACAAAAGAACTGTGTTTCTTACACACACGGACCCTATCTAGTTCATCTCTGTTTCTAAAACTGATACAAACCACAGGTCCTCTAACATCCAATGCTTTTCGGTTAAGAGCGAGAAACGTGTGAGCTTTGTGAACAATGTAGCTTCGTTTGAGCTGAAAAGCGACTGCGTTTACCTGAAACGAAGCCTTGCTTAAAGAAAGACACAGTCCTGGCATTGAATTCCGTTTCTGAAGGGAAACACATGGCACACTTCTCATCCACGAAACACAATCTGCTTTACAGCAAGAAGCACGCTCTTGCTTTCTAGAGTCTCTAATACAGAGGGAAACGTGAGTGTGCTCAGAACAAAAGAACGGTGTTTCCTACACACACGGACCATATCTAGTTCAACTCTGTTTCTGAAACTGATACAATCCACAGGTCGTCTAACATCCAATGCTTTTCAGTTAAGAGCGAGAAACGTGTGAGCTTCACGAACAAGGTAGAATCTTTTGAGATGAAAGGTGTCTGCGTTTACCTGAAATGTATTCTTGCTTGAAGGAAGACACAGAGCCTGGTATTTAAACCCGTTTCGGAAGGGAAACACACAGCACAGTTCACATCCATGAAACACACTCTGCTTTAGAGTAAGAAGCACGCTCGTGCTTTCTAGAATCTGTAATACAGGGGGAAAAGTGAGTGTGATCAAAACCAAAGAACTGTGTTTCCTACACACATGGACCATATCTAGTTCAACTCTTTTTCTGAAACTGATACAAACCACAGGTCCTCTAATATCCAAAGCTTTTCAGTTAAGAGCGGGAAACGTGTGAGCTTTGTGAACAATGTAGCTTCGTTTGAGCTGAAAAGTCACTGCGTTTAACTGAAACGAAGTCTTGCTTGAAGGAAGACATAGAGCCTGGCATTTAACTCCATTTCTGAAGGGATACACACGGCACATTTCTCATCCATGAAACACAATCTGCTTTAGAGCAAGAAGCACGCTCTTGCTTTCTAGAGTCTCTAATACAGAGGGAAACGTGAGTGTGCTCCCAACAAAAGAACTGTGTTTCCAACACACACGGACCATATCTAGTTCATCTCTGTTTCTAAAACTGATACAAACCACAGGTCGTCTAACATCCAATGCTTTTCAGTTAAGAGCGAGAAACGTGTGAGCTTTGTGAACAATGTAGCTTCGTTTGAGCTGAAAAGCGACTGCGTTTACCTGAAACGAATACTTGCTTGAAGGAAGACACAGTCCTGGCATTTAACTCCGTTTCTGAAGGGAAACACACGGCACAGTTCTCATCCATGAAACACAATCTGCTTATAGCAAGAAGCACGCTCTTGCTTTCTAGAGTCTCTAATACAGAGGGAAACGTGAGTGTGCTCAGAACAAAAGAACTGTGTTTCCTACTCACGGACCATATCTAGTTCAACTCTGTTTCTGAAACTGATACAAACCACAGGTCCTCTAACATCCAATGCTTTTCAGTTAAGAGCGAGAAACGTGTGAGCTTTGTGAACAATGTAGCTTCGTTTGAGCTGAAAAGTGACTGCGTTTACCTGAAATGAAGTCTTGCTTGAAGGAAGACATAGAGCCTGGCATTTAACTCCGTTTCTGAAGGGAAACTCACGGCACAGTTCTCATCCATGAAACACACTCTGCTTTACAGCAAGAAGCACGCTCTTGCTTTCTAGAGTCTCTAATACAGAGGGAAACGTGAGTGTGCTCAGAACAAAGGAACTGTGTTTCCTACACACACGGACCATATCTAGTTCAACTCTGTTTCTGAAACTGATACAAACCACAGGTCCTCTAACATCCAATGCTTTTCAGTTAAGAGCGAGAAACATGTGAGCTTCGTGAACAATGTAGCTTCATTGGAGGTGAAAATTGACTGCGTTTACCTAAAACGAAGTCTTGCTTGAGGGAAGACACACGCCTGACATTTACTCCATTTCTGAAGGGAAACACACGGCACAGTTCTCATCCATGAAACACACTCTGCTTTAGAGCAAGAAGCACACTCTTGCTTTCTAGAGTCTCTAATACAGAGGGAAACGTGAGTGTGCTCAGAACAAAAGAACTGTGTTTCCTACACACATGGACCATATCTAGTTCAACTCTGTTTCTGAAACTGATACAAACCACAGGTCCTCTAACATCCAATTCTTTTCAGTTAAGAGCGAGAAACGTGTGAGCTTTGTGAACAATGTAGCTTCGTTTGAGCTGAAAAGTGACTGCTTTTACCTGAAACGAAGCCTTGCTTGACGAAAGACACTGTCCTGGCATTTAACTCCGTTTCTGAAGGGAAACACACGGCACAGTTCTCATCCATGAAACAAAATCTGCTTTACAGCAAGACGCACGCTCTTGCTTTCTAGAGTCTCTAATACAGAGGGAAACGTGAGTGTGCTCAGAACAAAAGAACGGTGTTTCCTACACACACGGACCATATCTAGTTCAACTCTGTTTCTGAAACTGATACAAACCACAGGTCGTCTAACATCCAATGCTTTTCAGTTAAGACCGAGAAACGTGTGAGCTTCATGAACAAGGTAGAATCGTTTGAGATGAAAAGCGACTGCGTTTACCTGAAACGAAGCCTTGTTTGACGAAAGAAACAGTCCTGGCATTGAACTCCGTTTCTGAAGGGAAACACACGGCACAGTTCTCATCCATGAAACACAATCTGCTTTACAGCAAGAAGCACGCTCTTGCTTTCTAGAGTCTCTAATACAGAGGGAAACGTGAGTGTGCTCAGAACAAAAGAACGGTGTTTCCTACACACACGGACCATATCTAGTTCAACTCTGTTTCTGAAACTGATACAAACCACAGGTCGTCTAACATCCAATGCTTTTCAGTTAAGACCGAGAAACGTGTGAGCTTCATGAACAAGGTAGAATCGTTTGAGATGAAAAGCGACTGCGTTTACCTGAAACGAAGCCTTGCTTGACGAAAGAAACAGTCCTGGCATTTAACTCCGTTTCTGAAGGGAAACACACGGCACAGTTCTAATCCATGAAACACAAACTGCTTTAGAGCAAGAAGCACGCTCTTGCTTTCTAGAGTCTCTAATAAAGAGGGAAACCTGAGTGTGCTCAGAACAAAAGAACGGTGTTTCCTACACACACGGACCATATCTAGTTCAACTCTGTTTCTGAAACTGATACAAACCACAGGTCGCCTAACATCCAATGCATTTCAGTTAAGAGCGAGAAACATGTGAGCTTTGTGAACAATGTAGCTTCGTTTGAGCTGAAAAGCGACTGCGTTTACCTGAAACGAAGCCTTGCTTGAAGAAAGACACAGTCCTGGCATTGAACTCCGTTTCTGAAGGGAAACACATGGCACACTTCTCATCCATGAAACACACTCTGCTTTAGAGCAAGAAGCACGCTCTTGCTTTCTAGAGTCTCTAATACAGAGGGAAACGTGAGTGTGCTCCGAAAAAAAGAACTGTGTTACCTACACACACGGACCATATCTAGTTCAACTGTGTTTCTGAAACTGATACAAACCACAGGTCCTCTAACATCCAATGCTTTTCAGTTAAGAGCGAGAAACGTGTGAGCTTCGTGAACAATGTAGCTTCATTGGAGGTGTAAAGTGACTGCGTTTACCTAAAACGAAGTCTTGCTTGTAGGAAGACACACGCCTGGCATTTAAATCCGTTTCTGAAGGGAAACACACGGCACAGTTCTCATCCATGAAACACACTCTGCTTTAGAGCAAGAAGCACACTCTTGCTTTCTAGAGTCTCTAATACAGAGGGAAACGTGAGTGTGCTCAGAACAAAAGAACGGTGTTTCCTATACACACGGACCATATCTAGTTCATCTCTGTTTCTGAAACTGATACAAACCACAGGTCGTCTAACATCCAATGCTTTTCAGTTAAGAGTGAGAAACGTGTGAGCTTCGTGAACAAGGTAGATTCGTTTGAGCTGAAAGGTGTCTGCGTTTACCTGAAATGAAGTCTTGCTTGAAGGAAGACACAGAGCCTGGTATTTAAACCCGTTTCTGAAGGGAAACACACGGCATAGTTCTCATCCATGAAACACATTCTGCTTTAGAGTAAGAAGCACGCTCGTGCTTTCTAGAATCTCTAATACAGGGGGAAAAGTGAGTGTGCTCAGAACAAAAGAACTGTGTTTCTTACACACACGGACCCTATCTAGTTCATCTCTGTTTCTAAAACTGATACAAACCACAGGTCCTCTAACATCCAATGCTTTTCGGTTAAGAGCGAGAAACGTGTGAGCTTTGTGAACAATGTAGCTTCGTTTGAGCTGAAAAGCGACTGCGTTTACCTGAAACGAAGCCTTGCTTAAAGAAAGACACAGTCCTGGCATTGAATTCCGTTTCTGAAGGGAAACACATGGCACACTTCTCATCCACGAAACACAATCTGCTTTACAGCAAGAAGCACGCTCTTGCTTTCTAGAGTCTCTAATACAGAGGGAAACGTGAGTGTGCTCAGAACAAAAGAACGGTGTTTCCTACACACACAGACCATATCTAGTTCAACTCTGTTTCTGAAACTGATACAAACCACAGGTCGTCTAACATCCAATGCTTTTCAGTTAAGAGCGAGAAACGTGTGAGCTTCACGAACAAGGTAGAATCTTTTGAGATGAAAGGTGTCTGCGTTTACCTGAAATGTATTCTTGCTTGAAGGAAGACACAGAGCCTGGTATTTAAACCCGTTTCGGAAGGGAAACACACAGCACAGTTCACA
Source organism: Onychomys leucogaster (assembly GCA_949786385.1). Classification (NCBI taxonomy): domain Eukaryota; kingdom Metazoa; phylum Chordata; class Mammalia; order Rodentia; family Cricetidae; genus Onychomys; species Onychomys leucogaster. The sequence goes on from CATKUP010000088.1 coordinate 91,305, forward strand.
TCCATGAAACACACTCTGCTTTAGAGTAAGAAGCACGCTCGTGCTTTCTAGAATCTGTAATACAGGGGGAAAAGTGAGTGTGATCAAAACCAAAGAACTGTGTTTCCTACACACATGGACCATATCTAGTTCAACTCTTTTTCTGAAACTGATACAAACCACAGGTCCTCTAATATCCAAAGCTTTTCAGTTAAGAGCGGGAAACGTGTGAGCTTTGTGAACAATGTAGCTTCGTTTGAGCTGAAAAGTCACTGCGTTTAACTGAAACGAAGTCTTGCTTGAAGGAAGACATAGAGCCTGGCATTTAACTCCATTTCTGAAGGGATACACACGGCACATTTCTCATCCATGAAACACAATCTGCTTTAGAGCAAGAAGCACGCTCTTGCTTTCTAGAGTCTCTAATACAGAGGGAAACGTGAGTGTGCTCCCAACAAAAGAACTGTGTTTCCAACACACACGGACCATATCTAGTTCATCTCTGTTTCTAAAACTGATACAAACCACAGGTCGTCTAACATCCAATGCTTTTCAGTTAAGAGCGAGAAACGTGTGAGCTTTGTGAACAATGTAGCTTCGTTTGAGCTGAAAAGCAACTGCGTTTACCTGAAACGAATACTTGCTTGAAGGAAGACACAGTCCTGGCATTTAACTCCGTTTCTGAAGGGAAACACACGGCACAGTTCTCATCCATGAAACACAATCTGCTTATAGCAAGAAGCACGCTCTTGCTTTCTAGAGTCTCTAATACAGAGGGAAACGTGAGTGTGCTCAGAACAAAAGAACTGTGTTTCCTACTCACGGACCACATCTAGTTCAACTCTGTTTCTGAAACTGATACAAACCACAGGTCCTCTAACATCCAATGCTTTTCAGTTAAGAGCGAGAAACGTGTGAGCTTTGTGAACAATGTAGCTTCGTTTGAGCTGAAAAGTGACTGCGTTTACCTGAAACGAAGTCTTGCTTGAAGGAAGACATAGAGCCTGGCATTTAACTCCGTTTCTGAAGGGAAACTCACGGCACAGTTCTCATCCATGAAACACACTCTGCTTTAGAGCAAGAAGCACGCTCTTGCTTTCTAGAGTCTCTAATACAGAGGGAAACGTGAGTGTGCTCAGAACAAAGGAACTGTGTTTCCTACACACACGGACCATATCTAGTTCAACTCTGTTTCTGAAACTGATACAAACCACAGGTCCTCTAACATCCAATGCTTTTCAGTTAAGAGCGAGAAACATGTGAGCTTCGTGAACAATGTAGCTTCATTGGAGGTGAAAATTGACTGCGTTTACCTAAAACGAAGTCTTGCTTGTAGGAAGACACACGCCTGACATTTACTCCATTTCTGAAGGGAAACACACGGCACAGTTCTCATCCATGAAACACACTCTCCTTTAGAGCAAGAAGCACACTCTTGCTTTCTAGAGTCTCTAATACAGAGGGAAACGTGAGTGTGCTCAGAACAAAAGAACTGTGTTTCCTACACACATGGACCATATCTAGTTCAACTCTGTTTCTGAAACTGATACAAACCACAGGTCGTCTAACATCCAATGCTTTTCAGTTAAGAGCGAGAAACGTGTGAGCTTCATGAACAAGGTAGAATCGTTTGAGATGAAAAGCGACTGCGTTTACCTGAAACGAAGCCTTGCTTGACGAAAGAAACAGTCCTGGCATTTAACTCCGTTTCTGAAGGGAAACACACGGCACAGTTCTAATCCATGAAACACAAACTGCTTTAGAGCAAGAAGCACGCTCTTGCTTTCTAGAGTCTCTAATAAAGAGGGAAACCTGAGTGTGCTCAGAACAAAAGAACGGTGTTTCCTACACACACGGACCATATCTAGTTCAACTCTGTTTCTGAAACTGATACAAACCACAGGTTGCCTAACATCCAATGCATTTCAGTTAAGAGCGAGAAACATGTGAGCTTTGTGAACAATGTAGCTTCGTTTGAGCTGAAAAGCGACTGCGTTTACCTGAAACGAAGCCTTGCTTGAAGAAAGACACAGTCCTGGCATTGAACTCCGTTTCTGAAGGGAAACACATGGCACACTTCTCATCCATGAAACACACTCTGCTTTAGAGCAAGAAGCACGCTCTTGCTTTCTAGAGTCTCTAATACAGAGGGAAACGTGAGTGTGCTCCGAAAAAAAGAACTGTGTTACCTACACACACGGACCATATCTAGTTCAACTGTGTTTCTGAAACTGATACAAACCACAGGTCCTCTAACATCCAATGCTTTTCAGTTAAGAGCGAGAAACGTGTGAGCTTCGTGAACAATGTAGCTTCATTGGAGGTGTAAAGTGACTGCGTTTACCTAAAACGAAGTCTTGCTTGTAGGAAGACACACGCCTGGCATTTAAATCCGTTTCTGAAGGGAAACACACGGCACAGTTCTCATCCATGAAACACACTCTGCTTTAGAGCAATAAGCACACTCTTGCTTTCTAGAGTCTCTAATACAGAGGGAAACGTGAGTGTACTCAGAACAAAAGAACTGTGTTTCCTACACACATGGACCATATCAAGTTCAACTCTGTTTCTGAAACTGATACAAACCACAGGTCCTCTAACATCCAATTCTTTTCAGTTAAGAGCGAGAAACGTGTGAGCTTTGTGAACAATGTAGCTTCGTTTGAGCTGAAAAGCGACTGCTTTTACCTGAAACGAAGCCTTGCTTGACGAAAGACACAGTCCTGGCATTTAACTCCGTTTGTGAAGGGAAACACACAGCACAGTTCTCATCCTTGAAACACAATCTGCTTTACAGCAAGAAGCACGCTCTTGCTTTCTAGAGTCTCTAATACAGAGGGAAACGTGAGTGTGCTCAGAACAAAAGAACGGTGTTTCCTATACACACGGACCATATCTAGTTCATCTCTGTTTCTGAAACTGATACAAACCACAGGTCGTCTAACATCCAATGCTTTTCAGTTAAGAGTGAGAAACGTGTGAGCTTCGTGAACAAGGTAGATTCGTTTGAGCTGAAAGGTGTCTGCGTTTACCTGAAATGAAGTCTTGCTTGAAGGAAGACACAGAGCCTGGTATTTAAACCCGTTTCTGAAGGGAAACACATGGCATAGTTCTCATCCATGAAACACATTCTGCTTTAGAGTAAGAAGCACGCTCGTGCTTTCTAGAATCTCTAATACAGGGGGAAAAGTGAGTGTGCTCAGAACAAAAGAACTGTGTTTCTTACACACACGGACCCTATCTAGTTCATCTCTGTTTCTAAAACTGATACAAACCACAGGTCCTCTAACATCCAATGCTTTTCGGTTAAGAGCGAGAAACGTGTGAGCTTTGTGAACAATGTAGCTTCGATTGAGCTGAAAAGTGACTGCGTTTACCTGAAACGAAGACTTGCTTGAAGGAAGACATAAAGCCTGGCATTTAACTCCGTTTATGAAGGGAAACTCACGGCACTATTCTCATCCATGAAACACACTCTGCTTTAGAGCAAGATGCACGCTCTTGCTTTCTAGAGTCTCTAATCAATTGGCAAACGTGAGTGTGCTCAGAACAAAAGAACTGTGTTTCCTACACACATGGACCATATCTAGTTCAACTCTGTTTCTGAAACTGATACAAACCACAGGTCCTCTAACATCCAATTCTTTTCAGTTAAGAGCGAGAAACGTGTGTGCTTTGTGAACAATGTAGCTTTGTTTGAGCTGAAAAGCGACTGCTTTTACCTGAAACGAAGTCTTGCTTGACGAAAGACACAGTCCTGGCATTTAACTCCGTTTCTGAAGGGAAACACACAGCACAGTTCTCATCCATGAAACACAATCTGATTTACAGAAGGAAGCACACTCTTGCTTTCTAGAGTCTCTAATACAGAGGGAAACGTGAGTGTGCTCAGAACAAAAGAACTGTGTTTCCTACACACATGGACCATATCTAGTTCAACTCTGTTTCTGAAACTGATACAAACCACAGGTCCTCTAACATCCAATGCTTTTCGGTTAAGTGCGAGAAACGTGTGAGATTTGTGAACAATGTAGCTTCGTTTGAGATTAAAAGTGACTGTGTTTACCTGAAACGAAGTCTTCCTTGTAGGAAGACACACGCCTGGTATTTAACTCCGTTTCTGAAGGGAAACACACAGCACAGTTCTCATCCATTAAACACACTCTGCTTTAGAGCAAAAAGCACGCTCTTGCTTTCTAGAGTCTCTAATACAGAGGGAAACGTGAGTATGCTCAGAACAAAAGAACTGTGTTTCCTACACACATGGACCATATCTAGTTCGACTCTGTTTCTGAAACTGATACAAACCACAGGTCCTCTAACATCCAATGCTTTTCAGTTAAGAGCAAGAAACGTGTGAGCTTTGTGAACAATGTTGCTTCGATTGAGCTGAAAAGTGACTGCGTTTACCTGAAACGAAGTCTTGCTTGAAGGAAGACATAGAGCCTGGCATTTAACTCCGTTTCTGAAGGGAAACACACGGCACAGTTCTCTTCCATGAAACACACTCTGCTTTAGAGCAAGAAGCACGCTCGTGCTTCCTAGAGTCTCTAATACAGAGGGAAACGTGAGTGTGCTCAGAACAAAAGAACTGTGTTTCCTACACACACGGACCATATCTAGTTCAACTCTGTTTCTGAAACTGATACAAACCACAGGTCGTCTAACATCCATTGCTTTTCAATTAAGACCGAGAAACGTGTGAGCTTCATGAACAAGTTAGAATCGTTTGAGATGAAAAGCGACTGCGTTTACCTGAAACGAAGCCTTGCTTGACGAAAGAAACAGTCCTGGCATTGAACTCCGTTTCTGAAGGGAAACACATGGCACACTTCTCATCCATGAAACACAGTCTGCTTTAGAGCAAGAAGCACGCTCTTGCTTTCTAGAGTCTCTAATACAGAGGGAAACGTGAGTGTGCTCAGAACAAAAGAACGATGTTTCCTACACACACGGACCATATCTAGTTCATCTCTGTTTCTGAAACTGATACAAACCACAGGTCGTCTAACATCCAATGCTTTTCAGTTAAGAGTGAGAAACGTGTGAGCTTCGTGAACAAGGTAGATTCGTTTGAGCTGAAAGGTGTCTGCGTTTACCTGAAATGAAGTCTTGCTTGAAGGAAGACACAGAGCCTGGTATTTAAACCCGTTTCTGAAGGGAAACACACGGCATAGTTCTCATCCATGAAACACATTCTGCTTTAGAGTAAGAAGCACGCTCGTGCTTTCTAGAATCTCTAATACAGGGGGAAAAGTGAGTGTGCTCAGAACAAATAAACTGTGTTTCTTACACACACAGACCCTATGTAGTTCATGTCTGTTTCTAAAACACATAAAAACCACAGGTCGTCTAACATCCAATGCTTTTCAGTTAAGAGCGTGAAACGTGTCAGCTTTGTGAACAATGTAGCTTCGTTTGAGGTGAAAAGCGACTGCGTTTACCTGAAACGAAATCTTGCTTGTAGGAAGACACACGCCTGGCATTTATCTCTGTTTCTGAAGGGAAACACACGGCACAGTTCTCATCCATGAAACACACTCTGCTTTAGAGCAAGAAGCACACTCTTGCTTTCTAGAGTCTCTAATACAGAGGGAAACGTGAGTGTGCTCAGAACAAAAGAACTGTGTTTCCTACACACATGGACCATATCTAGTTCAACTCTGTTTCTGAAACTGATACAAACCACAGGTCCTCTAACATCCAATGCTTTTCGGTTAAGAGCGAGAAACGTGTGAGCTTTGTGAACAATGTAGCTTCGATTGAGCTGAAAAGTGACTGCGTTTACCTGAAACGAAGTCTTGCTTGAAGGAAGACATAGAGCCTGGCATTTAACTCCGTATCTGAAGGGAAACTCACGGCACAGTTCTCATCCATGAAACACATTCTGCTTTAGAGCAAGATGCATGCTCTTGCTTTCTAGAGTGTCTAATAAACAGGGAAACGTGAGTGTGCTCAGAACAAAAGAACTGTGTTTCCTACACACACGGACCATATCTAGTTCAACTCTGTTTCTGAAACTGATACAAACCACAGGTCCTCTAACATCCAATGCTTTTCAGTTAAGAGCGAGATACATGTGAGCTTCATGAACAATGTAGCTTCATTGGAGGTGAAAATGGACTGCGTTTACCTAAAACGAAGTCCTGCTTGTAGGAAGACACACGCCTGGCATTTACTCCATTTCTGAAGGGAAACACAGGGCACAGTTCTCATCCATGAAACACACTCTGCTTTAGAGCAAGAAGCACACTCTTGCTTTCTAGAGTCTCTAATACAGAGGGAAACGTGAGTGTGCTCAGAACAAAAGAACGGTGTTTCCTACACACACGGACCATATCTAGTTCAACTCTGTTTCTGAAACTGATACAAACCACAGGTCGTCTAACATCCAATGCTTTTCAGTTAAGACCGAGAAACGTGTGAGCTTCATGAACAAGGTAGAATCGTTTGAGATGAAAAGCGACTGCGTTTACCTGAAACGAAGCCTTGCTTGACGAAAGAAACAGTCCTGGCATTTCACTCCGTTTCTGAAGGGAAACACACGGCACAGTTCTCATCCATGAAACACAATCTGCTTTAGAGCAAGAAGCACGCTCTTGCTTTCTAGAGTCTCTAATAAAGAGGGAAACGTGAGTGTGCTCAGAACAAAAGAACGGTGTTTCCTACACACACGGACCATATCTAGTTCAACTCTGTTTCTGAAACTGATACAAACCACAGGTCCTGTAACATCCAATGCTTTTCAGTTAAGAGCGAGAAACATGTGAGCTTTGTGAACAATGTAGCTTCGTTTGAGCTGAAAAGCGACTGCGTTTACCTGAAACGAAGCCTTGCTTGAAGAAAGACACAGTCCTAGCATTGAACTCCGTTTCTGAAGGGAAACACATGGCACACTTCTCATCCATGAAACACACTCTGCTTTAGAGCAAGAAGCACGCTCTTGCTTTCTAGAGTCTCTAATACAGAGGGAAACGTGAGTGTGCTCAGAACAAAAGAACGATGTTTCCTACACACACGGACCATATCTAGTTCAACACTGTTTCTGAAACTGATACAAACCACAGGTCGTCTAACATCCAATGCTTTTCAGTTAAGAGTGAGAAACGTGTGAGCTTCGTGAACAAGGTAGATTCGTTTGAGCTGAAAGGTGTCTGCCTTTACCTGAAATGAAGTCTTGCTTGAAGGAAGACACAGAGCCTGGTATTTAAACCCGTTTCTGAAGGGATACACACGGCATAGTTCTCATCCATGAAACACATTCTGCTTTAGAGCAAGAAGCACGCTCTTGCTTTCTAGAGTCTCTAATAAAGAGGGAAACCTGAGTGTGCTCAGAACAAAAGAACGGTGTTTCCTACACACACGGACCATATCTAGTTCAACTGTGTTTCTGAAACTGATACAAACCACAGGTCGCCTAACATCCAATGCATTTCTGTTAAGAGCGAGAAACATGTGAGCTTTGTGAACAATGTAGCTTCGTTTGAGCTGAAAAGCGACTGCGTTTACCTGAAACGAAGCCTTGCTTGAAGAAAGACACAGTCCTGGCATTGAACTCCGTTTCTGAAGGGAAACACATGGCACACTTCTCATCCATGAAACACACTCTGCTTTAGAGCAAGAAGCACGCTCTTGCTTTCTAGAGTCTCTAATACAGAGGGAAATGTGAGTGTGCTCCGAAAAAAAAGAACTGTTTTACCTACACACACGGACCATATCTAGTTCAACTGTGTTTCTGAAACTGATACAAACCACAGGTCCTCTAACATCCAATGCTTTTCAGTTAAGAGCGAGAAACGTGTGAGCTTCGTGAACAATGTAGCTTCATTGGAGGTGTAAAGTGACTGCGTTTACCTAAAACGAAGCCTTGCTTGACGAAAGACACAGTCCTGGCATTGAACTCCGTTTCTGAAGGGAAACACATGGCACACTTCTCATCCATGAAACACACTCTGCTTTAGAGCAAGAAGCACGCTCTTGCTTTCTATAGTCTCTAATACAGAGGGAAACGTGAGTGTGCTCAGAACAAAAGAACGATGTTTCCTACACACACGGACCATATCTAGTTCATCTCTGTTTCTGAAACTGATACAAACCACAGGTCGTCTAACATCCAATGCTTTTCAGTTAAGAGTGAGAAACGTGTGAGCTTCGTGAACAAGGTAGATTCGTTTGAGCTGAAAGGTGTCTGCGTTTACCTGAAATGAAGTCTTGCTTGAAGGAAGACACAGAGCCTGGTATTTAAACCCGTTTCTGAAGGGAAACACACGGAATAGTTCTCATCCATGAAACACATTCTGCTTTAGAGTAAGAAGCACGCTCGTGCTTTCTAGAATCTCTAATACAGGGGGAAAAGTGAGTGTGCTCAGAACAAATAAACTGTGTTTCTTACACACACAGACCCTATGTAGTTCATCTCTGTTTCTAAAACTGATACAAACCACAGGTCGTCTAACATCCAATGCTTTTCAGTTAAGAGCGTGAAACGTGTCAGCTTTGTGAACAATGTAGCTTCGTTTGAGGTTAAAAGCGACTGCGTTTACCTGAAACGAGATCTTGCTTGTAGGAAGACACACGCCTGGCATTTAACTCTGTTTCTGAAGGGAAACACACGGCACAGTTCTCATCCATGAAACACACTCTGCTTTAGAGCAAGAAGCACACTCTTGCTTTCTAGAGTCTCTAATAAAGAGGGAAACGTGAGTGTGCTCAGAACAAAAGAACGGTGTTTCCTACACACACGGACCATATCTAGTTCAACTCTGTTTCTGAAACTGATACAAACCACAGGTCCTGTAACATCCAATGCTTTTCAGTTAAGAGCGAGAAACATGTGAGCTTTGTGAACAATGTAGCTTCGTTTGAGCTGAAAAGCGACTGCGTTTACCTGAAACGAAGCCTTGCTTGAAGAAAGACACAGTCCTAGCATTGAACTCCGTTTCTGAAGGGAAACACATGGCACACTTCTCATCCATGAAACACACTCTGCTTTAGAGCAAGAAGCACGCTCTTGCTTTCTAGAGTCTCTAATACAGAGGGAAACGTGAGTGTGCTCAGAACAAAAGAACGATGTTTCCTACACACACGGACCATATCTAGTTCAACACTGTTTCTGAAACTGATACAAACCACAGGTCGTCTAACATCCAATGCTTTTCAGTTAAGAGTGAGAAACGTGTGAGCTTCGTGAACAAGGTAGATTCGTTTGAGCTGAAAGGTGTCTGCCTTTACCTGAAATGAAGTCTTGCTTGAAGGAAGACACAGAGCCTGGTATTTAAACCCGTTTCTGAAGGGATACACACGGCATAGTTCTCATCCATGAAACACATTCTGCTTTAGAGCAAGAAGCACGCTCTTGCTTTCTAGAGTCTCTAATAAAGAGGGAAACCTGAGTGTGCTCAGAACAAAAGAACGGTGTTTCCTACACACACGGACCATATCTAGTTCAACTGTGTTTCTGAAACTGATACAAACCACAGGTCGCCTAACATCCAATGCATTTCTGTTAAGAGCGAGAAACATGTGAGCTTTGTGAACAATGTAGCTTCGTTTGAGCTGAAAAGCGACTGCGTTTACCTGAAACGAAGCCTTGCTTGAAGAAAGACACAGTCCTGGCATTGAACTCCGTTTCTGAAGGGAAACACATGGCACACTTCTCATCCATGAAACACACTCTGCTTTAGAGCAAGAAGCACGCTCTTGCTTTCTAGAGTCTCTAATACAGAGGGAAATGTGAGTGTGCTCCGAAAAAAAAGAACTGTTTTACCTACACACACGGACCATATCTAGTTCAACTGTGTTTCTGAAACTGATACAAACCACAGGTCCTCTAACATCCAATGCTTTTCAGTTAAGAGCGAGAAACGTGTGAGCTTCGTGAACAATGTAGCTTCATTGGAGGTGTAAAGTGACTGCGTTTACCTAAAACGAAGCCTTGCTTGACGAAAGACACAGTCCTGGCATTGAACTCCGTTTCTGAAGGGAAACACATGGCACACTTCTCATCCATGAAACACACTCTGCTTTAGAGCAAGAAGCACGCTCTTGCTTTCTATAGTCTCTAATACAGAGGGAAACGTGAGTGTGCTCAGAACAAAAGAACGATGTTTCCTACACACACGGACCATATCTAGTTCATCTCTGTTTCTGAAACTGATACAAACCACAGGTCGTCTAACATCCAATGCTTTTCAGTTAAGAGTGAGAAACGTGTGAGCTTCGTGAACAAGGTAGATTCGTTTGAGCTGAAAGGTGTCTGCGTTTACCTGAAATGAAGTCTTGCTTGAAGGAAGACACAGAGCCTGGTATTTAAACCCGTTTCTGAAGGGAAACACACGGAATAGTTCTCATCCATGAAACACATTCTGCTTTAGAGTAAGAAGCACGCTCGTGCTTTCTAGAATCTCTAATACAGGGGGAAAAGTGAGTGTGCTCAGAACAAATAAACTGTGTTTCTTACACACACAGACCCTATGTAGTTCATCTCTGTTTCTAAAACTGATACAAACCACAGGTCGTCTAACATCCAATGCTTTTCAGTTAAGAGCGTGAAACGTGTCAGCTTTGTGAACAATGTAGCTTCGTTTGAGGTTAAAAGCGACTGCGTTTACCTGAAACGAGATCTTGCTTGTAGGAAGACACACGCCTGGCATTTAACTCTGTTTCTGAAGGGAAACACACGGCACAGTTCTCATCCATGAAACACACTCTGCTTTAGAGCAAGAAGCACACTCTTGCTTTCTAGAGTCTCTAATACAGAGGGAAACGTGAGTGTGCTCAGAACAAAAGAACTGTGTTTCCTACACACATGGACCATATCTAGTTCAACTCTGTTTCTGAAACTGATACAAACCACAGGTCCTCTAACATCCAATGCTTTTCGGTTAAGAGCGAGAAACGTGTGAGCTTTGTGAACAATGTAGCTTCGATTGAGCTGAAAAGTGACTGCGTTTACCTGAAACGAAGTCTTGCTTGAAGGAAGACAAAAAGCCTGGCATTTAACTCCGTTTCTGAAGGGAAACTCACGGCACAATTCTCATCCATGAAACACACTCTGCTTTAGAGCAAGATGCACGCTCTTGCTTTCTAGAATCTCTAATAAATTGGGAAACGTGAGTGTGCTCAGAACAAAAGAACTGTGTTTCCTACACACACGGACCATATCTAGTTCAACTCTGTTTCTGAAACTGATACAAACCACAGGTCGCCTAACATCCAATGCATTTCAGTTAAGAGCGAGAAACATGTGAGCTTTGTGAACAATGTAGCTTCGTTTGAGCTGCAAAGCGACTGTGTTTGCCTGAAACGAAGCCTTGCTTGAAGAAAGACACAGTCCTGGCATTGAACTCCGTTTCTGAAGGGAAACACATGGCACACTTCTCATCCATGAAACACACTCTGCTTTAGAGCAAGAAGCACGCTCTTGCTTTCTAGAGTCTCTAATACAGAGGGAAATGTGAGTGTGCTCCGAAAAAAAGAACTGTGTTACCTACACACACGGACCATATCTAGTTCAACTGTGTTTCTGAAACTGATACAAACCACAGGTCCTCTAACATCCAATGCTTTTCAGTTAAGAGCGAGAAACGTGTGAGCTTCGTGAACAATGTAGCTTCATTGGAGGTGTAAAGTGACTGCGTTTACCTAAAACGAAGTCTTGCTTGTAGGAAGACACACGCCTGGCATTTAAATCCGTTTTAAGGGAAACACACGGCACAGTTCTCGTCCATGAAACACACTCTGCTTTAGAGCAAGAAGCACACTCTTGCTTTCTAGAGTCTCTAATACAGAGGGAAACGTGAGTGTACTCAGAACAAAAGAACTGTGTTTCCTACACACATGGACCATATCTAGTTCAACTCTGTTTCTGAAACTGATACAAACCACAGGTCCTCTAACATCCAATTCTTTTCAGTTAAGAGCGAGAAACGTGTGAGCTTTGTGAACAATGTAGCTTCGTTTGAGCTGAAAAGCGACTGCTTTTACCTGAAACGAAGCCTTGCTTGACGAAAGACACAGTCCTGGCATTTAACTCAGTTTCTGAAGGGAAACACACAGCACAGTTCTCATCCATGAAACACAATCTGCTTTACAGCAAGAAGCACGCTCTTGCTTTCTAGAGTCTCTAATACAGAGGGAAACGTGAGTGTGCTCAGAAAAAAGAACGGTGTTTCCTATACACACGGACCATATCTAGTTCATCTCTGTTTCTGAAACTGATACAAACCACAGGTCGTCTAACATCCAATGCTTTTCAGTTAAGAGTGAGAAACGTGTGAGCTTCGTGAACAAGGTAGATTCGTTTGAGCTGAAAGGTGTCTGCGTTTACCTGAAATGAAGTCTTGCTTGAAGGAAGACACAGAGCCTGGTATTTAAACCCGTTTCTGAAGGGAAACACACGGCATAGTTCTCATCCATGAAACACATTCTGCTTTAGAGTAAGAAGCACGCTCGTGCTTTCTAGAATCTCTAATACAGGGGGAAAAGTGAGTGTGCTCAGAACAAAAGAACTGTATTTCTTACACACACGGACCCTATTTAGTTCATCTCTGTTTCTAAAACTGATACAAACCACAGGTCCTCTAACATCCAATGCTTTTCGGTTAAGAGCGAGAAACGTGTGAGCTTTGTGAACAATGTAGCTTCGATTGAGCTGAAAAGTGACTGCGTTTACCTGAAACGAAGACTTGCTTGAAGGAAGACATAAAGCCTGGCATTTAACTCCGTTTCTGAAGGGAAACTCACGGCACAATTCTCATCCATGAAACACACTCTGCTTTAGAGCAAGATGCACGCTCTTGCTTTCTAGAGTCTCTAATAAATTGGGAAACGTGAGTGTGCTCAGAACAAAAGAACTGTGTTTCCTACACACATGGACCATATCTAGTTCAACTCTGTTTCTGAAACTGATACAAACCACAGGTCCTCTAACATCCAATGCTTTTCAGTTAAGAGCGAGAAACGTGTGAGCTTTGTGAACAATGTAGCTTCGTTTGAGGTGAAAAGTGACTGCGTTTACCTGAAACGAAGTCTTGCTTGAAGGAAGACATAGAGCCTGGCATTTAACTCCGTTTCTGAAGGGAAACACACGGCACAGTTCTCATCCATGAAACACACTCTGCTTTAGAGCAAGAAGCACGCTCGTGCTTCCTAGAGTCTCTAATACAGAGGGAAACGTGAGTGTGCTCAGAACAAAAGAACTGTGTTTCCTACACACACGGACCATATCTAGTTCAACTCTGTTTCTGAAACTGATACAAACCACAGGTCGTCTAACATCCAATGCTTTTCAATTAAGACCGAGAAACGTGTGAGCTTCATGAACAAGGTAGAATCGTTTGAGATGAAAAGCGACTGCGTTTACCTGAAACGAAGCCTTGCTTGACGAAAGAAACAGTCCTGGCATTGAACTCCGTTTCTGAAGGGAAACACATGGCACACTTCTCATCCATGAAACACACTCTGCTTTAGAGCAAGAAGCACGCTCTTGCTTTCTAGAGTCTCTAATACAGAGGGAAACGTGAGTGTGCTCAGAACAAAAGAACGTTGTTTCCTACACACACGGACCATATCTAGTTCATCTCTGTTTCTGAAACTGATACAAACCACAGGTCGTCTAACATCCAATGCTTTTCAGTTAAGAGTGAGAAACGTGTGAGCTTCGTGAACAAGGTAGATTTGTTTGAGCTGAAAGGTGTCTGCGTTTACCTGAAATGAAGTCTTGCTTGAAGGAAGACACAGAGCCTGGTATTTAAACCCGATTCTGAAGGGAAACACACGGCATAGTTCTCATCCATGAAACACATTCTGCTTTAGAGTAAGAAGCACGCTCGTGCTTTCTAGAATCTCTAATACAGGGGGAAAAGTGAGTGTGCTCAGAACAAATAAACTGTGTTTCTTACAAACTCAGACCCTATGTAGTTCATCTCTGTTTCTAAAACTGATACAAACCACAGGTCGTCTAACATCCAATGCTTTTCAGTTAAGAGCGTGAAACGTGTCAGCTTTGTGAACAATGTAGCTTCGTTTGAGGTGAAAAGCGACTGCGTTTACCTGAAACGAAATCTTGCTTGTAGGAAGACACACGCCTGGCATTTAACTCTGTTTCTGAAGGGAAACACACGGCACAGTTCTCATCCATGAAACACACTCTGCTTTAGAGCAAGAAGCACACTCTTGCTTTCTAGAGTCTCTAATACAGAGGGAAACGTGAGTGTGCTCAGAACAAAAGAACTGTGTTTCCTACACACATGGACCATATCTAGTTCAACTCTGTTTCTGAAACTGATACAAACCACAGGTCCTCTAACATCCAATGCTTTTCGGTTAAGAGCGAGAAACGTGTGAGCTTTGTGAACAATGTAGCTTCGATTGAGCTGAAAAGTGACTGCGTTTACCTGAAACGAAGTCTTGCTTGAAGGAAGACATAGAGCCTGGCATTTAACTCCGTATCTGAAGGGAAACTCATGGCACAGTTCTCATCCATGAAACACATTCTGCTTTAGAGCAAGATGCACGCTCTTGCTTTCTAGAGTGTCTAATAAAGAGGGAAACGTGAGTGTGCTCAGAACAAAAGAACTGTGTTTCCTACACACACGGACCATATCTAGTTCAACTCTGTTTCTGAAACTGATACAAACCACAGGTCCTCTAACATCCAATGCTTTTCAGTTAAGAGCGAGAAACATGTGAGCTTCGTGAACAATGTAGCTTCATTGGAGGTGAAAATTGACTGCGTTTACCTAAAACGAAGTCTTGCTTGTAGGAAGACACACGCCTGGCATTTACTCCATTTCTGAAGGGAAACACAGGGCACAGTTCTCATCCATGAAACACACTCTGCTTTAGAGCAAGATGCACGCTCTTGCTTTCTAGAGTCTCTAATAAATTGGGAAACGTGAGTGTGCTCAGAACAAAAGAACTGTGTTTCCTACACACACGGACCATAGCTAGTTCAACTCTGTTTCTGAAACTGATACAAACCACAGGTCGTCTAACATCCAATGCTTTTCAGTTAAGACCGAGAAACGTGTGAGCTTCATGAACAAGGTAGAATCGTTTGAGATGAAAAGCGACTGCGTTTACCTGAAACGAAGCCTTGCTTGACGAAAGAAACAGTCCTGGCATTTCACTCCGTTTCTGAAGGGAAACACACGGCACAGTTCTCATCCATGAAACACAATCTGCTTTAGAGCAAGAAGCACGCTCTTGCTTTCTAGAGTCTCTAATAAAGAGGGAAACGTGAGTGTGCTCAGAACAAAAGAACGGTGTTTCCTACACACACGGACCATATCTAGT
The DNA here is from genome assembly GCA_949786385.1 of Onychomys leucogaster. NCBI lineage: Eukaryota > Metazoa > Chordata > Mammalia > Rodentia > Cricetidae > Onychomys > Onychomys leucogaster. The sequence continues at coordinate 106,581 of CATKUP010000088.1, forward strand.
TCAACTCTGTTTCTGAAACTGATACAAACCACAGGTCCTGTAACATCCAATGCTTTTCAGTTAAGAGCGAGAAACATGTGAGCTTTGTGAACAATGTAGCTTCGTTTGAGCTGAAAAGCGACTGCGTTTACCTGAAACGAAGCCTTGCTTGAAGAAAGACACAGTCCTAGCATTGAACTCCGTTTCTGAAGGGAAACACATGGCACACTTCTCATCCATGAAACACACTCTGCTTTAGAGCAAGAAGCACGCTCTTGCTTTCTAGAGTCTCTAATACAGAGGGAAACGTGAGTGTGCTCAGAACAAAAGAACGATGTTTCCTACACACACGGACCATATCTAGTTCAACTCTGTTTCTGAAACTGATACAAACCACAGGTCGTCTAACATCCAATGCTTTTCAGTTAAGAGTGAGAAACGTGTGAGCTTCGTGAACAAGGTAGATTCGTTTGAGCTGAAAGGTGTCTGCCTTTACCTGAAATGAAGTCTTGCTTGAAGGAAGACACAGAGCCTGGTATTTAAACCCGTTTCTGAAGGGATACACACGGCATAGTTCTCATCCATGAAACACATTCTGCTTTAGAGCAAGAAGCACGCTCTTGCTTTCTAGAGTCTCTAATAAAGAGGGAAACCTGAGTGTGCTCAGAACAAAAGAACGGTGTTTCCTACACACACGGACCATATCTAGTTCAACTGTGTTTCTGAAACTGATACAAACCACAGGTCGCCTAACATCCAATGCATTTCTGTTAAGAGCGAGAAACATGTGAGCTTTGTGAACAATGTAGCTTCGTTTGAGCTGAAAAGCGACTGCGTTTACCTGAAACGAAGCCTTGCTTGAAGAAAGACACAGTCCTGGCATTGAACTCCGTTTCTGAAGGGAAACACATGGCACACTTCTCATCCATGAAACACACTCTGCTTTAGAGCAAGAAGCACGCTCTTGCTTTCTAGAGTCTCTAATACAGAGGGAAATGTGAGTGTGCTCCGAAAAAAAAGAACTGTTTTACCTACACACACGGACCATATCTAGTTCAACTGTGTTTCTGAAACTGATACAAACCACAGGTCCTCTAACATCCAATGCTTTTCAGTTAAGAGCGAGAAACGTGTGAGCTTCGTGAACAATGTAGCTTCATTGGAGGTGTAAAGTGACTGCGTTTACCTAAAACGAAGCCTTGCTTGACGAAAGACACAGTCCTGGCATTGAACTCCGTTTCTGAAGGGAAACACATGGCACACTTCTCATCCATGAAACACACTCTGCTTTAGAGCAAGAAGCACGCTCTTGCTTTCTATAGTCTCTAATACAGAGGGAAACGTGAGTGTGCTCAGAACAAAAGAACGATGTTTCCTACACACACGGACCATATCTAGTTCATCTCTGTTTCTGAAACTGATACAAACCACAGGTCGTCTAACATCCAATGCTTTTCAGTTAAGAGTGAGAAACGTGTGAGCTTCGTGAACAAGGTAGATTCGTTTGAGCTGAAAGGTGTCTGCGTTTACCTGAAATGAAGTCTTGCTTGAAGGAAGACACAGAGCCTGGTATTTAAACCCGTTTCTGAAGGGAAACACACGGAATAGTTCTCATCCATGAAACACATTCTGCTTTAGAGTAAGAAGCACGCTCGTGCTTTCTAGAATCTCTAATACAGGGGGAAAAGTGAGTGTGCTCAGAACAAATAAACTGTGTTTCTTACACACACAGACCCTATGTAGTTCATCTCTGTTTCTAAAACTGATACAAACCACAGGTCGTCTAACATCCAATGCTTTTCAGTTAAGAGCGTGAAACGTGTCAGCTTTGTGAACAATGTAGCTTCGTTTGAGGTTAAAAGCGACTGCGTTTACCTGAAACGAGATCTTGCTTGTAGGAAGACACACGCCTGGCATTTAACTCTGTTTCTGAAGGGAAACACACGGCACAGTTCTCATCCATGAAACACACTCTGCTTTAGAGCAAGAAGCACACTCTTGCTTTCTAGAGTCTCTAATACAGAGGGAAACGTGAGTGTGCTCAGAACAAAAGAACTGTGTTTCCTACACACATGGACCATATCTAGTTCAACTCTGTTTCTGAAACTGATACAAACCACAGGTCCTCTAACATCCAATGCTTTTCGGTTAAGAGCGAGAAACGTGTGAGCTTTGTGAACAATGTAGCTTCGATTGAGCTGAAAAGTGACTGCGTTTACCTGAAACGAAGTCTTGCTTGAAGGAAGACAAAAAGCCTGGCATTTAACTCCGTTTCTGAAGGGAAACTCACGGCACAATTCTCATCCATGAAACACACTCTGCTTTAGAGCAAGATGCACGCTCTTGCTTTCTAGAATCTCTAATAAATTGGGAAACGTGAGTGTGCTCAGAACAAAAGAACTGTGTTTCCTACACACACGGACCATATCTAGTTCAACTCTGTTTCTGAAACTGATACAAACCACAGGTCGCCTAACATCCAATGCATTTCAGTTAAGAGCGAGAAACATGTGAGCTTTGTGAACAATGTAGCTTCGTTTGAGCTGCAAAGCGACTGTGTTTGCCTGAAACGAAGCCTTGCTTGAAGAAAGACACAGTCCTGGCATTGAACTCCGTTTCTGAAGGGAAACACATGGCACACTTCTCATCCATGAAACACACTCTGCTTTAGAGCAAGAAGCACGCTCTTGCTTTCTAGAGTCTCTAATACAGAGGGAAATGTGAGTGTGCTCCGAAAAAAAGAACTGTGTTACCTACACACACGGACCATATCTAGTTCAACTGTGTTTCTGAAACTGATACAAACCACAGGTCCTCTAACATCCAATGCTTTTCAGTTAAGAGCGAGAAACGTGTGAGCTTCGTGAACAATGTAGCTTCATTGGAGGTGTAAAGTGACTGCGTTTACCTAAAACGAAGTCTTGCTTGTAGGAAGACACACGCCTGGCATTTAAATCCGTTTTAAGGGAAACACACGGCACAGTTCTCGTCCATGAAACACACTCTGCTTTAGAGCAAGAAGCACACTCTTGCTTTCTAGAGTCTCTAATACAGAGGGAAACGTGAGTGTACTCAGAACAAAAGAACTGTGTTTCCTACACACATGGACCATATCTAGTTCAACTCTGTTTCTGAAACTGATACAAACCACAGGTCCTCTAACATCCAATTCTTTTCAGTTAAGAGCGAGAAACGTGTGAGCTTTGTGAACAATGTAGCTTCGTTTGAGCTGAAAAGCGACTGCTTTTACCTGAAACGAAGCCTTGCTTGACGAAAGACACAGTCCTGGCATTTAACTCAGTTTCTGAAGGGAAACACACAGCACAGTTCTCATCCATGAAACACAATCTGCTTTACAGCAAGAAGCACGCTCTTGCTTTCTAGAGTCTCTAATACAGAGGGAAACGTGAGTGTGCTCAGAAAAAAGAACGGTGTTTCCTATACACACGGACCATATCTAGTTCATCTCTGTTTCTGAAACTGATACAAACCACAGGTCGTCTAACATCCAATGCTTTTCAGTTAAGAGTGAGAAACGTGTGAGCTTCGTGAACAAGGTAGATTCGTTTGAGCTGAAAGGTGTCTGCGTTTACCTGAAATGAAGTCTTGCTTGAAGGAAGACACAGAGCCTGGTATTTAAACCCGTTTCTGAAGGGAAACACACGGCATAGTTCTCATCCATGAAACACATTCTGCTTTAGAGTAAGAAGCACGCTCGTGCTTTCTAGAATCTCTAATACAGGGGGAAAAGTGAGTGTGCTCAGAACAAAAGAACTGTATTTCTTACACACACGGACCCTATTTAGTTCATCTCTGTTTCTAAAACTGATACAAACCACAGGTCCTCTAACATCCAATGCTTTTCGGTTAAGAGCGAGAAACGTGTGAGCTTTGTGAACAATGTAGCTTCGATTGAGCTGAAAAGTGACTGCGTTTACCTGAAACGAAGACTTGCTTGAAGGAAGACATAAAGCCTGGCATTTAACTCCGTTTCTGAAGGGAAACTCACGGCACAATTCTCATCCATGAAACACACTCTGCTTTAGAGCAAGATGCACGCTCTTGCTTTCTAGAGTCTCTAATAAATTGGGAAACGTGAGTGTGCTCAGAACAAAAGAACTGTGTTTCCTACACACATGGACCATATCTAGTTCAACTCTGTTTCTGAAACTGATACAAACCACAGGTCCTCTAACATCCAATGCTTTTCAGTTAAGAGCGAGAAACGTGTGAGCTTTGTGAACAATGTAGCTTCGTTTGAGGTGAAAAGTGACTGCGTTTACCTGAAACGAAGTCTTGCTTGAAGGAAGACATAGAGCCTGGCATTTAACTCCGTTTCTGAAGGGAAACACACGGCACAGTTCTCATCCATGAAACACACTCTGCTTTAGAGCAAGAAGCACGCTCGTGCTTCCTAGAGTCTCTAATACAGAGGGAAACGTGAGTGTGCTCAGAACAAAAGAACTGTGTTTCCTACACACACGGACCATATCTAGTTCAACTCTGTTTCTGAAACTGATACAAACCACAGGTCGTCTAACATCCAATGCTTTTCAATTAAGACCGAGAAACGTGTGAGCTTCATGAACAAGGTAGAATCGTTTGAGATGAAAAGCGACTGCGTTTACCTGAAACGAAGCCTTGCTTGACGAAAGAAACAGTCCTGGCATTGAACTCCGTTTCTGAAGGGAAACACATGGCACACTTCTCATCCATGAAACACACTCTGCTTTAGAGCAAGAAGCACGCTCTTGCTTTCTAGAGTCTCTAATACAGAGGGAAACGTGAGTGTGCTCAGAACAAAAGAACGTTGTTTCCTACACACACGGACCATATCTAGTTCATCTCTGTTTCTGAAACTGATACAAACCACAGGTCGTCTAACATCCAATGCTTTTCAGTTAAGAGTGAGAAACGTGTGAGCTTCGTGAACAAGGTAGATTTGTTTGAGCTGAAAGGTGTCTGCGTTTACCTGAAATGAAGTCTTGCTTGAAGGAAGACACAGAGCCTGGTATTTAAACCCGTTTCTGAAGGGAAACACACGGCATAGTTCTCATCCATGAAACACATTCTGCTTTAGAGTAAGAAGCACGCTCGTGCTTTCTAGAATCTCTAATACAGGGGGAAAAGTGAGTGTGCTCAGAACAAATAAACTGTGTTTCTTACAAACTCAGACCCTATGTAGTTCATCTCTGTTTCTAAAACTGATACAAACCACAGGTCGTCTAACATCCAATGCTTTTCAGTTAAGAGCGTGAAACGTGTCAGCTTTGTGAACAATGTAGCTTCGTTTGAGGTGAAAAGCGACTGCGTTTACCTGAAACGAAATCTTGCTTGTAGGAAGACACACGCCTGGCATTTAACTCTGTTTCTGAAGGGAAACACACGGCACAGTTCTCATCCATGAAACACACTCTGCTTTAGAGCAAGAAGCACACTCTTGCTTTCTAGAGTCTCTAATACAGAGGGAAACGTGAGTGTGCTCAGAACAAAAGAACTGTGTTTCCTACACACATGGACCATATCTAGTTCAACTCTGTTTCTGAAACTGATACAAACCACAGGTCCTCTAACATCCAATGCTTTTCGGTTAAGAGCGAGAAACGTGTGAGCTTTGTGAACAATGTAGCTTCGATTGAGCTGAAAAGTGACTGCGTTTACCTGAAACGAAGTCTTGCTTGAAGGAAGACATAGAGCCTGGCATTTAACTCCGTATCTGAAGGGAAACTCATGGCACAGTTCTCATCCATGAAACACATTCTGCTTTAGAGCAAGATGCACGCTCTTGCTTTCTAGAGTGTCTAATAAAGAGGGAAACGTGAGTGTGCTCAGAACAAAAGAACTGTGTTTCCTACACACACGGACCATATCTAGTTCAACTCTGTTTCTGAAACTGATACAAACCACAGGTCCTCTAACATCCAATGCTTTTCAGTTAAGAGCGAGAAACATGTGAGCTTCGTGAACAATGTAGCTTCATTGGAGGTGAAAATTGACTGCGTTTACCTAAAACGAAGTCTTGCTTGTAGGAAGACACACGCCTGGCATTTACTCCATTTCTGAAGGGAAACACAGGGCACAGTTCTCATCCATGAAACACACTCTGCTTTAGAGCAAGATGCACGCTCTTGCTTTCTAGAGTCTCTAATAAATTGGGAAACGTGAGTGTGCTCAGAACAAAAGAACTGTGTTTCCTACACACACGGACCATAGCTAGTTCAACTCTGTTTCTGAAACTGATACAAACCACAGGTCGCCTAACATCCAATGCATTTCAGTTAAGAGCGAGAAACATGTGAGCTTTGTGAACAATGTTGCTTCGTTTGAGCTGAAAAGCGACAGCGTTTACCTGAAACGAAGCCTTGCTTGAAGAAAGACACAGTCCTGGCATTGAACTCCGTTTCTGAAGGGAAACACATGGCACACTTCTCATCCATGAAACACACTCTGCTTTAGAGCAAGAAGCACGCTCTTGCTTTCTAGAGTCTCTAATACAGAGGGAAACGTGAGTGTTTTCCGAACAAAAGAACTGTGTTACCTACACACACGGACCATATCTAGTTCAACTGTGTTTCTGAAACTGATACAAACCACAGGTCCTCTAACATCCAATGCTTTTCAGTTAAGAGCGAGAAACGTGTGAGCTTCATGAACAATGTAGCTTCATTGGAGGTGTAAAGTGACTGCGTTTACCTAAAACGAAGTCTTGCTTGTAGGAAGACACACGCCTGGCATTTAAATCTGTTTCTGAAGGGAAACACACGGCACAGTTCTCATCCATGAAACACACTCTGCTTTAGAGCAAGAAGCACACTCTTGCTTTCTAGAGTCTCTAATACAGAGGGAAACGTGAGTGTACTCAGAACAAAAGAAATGTGTTTCCTACACACATGGACCATATCTAGTTCATCTCTGTTTCTGAAACTGATACAAACCACAGGTCGTCTAACATCCAATGCTTTTCAGTTAAGAGTGAGAAACGTGTGAGCTTCGTGAACAAGGTAGATTCGTTTGAGCTGAAAGGTGTCTGCGTTTACATGAAATGAAGTCTTGCTTGAAGGAAGACACAGAGCCTGGTATTTAAACCCGTTTCTGAAGGGAAACACACGGAATAGTTCTCATCCATGAAACACATTCTGCTTTAGAGTAAGAAGCACGCTCGTGCTTTCTAGAATCTCTAATACAGGGGGAAAAGTGAGTGTGCTCAGAACAAATAAACTGTGTTTCTTACACACACAGACCCTATGTAGTTCATCTCTGTTTCTAAAACTGATACAAACCACAGGTCGTCTAACATCCAATGCTTTTCAGTTAAGAGCGTGAAACGTGTCAGCTTTGTGAACAATGTAGCTTCGTTTGAGGTTAAAAGCGACTGCGTTTACCTGAAACGAGATCTTGCTTGTAGGAAGACACACGCCTGGCATTTAACTCTGTTTCTGAAGGGAAACACACGGCACAGTTCTCATCCATGAAACACACTCTGCTTTAGAGCAAGAAGCACACTCTTGCTTTCTAGAGTCTCTAATACAGAGGGAAACGTGAGTGTGCTCAGAACAAAAGAACTGTGTTTCCTACACACATGGACCATATCTAGTTCAACTCTGTTTCTGAAACTGATACAAACCACAGGTCCTCTAACATCCAATGCTTTTCAGTTAAGAGCGAGAAACGTGTGAGCTTTGTGAACAATGTAGCTTCGTTTGAGGTGAAAAGTGACTGCGTTTACCTGAAACGAAGTCTTGCTTGAAGGAAGACATAGAGCCTGGCATTTAACTCCGTTTCTGAAGGGAAACACACGGCACAGTTCTCATCCATGAAACACACTCTGCTTTAGAGCAAGAAGCACGCTCGTGCTTCCTAGAGTCTCTAATACAGAGGGAAACGTGAGTGTGCTCAGAACAAAAGAACTGTGTTTCCTACACACACGGACCATATCTAGTTCAACTCTGTTTCTGAAACTGATACAAACCACAGGTCGTCTAACATCCAATGCTTTTCAATTAAGACCGAGAAACGTGTGAGCTTCATGAACAAGGTAGAATCGTTTGAGATGAAAAGCGACTGCGTTTACCTGAAACGAAGCCTTGCTTGACGAAAGAAACAGTCCTGGCATTGAACTCCGTTTCTGAAGGGAAACACATGGCACACTTCTCATCCATGAAACACACTCTGCTTTAGAGCAAGAAGCACGCTCTTGCTTTCTAGAGTCTCTAATACAGAGGGAAACGTGAGTGTGCTCAGAACAAAAGAACGTTGTTTCCTACACACACGGACCATATCTAGTTCATCTCTGTTTCTGAAACTGATACAAACCACAGGTCGTCTAACATCCAATGCTTTTCAGTTAAGAGTGAGAAACGTGTGAGCTTCGTGAACAAGGTAGATTTGTTTGAGCTGAAAGGTGTCTGCGTTTACCTGAAATGAAGTCTTGCTTGAAGGAAGACACAGAGCCTGGTATTTAAACCCGTTTCTGAAGGGAAACACACGGCATAGTTCTCATCCATGAAACACATTCTGCTTTAGAGTAAGAAGCACGCTCGTGCTTTCTAGAATCTCTAATACAGGGGGAAAAGTGAGTGTGCTCAGAACAAATAAACTGTGTTTCTTACAAACTCAGACCCTATGTAGTTCATCTCTGTTTCTAAAACTGATACAAACCACAGGTCGTCTAACATCCAATGCTTTTCAGTTAAGAGCGTGAAACGTGTCAGCTTTGTGAACAATGTAGCTTCGTTTGAGGTGAAAAGCGACTGCGTTTACCTGAAACGAAATCTTGCTTGTAGGAAGACACACGCCTGGCATTTAACTCTGTTTCTGAAGGGAAACACACGGCACAGTTCTCATCCATGAAACACACTCTGCTTTAGAGCAAGAAGCACACTCTTGCTTTCTAGAGTCTCTAATACAGAGGGAAACGTGAGTGTGCTCAGAACAAAAGAACTGTGTTTCCTACACACATGGACCATATCTAGTTCAACTCTGTTTCTGAAACTGATACAAACCACAGGTCCTCTAACATCCAATGCTTTTCGGTTAAGAGCGAGAAACGTGTGAGCTTTGTGAACAATGTAGCTTCGATTGAGCTGAAAAGTGACTGCGTTTACCTGAAACGAAGTCTTGCTTGAAGGAAGACATAGAGCCTGGCATTTAACTCCGTATCTGAAGGGAAACTCATGGCACAGTTCTCATCCATGAAACACATTCTGCTTTAGAGCAAGATGCACGCTCTTGCTTTCTAGAGTGTCTAATAAAGAGGGAAACGTGAGTGTGCTCAGAACAAAAGAACTGTGTTTCCTACACACACGGACCATATCTAGTTCAACTCTGTTTCTGAAACTGATACAAACCACAGGTCGCCTAACATCCAATGCATTTCAGTTAAGAGCGAGAAACATGTGAGCTTTGTGAACAATGTTGCTTCGTTTGAGCTGAAAAGCGACAGCGTTTACCTGAAACGAAGCCTTGCTTGAAGAAAGACACAGTCCTGGCATTGAACTCCGTTTCTGAAGGGAAACACATGGCACACTTCTCATCCATGAAACACACTCTGCTTTAGAGCAAGAAGCACGCTCTTGCTTTCTAGAGTCCCTAATACAGAGGGAAACGTGAGTGTTTTCCGAACAAAAGAACTGTGTTACCTACACACACGGACCATATCTAGTTCAACTGTGTTTCTGAAACTGATACAAACCACAGGTCCTCTAACATCCAATGCTTTTCAGTTAAGAGCGAGAAACGTGTGAGCTTCGTGAACAATGTAGCTTCATTGGAGGTGTAAAGTGACTGCGTTTACCTAAAACGAAGTCTTGCTTGTAGGAAGACACACGCCTGGCATTTAAATCTGTTTCTGAAGGGAAACACACGGCACAGTTCTCATCCATGAAACACACTCTGCTTTAGAGCAAGAAGCACACTCTTGCTTTCTAGAGTCTCTAATACAGAGGGAAACGTGAGTGTACTCAGAACAAAAGAAATGTGTTTCCTACACACATGGACCATATCTAGTTCATCTCTGTTTCTGAAACTGATACAAACCACAGGTCGTCTAACATCCAATGCTTTTCAGTTAAGAGTGAGAAACGTGTGAGCTTCGTGAACAAGGTAGATTCGTTTGAGCTGAAAGGTGTCTGCGTTTACATGAAATGAAGTCTTGCTTGAAGGAAGACACAGAGCCTGGTATTTAAACCCGTTTCTGAAGGGAAACACACGGAATAGTTCTCATCCATGAAACACATTCTGCTTTAGAGTAAGAAGCACGCTCGTGCTTTCTAGAATCTCTAATACAGGGGGAAAAGTGAGTGTGCTCAGAACAAATAAACTGTGTTTCTTACACACACAGACCCTATGTAGTTCATCTCTGTTTCTAAAACTGATACAAACCACAGGTCGTCTAACATCCAATGCTTTTCAGTTAAGAGCGTGAAACGTGTCAGCTTTGTGAACAATGTAGCTTCGTTTGAGGTTAAAAGCGACTGCGTTTACCTGAAACGAGATCTTGCTTGTAGGAAGACACACGCCTGGCATTTAACTCTGTTTCTGAAGGGAAACACACGGCACAGTTCTCATCCATGAAACACACTCTGCTTTAGAGCAAGAAGCACACTCTTGCTTTCTAGAGTCTCTAATACAGAGGGAAACGTGAGTGTGCTCAGAACAAAAGAACTGTGTTTCCTACACATATGGACCATATCTAGTTCAACTCTGTTTCTGAAACTGATACAAACCACAGGTCCTCTAACATCCAATGCTTTTCGGTTAAGAGCGAGAAACGTGTGAGCTTTGTGAACAATGTAGCTTCGATTGAGCTGAAAAGTGACTGCGTTTACCTGAAACGAAGTCTTGCTTGAAGGAAGACAAAAAGCCTGGCATTTAACTCCGTTTCTGAAGGGAAACTCACGGCACAATTCTCATCCATGAAACACACTCTGCTTTAGAGCAAGATGCACGCTCTTGCTTTCTAGAATCTCTAATAAATTGGGAAACGTGAGTGTGCTCAGAACAAAAGAACTGTGTTTCCTACACACACGGACCATATCTAGTTCAACTCTGTTTCTGAAACTGATACAAACCACAGGTCGCCTAACATCCAATGCATTTCAGTTAAGAGCGAGAAACATGTGAGCTTTGTGAACAATGTAGCTTCGTTTGAGCTGAAAAGCGACTGCGTTTGCCTGAAACGAAGCCTTGCTTGAAGAAAGACACAGTCCTGGCATTGAACTCCGTTTCTGAAGGGAAACACATGGCACACTTCTCATCCATGAAACACACTCTGCTTTAGAGCAAGAAGCACGCTCTTGCTTTCTAGAGTCTCTAATACAGAGGGAAATGTGAGTGTGCTCCGAAAAAAAGAACTGTGTTACCTACACACACGGACCATATCTAGTTCAACTGTGTTTCTGAAACTGATACAAACCACAGGTCCTCTAACATCCAATGCTTTTCAGTTAAGAGCGAGAAACGGGTGAGCTTCGTGAACAATGTAGCTTCATTGGAGGTGTAAAGTGACTGCGTTTACCTAAAACGAAGTCTTGCTTGTAGGAAGACACACGCCTGGCATTTAAATCCGTTTTAAGGGAAACACACGGCACAGTTCTCGTCCATGAAACACACTCTGCTTTAGAGCAAGAAGCACACTCTTGCTTTCTAGAGTCTCTAATACAGAGGGAAACGTGAGTGTACTCAGAATAAAAGAACTGTGTTTCCTACACACATGGACCATATCTAGTTCAACTCTGTTTCTGAAACTGATACAAACCACAGGTCCTCTAACATCCAATTCTTTTCAGTTAAGAGCGAGAAACGTGTGAGCTTTGTGAACAATGTAGCTTCGTTTGAGCTGAAAAGCGACTGCTTTTACCTGAAACGAAGCCTTGCTTGACGAAAGACACAGTCCTGGCATTTAACTCAGTTTCTGAAGGGAAACACACAGCACAGTTCTCATCCATGAAACACAATCTGCTTTACAGCAAGAAGCACGCTCTTGCTTTCTAGAGTCTCTAATACAGAGGGAAACGTGAGTGTGCTCAGAACAAAAGAACGGTGTTTCCTATACACACGGACCATATCTAGTTCATCTCTGTTTCTGAAACTGATACAAACCACAGGTCGTCTAACATCCAATGCTTTTCAGTTAAGAGTGAGAAACGTGTGAGCTTCGTGAACAAGGTAGATTCGTTTGAGCTGAAAGGTGTCTGCGTTTACCTGAAATGAAGTCTTGCTTGAAGGAAGACACAGAGCCTGGTATTTAAACCCGTTTCTGAAGGGAAACACACGGCATAGTTCTCATCCATGAAACACATTCTGCTTTAGAGTAAGAAGCACGCTCGTGCTTTCTAGAATCTCTAATACAGGGGGAAAAGTGAGTGTGCTCAGAACAAATAAACTGTGTTTCTTACAAACTCAGACCCTATGTAGTTCATCTCTGTTTCTAAAACTGATACAAACCACAGGTCCTCTAACATCCAATGCTTTTCAGTTAAGAGCGTGAAACGTGTCAGCTTTGTGAACAATGTAGCTTCGTTTGAGGTGAAAAGCGACTGCGTTTACCTGAAACGAAATCTTGCTTGTAGGAAGACACACGCCTGGCATTTAACTCTGTTTCTGAAGGGAAATACACGGCACAGTTCTCATCCATGAAACACACTCTGCTTTAGAGCAAGAAGCACACTCTTGCTTTCTAGAGTCTCTAATACAGAGGGAAACGTGAGTGTGCTCAGAACAAAAGAACTGTGTTTCCTACACACATGGACCATATCTAGTTCAACTCTGTTTCTGAAACTGATACAAACCACAGGTCCTCTAACATCCAATGCTTTTCGGGTAAGAGTGAGAAACGTGTGAGCTTTGTGAACAATGTAGCTTCGATTGAGCTGAAAAGTGACTGCGTTTACCTGAAACGAAGTCTTGCCTGAAGGAAGACATAGAGCCTGGCATTTAACTCCGTATCTAAAGGGAAACTCATGGCACAGTTCTCATCCATGAAACACATTCTGCTTTAGAGCAAGATGCACGCTCTTGCTTTCTAGAGTGTCTAATAAAGAGGGAAACGTGAGTGTGCTCAGAACAAAAGAACTGTGTTTCCTACACACACGGACCATATCTAGTTCAACTCTGTTTCTGAAACTGATACAAACCACAGGTCGCCTAACATCCAATGCATTTCAGTTAAGAGCGAGAAACATGTGAGCTTTGTGAACAATGTTGCTTCGTTTGAGCTGAAAAGCGACAGCGTTTACCTGAAACGAAGCCTTGCTTGAAGAAAGACACAGTCCTGGCATTGAACTCCGTTTCTGAAGGGAAACACATGGCACACTTCTCATCCATGAAACACACTCTGCTTTAGAGCAAGAAGCACGCTCTTGCTTTCTAGAGTCTCTAATACAGAGGGAAACGTGAGTGTTTTCCGAACAAAAGAACTGTGTTACCTACACACACGGACCATATCTAGTTCAACTGTGTTTCTGAAACTGATACAAACCACAGGTCCTCTAACATCCAATGCTTTTCAGTTAAGAGCGAGAAACGTGTGAGCTTCGTGAACAATGTAGCTTCATTGGAGGTGTAAAGTGACTGCGTTTACCTAAAACGAAGTCTTGCTTGTAGGAAGACACACGCCTGGCATTTAAATCTGTTTCTGAAGGGAAACACACGGCACAGTTCTCATCCATGAAACACACTCTGCTTTAGAGCAAGAAGCACACTCTTGCTTTCTAGAGTCTCTAATACAGAGGGAAACGTGAGTGTACTCAGAACAAAAGAAATGTGTTTCCTACACACATGGACCATATCTAGTTCATCTCTGTTTCTGAAACTGATACAAACCACAGGTCGTCTAACATCCAATGCTTTTCAGTTAAGAGTGAGAAACGTGTGAGCTTCGTGAACAAGGTAGATTCGTTTGAGCTGAAAGGTGTCTGCGTTTACATGAAATGAAGTCTTGCTTGAAGGAAGACACAGAGCCTGGTATTTAAACCCGTTTCTGAAGGGAAACACACGGAATAGTTCTCATCCATGAAACACATTCTGCTTTAGAGTAAGAAGCACGCTCGTGCTTTCTAGAATCTCTAATACAGGGGGAAAAGTGAGTGTGCTCAGAACAAATAAACTGTGTTTCTTACACACACAGACCCTATGTAGTTCATCTCTGTTTCTAAAACTGATACAAACCACAGGTCGTCTAACATCCAATGCTTTTCAGTTAAGAGCGTGAAACGTGTCAGCTTTGTGAACAATGTAGCTTCGTTTGAGGTTAAAAGCGACTGCGTTTACCTGAAACGAGATCTTGCTTGTAGGAAGACACACGCCTGGCATTTAACTCTGTTTCTGAAGGGAAACACACGGCACAGTTCTCATCCATGAAACACACTCTGCTTTAGAGCAAGAAGCACACTCTTGCTTTCTAGAGTCTCTAATACAGAGGGAAACGTGAGTGTGCTCAGAACAAAAGAACTGTGTTTCCTACACACATGGACCATATCTAGTTCAACTCTGTTTCTGAAACTGATACAAACCACAGGTCCTCTAACATCCAATGCTTTTCGGTTAAGAGCGAGAAACGTGTGAGCTTTGTGAACAATGTAGCTTCGATTGAGCTGAAAAGTGACTGCGTTTACCTGAAACGAAGTCTTGCTTGAAGGAAGACAAAAAGCCTGGCATTTAACTCCGTTTCTGAAGGGAAACTCACGGCACAATTCTCATCCATGAAACACACTCTGCTTTAGAGCAAGATGCACGCTCTTGCTTTCTAGAATCTCTAATAAATTGGGAAACGTGAGTGTGCTCAGAACAAAAGAACTGTGTTTCCTACACACACGGACCATATCTAGTTCAACTCTGTTTCTGAAACTGATACAAACCACAGGTCGCCTAACATCCAATGCATTTCAGTTAAGAGCGAGAAACATGTGAGCTTTGTGAACAATGTAGCTTCGTTTGAGCTGAAAAGCGACTGCGTTTGCCTGAAACGAAGCCTTGCTTGAAGAAAGACACAGTCCTGGCATTGAACTCCGTTTCTGAAGGGAAACACATGGCACACTTCTCATCCATGAAACACACTCTGCTTTAGAGCAAGAAGCACGCTCTTGCTTTCTAGAGTCTCTAATACAGAGGGAAATGTGAGTGTGCTCCGAAAAAAAGAACTGTGTTACCTACACACACGGACCATATCTAGTTCAACTGTGTTTCTGAAACTGATACAAACCACAGGTCCTCTAACATCCAATGCTTTTCAGTTAAGAGCGAGAAACGGGTGAGCTTCGTGAACAATGTAGCTTCATTGGAGGTGTAAAGTGACTGCGTTTACCTAAAACGAAGTCTTGCTTGTAGGAAGACACACGCCTGGCATTTAAATCCGTTTTAAGGGAAACACACGGCACAGTTCTCGTCCATGAAACACACTCTGCTTTAGAGCAAGAAGCACACTCTTGCTTTCTAGAGTCTCTAATACAGAGGGAAACGTGAGTGTACTCAGAATAAAAGAACTGTGTTTCCTACACACATGGACCATATCTAGTTCAACTCTGTTTCTGAAACTGATACAAACCACAGGTCCTCTAACATCCAATTCTTTTCAGTTAAGAGCGAGAAACGTGTGAGCTTTGTGAACAATGTAGCTTCGTTTGAGCTGAAAAGCGACTGCTTTTACCTGAAACGAAGCCTTGCTTGACGAAAGACACAGTCCTGGCATTTAACTCAGTTTCTGAAGGGAAACACACAGCACAGTTCTCATCCATGAAACACAATCTGCTTTACAGCAAGAAGCACGCTCTTGCTTTCTAGAGTCTCTAATACAGAGGGAAACGTGAGTGTGCTCAGAACAAAAGAACGGTGTTTCCTATACACACGGACCATATCTAGTTCATCTCTGTTTCTGAAACTGATACAAACCACAGGTCGTCTAACATCCAATGCTTTTCAGTTAAGAGTGAGAAACGTGTGAGCTTCGTGAACAAGGTAGATTCGTTTGAGCTGAAAGGTGTCTGCGTTTACCTGAAATGAAGTCTTGCTTGAAGGAAGACACAGAGCCTGGTATTTAAACCCGTTTCTGAAGGGAAACACACGGCATAGTTCTCATCCATGAAACACATTCTGCTTTAGAGTAAGAAGCACGCTCGTGCTTTCTAGAATCTCTAATACAGGGGGAAAAGTGAGTGTGCTCAGAACAAATAAACTGTGTTTCTTACAAACTCAGACCCTATGTAGTTCATCTCTGTTTCTAAAACTGATACAAACCACAGGTCCTCTAACATCCAATGCTTTTCAGTTAAGAGCGTGAAACGTGTCAGCTTTGTGAACAATGTAGCTTCGTTTGAGGTGAAAAGCGACTGCGTTTACCTGAAACGAAATCTTGCTTGTAGGAAGACACACGCCTGGCATTTAACTCTGTTTCTGAAGGGAAACACACGGCACAGTTCTCATCCATGAAACACACTCTGCTTTAGAGCAAGAAGCACACTCTTGCTTTCTAGAGTCTCTAATACAGAGGGAAACGTGAGTGTGCTCAGAACAAAAGAACTGTGTTTCCTACACACATGGACCATATCTAGTTCAACTCTGTTTCTGAAACTGATACAAACCACAGGTCCTCTAACATCCAATGCTTTTCGGTTAAGAGCGAGAAACGTGTGAGCTTTGTGAACAATGTAGCTTCGATTGAGCTGAAAAGTGACTGCGTTTACCTGAAACGAAGTCTTGCTTGAAGGAAGACATAGAGCCTGGCATTTAACTCCGTATCTGAAGGGAAACTCATGGCACAGTTCTCATCCATGAAACACATTCTGCTTTAGAGCAAGATGCACGCTCTTGCTTTCTAGAGTGTCTAATAAAGAGGGAAACGTGAGTGTGCTCAGAACAAAAGAACTGTGTTTCCTACACACACGGACCATATCTAGTTCAACTCTGTTTCTGAAACTGATACAAACCACAGGTCGCCTAACATCCAATGCATTTCAGTTAAGAGCGAGAAACATGTGAGCTTTGTGAACAATGTTGCTTCGTTTGAGCTGAAAAGCGACAGCGTTTACCTGAAACGAAGCCTTGCTTGAAGAAAGACACAGTCCTGGCATTGAACTCCGTTTCTGAAGGGAAACACATGGCACACTTCTCATCCATGAAACACACTCTGCTTTAGAGCAAGAAGCACGCTCTTGCTTTCTAGAGTCTCTAATACAGAGGGAAACGTGAGTGTTTTCCGAACAAAAGAACTGTGTTACCTACACACACGGACCATATCTAGTTCAACTGTGTTTCTGAAACTGATACAAACCACAGGTCCTCTAACATCCAATGCTTTTCAGTTAAGAGCGAGAAACGTGTGAGCTTCGTGAACAATGTAGCTTCATTGGAGGTGTAAAGTGACTGCGTTTACCTAAAACGAAGTCTTGCTTGTAGGAAGACACACGCCTGGCATTTAAATCTGTTTCTGAAGGGAAACACACGGCACAGTTCTCATCCATGAAACACACTCTGCTTTAGAGCAAGAAGCACACTCTTGCTTTCTAGAGTCTCTAATACAGAGGGAAACGTGAGTGTACTCAGAACAAAAGAAATGTGTTTCCTACACACATGGACCATATCTAGTTCATCTCTGTTTCTGAAACTGATACAAACCACAGGTCGTCTAACATCCAATGCTTTTCAGTTAAGAGTGAGAAACGTGTGAGCTTCGTGAACAAGGTAGATTCGTTTGAGCTGAAAGGTGTCTGCGTTTACATGAAATGAAGTCTTGCTTGAAGGAAGACACAGAGCCTGGTATTTAAACCCGTTTCTGAAGGGAAACACACGGAATAGTTCTCATCCATGAAACACATTCTGCTTTAGAGTAAGAAGCACGCTCGTGCTTTCTAGAATCTCTAATACAGGGGGAAAAGTGAGTGTGCTCAGAACAAATAAACTGTGTTTCTTACACACACAGACCCTATGTAGTTCATCTCTGTTTCTAAAACTGATACAAACCACAGGTCGTCTAACATCCAATGCTTTTCAGTTAAGAGCGTGAAACGTGTCAGCTTTGTGAACAATGTAGCTTCGTTTGAGGTTAAAAGCGACTGCGTTTACCTGAAACGAGATCTTGCTTGTAGGAAGACACACGCCTGGCATTTAACTCTGTTTCTGAAGGGAAACACACGGCACAGTTCTCATCCATGAAACACACTCTGCTTTAGAGCAAGAAGCACACTCTTGCTTTCTAGAGTCTCTAATACAGAGGGAAACGTGAGTGTGCTCAGAACAAAAGAACTGTGTTTCCTACACACATGGACCATATCTAGTTCAACTCTGTTTCTGAAACTGATACAAACCACAGGTCCTCTAACATCCAATGCTTTTCGGTTAAGAGCGAGAAACGTGTGAGCTTTGTGAACAATGTAGCTTCGATTGAGCTGAAAAGTGACTGCGTTTACCTGAAACGAAGTCTTGCTTGAAGGAAGACAAAAAGCCTGGCATTTAACTCCGTTTCTGAAGGGAAACTCACGGCACAATTCTCATCCATGAAACACACTCTGCTTTAGAGCAAGATGCACGCTCTTGCTTTCTAGAATCTCTAATAAATTGGGAAACGTGAGTGTGCTCAGAACAAAAGAACTGTGTTTCCTACACACACGGACCATATCTAGTTCAACTCTGTTTCTGAAACTGATACAAACCACAGGTCGCCTAACATCCAATGCATTTCAGTTAAGAGCGAGAAACATGTGAGCTTTGTGAACAATGTAGCTTCGTTTGAGCTGAAAAGCGACTGCGTTTGCCTGAAACGAAGCCTTGCTTGAAGAAAGACACAGTCCTGGCATTGAACTCCGTTTCTGAAGGGAAACACATGGCACACTTCTCATCCATGAAACACACTCTGCTTTAGAGCAAGAAGCACGCTCTTGCTTTCTAGAGTCTCTAATACAGAGGGAAATGTGAGTGTGCTCCGAAAAAAAGAACTGTGTTACCTACACACACGGACCATATCTAGTTCAACTGTGTTTCTGAAACTGATACAAACCACAGGTCCTCTAACATCCAATGCTTTTCAGTTAAGAGCGAGAAACGGGTGAGCTTCGTGAACAATGTAGCTTCATTGGAGGTGTAAAGTGACTGCGTTTACCTAAAACGAAGTCTTGCTTGTAGGAAGACACACGCCTGGCATTTAAATCCGTTTTAAGGGAAACACACGGCACAGTTCTCGTCCATGAAACACACTCTGCTTTAGAGCAAGAAGCACACTCTTGCTTTCTAGAGTCTCTAATACAGAGGGAAACGTGAGTGTACTCAGAATAAAAGAACTGTGTTTCCTACACACATGGACCATATCTAGTTCAACTCTGTTTCTGAAACTGATACAAACCACAGGTCCTCTAACATCCAATTCTTTTCAGTTAAGAGCGAGAAACGTGTGAGCTTTGTGAACAATGTAGCTTCGTTTGAGCTGAAAAGCGACTGCTTTTACCTGAAACGAAGCCTTGCTTGACGAAAGACACAGTCCTGGCATTTAACTCAGTTTCTGAAGGGAAACACACAGCACAGTTCTCATCCATGAAACACAATCTGCTTTACAGCAAGAAGCACGCTCTTGCTTTCTAGAGTCTCTAATACAGAGGGAAACGTGAGTGTGCTCAGAACAAAAGAACGGTGTTTCCTATACACACGGACCATATCTAGTTCATCTCTGTTTCTGAAACTGATACAAACCACAGGTCGTCTAACATCCAATGCTTTTCAGTTAAGAGTGAGAAACGTGTGAGCTTCGTGAACAAGGTAGATTCGTTTGAGCTGAAAGGTGTCTGCGTTTACCTGAAATGAAGTCTTGCTTGAAGGAAGACACAGAGCCTGGTATTTAAACCCGTTTCTGAAGGGAAACACACGGCATAGTTCTCATCCATGAAACACATTCTGCTTTAGAGTAAGAAGCACGCTCGTGCTTTCTAGAATCTCTAATACAGGGGGAAAAGTGAGTGTGCTCAGAACAAAAGAACTGTATTTCTTACACACACGGACCCTATCTAGTTCATCTCTGTTTCTAAAACTGATACAAACCACAGGTCCTCTAACATCCAATGCTTTTCGGTTAAGAGCGAGAAACGTGTGAGCTTTGTGAACAATGTAGCTTCGATTGAGCTGAAAAGTGACTGCGTTTACCTGAAACGAAGACTTGCTTGAAGGAAGACATAAAGCCTGGCATTTAACTCCGTTTCTGAAGGGAAACTCACGGCACAATTCTCATCCATGAAACACACTCTGCTTTAGAGCAAGATGCACGCTCTTGCTTTCTAGAGTCTCTAATAAATTGGGAAACGTGAGTGTGCTCAGAACAAAAGAACTGTGTTTCCTACACACATGGACCATATCTAGTTCAACTCTGTTTCTGAAACTGATACAAACCACAGGTCCTCTAACATCCAATGCTTTTCAGTTAAGAGCGAGAAACGTGTGAGCTTTGTGAACAATGTAGCTTCGTTTGAGGTGAAAAGTGACTGCGTTTACCTGAAACGAAGTCTTGCTTGAAGGAAGACATAGAGCCTGGCATTTAACTCCGTTTCTGAAGGGAAACACACGGCACAGTTCTCATCCATGAAACACACTCTGCTTTAGAGCAAGAAGCACGCTCGTGCTTCCTAGAGTCTCTAATACAGAGGGAAACGTGAGTGTGCTCAGAACAAAAGAACTGTGTTTCCTACACACACGGACCATATCTAGTTCAACTCTGTTTCTGAAACTGATACAAACCACAGGTCGTCTAACATCCAATGCTTTTCAATTAAGACCGAGAAACATGTGAGCTTCATGAACAAGGTAGAATCGTTTGAGATGAAAAGCGACTGCGTTTACCTGAAACGAAGCCTTGCTTGACGAAAGAAACAGTCCTGGCATTGAACTCCGTTTCTGAAGGGAAACACATGGCACACTTCTCATCCATGAAACACACTCTGCTTTAGAGCAAGAAGCACGCTCTTGCTTTCTAGAGTCTCTAATACAGAGGGAAACGTGAGTGTGCTCAGAACAAAAGAACGTTGTTTCCTACACACACGGACCATATCTAGTTCATCTCTGTTTCTGAAACTGATACAAACCACAGGTCGTCTAACATCCAATGCTTTTCAGTTAAGAGTGAGAAACGTGTGAGCTTCGTGAACAAGGTAGATTTGTTTGAGCTGAAAGGTGTCTGCGTTTACCTGAAATGAAGTCTTGCTTGAAGGAAGACACAGAGCCTGGTATTTAAACCCGTTTCTGAAGGGAAACACACGGCATAGTTCTCATCCATGAAACACATTCTGGTTTAGAGTAAGAAGCACGCTCGTGCTTTCTAGAATCTCTAATACAGGGGGAAAAGTGAGTGTGCTCAGAACAAATAAACTGTGTTTCTTACAAACTCAGACCCTATGTAGTTCATCTCTGTTTCTAAAACTGATACAAACCACAGGTCGTCTAACATCCAATGCTTTTCAGTTAAGAGCGTGAAACGTGTCAGCTTTGTGAACAATGTAGCTTCGTTTGAGGTGAAAAGCGACTGCGTTTACCTGAAACGAAATCTTGCTTGTAGGAAGACACACGCCTGGCATTTAACTCTGTTTCTGAAGGGAAACACACGGCACAGTTCTCATCCATGAAACACACTCTGCTTTAGAGAAAGAAGCACACTCTTGCTTTCTAGAGTCTCTAATACAGAGGGAAACGTGAGTGTGCTCAGAACAAAAGAACTGTGTTTCCTACACACATGGACCATATCTAGTTCAACTCTGTTTCTGAAACTGATACAAACCACAGGTCCTCTAACATCCAATGCTTTTCGGTTAAGAGCGAGAAACGTGTGAGCTTTGTGAACAATGTAGCTTCGATTGAGCTGAAAAGTGACTGCGTTTACCTGAAACGAAGTCTTGCTTGAAGGAAGACATAGAGCCTGGCATTTAACTCCGTATCTGAAGGGAAACTCATGGCACAGTTCTCATCCATGAAACACATTCTGCTTTAGAGCAAGATGCACGCTCTTGCTTTCTAGAGTGTCTAATAAAGAGGGAAACGTGAGTGTGCTCAGAACAAAAGAACTGTGTTTCCTACACACACGGACCATATCTAGTTCAACTCTGTTTCTGAAACTGATACAAACCACAGGTCCTCTAACATCCAATGCTTTTCAGTTAAGAGCGAGACACATGTGAGCTTCGTGAACAATGTAGCTTCATTGGAGGTGAAAATTGACTGCGTTTACCTAAAACGAAGTCTTGCTTGTAGGAAGACACACGCCTGGCATTTACTCCATTTCTGAAGGGAAACACAGGGCACAGTTCTCATCCATGAAACACACTCTGCTTTAGAGCAAGATGCACGCTCTTGCTTTCTAGAGTCTCTAATAAATTGGGAAACGTGAGTGTGCTCAGAACAAAAGAACTGTGTTTCCTACACACACGGACCATAGCTAGTTCAACTCTGTTTCTGAAACTGATACAAACCACAGGTCCTCTAACATCCAATGCTTTTCAGTTAAGAGCGAGAAACGTGTGAGCTTCGTGAACAATGTAGCTTCATTGGAGGTTTAAAGTGACTGCGTTTACCTAAAACGAAGTCTTGCTTGTAGGAAGACACACGCCTGGAATTTAAATCCGTTTCTGAAGGGAAACACACGGCACAGTTCTCATCCATGAAACACACTCTGCTTTAGAGCAAGAAGCACACTCTTGCTTTCTAGAGTCTCTAATACAGAGGGAAACATGAGTGTACTCAGAACAAAAGAACTGTGTTTCCTACACACATGGACCATATCTATTTCAACTCTGTTTCTGAAACTGATACAAACCACAGGTCCTCTAACATCCAATTCTTTTCAGTTAAGAGCGAGAAACGTGTGAGCTTTGTGAACAATGTAGCTTCGTTTGAGCTGAAAAGCGACTGCTTTTACCTGAAACGAAGCCTTGCTTGACGAAAGACACAGTCCTGGCATTTAACTCCGTTTCTGAAGGGAAACACACAGCACAGTTCTCATCCATGAAACGCAATCTGCTTTACAGCAAGAAGCACGCTCTTGCTTTCTAGAGTCTCTAATACAGAGGGAAACGTGAGTGTGCTCAGAACAAAAGAACGGTGTTTCCTACACACACGGACCATATCTAGTTCAACTCTGTTTCTGAAACTGATACACACCACAGGTCGTCTAACATCCAATGCTTTTCAGTAAAGAGCGAGAAACGTGTGAGCTTCATGAACAAGGTAGAATCGTTTGAGATGAAAAGCAACTGCGTTTACCTGAAACGAAGCCTTGCTTGATGAAAGACACAGTCCTGGCATTTAACTCCGTTTCTGAAGGGAAACACACGGCACCATTCTCATCCATGAAACACAATCTGCTTTAGTGCAAGAAGCACGCTCTTGCTTTCTAGAGTCTCTAATACAGAGGGAAACGTGAGTGTGCTCAGAACAAAAGAACTGTGTTTCCTACACACACGGACGATATCTAGTTCAACTGTGTTTCTGAAACTGATACAAACCACAGGTCCTCTAACATCCAATGCTTTTCAGTTAAGAGTGAGAAACGTGTGAGCTTTGTGAACAATGTAGCTTCGTTTGAGCTGAAAAGTGACTGCATTTACCTGAAACGAAGTCTTGCTTGAAGGAAGACACAGAGCCTGGCATTTAACTCCGTTTCTGAAGGGAAACACACAGCACAGTTCTCATCCATGAAACACACTCTGCTTTAGAGCAAGATGCACGCTCTTGCTTTCTAGAGTCTCTAATAAATTGGGAAACGTGAGTGTGCTCAGAACAAAAGAACTGTGTTTCCTACACACACGGACCATATCTAGTTCAACTCTGTTTCTGAAACTGATACAAACCACAGGTCGCCTAACATCCAATGCATTTCAGTTAAGAGCGAGAAACATGTGAGCTTTGCAAACAATGTTGCTTCGTTTGAGCTGAAAAGCGACTGTGTTTACCTGAAACGAAGCCTTGCTTGAAGAAAGACACAGTCCTGGCATTGAACTCCGTTTCTGAAGGGAAACACATGGCACACTTCTCATCCATGAAACACACTCTGCTTTAGAGCAAGAAGCACGCTCTTGCTTTCTAGAGTCTCTAATACAGAGGGAAACGTGAGTGTTTTCCGAACAAAAGAACTGTGTTACCTACACACACGGACCATATCTAGTTCAACTGTGTTTCTGAAACTGATACAAACCACAGGTCCTCTAACATCCAATGCTTTTCAGTTAAGAGCGAGAAACGTGTGAGCTTCGTGAACAATGTAGCTTCATTGGAGGTGTAAAGTGACTGTGTTTACCTAAAACGAAGTCTTGCTTGTAGGAAGACACACGCCTGGCATTTAAATCCGTTTCTGAAGGGAAACACACGGCACAGTTCTCATCCATGAAACACACTCTGCTTTATTGCAAGAAGCACGCTCTTGCTTTCTAGAGTCTCTAATACAGAGGGAAACTTGAGTGTGCTCAGAACAAAAGAACGTTGTTTCCTACACACACGGACCATATCTAGTTCATCTCTGTTTCTGAAACTGATACAAACCACAGGTCGTCTAACATCCAATGCTTTTCAGTTAAGAGTGAGAAACGTGTGAGCTTCATGAACAAGGTAGATTTGTTTGAGCTGAAAGGTGTCTGCGTTTACCTGAAATGAAGTCTTGCTTGAAGGAAGACACAGAGCCTGGTATTTAAACCCGTTTCTGAAGGGAAACACACGGCATAGTTCTCATCCATGAAACACATTCTGCTTTAGAGTAAGAAGCACGCTCGTGCTTTCTAGAATCTCTAATACAGGGGGAAAAGTGAGTGTGCTCAGAACAAATAAACTGTGTTTCTTACAAACTCAGACCCTATGTAGTTCATCTCTGTTTCTAAAACTGATACAAACCACAGGTCGTCTAACATCCAATGCTTTTCAGTTAAGAGCGTGAAACGTGTCAGCTTTGTGAACAATGTAGCTTCGTTTGAGGTGAAAAGCGACTGCGTTTACCTGAAACGAAATCTTGCTTGTAGGAAGACACACGCCTGGCATTTAACTCTGTTTCTGAAGGGAAACACACGGCACAGTTCTCATCCATGAAACACACTCTGCTTTAGAGCAAGAAGCACACTCTTGCTTTCTAGAGTCTCTAATACAGAGGGAAACGTGAGTGTGCTCAGAACAAAAGAACTGTGTTTCCTACACACATGGACCATATCTAGTTCAACTCTGTTTCTGAAACTGATACAAACCACAGGTCCTCTAACATCCAATGCTTTTCGGTTAAGAGCGAGAAACGTGTGAGCTTTGTGAACAATGTAGCTTCGATTGAGCTGAAAAGTGACTGCGTTTACCTGAAACGAAGTCTTGCTTGAAGGAAGACATAGAGCCTGGCATTTAACTCCGTATCTGAAGGGAAACTCATGGCACAGTTCTCATCCATGAAACACATTCTGCTTTAGAGCAAGATGCACGCTCTTGCTTTCTAGAGTGTCTAATAAAGAGGGAAACGTGAGTGTGCTCAGAACAAAAGAACTGTGTTTCCTACACACACGGACCATATCTAGTTCAACTCTGTTTCTGAAACTGATACAAACCACAGGTCCTCTAACATCCAATGCTTTTCAGTTAAGAGCGAGAAACATGTGAGCTTCGTGAACAATGTAGCTTCATTGGAGGTGAAAATTGACTGCGTTTACCTAAAACGAAGTCTTGCTTGTAGGAAGACACACGCCTGGCATTTACTCCATTTCTGAAGGGAAACACAGGGCACAGTTCTCATCCATGAAACACACTCTGCTTTAGAGCAAGATGCACGCTCTTGCTTTCTAGAGTCTCTAATAAATTGGGAAACGTGAGTGTGCTCAGAACAAAAGAACTGTGTTTCCTACACACACGGACCATAGCTAGTTCAACTCTGTTTCTGAAACTGATACAAACCACAGGTCGCCTAACATCCAATGCATTTCAGTTAAGAGCGAGAAACATGTGAGCTTTGTGAACAATGTTGCTTCGTTTGAGCTGAAAAGCGACAGCGTTTACCTGAAACGAAGCCTTGCTTGAAGAAAGACACAGTCCTGGCATTGAACTCCGTTTCTGAAGGGAAACACATGGCACACTTCTCATCCATGAAACACACTCTGCTTTAGAGCAAGAAGCACGCTCTTGCTTTCTAGAGTCTCTAATACAGAGGGAAACGTGAGTGTTTTCCGAACAAAAGTACTGTGTTACCTACACACACGGACCATATCTAGTTCAACTGTGTTTCTGAAACTGATACAAACCACAGGTCCTCTAACATCCAATGCTTTTCAGTTAAGAGCGAGAAACGTGTGAGCTTCGTGAACAATGTAGCTTCATTGGAGGTGTAAAGTGACTGCGTTTACCTAAAACGAAGTCTTGCTTGTAGGAAGACACACGCCTGGCATTTAAATCTGTTTCTGAAGGGAAACACACGGCACAGTTCTCCTTCATGAAACACACTCTGCTTTAGAGCAAGAAGCACACTCTTGCTTTCTAGAGTCTCTAATACAGAGGGAAACGTGAGTGTACTCAGAACAAAAGAAATGTGTTTCCTACACACATGGACCATATCTATTTCAACTCTGTTTCTGAAACTGATACAAACCACAGGTCCTCTAACATCCAATTCTTTTCAGTTAAGAGCGAGAAACGTGTGAGCTTTGTGAACAATGTAGCTTCGTTTGAGCTGAAAAGCGACTGCTTTTACCTGAAATGAAGCCTTGCTTGACGAAAGACACAGTCCTGGCATTTAACTCCGTTTCTGAAGGGAAACACACAGCACAGTTCTCATCTATGAAACACAATCTGCTTTACAGCAAGAAGCACGCTCTTGCTTTCTAGAGTCTCTAATACAGAGGGAAAAGTGAGTATGCTCAGAACAAAAGAACTGTGTTTCCTACACACATGGACCATATCTAGTTCAACTCTGTTTCTGAAACTGATACAAACCACAGGTCCTCTAACATCCAATGCTTTTCAGTTAAGAGCGAGAAACGTGTGAGCTTTGTGAACGATGTAGCTTCGATTGAGCTGAAAAGTGACTGCGTTTACCTGAAACGAAGTCTTGCTTGAAGGAAGACATAGAGCCTGGCATTTAACTCCGTATCTGAAGGGAAACTCATGGCACAGTTCTCATCCATGAAACACACTCTGCTTTAGAGCAAGAAGCACGCTCGTGCTTCCTAGAGTCTCTAATACAGAGGGAAACGTGAGTGTGCTCAGAACAAAAGAACTGTGTTTCCTATACACACGGATCATATCTAGTTCAACTCTGTTTCTGAAACTGATACAACCACAGGTCCTCTAACATCCAATGCTTTTCAGTTAAGAGCGAGAACCGTGTGAGCATTTTCAACAATATAGCTTCGTTTGAGGTGAAAAGTGATGCGTTTACCTGAAACGAAGTCTTGCCTGTAGGAAGACACACGCCTGGCATTTACTCCATTTCTGAAGGGAAACACACGGCACAGTTCTCATCCATGAAACACACTCTGCTAGTGCAAGAAGCACACTCTTGCTTTCTAGAGTCTCTAATACAGAGGGAAACGTGAGTGTGATCAGAACAAAAGAACTGTGTTTCCTACACACATGGACCATATCTAGTTCAATTCTGTTTCTGAAACTGATACAAACCACAGGTCCTCTAACATCCAATTCTTTTCAGTTAAGAGCGAGAAACGTGTGAGCTTTGTGAACAATGTAGCTTCGTTTGAGCTGAAAAGCGACTGCTTTTACCTGAAACGAAGCCTTGCTTGACGAAAGACACAGTCCTGGCATTTAAGACCGTTTCTGAAGGGAAACACACAGCACAGTTCTCTACCAATGAAACACAATCTGCTTTACAGCAAGAAGCACGCTCTTGCTTTCTAGAGTCTCTAATACAGAGGGAAACATGAGTGTGCTCAGAACAAAAGAACGGTGTTTCCTACACACACGGACCATATCTAGTTCAACTCTGTTTCTGAAACTGATACACACCACAGGTCGTCTAACATCCAATGCTTTTCAGTAAAGAGCGAGAAACGTGTGAGCTTCATGAACAAGGTAGAATCGTTTGAGATGAAAAGCAACTGCGTTTACCTGAAACGAAGCCTTGCTTGATGAAAGACACAGTCCTGGCATTTAACTCCGTTTCTGAAGGGAAACACACGGCACCATTCTCATCCATGAAACACAATCTGCTTTAGTGCAAGAAGCACGCTCTTGCTTTCTAGAGTCTCTAATACAGAGGGAAACGTGAGTGTGCTCAGAACAAAAGAACTGTGTTTCCTACACACACGGACGATATCTAGTTCAACTGTGTTTCTGAAACTGATACAAACCACAGGTCCTCTAACATCCAATGCTTTTCAGTTAAGAGTGAGAAACGTGTGAGCTTTGTGAACAATGTAGCTTCGTTTGAGCTGAAAAGTGACTGCATTTACCTGAAACGAAGTCTTGCTTGAAGGAAGACACAGAGCCTGGCATTTAACTCCGTTTCTGAAGGGAAACACACAGCACAGTTCTCATCCATGAAACACACTCTGCTTTAGAGCAAGATGCACGCTCTTGCTTTCTAGAGTCTCTAATAAATTGGGAAACGTGAGTGTGCTCAGAACAAAAGAACTGTGTTTCCTACACACACGGACCATATCTAGTTCAACTCTGTTTCTGAAACTGATACAAACCACAGGTCGCCTAACATCCAATGCATTTCAGTTAAGAGCGAGAAACATGTGAGCTTTGCGAACAATGTTGCTTCGTTTGAGCTGAAAAGCGACTGTGTTTACCTGAAACGAAGCCTTGCTTGAAGAAAGACACAGACCTGGCATTGAACTCCGTTTCTGAAGGGAAACACATGGCACACTTCTCTTCCATGAAACACACTCTGCTTTAGAGCAAGAAGCACGCTCTTGCTTTCTAGAGTCTCTAATACAGAGGGAAACGTGAGTGTTTTCCGAACAAAAGAACTGTGTTACCTACACACACGGACCATATCTAGTTCAACTGTGTTTCTGAAACTGATACAAACCACAGGTCCTCTAACATCCAATGCTTTTCAATTAAGAGTGAGAAACGTGTGAGCTTTGTGAACAATGTAGCTTCGTTTGAGCTGAAAAGTGACTGCATTTACCTGAAACGAAGTCTTGCTTGAAGGAAGACACAGAGCCTGGCATTTAACTCCGTTTCTGAAGGGAAACACACAGCACAGTTCTCATCCATGAAACACACTCTGCTTTAGAGCAAGATGCACGCTCTTGCTTTCTAGAGTCTCTAATAAATTGGGAAACGTGAGTGTGCTCAGAACAAAAGAACTGTGTTTCCTACACACACGGACCATATCTAGTTCAACTCTGTTTCTGAAACTGATACAAACCACAGGTCGCCTAACATCCAATGCATTTCAGTTAAGAGCGAGAAACATGTGAGCTTTGCGAACAATGTTGCTTCGTTTGAGCTGAAAAGCGACTGTGTTTACCTGAAACGAAGCCTTGCTTGAAGAAAGACACAGTCCTGGCATTGAACTCCGTTTCTGAAGGGAAACACATGGCACACTTCTCATCCATGAAACACACTCTGCTTTAGAGCAAGAAGCACGCTCTTGCTTTCTAGAGTCTCTAATACAGAGGGAAACGTGAGTGTTTTCCGAACAAAAGAACTGTGTTACCTACACACACGGACCATATCTAGTTCAACTGTGTTTCTGAAACTGATACAAACCACAGGTCCTCTAACATCCAATGCTTTTCAGTTAAGAGTGAGAAACGTGTGAGCTTTGTGAACAATGTAGCTTCGTTTGAGCTGAAAAGTGACTGCATTTACCTGAAACGAAGTCTTGCTTGAAGGAAGACACAGAGCCTGGCATTTAACTCCGTTTCTGAAGGGAAACACACAGCACAGTTCTCATCCATGAAACACACTCTGCTTTAGAGCAAGATGCACGCTCTTGCTTTCTAGAGTCTCTAATAAATTGGGAAACGTGAGTGTGCTCAGAACAAAAGAACTGTGTTTCCTACACACACGGACCATATCTAGTTCAACTCTGTTTCTGAAACTGATACAAACCACAGGTCGCCTAACATCCAATGCATTTCAGTTAAGAGCGAGAAACATGTGAGCTTTGCGAACAATGTTGCTTCGTTTGAGCTGAAAAGCGACTGTGTTTACCTGAAACGAAGCCTTGCTTGAAGAAAGACACAGTCCTGGCATTGAACTCCGTTTCTGAAGGGAAACACATGGCACACTTCTCATCCATGAAACACACTCTGCTTTAGAGCAAGAAGCACGCTCTTGCTTTCTAGAGTCTCTAATACAGAGGGAAACGTGAGTGTTTTCCGAACAAAAGAACTGTGTTACCTACACACACGGACCATATCTAGTTCAACTGTGTTTCTGAAACTGATACAAACCACAGGTCCTCTAACATCCAATGCTTTTCAGTTAAGAGCGAGAAACGTGTGAGCTTCGTGAACAATGTAGCTTCATTGGAGGTGTAAAGTGACTGTGTTTACCTAAAACGAAGTCTTGCTTGTAGGAAGACACACGCCTGGCATTTAAATCCGTTTCTGAAGGGAAACACACGGCACAGTTCTCATCCATGAAACACACTCTGCTTTAGAGCAAGTAGCACACTCTTGCTTTCTAGAGTCTCTAATACAGAGGGAAACGTGAGTGTACTCAGAACAAAAGAACTCTGTTTCCTACACACATGGACCATATCTATTTCAACTCTGTTTCTGAAACTGATACAAACCACAGGTCCTCTAACATCCAATTCTTTTCAGTTAAGAGCGAGAAACGTGTGAGCTTTGTGAACAATGTAGCTTCGTTTGAGCTGAAAAGCGACTGCTTTTACCTGAAACGAAGCCTTGCTTGACGAAAGACACAGTCCTGGCATTTAACTCCGTTTCTGAAGGGAAACACACAGCACAGTTCTCATCCATGAAACGCAATCTGCTTTACAGCAAGAAGCACGCTCTTGCTTTCTAGAGTCTCTAATACAGAGGGAAACGTGAGTGTGCTCAGAACAAAAGAACGGTGTTTCCTACACACACGGACCATATCTAGTTCAACGCTGTTTCTGAAACTGATACACACCACAGGTCGTCTAACATCCAATGCTTTTCAGTAAAGAGCGAGAAACGTGTGAGCTTCATGAACAAGGTAGAATCGTTTGAGATGAAAAGCAACTGCGTTTACCTGAAACGAAGCCTTGCTTGATGAAAGACACAGTCCTGGCATTTAACTCCGTTTCTGAAGGGAAACACACGGCACCATTCTCATCCATGAAACACAATCTGCTTTAGTGCAAGAAGCACGCTCTTGCTTTCTAGAGTCTCTAATACAGAGGGAAACGTGAGTGTGCTCAGAACAAAAGAACTGTGTTTCCTACACACACGGACGATATCTAGTTCAACTGTGTTTCTGAAACTGATACAAACCACAGGTCCTCTAACATCCAATGCTTTTCAGTTAAGAGTGAGAAACGTGTGAGCGTTGTGAACAATGTAGCTTCGTTTGAGCTGAAAAGTGAATGCATTTACCTGAAACGAAGTCTTGCTTGAAGGAAGACACAGAGCCTGGCATTTAACTCCGTTTCTGAAGGGAAACACACAGCACAGTTCTCATCCATGAAACACACTCTGCTTTAGAGCAAGATGCACGCTCTTGCTTTCTAGAGTCTCTAATAAATTGGGAAACGTGAGTGTGCTCAGAACAAAAGAACTGTGTTTCCTACACACACGGACCATATCTAGTTCAACTCTGTTTCTGAAACTGATACAAACCACAGGTCGCCTAACATCCAATGCATTTCAGTTAAGAGCAAGAAACATGTGAGCTTTGCGAACAATGTTGCTTCGTTTGAGCTGAAAAGCGACTGTGTTTACCTGAAACGAAGCCTTGCTTGAAGAAAGACACAGTCCTGGCATTGAACTCCGTTTCTGAAGGGAAACACATGGCACACTTCTCATCCATGAAACACACTCTGCTTTAGAGCAAGAAGCACGCTCTTGCTTTCTAGAGTCTCTAATACAGAGGGAAACGTGAGTGTTTTCCGAACAAAGGAACTGTGTTACCTACACACACGGACCATATCTAGTTCAACTGTGTTTCTGAAACTGATACAAACCACAGGTCCTCTAACATCCAATGCTTTTCAGTTAAGAGCGAGAAACGTGTGAGCTTCGTGAACAATGTAGCTTCATTGGAGGTGTAAAGTGACTGCGTTTACCTAAAACGAAGTCTTGCTTGTAGGAAGACACACGCCTGGCATTTAAATCCGTTTCTGAAGGGAAACACAGGGCACAGTTCTCATCCATGAAACACACTCTGCTTTAGAGCAAGAAGCACACTCTTGCTTTCTAGAGTCTCTAATACAGAGGGAAAAGTGAGTGTACTCAGAACAAAAGAACTGTGTTTCCTACACACATGGACCATATCTATTTCAACTCTGTTTCTGAAACTGATACAAACCACAGGTCCTCTAACATCCAATTCTTTTCAGTTAAGAGCGAGAAACGTGTGAGCTTTGTGAACAATGTAGCTTCGTTTGAGCTGAAAAGCGACTGCTTTTACCTGAAACGAAGCCTTGCTTGACGAAAGACACAGTCCTGGCATTTAACTCCGTTTCTGAAGGGAAACACACAGCACAGTTCTCATCCATGAAACACAATCTGCTTTACAGCAAGAAGCACGCTCTTGCTTTCTAGAGTCTCTAATGCAGAGGGAAACGTGAGTGTGCTCAGAACAAAAGAACTGTGTTTCCTACACACATGGACCATATCTAGTTCAACTCTGTTTCTGAAACTGATACAAACCACAGGTCCTCTAACATCCAATGCTTTTCGGTTAAGAGCGAGAAACGTGTGAGCTTTGTGAACAATGTAGCTTCGATTGAGCTGAAAAGTGACTGCGTTTACCTGAAACGAAGACTTGCTTGAAGGAAGACATAAAGCCTGGCATTTAACTCCGTTTCTGAAGGGAAACTCACGGCACAATTCTCATCCATGAAACACATTCTGCTTTAGAGCAAGATGCACGCTCTTGCTTTCTAGAGTCTCTAATAAATTGGGAAACGTGAGTGTGCTCAGAACAAAAGAACTGTGTTTCCTACACACATGGAATATATGTAGTTCAACTCTGTTTCTGAAACTGATACAAACCACAGGTCCTCTAACATCCAATGCTTTTCAGTTAAGAGCGAGAAACGTGTGAGCTTTGTGAACAATGTAGCTTCGTTTGAGCTGAAAAGCGACTGCTTTTACCTGAAACGAAGCCTTGCTTGAAGAAAGACACAGAGCATGGCATTTAACTCCGTTTCTGAAGGGAAACACACAGCACAGTTCTCATCCATGAAACACAATCTGCTTTACAGCAAGAAGCACGCTCTTGCTTTCTAGAGTCTCTAATACAGAGGGAAACGTGAGTATGCTCAGAACAAAAGAACTGTGTTTCCTACACACATGGACCATATCTAGTTCAACTCTGTTTCTGAAACTGATACAAACCACAGGTCCTCTAACATCCAATGCTTTTCAGTTAAGAGTGAGAAACGTGTGAGCTTTGTGAACAATGTAGCTTCGTTTGAGCTGAAAAGTGAATGCATTTACCTGAAACGAAGTCTTGCTTGAAGGAAGACACAGAGCCTGGCATTTAACTCTGTTTCTGAAGGGAAACACACAGCACAGTTCTCATCCATGAAACACACTCTGCTTTAGAGCAAGATGCACGCTCTTGCTTTCTAGAGTCTCTAATAAATTGGGAAACGTGAGTGTGCTCAGAACAATAGAACTGTGTTTCCTACACACACGGACCATATCTAGTTCAACTCTGTTTCTGAAACTGATACAAACTACAGGTCGCCTAACATCCAATGCATTTCAGTTAAGAGCAAGAAACATGTGAGCTTTGCGAACAATGTTGCTTCGTTTGAGCTGAAAAGCGACTGTGTTTACCTGAAACGAAGCCTTGCTTGAAGAAAGACACAGTCCTGGCATTGAACTCCGTTTCTGAAGGGAAACACATGGCACACTTCTCATCCATGAAACACACTCTGCTTTAGAGCAAGAAGCACGCTCTTTCTTTCTAGAGTCTCTAATACAGAGGGAAACGTGAGTGTTTTCCGAACAAAAGAACTGTGTTACCTACACACACGGACCATATCTAGTTCAACTGTGTTTCTGAAACTGATACAAACCACAGGTCCTCTAACATCCAATGCTTTTCAGTTAAGAGCGAGAAACGTGTGAGCTTCGTGAACAATGTAGCTTCATTGGAGGTGTAAAGTGACTGCGTTTACCTAAAACGAAGTCTTGCTTGTAGGAAGACACACGCCTGGCATTTAAATCCGTTTCTGAAGGGAAACACACGGCACAGTTCTCATCCATGAAACACACTCTGCTTTAGAGCAAGAAGCACACTCTTGCTTTCTAGAGTCTCTAATACAGAGGGAAACGTGAGTGTACTCAGAACAAAAGAACTGTGTTTCCTACACACATGGACCATATCTATTTCAACTCTGTTTCTGAAACCGATACAAACCACAGGTCCTCTAACATCCAATTCTTTTCAGTTAAGAGCGAGAAACGTGTGAGCTTTGTGAACAATGTAGCTTCGTTTGAGCTGAAAAGTGACTGCTTTTACCTGAAACGAAGCCTTGCTTGATGAAAGACACAATCCTGGCATTTAACTCCGTTTCTGAAGGGAAACACACAGCACAGTTCTCATCCATGAAACACAATCTGCTTTACAGCAAGAAGCACGCTCTTGCTTTCTAGAGTCTCTAATACAGAGGGAAACGTGAGTATGCTCAGAACAAAAGAAGTGTGTTTCCTACACACATGGACCATATCTAGTTCAACTCTGTTTCTGAAACTGATACAAACCACAGGTCCTCTAACATCCAATGCTTTTCAGTTAAGAGCGAGAAACGTGTGAGCTTTGTGAACAATGTAGCTTCGATTGAGCTGAAAAGTGACTGCGTTTACCTGAAACGAAGTCTTGCTTGAAGGAAGACATAGAGCCTGGCATTTAACTCCATTTCTGAAGGGAAACACACGGCACAGTTCTCATCCATGAAACACACTCTGCTTTAGAGCAAGAAGCACGCTCGTGCTTCCTAGAGTCTCTAATACAGAGGGAAACGTGAGTGTGCTCAGAACAAAAGAACTGTGTTTCCTACACACACGGACCATATCTAGTTCAACTCTGTTTCTGAAACTGATACAACCACAGGTCCTCTAACATCCAATGCTTTTCAGTTAAGAGCGAGAACCGTGTGAGCATTTTCAACAATATAGCTTCGTTTGAGGTGAAAAGTGATGCGTTTACCTGAAACGAAGTCTTGCCTGTAGGAAGACACACGCCTGGCACTTACTCCATTTCTGAAGGGAAACACACGGCACAGTTCTCATCCATGAAACACACTCTGCTAGTGCAAGAAGCACACTCTTGCTTTCTAGAGTCTCTAATACAGAGGGAAACGTGAGTGTGATCAGAACAAAAGAACTGTGTTTCCTACACACATGGACCATATCTAGTTCAATTCTGTTTCTGAAACTGATACAAACCACAGGTCCTCTAACATCCAATTCTTTTCAGTTAAGAGCGAGAAACGTGTGAGCTTTGTGAACAATGTAGCTTCGTTTGAGCTGAAAAGCGACTGCTTTTACCTGAAACGAAGCCTTGCTTGACGCAAGACACAGTCCTGGCATTTAAGACCGTTTCTGAAGGGAAACACACAGCACAGTTCTCTACCAATGAAACACAATCTGCTTTACAGCATGAAGCACGCTCTTGCTTTCTAGAGTCTCTAATACAGAGGGAAACGTGAGTGTGCTCAGAACAAAAGAACTGTATTTCCTACACACACGGACGATATCTAGTTCAACTCTGTTTCTGAAACTGATACAAACCACAGGTCCTCTAACATCCAATGCTTTTCGGTTAAGAGCGAGAAACGTGTGAGCTTTGTGAACAATGTAGCTTCGATTGAGCTGAAAAGTGACTGCGTTTACCTGAAAGGAAGACTTGCTTGAAGGAAGACATAAAGCCTGGCATTTAACTCCGTTTGTGAAGGGAAACTCACGGCACAATTCTCATCCATGAAACACACTCTGCTTTAGAGCAAGATGCACGCTCTTGCTTTCTAGAGTCTCTAATAAATTGGGAAACGTGAGTGTGCTCAGAACAAAAGAACTGTGTTTCCTACACACATGGACCATATGTAGTTCAACTCTGTTTCTGAAACTGATACAAACCACAGGTCCTCTAACATCCAATTCTTTTCAGTTAAGAGCGAGAAACGTGTGAGCTTTGTGAACAATGTAGCTTCGTTTGAGCTGAAAAGTGACTGCTTTTACCTGAAACGAAGCCTTGCTTGACGAAAGACACAATCCTGGCATTTAACTCCGTTTCTGAAGGGAAACACACAGCACAGTTCTCATCCATGAAACACAATCTGCTTTACAGCAAGAAGCACGCTCTTGCTTTCTAGAGTCTCTAATACAGAGGGAAACGTGAGTATGCTCAGAACAAAAGAACTGTGTTTCCTACACACATGGACCATATCTAGTTCAACTCTGTTTCTGAAACTGATACAAACCACAGGTCCTCTAACATCCAATGCTTTTCAGTTAAGAGCGAGAAACGTGTGAGCTTTGTGAACAATGTAGCTTCGATTGAGCTGAAAAGTGACTGCGTTTACCTGAAACGAAGTCTTGCTTGAAGGAAGACATAGAGCCTGGCATTTAACTCCATTTCTGAAGGGAAACACACGGCACAGTTCTCATCCATGAAACACACTCTGCTTTAGAGCAAGAAGCACGCTCGTGCTTCCTAGAGTCTCTAATACAGAGGGAAACGTGAGTGTGCTCAGAACAAAAGAACTGTGTTTCCTACACACACGGACCATATCTAGTTCAACTCTGTTTCTGAAACTGATACAACCACAGGTCCTCTAACATCCAATGCTTTTCAGTTAAGAGCGAGAACCGTGTGAGCATTTTCAACAATATAGCTTCGTTTGAGGTGAAAAGTGATGCGTTTACCTGAAACGAAGTCTTGCCTGTAGGAAGACACACGCCTGGCACTTACTCCATTTCTGAAGGGAAACACACGGCACAGTTCTCATCCATGAAACACACTCTGCTAGTGCAAGAAGCACACTCTTGCTTTCTAGATTCTCTAATACAGAGGGAAACGTGAGTGTGATCAGAACAAAAGAACTGTGTTTCCTACACACATGGACCATATCTAGTTCAATTCTGTTTCTGAAACTGATACAAACCACAGGTCCTCTAACATCCAATTCTTTTCAGTTAAGAGCGAGAAACGTGTGAGCTTTGTGAACAATGTAGCTTCGTTTGAGCTGAAAAGCGACTGCTTTTACCTGAAACGAAGCCTTGCTTGACGAAAGACACAGTCCTGGCATTTAAGACCATTTCTGAAGGGAAACACACAGCACAGTTCTCTACCAATGAAACACAATCTGCTTTACAGCAAGAAGCACGCTCTTGCTTTCTAGAGTCTCTAATACAGAGGGAAACGTGAGTGTGCTCAGAACAAAAGAACTGTGTTTCCTACACACACGGACGATATCTAGTTCAACTGTGTTTCTGAAACTGATACAAACCACAGGTCCTCTAACATCCAATGCTTTTCAGTTAAGGGCGAGAAACGTGTGAGCTTTGTGTACAATGTAGCTTCGTTTGAGCTGAAAAGTGACTGCATTTACCTGAAACGAAGTCTTGCTTGAAGGAAGACACAGAGCATGGCATTTAACTCTGATTCTGAAGGGAAACACACGGCACAGTTCTCATCCATGAAACACACTCTGCTTTATTGCAAGAAGCACGCTCTTGCTTTCTAGAGTCTCTAATACAGAGGGAAACGTGAGTGTGCTCAGAACAAAAGAACGATGTTTCCTACACACACGGACCATATCTAGTTCAACTCTGTTTCTGAAACTGATACAAACCACAGGTCGTCTAACATCCAATGCTTTTCAGTTAAGAGTGACAAACGTGTGAGCTTCATGACCAAGGTAGATTCGTTTGAGCTGAAAGGTGTCTGCGTTTACCTGAAATGAATCTTGCTTGAAGGAAGACACAGAGCCTGGTATTTAAACCCGTTTCTGAAGGGAAACAAACGGCACAGTTCTCAACCATGAAACACACTCTGCTTTAGAGTAAGAAGCACGCTCGTGCTTTCTAGAATCTCTAATACAGGGGGAAACGTGAGTGTGCTCAGAACAAAGAACTGTGTTTCTTACACACACGGACCCTATCTAGTTCATCTCTGTTTCTAAAACTGATAAAAACCACAGGTTGTCTAACATCCAATGCTTTTCAGTTAAGAGCGAGAAACGTGTCAGCTTTGTGAACAATGTAGCTTCGTCTGAGGTGAAAAGCGACTGCGTTTACATGAAACGAAATCTTGCTTGTAGGAAGACACACGCCTGGCATTTACTCCGTTTCTGAAGGGAAACACACGGCACAGTTCTCATCCATGAAACACACTCTGCTTTAGAGCAAGAAGCACGCTCTTGCTTTCTAGAGTCTCTAATAAAGAGGGAAACGTGAGTGTGCTCAGAACAAAAGAACGGTGTTTCCTACACACACGGACCATATCTAGTTCAACTCTGTTTCTGAAACTGATACAAACCACAGGTCGCCTAACATCCAATGCTTTTCAGTTAAGAGCGAGAAACATGTGAGCTTTGTGAACAATGTAGCTTCGATTGAGCTGAAAAGTGACTGCGTTTACCTGAAACGAAGCCTTGCTTGAAGAAAGACACAGTCCTGGCATTGAACTCCGTTTCTGAAGGGAAAGACATGGCACAGTTCTCATCCATGAAACACACTCTGCTTATAGCAAGAAGCACGCTCTTGCTTTCTAGAGTCTCTAATACAGAGGGAAACGTGAGTGTGCTCAGAACAAAAGAACTGTGTTTCCTACACACATGGACCATATCTAGTTCAACTCTGTTTCTGAAACTGATACAAACCACAGGTCCTCTAACATCCAATGCTTTTCGGTTAAGAGCGAGAAACGTGTGAGCTTTGTGAACAATGTAGCTTCGATTGAGCTGAAAAGTGACTGCGTTTGCCTGAAACGAAGTCTTGCTTGAAGGAAGACATAGAGCCTGGCATTTAACTCCGTTTCTGAAGGGAAACTCACGGCACAGTTCTCATCCATGAAACACACTCTGCTTTAGAGCAAGATGCACGCTCTTGCTTCCTAGAGTCTCTAATACAGAGGGAAACGTGAGTGTGCTCAGAACAAAAGAACTGTGTTTCCTACACCCACGGACCATATCTAGTTCAACTCTGTTTCTGAAACTGATACAAACCACAGGTACTCTAAAATCCAATGCTTTTCAGTTAAGAGCTAGAAACATGTGAGCTTTGTGAACAATGTATCTTCGCTTGAGCTTAAAAGTGACTGCGTTTACCTGAAACGAAGTCTTGCTTGAAGAAACACACAGAGCCTGGCATTTAACTCCGTTTCTGAAGGAAAACACATGGCACAGTTCTCATCCATGAAACACAATCTGCTTATAGCAAGAAGCACGCTCTTGCTTTCTAGAGTCTCTAATAAAGAGGGAAACGTGAGTGTGCTCAGTACAAAAGAACGGTGTTTCCTACACACACGGACCATATCTAGTTCAACTCTGTTTCTGAAACTGATACAAACCACAGGTCCTCTAACATCCAATGCTTTTCAGTTAAGGGCGAGAAACGTGTGAGCTTTTTGAACAATGTAGCTTCGTTTTAGCTGAAAAGCGACTGCTTTTACCTGAAACGAAGCCTTGCCTGACGAAAGACACAGTCCTGGCATTTAACACCGTTTCTGAAGGGAAACACACGGCACAGTTCTATACCAATGAAACACAATCTGCTTTACAGCAAGAAGCACGCTCTTGCTTTCTAGAGTCTCTAATACAGAGGGAAACGCGAGTGTGCTCAGAACAAAAGAACGGTGTTTCCTACACACACGGACCATATCTAGTTCAACTCTGTTTCTGAAACTGATACACACCACAGGTCGTCTAACATCCAATGCTTTTCAGTTAAGAGCGAGAAACGTGTGAGCTTCGTGAACAATGTAGCTTCATTGGAGGTGAAAAGTGACTGCATTTACCTAAAACGAAGTCTTGCTTCTAGGAAGACACACGCCTGGCATTTAACTCCGTTTCTGAAGGGAAACACACGGCACAGTTCTCATCCATGAAACACACTCTGCTTTAGAGCAAGAAGCACACTCTTGCTTTCTAGAGTCTCTAATACAGAGGGAAACGTGAGTGTGCTCAGAACAAAAGAACTGTGTTTCCTACACACATGGACCATATCTAGTTCAACTCTGTTTCTGAAACTGATACAAACCACAGGTCCTCTAACATCCAATGCTTTTCAGTTAAGAGTGAGAAACGTGTGAGCTTTGTGAACAATGTAGCTTCGTTTGAGCTGAAAAGTGACTGCATTTACCTGAAACGAAGTCTTGCTTGAAGGAAGACACAGAGCCTGGCATTTAACTCTGTTTCTGAAGGGAAACACACAGCACAGTTCTCATCCATGAAACACACTCTGCTTTAGAGCAAGATGCACGCTCTTGCTTTCTAGAGTCTCTAATAAATTGGGAAACGTGAGTGTGCTCAGAACAAAAGAACTGTGTTTCCTACACACACGGACCATATCTAGTTCAACTCTGTTTCTGAAACTGATACAAACCACAGGTCGCCTAACATCCAATGCATTTCAGTTAAGAGCAAGAAACATGTGAGCTTTGCGAACAATGTTGCTTCGTTTGAGCTGAAAAGTGACTGTGTTTACCTGAAACGAAGCCTTGCTTGA
This sequence comes from Onychomys leucogaster, assembly GCA_949786385.1. Taxonomy (NCBI): domain Eukaryota; kingdom Metazoa; phylum Chordata; class Mammalia; order Rodentia; family Cricetidae; genus Onychomys; species Onychomys leucogaster. The sequence continues at coordinate 147,344 of CATKUP010000088.1, forward strand.
AGAAAGACACAGTCCTGGCATTGAACTCCGTTTCTGAAGGGAAACACATGGCACACTTCTCATCCATGAAACACACTCTGCTTTAGAGCAAGAAGCACGCTCTTGCTTTCTAGAGTCTCTAATACAGAGGGAAACGTGAGTGTTTTCCGAACAAAAGAACTGTGTTACCTACACACACGGACCATATCTAGTTCAACTGTGTTTCTGAAACTGATACAAACCACAGGTCCTCTAACATCCAATGCTTTTCAGTTAAGAGCGAGAAACGTGTGAGCTTTGTGAACAATGTAGCTTCGTTTGAGCTGAAAAGTGACTGCTTTTACCTGAAACGAATCCTTGCTTTACGAAAGACACAATCCTGGCATTTAACTCCGTTTCTGAAGGGAAACACACAGCACAGTTCTCATCCATGAAACACAATCTGCTTTACAGCAAGAAGCACGCTCTTGCTTTCTGGAGTCTCTAATACAGAGGGAAACGTGAGTATGCTCAGAACAAAAGAACTGTGTTTCCTACACACATGGACCATATCTAGTTCAACTCTGTTTCTGAAACTGATACAAACCACAGGTCCTCTAACATCCAATGCTTTTCAGTTAAGAGCGAGAAACGTGTGAGCTTTGTGAACGATGTAGCTTCGATTGAGCTGAAAAGTGACTGCGTTTACCTGAAACGAAGTCTTGCTTGAAGGAAGACATAGAGCCTGGCATTTAACTCCATTTCTGAAGGGAAACACACGGCACAGTTCTCATCCATGAAACACACTCTGCTTTAGAGCAAGAAGCACGCTCGTGCTTCCTAGAGTCTCTAATACAGAGGGAAACGTGAGTGTGCTCAGAACAAAAGAACTGTGTTTCCTACACACACGGACCATATCTAGTTCAACTCTGTTTCTGAAACTGATACAACCACAGGTCCTCTAACATCCAATGCTTTTCAGTTAAGAGCGAGAACCGTGTGAGCATTTTCAACAATATAGCTTCGTTTGAGGTGAAAAGTGATGCGTTTACCTGAAACGAAGTCTTGCCTGTAGGAAGACACACGCCTGGCACTTACTCCATTTCTGAAGGGAAACACACGGCACAGTTCTCATCCATGAAACACACTCTGCTAGTGCAAGAAGCACACTCTTGCTTTCTAGAGTCTCTAATACAGAGGGAAACGTGAGTGTGATCAGAACAAAAGAACTGTGTTTCCTACACACATGGACCATATCTAGTTCAATTCTGTTTCTGAAACTGATACAAACCACAGGTCCTCTAACATCCAATTCTTTTCAGTTAAGAGCGAGAAACGTGTGAGCTTTGTGAACAATGTAGCTTCGTTTGAGCTGAAAAGCGACTGCTTTTACCTGAAACGAAGCCTTGCTTGACGAAAGACACAGTCCTGGCATTTAAGACCGTTTCTGAAGGGAAACACACAGCACAGTTCTCTACCAATGAAACACAATCTGCTTTACAGCATGAAGCACGCTCTTGCTTTCTAGAGTCTCTAATACAGAGGGAAACGTGAGTGTGCTCAGAACAAAAGAACTGTATTTCCTACACACACGGACGATATCTAGTTCAACTGTGTTTCTGAAACTGATACAAACCACAGGTCCTCTAACATCCAATGCTTTTCAGTTAAGGGCGAGAAACGTGTGAGCTTTGTGTACAATGTAGCTTCGTTTGAGCTGAAAAGTGACTGCATTTACCTGAAACGAAGTCTTGCTTGAAGGAAGACACAGAGCATGGCATTTAACTCTGATTCTGAAGGGAAACACACGGCACAGTTCTCATCCATGAAACACACTCTGCTTTATTGCAAGAAGCACGCTCTTGCTTTCTAGAGTCTCTAATACAGAGGGAAACGTGAGTGTGCTCAGAACAAAAGAACGATGTTTCCTACACACACGGACCATATCTAGTTCAACTCTGTTTCTGAAACTGATACACACCACAGGTCGTCTAACATCCAATGCTTTTCAGTTAAGAGTGACAAACGTGTGAGCTTCATGACCAAGGTAGATTCGTTTGAGCTGAAAGGTGTCTGCGTTTACCTGAAATGAATCTTGCTTGAAGGAAGACACAGAGCCTGGTATTTAAACCCGTTTCTGAAGGGAAACAAACGGCACAGTTCTCAACCATGAAACACACTCTGCTTTAGAGTAAGAAGCACGCTCGTGCTTTCTAGAATCTCTAATACAGGGGGAAACGTGAGTGTGCTCAGAACAAAGAACTGTGTTTCTTACACACACGGACACTATCTAGTTCATCTCTGTTTCTAAAACTGATAAAAACCACAGGTTGTCTAACATCCAATGCTTTTCAGTTAAGAGCGAGAAACGTGTCAGCTTTGTGAACAATGTAGCTTCGTCTGAGGTGAAAAGCGACTGCGTTTACATGAAACGAAATCTAGCTTGTAGGAAGACACACGCCTGGCATTTACTCCGTTTCTGAAGGGAAACACACGGCACAGTTCTCATCCATGAAACACACTCTGCTTTAGAGCAAGAAGCACGCTCTTGCTTTCTAGAGTCTCTAATAAAGAGGGAAACGTGAGTGTGCTCAGAACAAAAGAACGGTGTTTCCTACACACACGGACCATATCTAGTTCAACTCTGTTTCTGAAACTGATACAAACCACAGGTCGCCTAACATCCAATGCTTTTCAGTTAAGAGCGAGAAACATGTGAGCTTTGTGAACAATGTAGCTTCGATTGAGCTGAAAAGTGACTGCGTTTACCTGAAACGAAGCCTTGCTTGAAGAAAGACACAGTCCTGGCATTGAACTCCGTTTCTGAAGGGAAAGACATGGCACAGTTCTCATCCATGAAACACACTCTGCTTATAGCAAGAAGCACGCTCTTGCTTTCTAGAGTCTCTAATACAGAGGGAAACGTGAGTGTGCTCAGAACAAAAGAACTGTGTTTCCTACACACATGGACCATATCTAGTTCAACTCTGTTTCTGAAACTGATACAAACCACAGGTCCTCTAACATCCAATGCTTTTCGGTTAAGAGCGAGAAACGTGTGAGCTTTGTGAACAATGTAGCTTCGATTGAGCTGAAAAGTGACTGCGTTTGCCTGAAACGAAGTCTTGCTTGAAGGAAGACATAGAGCCTGGCATTTAACTCCGTTTCTGAAGGGAAACTCACGGCACAGTTCTCATCCATGAAACACACTCTGCTTTAGAGCAAGATGCACGCTCTTGCTTCCTAGAGTCTCTAATACAGAGGGAAACGTGAGTGTGCTCAGAACAAAAGAACTGTGTTTCCTACACCCACGGACCATATCTAGTTCAACTCTGTTTCTGAAACTGATACAAACCACAGGTACTCTAAAATCCAATGCTTTTCAGTTAAGAGCTAGAAACATGTGAGCTTTGTGAACAATGTAGCTTCGCTTGAGCTTAAAAGTGACTGCGTTTACCTGAAACGAAGTCTTGCTTGAAGAAACACACAGAGCCTGGCATTTAACTCCGTTTCTGAAGGAAAACACATGGCACAGTTCTCATCCATGAAACACAATCTGCTTATAGCAAGAAGCACGCTCTTGCTTTCTAGAGTCTCTAATACAGAGGGAAACGTGAGTGTGCTCAGAACAAAAGAACGGTGTTTCCTACACACACGGACCATATCTAGTTCAACTCTGTTTCTGAAACTGATACACACCACAGGTCGTCTAACATCCAATGCTTTTCAGTTAAGAGCGAGAAACGTGTGAGCTTCATGAACAAGGTAGAATCGTTTGAGATGAAAAGCAACTGCGTTTACCTGAAACGAAGCCTTGCTTGACGAAAGACACAGTCCTGGCATTTAACTCGGTTTCTGAAGGGAAACACACGGCACAGTTCTCATCCATGAAGCACAATCTGCTTTAGAGCAAGAAGCACGCTCTTGCTTTCTAGAGTCTCTAATACAGAGGGAAACGTGAGTGTGATCAGAACAAAAGAACTGTGTTTCCTACACACACGGACCATATCTAGTTCAACTGTGTTTCTGAAACTGATACAAACCACAGGTCCTCTAACATCCAATGCTTTTCAGTTAAGAGTGAGAAACGTGTGAGCTTCGTGAACAATGTAGCTTCATTGGAGGTGAAAAGTGACTGCATTTACCTAAAACGAAGTCTTGCTTCTAGGAAGACACACGCCTGGCATTTAACTCCGTTTCTGAAGGGAAACACACGGCACAGTTCTCATCCATGAAACACACTCTGCTTTAGAGCAAGAAGCACACTCTTGCTTTCTAGAGTCTCTAATACAGAGGGAAACGTGAGTGTGCTCAGAACAAAAGAACTGTGTTTCCTACACACATGGACCATATCTAGTTCAACTCTGTTTCTGAAACTGATACAAACCACAGGTCCTCTAACATCCAATTCGTTTCAGTTAAGAGCGAGAAACGTGTGAGCTTTGTGAACAATGTAGCTTCGTTTGAGCTGAAAAGCGACTGCTCTTACCTGAAACAAAGCCTTGCTTGACGAAAGACACAGTCCTGGCATTTAACTCCATTTCTGAAGGGAAACACACAGCACAGTTCTCATCCATGAAACACAATCTGCTTTACAGCAAGAAGCACGCTCTTGCTTTCTAGAGTCTCTAATACAGAGGGAAACGTGAGTGTGCTCAGAACAAAAGAACGGTGTTTCCTACACACACGGACCATATCTAGTTCAACTCTGTTTCTGAAACTGATACAAACCACAGGTCGTCTAACATCCAATGCTTTTCAGTTAAGAGCGATAAACGTGTGAGCTTTGTGAACAATGTAGCGTCGTTTGAGCTGAAAAGCGACTGCGTTTACCTGAAACAAAGCCTTGCTTGACGAAAGACACAGTCCTGGCATTTAACTCTGTTTCTGAAGGGAAACACACGGCACAGTTCTCATCCATGAAACACACTCTGCTTTATTGCAAGAAGCACGCTCTTGCTTTCTAGAGTCTCTAATACAGAGGGAAACGTGAGAGTGCTCAGAACAAAAGAACGATGTTTCCTACACACACGGACCATATCTAGTTCAACTCTGTTTCTGAAACTGATACAAACCACAGGTCGTCTAACATCCAATGATTTTCAGTTAAGAGTGAGAAACGTGTGAGTTTCGTGAACAAGGTAGATTCGTTTGAGCTGAAAGGTGTCTGCGTTTACCTGAAATGAAGTCTTGCTTGAAGGAAGACACAGAGCCTGGTATTTAAACCCGTTTCTGAAGGGAAACACACGGCACAGTTTTCATCCATGAAACACACGCTGCTTTAGAGTAAGAAGCACGCTCGTGCTTTCTAGAATCTCTAATACAGGGGGAAACGTGAGTGTGCTCAGAACAAAAGAACTGTGTTTCTTACACACACGGACCCTATCTAGTTCATCTCTGTTTCTAAAACTGATACAAACCACAGGTTGTCTAACATCCAATGCTTTTCAGTTAAGAGCGAGAAACGTGTCAGCTTTGTGAACCCTGTAGCTTCGTTTGAGGTGAAAAGCGACTGCGTTTACCTGAAACGAAATCTTGCTTGTAGGAAGACACACGCCTGGCATTTAACTCCGTTTTTGAAGGGAAACACACGGCACAGTTCTCATCCATGAAACACACTCTGCTTTAGAGCAAGAAGCACACTCTTGCTTTCTAGAGTCTCTAATACAGAGGGAAACGTGAGTGTGCTCAGAACAAAAGAACTGTGTTTCCTACACACATGGACCATATCTAGTTCAACTCTGTTTCTGAAACTGATACAAACCACAGGTCCTCTAACATTCAATGCTTTTCGGTTAAGAGCGAGAAACGTGTGAGCTTTGTGAACAACATAGCTTGGATTGAGCTGAAAAGTGACTGTGTTTACCTGAAACGAAGTCTTGCTTAAAGGAAGACACAGAGCCTGGCATTTAACTCCGTTTCTGAAGGGAAACTCACGGCACAGTTCTCATCCATGAAACACACTCAGCTTTAGAGCAAGATGCACGCTCTTGCTTTCTAGAGTCTCTAATAAAGAGGGAAACGTGAGTGTGCTCAGAACAAAAGAACTGTGTTTCCTACACACACGGACCATATCTAGTTCAACTCTGTTTCCGAAACTGATACAAACCACAGGTCCTCTAACATCCAATTCTTTTCAGTTAAGAGCGAGAAACGTGTGAGCTTTGTGAACAATGTAGCTTCGTTTGAGCTGAAAAGTGACTGCTTTTACCTGAAACGAAGCCTTGCTTGACGAAAGACACTGTCCTGGCATTTAACTCTGTTTCTGAAGGGAAACACACGGCACAGTTCTCATCCATGAAACACAATCTGCTTTACAGCAAGACGCACGCTCTTGCTTTCTAGAGTCTCTAATACAGAGGGAAACGTGAGTGTGCTCAGAACAAAAGAACGATGTTTCCTGCACACACGGACCATATCTAGTTCAACTCTGTTTCTGAAACTGATACAAACCACAGGTCGTCTAACATCCAATGCTTTTCAGTTAAGACCGAGAAACGTGTGAGCTTCATGAACAAGGTAGAATCGTTTGAGATGAAAAGCGACTGCGTTTACCTGAAACGAAATCTTGCTTGACGAAAGAAACAGTCCTGGCATTTAACTCCGTTTCTGAAGGGAAACACACGGCACAGTTCTCATCCATGAAACACAATCTGCTTTAGAGCAAGAAGCATGCTCTTGCTTTCTAGAGTCTCTAATACAGAGGGAAACGTGAGTGTGCTCAGAACAAAAGAACTGTGTTTCCTACACACACGGACCATATCTAGTTCAACTCTGTTTCTGAAACTGATACAAACCACAGGTCGTCTAACATCCAATGCTTTTCAGTTAAGAGCGAGAAACGTGTCAGCTTTGTGAACAATGTAGCTTCGTTTGAGGTGAAAAGCGACTGCGTTTACCTGAAACGAAATCTTGCTTGTAGGAAGACACACGCCTGGCATTTAACTCCGTTTCTGAAGGGAAACACACGGCACAGTTCTCATCCATGAAACACACTCTGCTTATAGCAAGAAGCACGCTCTTGCTTTCTAGAGTCTCTAATACAGAGGGAAACGTGAGTGTGCTCAGAACAAAAGAACTCTGTTTCCTACACACATGGACCATATCTAGTTCAACTCTGTTTCTGAAACTGATACAAACCACAGGTCCTCTAACATCCAATGCTTTTCGGTTAAGAGCGAGAAACGTGTGAGCTTTGTGAACAATGTAGCGTCGTTTGAGCTGAAAAGCGACTGCGTTTACCTGAAACAAAGCCTTGCTTGACGAAAGACACAGTCCTGGCATTTAACTCTGTTTCTGAAGGGAAACACACGGCACAGTTCTCATCCATGAAACACACTCTGCTTTATTGCAAGAAGCACGCTCTTGCTTTCTAGAGTCTCTAATACAGAGGGAAACGTGAGAGTGCTCAGAACAAAAGAACGATGTTTCCTACACACACGGACCATATCTAGTTCAACTCTGTTTCTGAAACTGATACAAACCACAGGTCGTCTAACATCCAATGATTTTCAGTTAAGAGTGAGAAACGTGTGAGTTTCGTGAACAAGGTAGATTCGTTTGAGCTGAAAGGTGTCTGCGTTTACCTGAAATGAAGTCTTGCTTGAAGGAAGACACAGAGCCTGGTATTTAAACCCGTTTCTGAAGGGAAACACACGGCACAGTTTTCATCCATGAAACACACGCTGCTTTAGAGTAAGAAGCACGCTCGTGCTTTCTAGAATCTCTAATACAGGGGGAAACGTGAGTGTGCTCAGAACAAAAGAACTGTGTTTCTTACACACACGGACCCTATCTAGTTCATCTCTGTTTCTAAAACTGATACAAACCACAGGTTGTCTAACATCCAATGCTTTTCAGTTAAGAGCGAGAAACGTGTCAGCTTTGTGAACCCTGTAGCTTCGTTTGAGGTGAAAAGCGACTGCGTTTACCTGAAACGAAATCTTGCTTGTAGGAAGACACACGCCTGGCATTTAACTCCGTTTTTGAAGGGAAACACACGGCACAGTTCTCATCCATGAAACACACTCTGCTTTAGAGCAAGAAGCACACTCTTGCTTTCTAGAGTCTCTAATACAGAGGGAAACGTGAGTGTGCTCAGAACAAAAGAACTGTGTTTCCTACACACATGGACCATATCTAGTTCAACTCTGTTTCTGAAACTGATACAAACCACAGGTCCTCTAACATTCAATGCTTTTCGGTTAAGAGCGAGAAACGTGTGAGCTTTGTGAACAACATAGCTTGGATTGAGCTGAAAAGTGACTGTGTTTACCTGAAACGAAGTCTTGCTTAAAGGAAGACACAGAGCCTGGCATTTAACTCCGTTTCTGAAGGGAAACTCACGGCACAGTTCTCATCCATGAAACACACTCTGCTTTAGAGCAAGATGCACGCTCTTGCTTTCTAGAGTCTCTAATAAAGAGGGAAACGTGAGTGTGCTCAGAACAAAAGAACTGTGTTTCCTACACACACGGACCATATCTAGTTCAACTCTGTTTCCGAAACTGATACAAACCACAGGTCCTCTAACATCCAATTCTTTTCAGTTAAGAGCGAGAAACGTGTGAGCTTTGTGAACAATGTAGCTTCGTTTGAGCTGAAAAGTGACTGCTTTTACCTGAAACGAAGCCTTGCTTGACGAAAGACACTGTCCTGGCATTTAACTCTGTTTCTGAAGGGAAACACACGGCACAGTTCTCATCCATGAAACACAATCTGCTTTACAGCAAGACGCACGCTCTTGCTTTCTAGAGTCTCTAATACAGAGGGAAACGTGAGTGTGCTCAGAACAAAAGAACGATGTTTCCTGCACACACGGACCATATCTAGTTCAACTCTGTTTCTGAAACTGATACAAACCACAGGTCGTCTAACATCCAATGCTTTTCAGTTAAGACCGAGAAACGTGTGAGCTTCATGAACAAGGTAGAATCGTTTGAGATGAAAAGCGACTGCGTTTACCTGAAACGAAATCTTGCTTGACGAAAGAAACAGTCCTGGCATTTAACTCCGTTTCTGAAGGGAAACACACGGCACAGTTCTCATCCATGAAACACAATCTGCTTTAGAGCAAGAAGCATGCTCTTGCTTTCTAGAGTCTCTAATACAGAGGGAAACGTGAGTGTGCTCAGAACAAAAGAACTGTGTTTCCTACACACACGGACCATATCTAGTTCAACTCTGTTTCTGAAACTGATACAAACCACAGGTCGTCTAACATCCAATGCTTTTCAGTTAAGAGCGAGAAACGTGTCAGCTTTGTGAACAATGTAGCTTCGTTTGAGGTGAAAAGCGACTGCGTTTACCTGAAACGAAATCTTGCTTGTAGGAAGACACACGCCTGGCATTTAACTCCGTTTCTGAAGGGAAACACACGGCACAGTTCTCATCCATGAAACACACTCTGCTTATAGCAAGAAGCACGCTCTTGCTTTCTAGAGTCTCTAATACAGAGGGAAACGTGAGTGTGCTCAGAACAAAAGAACTCTGTTTCCTACACACATGGACCATATCTAGTTCAACTCTGTTTCTGAAACTGATACAAACCACAGGTCCTCTAACATCCAATGCTTTTCGGTTAAGAGCGAGAAACGTGTGAGCTTTGTGAACAATGTAGCTTCGATTGAGCTGAAAAGTGACTGCGTTTGCCTGAAACGAAGTCTTGCTTGAAGGAAGACATAGAGCCTGGCATTTAACTCCGTTTCTGAAGGGAAACTCACGGCACAGTTCTCATCAATGAAACACACTCTGCTTTAGAGCAAGATGCACGCTCTTGCTTCCTAGAGTCTCTAATACAGAGGGAAACGTGAGTGTGCTCAGAACAAAAGAACTGTGTTTCCTACACCCACGGACCATATCTAGTTCAACTCTGTTTCTGAAACTGATACAAACCACAGGTCCTCTAAAATCCAATGCTTTTCAGTTAAGAGCTAGAAACATGTGAGCTTTGTGAACAATGTAGCTTCGTTTGAGCTTAAAAGTGACTGCGTTTACCTGAAACGAAGTCTTGCTTGAAGAAACACACAGAGCCTGGCATTTAACTCCGTTTCTGAAGGAAAACACATGGCACAGTTCTCATCCATGAAACACAATCTGCTTATAGCAAGAAGCACGCTCTTGCTTTCTAGAGTCTCTAATAAAGAGGGAAACGTGAGTGTGCTCAGTACAAAAGAACGGTGTTTCCTACACACACGGACCATATCTAGTTCAACTCTGTTTCTGAAACTGATACAAACCACAGGTCCTCTAACATCCAATGCTTTTCAGTTAAGAGCGAGAAACGTGTGAGCTTTGTGAACAATGTAGCTTCGTTTTAGCTGAAAAGCGACTGCTTTTACCTGAAACGAAGCCTTGCTTGACGAAAGACACAGTCCTGGCATTTAACACCGTTTCTGAAGGGAAACACACAGCACAGTTCTCTACCAATGAAACACAATCTGCTTTACAGCAAGACGCACGCTCTTGCTTTCTAGAGTCTCTAATACAGAGGGAAACGTGAGTGTGCTCAGAACAAAAGAACGATGTTTCCTGCACACACGGACCATATCTAGTTCAACTCTGTTTCTGAAACTGATACAAACCACAGGTCGTCTAACATCCAATGCTTTTCAGTTAAGACCGAGAAACGTGTGAGCTTCATGAACAAGGTAGAATCGTTTGAGATGAAAAGCGACTGCGTTTACCTGAAACGAAATCTTGCTTGACGAAAGAAACAGTCCTGGCATTTAACTCCGTTTCTGAAGGGAAACACACGGCACAGTTCTCATCCATGAAACACAATCTGCTTTAGAGCAAGAAGCATGCTCTTGCTTTCTAGAGTCTCTAATACAGAGGGAAACGTGAGTGTGCTCAGAACAAAAGAACTGTGTTTCCTACACACACGGACCATATCTAGTTCAACTCTGTTTCTGAAACTGATACAAACCACAGGTCGTCTAACATCCAATGCTTTTCAGTTAAGAGCGAGAAACGTGTCAGCTTTGTGAACAATGTAGCTTTGTTTGAGGTGAAAAGCGACTGCGTTTACCTGAAACGAAATCTTGCTTGTAGGAAGACACACGCCTGGCATTTAACTCCGTTTCTGAAGGGAAACACACGGCACAGTTCTCATCCATGAAACACACTCTGCTTATAGCAAGAAGCACGCTCTTGCTTTCTAGAGTCTCTAATACAGAGGGAAACGTGAGTGTGCTCAGAACAAAAGAACGGTGTTTCCTACACACACGGACCATATCTAGTTCAACTCTGTTTCTGAAACTGATACACACCTCAGGTCGTCTAACATCCAATGCTTTTCAGTTAAGAGCGAGAAACGTGTGAGCTTCATGAACAAGGTAGAATCGTTTGAGATGAAAAGCAACTGCGTTTACCTGAAACGAAGCCTTGCTTGACGAAAGACACAGTCCTGGCATTTAACTCCGTTTCTGAAGGGAAACACACGGCACAGTTCTCATCCATGAAACACACTCTGCTTTAGAGCAAGAAGCACGCTCTTGCTTTCTAGAGTCTCTAATACAGAGGGAAACGTGAGTGTGATCAGAACAAAAGAACTGTGTTTCCAACACACACGGACCATATCGAGTTCAACTGTGTTTCTGAAACTGATACAAACCATAGGTCCTCTAACATCCAATGCTTTTCAGTTAAGAGCGAGAAACGTGTGAGCTTCGTGAACAATGTAGCTTCATTGGAGGTGAAAAGTGACTGCATTTACCTAAAACGAAGTCTTGCTTCTAGGAAGACACACGCCTGGCATTTAACTCCGTTTCTGAAGGGAAACACACAGCACAGTTCTCATCCATGAAACACACTCTGCTTTAGAGCAAGAAGCACACTCTTGCTTTCTAGAGTCTCTAATACAGAGGGAAACGTGAGTGTGCTCAGAACAAAAGAACTGTGTTTCCTACACACATGGACCATATCTAGTTCAACTCTGTTTCTGAAACTGATACAAACCACAGGTCCTCTAACATCCAATTCGTTTCAGTTAAGAGCGAGAAACGTGTGAGCTTTGTGAACAATGTAGCTTCGTTTGAGCTGAAAAGCGACTGCTTTTACCTGAAACAAAGCCTTGCTTGACGAAAGACACAGTCCTGGCATTTAACTCCATTTCTGAAGGGAAACACACAGCACAGTTCTCATCCATGAAACACAATCTGCTTTACAGCAAGAAGCACGCTCTTGCTTTCTAGAGTCTCTAATACAGAGGGAAACGTGAGTGTGCTCAGAACAAAAGAATGGTGTTTCCTACACACACGGACCATATCTAGTTCAACTCTGTTTCTGAAACTGATACAAACCACAGGTCGTCTAACCTCCAATGCTTTTCAGTTAAGAGCGAGGAACGTGTGAGCTTTGTGAACAATGTATTGTCGTTTGAGCTGAAAAGCGACTGCGTTTACCTGAAACAAAGCCTTGCTTGACGAAAGACACAGTCCTGGCATTTAACTCCGTTTCTGAAGGGAAACACACGGCACAGTTCTCATCCATGAAACACACTCTGCTTTATTGCAAGAAGCACGCTCTTGCTTTCTAGAGTCTCTAATACAGAGGGAAACGTGAGTGTGCTCAGAACAAAAGAACGATGTTTCCTACACACACGGACCATATCTAGTTCAACTCTGTTTCTGAAACTGATACAAACCACAGGTCGTCTAACATCCAATGATTTTCAGTTAAGAGTGAGAAACGTGTGAGTTTCGTGAACAAGGTAGATTCGTTTGAGCTGAAAGGTGTCTGCGTTTACCTGAAATGAAGTCTTGCTTGAAGGAAGACACAGAGCCTGGTATTTAAACCCGTTTCTGAAGGGAAACACACGGCACAGTTTTCATCCATGAAACACACTCTGCTTTAGAGTAAGAAGCACGCTCGTGCTTTCTAGAATCTCTAATACAGGGGGAAACGTGAGTGTGCTCAGAACAAAAGAACTGTGTTTCTTACACACACGGACCCTATGTAGTTCATCTCTGTTTCTAAAACTGATACAAACCACAGGTTGTCTAACATCCAATGCTTTTCAGTTAAGAGCGAGAAACGTGTCAGCTTTGTGAACCCTGTAGCTTCGTTTGAGGTGAAAAGCGACTGCGTTTACCTGAAACGAAATCTTGCTTGTAGGAAGACACACGCCTGGCATTTAACTCCGTTTCTGAAGGGAAACGCACGGCACAGTTCTCATCCATGAAACACACTCTGCTTTAGAGCAAGAAGCACACTCTTGCTTTCTAGAGTCTCTAATACAGAGGGAAACGTGAGTGTGCTCAGAACAAAAGAACTGTGTTTCCTACACACATGGACCATATCTAATTCAACTCTATTTCTGAAACTGATACAAACCACAGGTCCTCTAACATCCAATGCTTTTCGGTTAAGAGCGAGAAACGTGTGAGCTTTGTGAACAACATAGCTTGGATTGAGCTGAAAAGTGACTGCGTTTACCTGAAACGAAGTCTTGCTTAAAGGAAGACACAGAGCCTGGCATTTAACTCCATTTCTGAAGGGAAACTCACGGCACAGTTCTCATCCATGAAACACACTCAGCTTTAGAGCAAGATGCACGCTCTTGCTTTCTAGAGTCTCTAATAAAGAGGGAAACGTGAGTGTGCTCAGAACAAAAGAACTGTGTTTCCTACACACACGGACCATATCTAGTTCAACTCTGTTTCCGAAACTGATACAAACCACAGGTCCTCTAACATCCAATTCTTTTCAGTTAAGAGCGAGAAACGTGTGAGCTTTGTGAACAATGTAGCTTCGTTTGAGCTGAAAAGTGACTGCTTTTACCTGAAACGAAGCCTTGCTTGACGAAAGACACTGTCCTGGCATTTAACTCTGTTTCTGAAGGGAAACACACGGCACAGTTCTCATCCATGAAACACAATCTGCTTTAGAGCAAGAAGCACGCTCTTGCTTTCTAGAGTCTCTAATACAGAGGGAAACGTGAGTGTGCTCCGAACAAAAGAACTGTGTTTCCTACACACACGGATCATATCTAGTTCAACTCTGTTTCTGAAACTGATACAAACTACAGGTCCTCTAACATCCAATGCTTTTCAGTTAAGAGCGAGAAACATGTGAGCTTCGTGAACAATGTAGCTTCATTGGAGGTGAAAATTGACTGCGTTTACCTAAAACGAAGTCTTGCTTGTAGGAAGACACACGCCTGGCATTTACTCCATTTCTGAAGGGAAACACAGGGCACAGTTCTCATCCATGAAACACACTCTGCTTTAGAGCAAGAAGCACACTCTTGCTTTCTAGACTCTCTAATACAGAGGGAAACGTGAGTGTGCTCAGAACAAAAGAACGGTGTTTCCTACACACACGGACCATATCTAGTTCAACTCTGTTTCTGAAACTGATACAAACCACAGGTCCTCTAACATCCAATGCTTTTCAGTTAAGACCGAGAAACGTGTGAGCTTCATGAACAAGGTAGAATCGTTTGAGATGAAAAGCGACTGCGTTTACCTGATACGAAGCCTTGCTTGACGAAAGAAACAGTCCTGGCATTTAACTCCGTTTCTGAAGGGAAACACACGGCACAGTTCTCATCCATGAAACACAATCTGCTTTAGAGCAAGAAGCACGCTCTTGCTTTCTAGAGTCTCTAATAAAGAGGGAAACGTGAGTGTGCTCAGAACAAAAGAACGGTGTTTCCTACACACACGGACCATATCTAGTTCAACTCTGTTTCTGAAACTGATGCAAACCACAGGTCCTGTAACATCCAATGCTTTTCAGTTAAGAGCGAGAAACATGTGAGCTTTGTGAACAATGTAGCTTCGTTTGAGCTGAAAAGCAACTGCGTTTACCTGAAACGAAGCCTTTCTTGAAGAAAGACACAGTCCTGGCATTGAACTCCGTTTCTGAAGGGAAACACATGGCACACTTCTCATCCATGAAACACACTCTGCTTTAGAGCAAGAAGCACGCTCTTGCTTTCTAGAGTCTCTAATACAGAGGGAAACGTGAGTGTGCTCAGAACAAATAAACTGTGTTTCTTACACACACAGACCCTATGTAGTTCATCTCTGTTTCTAAAATTGATACAAACCACAGGTCGTCTAACATCCAATGCTTTTCAGTTAAGAGCGTAAAACGTGTCAGCTTTGTGAACAATGTAGCTTCGTTTGAGGTGAAAAGCGACTGCGTTTACCTGAAACGAAGCCTTGCTTGAAGAAAGACACAGTCCTGGCATTGAACTCCGTTTCTGAAGGGAAACACATGGCACAGTTCTCATCCATGAAACACACTCTGCTTTAGAGCAAGAAGCACGCTCTTGCTTTCTACAGTCTCTAATAAAGTGGGAAACGTGAGTGTGCTCAGAACAAAGGAACGGTGTTTCCTACACACATGGACCATATCTAGTTCAACTCTGTTTCTGAAACTGATACAAACCACAGGTCGCCTAACATCCAATGCTTTTCAGTTAAGAGCGAGAAACATGTGAGCTTTGTGAACAATGTAGCTTCGATTGAGCTGAAAAGTGACTGCGTTTACCTGAAACGAAGCCTTGCTTGAAGAAAGACACAGTCCTGGCATTGAACTCCGTTTCTGAAGGGAAAGACATGGCACACTTCTCATCCTTGAAACACACTCTGCTTTAGAGCAAGAAGCACGCTCTTGCTTTCTAGAGTCTCTAATACAGAGGGAAATGTGAGTGTGCTCCGAACAAAAGAACTGTGTTCCAACACACACGGACCATATCTAGTTCATCTCTGTTTCTAAAACTGATACAAACCACAGGTCGTCTAACATCCAATGCTTTTCAGTTAAGAGCGAGAAACGTGTGAGCTTTGTGAACAATGTAGCTTCGTTTGAGCTGAAAAGCGACTGCGTTTACCTGAAACGAAGCCTTGCGTGACGAAAGACACAGTCCTGGCATTTAACTCCGTTTCTGAAGGGAAACACATGGCACAGTTCTCATCCATGAAACACACTCTGCTTATAGCAAGAAGCACGCTCTTGCTTTCTAGAGTCTCTAATACAGAGGGAAACGTGAGTGTGCTCCGAACAAAAGAACTGTGTTCCAACACCCACGGACCATATCTAGTTCAACTCTGTTTCTGAAACTGATACAAACCACAGGTCCTCTAAAATCCAATGCTTTTCAGTTAAGAGCTAGAAACATGTGAGCTTTGTGAACAATGTAGCTTCGTTTGAGCTTAAAAGTGACTGCGTTTACCTGAAACGAAGTCTTGCTTGAAGAAACACACAGAGCCTGGCATTTAACTCCGTTTCTGAAGGAAAACACATGGCACAGTTCTCATCCATGAAACACAATCTGCTTATAGCAAGAAGCACGCTCTTGCTTTCTAGAGTCTCTAATAAAGAGGGAAACGTGAGTGTGCTCAGTACAAAAGAACGGTGTTTCCTACACACACGGACCATATCTAGTTCAACTCTGTTTCTGAAACTGATACAAACCACAGGTCGCATAACATCCAATGCTTTTCAGTTAAGAGCGAGAAACATGTGAGCTTTGTGAACAATGTAGCTTCGTTTGAGCTGAAAAGTGACTGCGTTTACCTGAAACGAAGCCTTGCTTGAAGAAAGACACAGTCCTGGCATTGAACTCCGTTTCTGAAGGGAAACACATGGCACACTTCTCATCCATGAAACACACTCTGCTTTAGAGCAAGAAGCACGCTCTTGCTTTCTAGAGTCTCTAATACAGAGGGAAACGTGAGTGTGCTCAGAACAAAAGAACGGTGTTTCCTACACACACGGACCATATCTAGTTCAAATCTGTTTCTGAAACTGATACACACCACAGGTCGTCTAACATCCAATGCTTTTCAGTTAAGAGCGAGAAACGTGTGAGCTTCATGAACAAGGTAGAATCGTTTGAGATGAAAAGCAACTGCGTTTACCTGAAACGAAGCCTTGCTTGACGAAAGACACAGTCCTGGCATTTAACTCCGTTTCTGAAGGGAAACACACGGCACAGTTCTCATCCATGAAACACAATCTGCTTTAGAGCAAGAAGCACGCTCTTGCTTTCTAGAGTCTCTAATACAGAGGGAAACGTGAGTGTGATCAGAACAAAAGAACTGTGTTTCCTACACACACGGACCATATCTAGTTCAACTGTGTTTCTGAAACTGATACAAACCACAGGTCCTCTAACATCCAATGCTTTTCAGTTAAGAGCGAGAAACGTGTGAGCTTCGTGAACAATGTAGCTTCATTGGAGGTGAAAAGTGACTGCATTTACCTAAAACGAAGTCTTGCTTCTAGGAAGACACACGCCTGGCATTTAACTCCGTTTCTGAAGGGAAACACACGGCACAGTTCTCATCCATGAAACACACTCTGCTTTAGAGCAAGAAGCACACTCTTGCTTTCTAGAGTCTCTAATACAGAGGGAAACGTGAGTGTGCTCAGAACAAAAGAACTGTGTTTCCTACACACATGGACCATATCTAGTTCAACTCTGTTTCTGAAATTGATACAAACCAAAGGTCCTCTAACATCCAATTCGTTTCAGATAAGAGCGAGAAACGTGTGAGCTTTGTGAACAATGTAGCTTCGTTTGAGCTGAAAAGCGACTGCTTTTACCTGAAACAAAGCCTTGCTTGACGAAAGACACAGTCCTGGCATTTTACTCCGTTTCTGAAGGGAAACACACGGCACAGTTCTCATCCATGAAACACAATCTGCTTTAGAGCAAGAAGCACGCTCTTGCTTTCTAGAGTCTCTAATAAAGAGGGAAACGTGAGTGTGCTCAGAACAAAAGAACGGTGTTTCCTACACACACGGACCATATCTATTTCAACTCTGTTTCTGAAACTGATACAAACCACAGGTCCTGTAACATCCAATGCTTTTCAGTTAAGAGCGAGAAACATGTGAGCTTTGTGAACAATGTAGCTTCGTTTGAGCTGAAAAGCGACTGCGTTTACCTGAAACGAAGCCTTGCTTGAAGAAAGACACAGTCCTGGCATTGAACTCCGTTTCTGAAGGGAAACACATTGCACAATTCTCATCCATGAAACACACTCTGCTTTAGAGCAAGAAGCACGCTCTTGCTTTCTAGAGTCTCTAATACAGAGGGAAACGTGAGTGTGCTCAAAACAAATAAACTGTGTTTCTTACACACACAGACCCTATGTAGTTCATCTCTGTTTCTAAAATTGATACAAACCACAGGTCGTCTAACATCCAATGCTTTTCAGTTAAGAGCGTAAAACGTGTCAGCTTTGTGAACAATGTAGCTTCGTTTGAGGTGAAAAGCGACTGCGTTTACCTGAAACGAAATCTTGCTTGTAGGAAGACACACGCCTGGCATTTAACTCTGTTTCTGAAGGGAAACACACGGCACAGTTCTCATCCATGAAACACACTCTGCTTTAGAGCAAGAAGCACACACTTGCTTTCTAGAGTCTCTAATACAGAGGGAAACGTGAGTGTGCTCAGAACAAAAGAACTGTGTTTCCTACACACATGGACCATATCTAGTTCAACTCTGTTTCTGAAACTGATACAAACCACAGGTCCTCTAACATCCAATGCTTTTCGGTTAAGAGCGAGAAACGTGTGAGCTTTGTGAACAATGTAGCTTCGATTGAGCTGAAAAGTGACTGCGTTTGCCTGAAACGAAGTCTTGCTTGAAGGAAGACATAGAGCCTGGCATTTAACTCCGTTTCTGAAGGGAAACTCACGGCACAGTTCTCATCAATGAAACACACTCTGCTTTAGAGAAAGATGCACGCTCTTGCTTCCTAGAGTCTCTAATACAGAGGGAAACGTGAGTGTGCTCAGAACAAAAGAACGGTGTTTCCTACACACACGGACCATATCTAGTTCAACTCTGTTTCTGAAACTGATACAAACCACAGGTCGTCTAACATCCAATGCTTTTCAGTTAAGAGCGAGGAACGTGTGAGCTTTGTGAACAATGTAGCGTCGTTTGAGCTGAAAAGCGACTGCGTTTACCTGAAACAAAGCCTTGCTTGACGAAAGACACAGTCCTGGCATTTAACTCCGTTTCTGAAGGGAAACACACGGCACAGTTCTCATCCATGAAACACACTCTGCTTTATTGCAAGAAGCACGCTCTTGCTTTCTAGAGTCTCTAATACAGAGGGAAACGTGAGTGTGCTCAGAACAAAAGAACGATGTTTCCTACACACACGGACCATATCTAGTTCAACTCTGTTTCTGAAACTGATACAAACCACAGGTCGTCTAACATCCAATGATTTTCAGTTAAGAGCGAGAAACGTGTGAGCTTTGTGAACAACATAGCTTGGATTGAGCTGAAAAGTGACTGCGTTTACCTGAAACGAAGTCTTGCTTAAAGGAAGACACAGAGCCTGGCATTTAACTCCGTTTCTGAAGGGAAACTCACGGCACAGTTCTCATCCATGAAACACACTCAGCTTTAGAGCAAGATGCACGCTCTTGCTTTCTAGAGTCTCTAATAAAGAGGGAAACGTGAGTGTGCTCAGAACAAAAGAACTGTGTTTCCTACACACACGGACCATATCTAGTTCAACTCTGTTTCCGAAACTGATACAAACCACAGGTCCTCTAACATCCAATTCTTTTCAGTTAAGAGCGAGAAACGTGTGAGCTTTGTGAACAATGTAGCTTCGTTTGAGCTGAAAAGTGACTGCTTTTACCTGAAACGAAGCCTTGCTTGACTAAAGACACTGTCCTGGCATTTAACTCTGTTTCTGAAGGGAAACACACGGCACAGTTCTCATCCATGAAACACAATCTGCTTTAGAGCAAGAAGCACGCTCTTGCTTTCTAGAGTCTCTAATACAGAGGGAAACGTGAGTGTGCTCCGAACAAAAGAACTGTGTTTCCTACACACACGGACCATATCTAGTTCAACTCTGTTTCTGAAACTGATACAAACCACAGTTCGTCTAACATCCAATGCTTTTCAGTTAAGAGCGAGAAACGTGTCAGCTTTGTGAACAATGTAGCTTCGTTTGAGGTGAAAAGCGACTGCGTTTACCTGAAACGAAATCTTGCTTGTAGGAAGACACACGCCTGGCATTTAACTCCGTTTCTGAAGGGAAACACACGGCACAGTTCTCATCCATGAAACACACTCTGCTTTAGAGCAAGAAGCACACTCTTGCTTTCTAGAGTCTCTAATACAGAGGGAAACGTGAGTGTACTCAGAACAAAAGAACTGTGTTTCCTACACACACGGACCATATCTAGTTCAACTCTGTTTCTGAAACTGATACAAACCACAGGTCCTCTAACATCCAATGCTTTTCGGTTAAGAGCGAGAAACATGTGAGCTTTGTGAACAATGTAGCTTCGATTGAGCTGAGAAGTGACTGCGTTTACCTGAAACGAAGTCTTGCTTGAAGGAAGACATAGAGCCTGGCATTTAACTCCGTATCTGAAGGGAAACTCACGGCACAGTTCTCATCCATGAAACACATTCTGCTTTAGAGCAAGATGCACGCTCTTGCTTTCTAGAGTGTCTAATAAAGAGGGAAACGTGAGTGTGCTCAGAACAAAAGAACTGTGTTTCCTACACACACGGATCATATCTAGTTCAACTCTGTTTCTGAAACTGATACAAACCACAGGTCCTCTAACATCCAATGCTTTTCAGTTAAGAGCGAGAAACATGTGAGCTTCGTGAACAATGTAGCTTCATTGGAGGTGAAAATTGACTGCGTTTACCTAAAACGAAGTCTTGCTTGTAGGAAGACACACGCCTGGCATTTACTCCATTTCTGAAGGGAAACACAGGGCACAGTTCTCATCCATGAAACACACTCTGCTTTAGAGCAAGAAGCACACTCTTGCTTTCTAGACTCTCTAATACAGAGGGAAACGTGAGTGTGCTCAGAACAAAAGAACGGTGTTTCCTACACACACGGACCATATCTAGTTCAACTCTGTTTCTGAAACTGATACAAACCACAGGTCGTCTAACATCCAATGCTTTTCAGTTAAGACCGAGAAACGTGTGAGCTTCATGAACAAGGTAGAACCGTTTGAGATGAAAAGCGACTGCGTTTACCTGATACGAAGCCTTGCTTGACGAAAGAAACAGTCCTGGCATTTAACTCCGTTTCTGAAGGGAAACACACGGCACAGTTCTCATCCATGAAACACAATCTGCTTTAGAGCAAGAAGCACGCTCTTGCTTTCTAGAGTCTCTAATAAAGAGGGAAACGTGAGTGTGCTCAGAACAAAAGAACGGTGTTTCCTACACACACGGACCATATCTAGTTCAACTCTGTTTCTGAAACTGATACAAACCACAGGTCCTGTAACATCCAATGCTTTTCAGTTAAGAGCGAGAAACATGTGAGCTTTGTGAACAATGTAGCTTCGTTTGAGCTGAAAAGCGACTGCGTTTACCTGAAACGAAGCCTTGCTTGAAGAAAGACACAGTCCTGGCATTGAACTCCGTTTCTGAAGGGAAACACATGGCACACTTCTCATCCATGAAACACACTCTGCTTTAGAGCAAGAAGCACGCTCTTGCTTTCTAGAGTCTCTAATACAGAGGGAAACGTGAGTGTGCTCAGAACAAATAAACTGTGTTTCTTACACACACAGACCCTATGTAGTTCATCTCTGTTTCTAAAATTGATACAAACCACAGGTCGTCTAACATCCAATGCTTTTCAGTTAAGAGCGTAAAACGTGTCAGCTTTGTGAACAATGTAGCTTCGTTTGAGGTGAAAAGCGACTGCGTTTACCTGAAACGAAATCTTGCTTGTAGGAAGACACACGCCTGGCATTTAACTCTGTTTCTGAAGGGAAACACACGGCACAGTTCTCATCCATGAAACACACTCTGCTTTAGAGCAAGAAGCACACACTTGCTTTCTAGAGTCTCTAATACAGAGGGAAACGTGAGTGTGCTCAGAACAAAAGAACTGTGTTTCCTACACACATGGACCATATCTAGTTCAACTCTGTTTCTGAAACTGATACAAACCACAGGTCCTCTAACATCCAATGCTTTTCGGTTAAGAGCGAGAAACGTGTGAGCTTTGTGAACAATGTAGCTTCGATTGAGCTGAAAAGTGACTGCGTTTGCCTGAAACGAAGTCTTGCTTGAAGGAAGACATAGAGCCTGGCATTTAACTCCGTTTCTGAAGGGAAACTCACGGCACAGTTCTCATCAATGAAACACACTCTGCTTTAGAGAAAGATGCACGCTCTTGCTTCCTAGAGTCTCTAATACAGAGGGAAACGTGAGTGTGCTCAGAACAAAAGAACTGTGTTTCCTACACCCACGGACCATATCTAATTCAACTCTGTTTCTGAAACTGATACAAACCACAGGTCCTCTAAAATCCAATGCTTTTCAGTTAAGAGCTAGAAACATGTGAGCTTTGTGAACAATGTAGCTTCGTTTGAGCTTAAAAGTGACTGCGTTTACCTGAAACGAAGTCTTGCTTGAAGAAACACACAGAGCCTGGCATTTAACTCCGTTTCTGAAGGAAAACACATGGCACAGTTCTCATCCATGAAACACAATCTGCTTATAGCAAGAAGCACGCTCTTGCTTTCTAGAGTCTCTAATACAGAGGGAAACGTGAGTGTGCTCAGTACAAAAGAACGGTGTTTCCTACACACACGGACCATATCTAGTTCAACTCTGTTTCTGAAACTGATACAAACCACAGGTCCTCTAACATCCAATGCTTTTCAGTTAAGAGCGAGAAACGTGTGAGCTTTGTGAACAATGTAGCTTCGTTTTAGCTGAAAAGCGACTGCTTTTACCTGAAACGAAGCCTTGCTTGACGAAAGACACAGTCCTGGCATTTAACACCGTTTCTGAAGGGAAACACACGGCACAGTTCTCTACCAATGAAACACAATCTGCTTTATTGCAAGAAGCACGCTCTTGCTTTCTAGAGTCTCTAATACAGAGGGAAACGTGAGTGTGCTCAGAACAAAAGAACGATGTTTCCTACACACACGGACCATATCTAGTTCAACTCTGTTTCTGAAACTGATACAAACCACAGGTCGTCTAACATCCAATGATTTTCAGTTAAGAGTGAGAAACGTGTGAGTTTCGTGAACAAGGTAGATTCGTTTGAGCTGAAAGGTGTCTGCGTTTACCTGAAATGAAGTCTTGCTTGAAGGAAGACACAGAGCCTGGTATTTAAACCCGTTTCTGAAGGGAAACACACGGCACAGTTTTCATCCATGAAACACACTCTGCTTTAGAGTAAGAAGCACGCTCGTGCTTTCTAGAATCTCTAATACAGGGGGAAACGTGAGTGTGCTCAGAACAAAAGAACTGTGTTTCTTACACACACGGACCTTATCTAGTTCATCTCTGTTTCTAAAACTGATACAAACCACAGGTTGTCTAACATCCAATGCTTTTCAGTTAAGAGCGAGAAACGTGTCAGCTTTGTGAACCCTGTAGCTTCGTTTGAGGTGAAAAGCGACTGCGTTTACCTGAAACGAAATCTTGCTTGTAGGAAGACACACGCCTGGCATTTAACTCCGTTTCTGAGGGGAAACGCACGGCACAGTTCTCATCCATGAAACACACTCTGCTTTAGAGCAAGAAGCACACTCTTGCTTTCTAGAGTCTCTAATACAGAGGGAAACGTGAGTGTGCTCAGAACAAAAGAACTGTGTTTCCTACACACATGGACCATATCTAGTTCAACTCTGTTTCTGAAACTGATACAAACCACAGGTCCTCTAACATCCAATGCTTTTCGGTTAAGAGCGAGAAACGTGTGAGCTTTGTGAACAACATAGCTTGGATTGAGCTGAAAAGTGACTGCGTTTACCTGAAACGAAGTCTTGCTTAAAGGAAGACACAGAGCCTGGCATTTAACTCCGTTTCTGAAGGGAAACTCACGGCACAGTTCTCATCCATGAAACACACTCAGCTTTAGAGCAAGATGCACGCTCTTGCTTTCTAGAGTCTCTAATAAAGAGGGAAACGTGAGTGTGCTCAGAACAAAAGAACTGTGTTTCCTACACACACGGACCATATCTAGTTCAACTCTGTTTCCGAAACTGATACAAACCACAGGTCCTCTAACATCCAATTCTTTTCAGTTAAGAGCGAGAAACGTGTGAGCTCTGTGAACAATGTAGCTTCATTTGAGCTGAAAAGTGACTGCTTTTACCTGAAACGAAGCCTTGCTTGACGAAGGACACTGTCCTGGCATTTAACTCTGTTTCTGAAGGGAAACACACGGCACAGTTCTCATCCATGAAACACAATCTGCTTTAGAGCAAGAAGCACGCTCTTGCTTTCTAGAGTCTCTAATACAGAGGGAAACGTGAGTGTGCTCCGAACAAAAGAACTGTGTTTCCTACACACACGGACCATATCTAGTTCAACTCTGTTTCTGAAACTGATACAAACCACAGGTCGTCTAACATCCAATGCTTTTCAGTTAAGAACGAGAAACGTGTCAGCTTTGTGAACAATGTAGCTTCGTTTGAGGTGAAAAGCGACTGCGTTTACCTGAAACGAAATCTTGCTTGTAGGAAGACACACGCCTGGCATTTAACTCCGTATCTGAAGGGAAACACACGGCACAGTTCTCATCCATGAAACACACTCTGCTTTAGAGCAAGAAGCACACTCTTGCTTTCTAGAGTCTCTAATACAGAGGGAAACGTGAGTGTACTCAGAACAAAAGAACTGTGTTTCCTACACACACGTACCATATCTAGTTCAACTCTGTTTCTGAAACTGATACAAACCACAGGTCCTCTAACATCCAATGCTTTTCGGTTAAGAGCGAGAAACATGTGAGCTTTGTGAACAATGTAGCTTCGATTGAGCTGAGAAGTGACTGCGTTTACCTGAAACGAAGTCTTGCTTGAAGGAAGACACACGCCTGGCATTTAACTCCGTTTCTGAAGGGAAACACACGGCACAGTTCTCATCCATGAAACACACTCTGCTTTATTGCAAGAAGCACGCTCTTGCTTTCTAGAGTCTCTAATACAGAGGGAAACGTGAGTGTGCTCAGAACCAAAGAACGGTGTTTCCTACACACACGGACCATATCTAGTTCAACTCTGTTTCTGAAACTGATACAAACCACAGGTCCTCTAACATCCAATGCTTTTCGGTTAAGAGCGAGAAACGTGTGAACTGTGAACAACATAGCTTGGATTGAGCTGAAAAGTGACTGCGTTTACCTGAAACGAAGTCTTGCTTAAAGGAAGACACAGAGCCTGGCATTTAACTCCATTTCTGATGGGAAACTCACGGCACAGTTCTCATCCATGAAACACACTCAGCTTTAGAGCAAGATGCACGCTCTTGCTTTCTAGAGTCTCTAATAAAGAGGGAAACGTGAGTGTGCTCAGAACAAAAGAACTGTGTTTCCTACACACACGGACCATATCTAGTTCAACTCTGTTTCCGAAACTGATACAAACCACAGGTCCTCTAACATCCAATTCTTTTCAGTTAAGAGCGAGAAACGTGTGAGCTTTGTGAACAATGTAGCTTCGTTTGAGCTGAAAAGTGACTGCTTTTACCTGAAACGAAGCCTTGCTTGACGAAAGACACTGTCCTGGCATTTAACTCTGTTTCTGAAGGGAAACACACGGCACAGTTCTCATCCATGAAACACAATCTGCTTTAGAGCAAGAAGCACGCTCTTGCTTTCTAGAGTCTCTAATACAGAGGGAAACGTGAGTGTGCTCCGAACAAAAGAACTGTGTTTCCTACACACACGGACCATATCTAGTTCAACTCTGTTTCTGAAACTGATACAAACCACAGGTCCTCTAACATCCAATGCTTTTCGGTTAAGAGCGAGAAACATGTGAGCTTTGTGAACAATGTAGCTTCGATTGAGCTGAGAAGTGACTGCGTTTACCTGAAACGAAGTCTTGCTTGAAGGAAGACATAGAGCCTGGCATTTAACTCCGTATCTGAAGGGAAACTCACGGCACAGTTCTCATCCATGAAACACATTCTGCTTTAGAGCAAGATGCACGCTCTTGCTTTCTAGAGTGTCTAATAAAGAGGGAAACGTGAGTGTGCTCAGAACAAAAGAACTGTGTTTCCTACACACACGGATCATATCTAGTTCAACTCTGTTTCTGAAACTGATACAAACCACAGGTCCTCTAACATCCAATGCTTTTCAGTTAAGAGCGAGAAACATGTGAGCTTCGTGAACAATGTAGATTCATTGGAGGTGAAAATTGACTGCGTTTACCTAAAACGAAGTCTTGCTTGTAGGAAGACACACGCCTGGCATTTACTCCATTTCTGAAGGGAAACACAGGGCACAGTTCTCATCCATGAAACACACTCTGCTTTAGAGCAAGAAGCACACTCTTGCTTTCTAGACTCTCTAATACAGAGGGAAACGTGAGTGTGCTCAGAACAAAAGAACGGTGTTTCCTACACACACGGACCATATCTAGTTCAACTCTGTTTCTGAAACTGATACAAACAACAGGTCGTCTAACATCCAATGCTTTTCAGTTAAGACCGAGAAACGTGTGAGCTTCATGAACAAGGTAGAATCGTTTGAGATGAAAAGCGACTGCGTTTACCTGATACGAAGCCTTGCTTGACGAAAGAAACAGTCCTGGCATTTAACTCCGTTTCTGAAGGGAAACACACGGCACAGTTCTCATCCATGAAACACAATCTGCTTTAGAGCAAGAAGCACGCTCTTGCTTTCTAGAGTCTCTAATAAAGAGGGAAACGTGAGTGTGCTCAGAACAAAAGAACGGTGTTTCCTACACACACGGACCATATCTAGTTCAACTCTGTTTCTGAAACTGATACAAACCACAGGTCCTGTAACATCCAATGCTTTTCAGTTAAGAGCGAGAAACATGTGAGCTTTGTGAACAATGTAGCTTCGTTTGAGCTGAAAAGCGACTGCGTTTACCTGAAACGAAGCCTTGCTTGAAGAAAGACACAGTCCTGGCATTGAACTCCGTTTCTGAAGGGAAACACATGGCACACTTCTCATCCATGAAACACACTCTGCTTTAGAGCAAGAAGCACGCTCTTGCTTTCTAGAGTCTCTAATACAGAGGGAAACGTGAGTGTGCTCAGAACAAATAAACTGTGTTTCTTACACACACAGACCCTATGTAGTTCATCTCTGTTTCTAAAATTGATACAAACCACAGGTCGTCTAACATCCAATGCTTTTCAGTTAAGAGCGTAAAACGTGTCAGCTTTGTGAACAATGTAGCTTCGTTTGAGGTGAAAAGCGACTGCGTTTACCTGAAACGAAATCTTGCTTGTAGGAAGACACACGCCTGGCATTTAACTCTGTTTCTGAAGGGAAACACACGGCACAGTTCTCATCCATGAAACACACTCTGCTTTAGAGCAAGAAGCACACACTTGCTTTCTAGAGTCTCTAATACAGAGGGAAACGTGAGTGTGCTCAGAACAAAAGAACTGTGTTTCCTACACACATGGACCATATCTAGTTCAACTCTGTTTCTGAAACTGATGCAAACCACAGGTCCTCTAACATCCAATGCTTTTCGGTTAAGAGCGAGAAACGTGTGAGCTTTGTGAACAATGTAGCTTCGATTGAGCTGAAAAGTGACTGCGTTTGCCTGAAACGAAGTCTTGCTTGAAGGAAGACATAGAGCCTGGCATTTAACTCCGTTTCTGAAGGGAAACTCACGGCACAGTTCTCATCAATGAAACACACTCTGCTTTAGAGAAAGATGCACGCTCTTGCTTCCTAGAGTCTCTAATACAGAGGGAAACGTGAGTGTGCTCAGAACAAAAGAACTGTGTTTCCTACACCCACGGACCATATCTAATTCAACTCTGTTTCTGAAACTGATACAAACCACAGGTCCTCTAAAATCCAATGCTTTTCAGTTAAGAGCTAGAAACATGTGAGCTTTGTGAACAATGTAGCTTCGTTTGAGCTTAAAAGTGACTGCGTTTACCTGAAACGAAGTCTTGCTTGAAGAAACACACAGAGCCTGGCATTTAACTCCGTTTCTGAAGGAAAACACATGGCACAGTTCTCATCCATGAAACACAATCTGCTTATAGCAAGAAGCACGCTCTTGCTTTCTAGAGTCTCTAATACAGAGGGAAACGTGAGTGTGCTCAGTACAAAAGAACGGTGTTTCCTACACACACGGACCATATCTAGTTCAACTCTGTTTCTGAAACTGATACAAACCACAGGTCCTCTAACATCCAATGCTTTTCAGTTAAGAGCGAGAAACGTGTGAGCTTTGTGAACAATGTAGCTTCCTTTTAGCTGAAAAGCGACTGCTTTTACCTGAAACGAAGCCTTGCTTGACGAAAGACACAGTCCTGGCATTTAACACCGTTTCTGAAGGGAAACACACGGCACAGTTCTCTACCAATGAAACACAATCTGCTTTACAGCAAGAAGCACGCTCTTGCTTTCTAGAGTCTCTAATACAGAGGGAAACGTGAGTGTGCTCAGAACAAAAGAACGGTGTTTCCTACACACACGGACCATATCTAGTTCAACTCTGTTTCTGAAACTGATACACACCACAGGTCGTCTAACATCCAATGCTTTTCAGTTAAGAGCGAGAAACGTGTGAGCTTCATGAACAAGGTAGAATCGTTTGAGATGAAAAGCAACTGCGTTTACCTGAAACGAAGCCTTGCTTGACGAAAGACACAGTCCTGGCATTTAACTCCGTTTGTGAAGGGAAACACACGGCACAGTTCTCATCCATGAAACACAATCTGCTTTAGAGCAAGAAGCACGCTCTTGCTTTCTAGAGTCTCTAATACAGAGGGAAACGTGAGTGTGCTCCGAACAAAAGAACTGTGTTTCCTACACACACGGACCATATCTAGTTCAACTGTGTTTCTGAAACTGATACAAACCACAGGTCCTCTAACATCCAATGCTTTTCAGTTAAGAGCGAGAAACGTGTGAGCTTCGTGAACAATGTAGCTTCATTGGAGGTGAAAAGTGACTGCATTTACCTAAAACGAAGTCTTGCTTCTAGGAAGACACACGCCTGGCATTTAACTCCGTTTCTGAAGGGAAACACACGGCACAGTTCTCATCCATGAAACACACTCTGCTTTAGAGCAAGAAGCACGCTCTTGCTTTCTAGAGTCTCTAATACAGAGGGAAACGTGAGTGAGCTCAGAACCAAAGAACGGTGTTTCCTACACACACGGACCATGTCTAGTTCAACTCTGTTTCTGAAACTGATACAAACCACAGGTCCTCTAACATCCAATGCTTTTCGGTTAAGAGCGAGAAACGTGTGAACTGTGAACAACATAGCTTGGATTGAGCTGAAAAGTGACTGCGTTTACCTGAAACGAAGTCTTGCTTAAAGGAAGACACAGAGCCTGGCATTTAACTCCATTTCTGATGGGAAACTCACGGCACAGTTCTCATCCATGAAACACACTCAGCTTTAGAGCAAGATGCACGCTCTTGCTTTCTAGAGTCTCTAATAAAGAGGGAAACGTGAGTGTGCTCAGAACAAAAGAACTGTGTTTCCTACACACACGGACCATATCTAGTTCAACTCTGTTTCCGAAACTGATACAAACCACAGGTCCTCTAACATCCAATTCTTTTCAGTTAAGAGCGAGAAACGTGTGAGCTTTGTGAACAATGTAGCTTCGTTTGAGCTGAAAAGTGACTGCTTTTACCTGAAACGAAGCCTTGCTTGACGAAAGACACTGTCCTGGCATTTAACTCTGTTTCTGAAGGGAAACACACGGCACAGTTCTCATCCATGAAACACAATCTGCTTTAGAGCAAGAAGCACGCTCTTGCTTTCTAGAGTCTCTAATACAGAGGGAAACGTGAGTGTGCTCCGAACAAAAGAACTGTGTTTCCTACACACACGGACCATATCTAGTTCAACTCTGTTTCTGAAACTGATACAAACCACAGGTCCTCTAACATCCAATGCTTTTCGGCTAAGAGCGAGAAACATGTGAGCTTTGTGAACAATGTAGCTTCGATTGAGCTGAGAAGTGACTGCGTTTACCTGAAACGAAGTCTTGCTTGAAGGAAGACATAGAGCCTGGCATTTAACTCCGTATCTGAAGGGAAACTCACGGCACAGTTCTCATCCATGAAACACATTCTGCTTTAGAGCAAGATGCACGCTCTTGCTTTCTAGAGTGTCTAATAAAGAGGGAAACGTGAGTGTGCTCAGAACAAAAGAACTGTGTTTCCTACACACACGGATCATATCTAGTTCAACTCTGTTTCTGAAACTGATACAAACCACAGGTCCTCTAACATCCAATGCTTTTCAGTTAAGAGCGAGAAACATGTGAGCTTCGTGAACAATGTAGATTCATTGGAGGTGAAAATTGACTGCGTTTACCTAAAACGAAGTCTTGCTTGTAGGAAGACACACGCCTGGCATTTACTCCATTTCTGAAGGGAAACACAGGGCACAGTTCTCATCCATGAAACACACTCTGCTTTAGAGCAAGAAGCACACTCTTGCTTTCTAGACTCTCTAATACAGAGGGAAACGTGAGTGTGCTCAGAACAAAAGAACGGTGTTTCCTACACACACGGACCATATCTAGTTCAACTCTGTTTCTGAAACTGATACAAACAACAGGTCGTCTAACATCCAATGCTTTTCAGTTAAGACCGAGAAACGTGTGAGCTTCATGAACAAGGTAGAATCGTTTGAGATGAAAAGCGACTGCGTTTACCTGATACGAAGCCTTGCTTGACGAAAGAAACAGTCCTGGCATTTAACTCCGTTTCTGAAGGGAAACACACGGCACAGTTCTCATCCATGAAACACAATCTGCTTTAGAGCAAGAAGCACGCTCTTGCTTTCTAGAGTCTCTAATAAAGAGGGAAACGTGAGTGTGCTCAGAACAAAAGAACGGTGTTTCCTACACACACGGACCATATCTAGTTCAATTCTGTTTCTGAAACTGATACAAACCACAGGTCCTGTAACATCCAATGCTTTTCAGTTAAGAGCGAGAAACATGTGAGCTTTGTGAACAATGTAGCTTCGTTTGAGCTGAAAAGCGACTGCGTTTACCTGAAACGAAGCCTTGCTTGAAGAAAGACACAGTCCTGGCATTGAACTCCGTTTCTGAAGGGAAACACATGGCACACTTCTCATCCATGAAACACACTCTGCTTTAGAGCAAGAAGCACGCTCTTGCTTTCTAGAGTCTCTAATACAGAGGGAAACGTGAGTGTGCTCAGAACAAATAAACTGTGTTTCTTACACACACAGACCCTATGTAGTTCATCTCTGTTTCTAAAATTGATACAAACCACAGGTCGTCTAACATCCAATGCTTTTCAGTTAAGAGCGTAAAACGTGTCAGCTTTGTGAACAATGTAGCTTCGTTTGAGGTGAAAAGCGACTGCGTTTACCTGAAACGAAATCTTGCTTGTAGGAAGACACACGCCTGGCATTTAACTCTGTTTCTGAAGGGAAACACACGGCACAGTTCTCATCCATGAAACACACTCTGCTTTAGAGCAAGAAGCACACACTTGCTTTCTAGAGTCTCTAATACAGAGGGAAACGTGAGTGTGCTCAGAACAAAAGAACTGTGTTTCCTACACACATGGACCATATCTAGTTCAACTCTGTTTCTGAAACTGATGCAAACCACAGGTCCTCTAACATCCAATGCTTTTCGGTTAAGAGCGAGAAACGTGTGAGCTTTGTGAACAATGTAGCTTCGATTGAGCTGAAAAGTGACTGCGTTTGCCTGAAACGAAGTCTTGCTTGAAGGAAGACATAGAGCCTGGCATTTAACTCCGTTTCTGAAGGGAAACTCACGGCACAGTTCTCATCAATGAAACACACTCTGCTTTAGAGAAAGATGCACGCTCTTGCTTCCTAGAGTCTCTAATACAGAGGGAAACGTGAGTGTGCTCAGAACAAAAGAACTGTGTTTCCTACACCCACGGACCATATCTAATTCAACTCTGTTTCTGAAACTGATACAAACCACAGGTCCTCTAAAATCCAATGCTTTTCAGTTAAGAGCTAGAAACATGTGAGCTTTGTGAACAATGTAGCTTCGTTTGAGCTTAAAAGTGACTGCGTTTACCTGAAACGAAGTCTTGCTTGAAGAAACACACAGAGCCTGGCATTTAACTCCGTTTCTGAAGGAAAACACATGGCACAGTTCTCATCCATGAAACACAATCTGCTTATAGCAAGAAGCACGCTCTTGCTTTCTAGAGTCTCTAATACAGAGGGAAACGTGAGTGTGCTCAGTACAAAAGAACGGTGTTTCCTACACACACGGACCATATCTAGTTCAACTCTGTTTCTGAAACTGATACAAACCACAGGTCCTCTAACATCCAATGCTTTTCAGTTAAGAGCGAGAAACGTGTGAGCTTTGTGAACAATGTAGCTTCCTTTTAGCTGAAAAGCGACTGCTTTTACCTGAAACGAAGCCTTGCTTGACGAAAGACACAGTCCTGGCATTTAACACCGTTTCTGAAGGGAAACACACGGCACAGTTCTCTACCAATGAAACACAATCTGCTTTACAGCAAGAAGCACGCTCTTGCTTTCTAGAGTCTCTAATACAGAGGGAAACGTGAGTGTGCTCAGAACAAAAGAACGGTGTTTCCTACACACACGGACCATATCTAGTTCAACTCTGTTTCTGAAACTGATACACACCACAGGTCGTCTAACATCCAATGCTTTTCAGTTAAGAGCGAGAAACGTGTGAGCTTCATGAACAAGGTAGAATCGTTTGAGATGAAAAGCAACTGCGTTTACCTGAAACGAAGCCTTGCTTGACGAAAGACACAGTCCTGGCATTTAACTCCGTTTCTGAAGGGAAACACACGGCACAGTTCTCATCCATGAAACACAATCTGCTTTAGAGCAAGATGCACGCTCTTGCTTTCTAGAGTCTCTAATACAGAGGGAAACGTGAGTGTGCTCCGAACAAAAGAACTGTGTTTCCTACACACACGGACCATATCTAGTTCAACTGTGTTTCTGAAACTGATACAAACCACAGGTCCTCTAACATCCAATGCTTTTCAGTTAAGAGCGAGAAACGTGTGAGCTTCGTGAACAATGTAGCTTCATTGGAGGTGAAAAGTGACTGCATTTACCTAAAACGAAGTCTTGCTTCTAGGAAGACACACGCCTGGCATTTAACTCCGTTTCTGAAGGGAAACACACGGCACAGTTCTCATCCATGAAACACACTCTGCTTTAGAGCAAGAAGCACACTCTTGCTTTCTAGAGTCTCTAATACAGAGGGAAACGTGAGTGTGCTCAGAACAAAAGAACTGTGTTTCCTACACACATGGACCATATCTAGTTCAACTCTGTTTCTGAAACTGATACAAACCACAGGTCCTCTAACATCCAATTCGTTTCAGTTAAGAGCGAGAAACGTGTGAGCTTTGTTAACAATGTAGCTTCGTTTGAGCTGAAAAGCGACTGCTTTTACCTGAAACAAAGCCTTGCTTGACGAAAGACACAGTCCTGGCATTTAACTCCATTTCTGAAGGGAAACACACAGCACAGTTCTCATCCATGAAACACAATCTGCTTTACAGCAAGAAGCACGCTCTTGCTTTCTAGAGTCTCTAATACAGAGGGAAACGTGAGTGTGCTCAGAACAAAAGAACGGTGTTTCCTACACACACGGACCATATCTAGTTCAACTCTGTTTCTGAAACTGATACAAACCACAGGTCGTCTAACATCCAATGCTTTTCAGTTAAGAGCGAGAAACGTGTGAGCTTTGTGAACAATGTAGCGTCGTTTGAGCTGAAAAGCGACTGCGTTTACCTGAAACAAAGCCTTGCTTGACGAAAGACACAGTCCTGGCATTTAACTCCGTTTCTGAAGGGAATCACAAGGCACAGTTCTCATCCATGAAACACACTCTGCTTTATTGCAAGAAGCACGCTCTTGCTTTCTAGAGTCTCTAATACAGAGGGAAACGTGAGTGTGCTCAGAACAAAAGAACGATGTTTCCTACACACACGGACCATATCTAGTTCAACTCTGTTTCTGAAACTGATACAAACCACAGGTCGTCTAACATCCAATGATTTTCAGTTAAGAGTGAGAAACGTGTGAGTTTCGTGAACAAGGTAGATTCGTTTGAGCTGAAAGGTGTCTGCGTTTACCTGAAATGAAGTCTTGCTTGAAGGAAGACACAGAGCCTGGTATTTAAACCCGTTTCTGAAGGGACACACACGGCACAGTTTTCATCCATGAAACACACTCTGCTTTAGAGTAAGAAGCACGCTCATGCTTTCTAGAATCTCTAATACAGGGGGAAACGTGAGTGTGCTCAGAACAAAAGAACTGTGTTTCTTACACACACGGACCCTATCTAGTTCATCTCTGTTTCTAAAACTGATACAAACCACAGGTTGTCTAACATCCAATGCTTTTCAGTTAAGAGCGAGAAACGTGTCAGCTTTGTGAACCCTGTAGCTTCGTTTGAGGTGAAAAGCGACTGCGTTTACCTGAAACGAAATCTTGCTTGTAGGAAGACACACGCCTGGCATTTAACTCCGTTTCTGAAGGGAAACGCACGGCACAGTTCTCATCCATGAAACACACTCTGCTTTAGAGCAAGAAGCACACTCTTGCTTTCTAGAGTCTCTAATACAGAGGGAAACGTGAGTGTGCTCAGAACAAAAGAACTGTGTTTCCTACACACATGGACCATATCTAGTTCAACTCTGTTTCTGAAACTGATACAAACCACAGGTCCTCTAACATCCAATGCTTTTCGGTTAAGAGCGAGAAACGTGTGAGCTTTGTGAACAACATAGCTTGGATTGAGCTGAAAAGTGACTGCGTTTACCTGAAACGAAGTCTTGCTTAAAGGAAGACACAGAGCCTGGCATTTAACTCCGTTTCTGAAGGGAAACTCACGGCACAGTTCTCATCCATGAAACACACTCAGCTTTAGAGCAAGATGCACGCTCTTGCTTTCTAGAGTCTCTAATAAAGAGGGAAACGTGAGTGTGCTCAGAACAAAAGAACTGTGTTTCCTACACACACGGACCATATCTAGTTCAACTCTGTTTCCGAAACTGATACAAACCACAGGTTCTCTAACATCCAATTCTTTTCAGTTAAGAGCGAGAAACGTGTGAGCTTTGTGAACAATGTAGCTTCGTTTGAGCTGAAAAGTGACTGCTTTTACCTGAAACGAAGCCTTGCTTGACGAAAGACACTGTCCTGGCATTTAACTCTGTTTCTTAAGGGAAACACAAGGCACAGTTCTCATCCATGAAACACAATCTGCTTTACAGCAAGACGCACGCTCTTGCTTTCTAGAGTCTCTAATACAGAGGGAAACGTGAGTGTGCTCAGAACAAAAGAACGGTGTTTCCTACACACACGGACCATATCTAGTTCAACTCTGTTTCTGAAACTGATACAAACCACAGGTCGTCTAACATCCAATGCTTTTCAGTTAAGACCGAGAAACGTGTGAGCTTCATGAACAAGGTAGAATCGTTTGAGATGAAAAGCGACTGCGTTTACCTGAAACGAAGCCTTGCTTGACGAAAGAAACAGTCCTGGCATTTAACTCTGTTTCTGAAGGGAAACACACGGCACAGTTCTCATCCATGAAACACAATCTGCTTTAGAGCAAGAAGCACGCTCTTGCTTTCTAGAGTCTCTAATACAGAGGGAAACGTGAGTGTGCTCCGAACAAAAGAACTGTGTTTCCTACACACACGGACCATATCTAGTTCAACTCTGTTTCTGAAACTGATACAAACCACAGGTCGTCTAACATCCAATGCTTTTCAGTGAAGAGCGAGAAACGTGTCAGCTTTGTGAACAATATAGCTTCGTTTGAGGTGAAAAGCGACTGCGTTTACCTGAAACGAAATCTTGCTTGTAGGAAGACACACGCCTGGCATTTAACTCCGTTTCTGAAGGGAAACACACGGCACAGTTCTCATCCATGAAATACACTCTGCTTTAGAGCAAGAAGCACAACTTGCTTTCTAGAGTCTCTAATACAGAGGGAAACGTGAGTGTACTCAGAACAAAAGAACTGTGTTTCCTACACACACGGACCATATCTAGTTCAACTCTGTTTCTGAAACTGATACAAACCACAGGTCCTCTAACATCCAATGCTTTTCGGTTAAGAGCGAGAAACATGTGAGCTTTGTGAACAATGTAGCTTCGATTGAGCTGAGAAGTGACTGCGTTTACCTGAAACGAAGTCTTGCTTGAAGGAAGACATAGAGGCTGGCATTTAACTCCGTATCTGAAGGGAAACTCACGGCACAGTTCTCATCCATGAAACACATTCTGCTTTAGAGCAAGATGCACGCTCTTTCTTTCTAGAGTGTCTAATAAAGAGGGAAACGTGAGTGTGCTCAGAACAAAAGAACTGTGTTTCCTACACACACGGATCATATCTTGTTCAACTCTGTTTCTGAAACTGATACAAACCACAGGTCCTCTAACATCCAATGCTTTTCAGTTAAGAGCGAGAAACATGTGAGCTTCGTGAACAATGTAGCTTCATTGGAGGTGAAAATTGACTGCGTTTACCTAAAACGAAGTCTTGCTTGTAGGAAGACACACGCCTTGCATTTACTCCATTTCTGAAGGGAAACACAGGGCACAGTTCTCATCCATGAAACACACTCTGCTTTAGAGCAAGAAGCACACTCTTGCTTTCTAGACTCTCTAATACAGAGGGAAACGTGAGTGTGCTCAGAACAAAAGAACGGTGTTTCCTACACACACGGACCATATCTAGTTCAACTCTGTTTCTGAAACTGATACAAACCACAGGTCGTCTAACATCCAATGCTTTTCAGTTAAGACCGAGAAACGTGTGAGCTTCATGAACAAGGTAGAATCGTTTGAGATGAAAAGTGACTGCATTTACCTGAAACGAAGTCTTGCTTGAAGGAAGACACAGAGCCTGGCATTTAACTCCGATTCTGAAGGGAAACACACGGCACAGTTCTCATCCATGAAACACTCTCTGCTTTATTGCAAGAAGCACGCACTTGCTTTCTAGAGTCTCTAATACAGAGGGAAACGTGAGTGTGCTCAGAACAAAAGAACGATGTTTCCTACACACACGGACCATATCTAGTTCAACTCTGTTTCTGAAACTGATACAAACCACAGGTCGTCTAACATCCAATGCTTTTCAGTTAAGAGTGAGAAACGTGTGAGCTTCATGAACAAGGTAGATTCGTTTGAGCTGAAAGGTGTCTGCGTTTACCTGAAATTAAGTCTTGCTTGAAGGAAGACACAGAGCCTGGTATTTAAACCCGTTTCTGAAGGGAAACAAACGGCACAGTTCTCAACCATGAAACACACTCTGCTTTAGAGTAAGAAGCACGCTCGTGCTTTCTAGAATCTCTAATACAGGGGGAAACGTGAGTGTGCTCAGAAGAAAGAACTGTGTTTCTTACACACACGGACCCTATCTAGTTCATCTCTGTTTCTAAAACTGATACAAACCACAGGTTGTCTAACATCCAATGCTTTTCAGTTAAGAGCGAGAAACGTGTCAGCTTTGTGAACAATGTAGCTTCGTTTGAGGTGAAAAGCGACTGCGTTTACATGAAACGAAATCTTGCTTGTAGGAAGACACACGCCTGGCATTTAACTCCGTTTCTGAAGGGAAACACACGGCACAGTTCTCATCCATGAAACACACTCTGCTTTAGAGCAAGAAGCACACTCTTGCTTTCTAGAGTCTCTAATACAGAGGGAAACGTGAGAGTGCTCAGAACAAAAGAACTGTGTTTCCTACACACATGGACCATATCTAGTTCAACTCTGTTTCTGAAACTGATACAAACCACAGGTCCTCTAACATCCAATGCTTTTCGGTTAAGAGCGAGAAACATGTGAGCTTCGTGAACAATGTAGCTTCATTGGAGGTGAAAAGTGACTGCGTTTACCTAAAATGAAGTCTTGCTTGTAGGAAGACACACGCCTGGCATTTACTCCGTTTCTGAAGGCAAACACACGGCACAGTTCTCATCCATGAAACACACTCTGCTTTAGAGCAAGAAGCACGCTCTTGCTTTCTAGAGTCTCTAATAAAGAGGGAAACGTGAGTGTGCTCAGAACAAAAGAACGGTGTTTCCTACACACACGGACCATATCTAGTTCAACTCTGTTTCTGAAACTGATACAAACCACAGGTCGCATAACATCCAATGCTTTTCAGTTAAGAGCGAGAAACATGTGAGCTTTGTGAACAATGTAGCTTCGTTTGAGCTGAAAAGTGACTGCGTTTACCTGAAACGAAGCCTTGCTTGAAGAAAGACACAGTCCTGGCATTGAACTCCGTTTCTGAAGGGAAACACATGGCACACTTCTCATCCATGAAACACACTCTGCTTTAGAGCAAGAAGCACGCTCTTGCTTTCTAGTGTCTCTAATACAGAGGGAAACGTGAGTGTGCTCCGAACAAAAGAACTGTGTTTCCAACACACACGGACCATATCTAGTTCAACTCTGTTTCTGAAACTGATACAAACCACAGGTCCTCTAACATCCAATGCTTTTCGGTTAAGAGCGAGAAACGTGTGAGCTTTGTGAACAATGTAGCTTCGATTGAGCTGAAAAGTGACTGCGTTTGCCTGAAACGAAGTCTTGCTTGAAGGAAGACATAGAGACTGGCATTTAACTCCGTTTCTGAAGGGAAACTCACGGCACAGTTCTCATCCATGAAACACACTCTGCTTTAGATCAAGATGCACGCTCTTGCTTCCTAGAGTCTCTAATACAGAGGGAAACGTGAGTGTGCTCAGAACAAAAGAACTGTGTTTCCTACACACGGACCATATCTAGTTCAACTCTGTTTCTGAAACTGACACAAACCACAGGTCCTCTAACATCCAATACTTTTCAGTTAAGAGCGAGAAACGTGTGAGCTTTGTGAACAATGTAGCTTCATTTGAGCTGAAAAGTGACTGCGTTTACCTGAAACGAATACTTGCTTGTAGGAAGACACAGAGCCTGGCATTTAACTCCGTTTCTGAAGGGAAACACACAGCACAGTTCTCATCCATGAAACACACTCAGCTTTAGAGCAAGAAGCACGCTCTTGCTTTCTAGAGTCTCTAATACAGAGGGAAACATGAGTGTGCTCATAACAAAAGAACTGTGTTTCCTACTCACGGACCATATCTAGTTCAACTCTGTTTCTGAAACTGATACAAACCACAGGTCGTCTAACATCCAATGCTTTTCAGTTAAGAACGAGAAACGTGTAAGCTTTGTGAACAATGTAGCTTTGTTTGAGGTGAAAAGTGACTTCGTTTACCTGAAACGAAATCTTGCTTGTAGGAAGACACACGCCTGGCATTTAACTCCGTTTCTGAAGGGAAACACATGGCACAGTTCTCATCCATGAAACACACTCTGCTTTATTGCAAGAAGCACGCTCTTGCTTTCAAGAGTCTCTAATACAGAGGGAAACGTGAGTGTGCTCAGAAAAAAAGAACGGTGTTTCCTACACACATGGACCATATCTAGTTCAACTCTGTTTCTGAAACTGACACAAACCACAGGTCCTCTAACATCCAATGCTTTTCAGTTAAGACCGAGAAACGTGTAAGCTTTGTGAACAATGTAGCTTCGTTTGAGGTGAAAAGTGACTGCATTTACCTGAAACGAAATCTTGCTTGTAGGAAGACACACGCCTGGCATTTAACTCAGATTCTGAAGGGAAACACACGGCACAGTTCTCATCCATGAAACACACTCTGCTTTATTGCAAGAAGCACGCTCTTGCTTTCTAGAGTCTCTAATACAGAGGGAAACGTGAGTGTGCTCAGAACAAAAGAACTGTGTTTCCTACACACACGGACCATATCTAGTTCAACTCTGTTTCTGAAACTGATAAAAACCACAGGTCGTCTAACATCCAGTGCTTTTCAGTTAAGAGCGAGAAACGTGTAAGCTTTGTGAACAATGTAGCTTCGTTTGAGGTGAAAAGTGACTGCGTTTACCTGAAACGAAATCTTGCTTGTAGGAAGACACACGCCTGGCATTTAACTCCGTTTCTGAAGGGAAACACACGGCACAGTTCTCATCCATGAAACACACTCTGCTTTAGAGCAAGAAGCACGCTCTTGCTTTCTAGAGTCTCTAATGCAGAGGGAAAATTTAGTGTGCTCAGAACAAAAGAACGGTGTTTCCTACACACACGGACCATATCTAGTTCAACTCTGTTTCTGAAACTGATACAAACCACAGGTCGCCTAACATCCAATGCTTTTCAGTTAAGAGCGAGAAACATGTGAGCTTTGTGAACAATGTAGCTTTGATTGAGCTGAAAAGTGACTGCGTTTACCTGAAACGAAGCCTTGCTTGAAGAAAGACACAGTCCTGGCATTGAACTCCGTTTCTGAAGGGAAACACATGGCACACTTCTCATCCATGAAACACACTCTGCTTTAGAGCAAGAAGCACGCTCTTGCTTTCTAGTGTCTCTAATACAGAGGGAAACGTGAGTGTGCTCAGAATAAAAGAACTGTGTTTCCTACACACATGGACCATATCTAGTTCAACTCTGTTTCTGAAACTGATACA
Source organism: Onychomys leucogaster (assembly GCA_949786385.1). Taxonomy (NCBI): domain Eukaryota; kingdom Metazoa; phylum Chordata; class Mammalia; order Rodentia; family Cricetidae; genus Onychomys; species Onychomys leucogaster. The sequence goes on from CATKUP010000088.1 coordinate 187,814, forward strand.
AACCACAGGTCCTCTAACATCCAATGCTTTTCGGTTAAGAGCGAGAAACGTGTGAGCTTTGTGAACAATGTAGCTTCGATTGAGCTGAAAAGTGACTGCGTTTGCCTGAAACGAAGTCTTGCTTGAAGGAAGACATAGAGACTGGCATTTAACTCCGTTTCTGAAGGGAAACTCACGGCACAGTTCTCATCCATGAAACACACTCTGCTTTAGAGCAAGATGCACGCTCTTGCTTCCTAGAGTCTCTAATACAGAGGGAAACGTGAGTGTGCTCAGAACAAAAGAACTGTGTTTCCTACACCCACGGACCATATCTAGTTCAACTATGTTTCTGAAACTGATACAAACCACAGGTCCTCTAAAATCCAATGCTTTTCAGTTAAGAGCTAGAAACATGTGAGCTTTGTGAACAATGTAGCTTCGTTTGAGCTTAAAAGTGACTGCGTTTACCTGAAACGAAGTCTTGCTTGAAGAAACACACAGAGCCTGGCATTTAATTCCGTTTCTGAAGGAAAACACATGGCACAGTTCTTATCCATGAAACACAATCTGCTTATAACAAGAAGCACGCTCTTGCTTTCTAGAGTCTTTAATAAAGAGGGAAACGTGAGTGTGCTCAGAACAAAAGAACGGTGTTTCCTACACACACGGACCTTATCTAGTTCAACTCTGTTTCTGAAACTGATACAAACCACAGGTCGTCTAACATCCAATGCTTTTCAGTTAAGAGCGAGAAACGTGTGAGCTTTGTGAACAATGTAGCGTCGTTTGAGCTGAAAAGCGACTGCATTTACCTGAAACGAAGCCTTGCTTGACGAAAGACACAGTCCTGGCATTTAACTCCGTTTCTGAAGGGAAACACACGGCACAGTTCTCATCCATGAAACACAATCTGCTTATAGCAAGAAGCACGCTCTTGCTTTCTAGAGTCTCTAATACAGAGGGAAACGTGAGTGTGCTCAGAACAAAAGAACGATGTTTCCTACACACACGGACCATATCTAGTTCAACTCTGTTTCTTAAACTGATACAAACCACAGGTCGTCTAACATCCAATGCTTTTCAGTTAAGAGTGAGAAACGTGTGAGCTTCGTGAACAAGGTAGATTTGTTTGAGCTGAAAGGTGTCTGCGTTTACCTGAAATGAAGTCTTGCTTGAAGGAAGACACAGAGCCTGGTATTTAAACCCGTTTCTGAAGAGAAACACACGGCACAGTTCTCATCCATGAAACACACTCTGCTTTAGAGTAAGAAGCACGCTCGTGCTTTCTAGAATCTCTAATACATGGGGAAAAGTGAGTGTGCTCAGAACAAAAGAACTGTGTTTCTTACACACAGGGACCCTATCTAGTTCATCTCTGTTTCTAAAACTGATACAAACCACAGGTCGTCTAACATCCAATGCTTTTCAGTTAAGAGCGAGAAACGTGTGAGCTTTGTGAACAATGTAGCGTCGTTTGAGGTGAAAAGCGACTGTGTTTACCTGAAACGAAATCTTGCTTGTAGGAAGACACACGCCTGGCTTAACTCCGTTTCTGAAGGGAAACACACGGCACAGTTCTCATCCATGAAACACACTCTGCTTTAGAGCAAGAAGCACACTCTTGCTTTCTAGAGTCTCTAATACAGAGGGAAACGTGAGTGTGCTCAGAACAAAAGAACTGTGTTTCCTACACACGGACCATAACTAGTTCAACTCTGTTTCTGAAACTGACACAAACCACAGGTCCTCTAACATCCAATACTTTTCAGTTAAGAGCGAGAAACGTGTGAGCTTTGTGAACAATGTAGCTTCGTTTGAGCTGAAAAGTGACTGTGTTTACCTGAAACGAATACTTGCTTGTAGGAAGACACAGAGCCTGGCATTTAACTCCGTTTCTGAAGGGAAACACACAGCACAGTTCTCATCCATGAAACACACTCTGCTTTAGAGCAAGATGCACGCTCTTGCTTTCTAGAGTCTCTAATACAGAGGGAAACATGAGTGTGCTCATAACAAAAGAACTGTGTTTCCTACTCACGGACCATATCTAGTTCAACTCTGTTTCTGAAACTGATACAAACCACAGGTCCTCTAACATCCAATGCTTTTCAGTTAAGACCGAGAAACGTGTAAGCTTTGTGAACAATGTAGCTTCGTTTGAGGTGAAAAGTGACTGCATTTACCTGAAGCGAAATCTTGCTTGTAGGAAGACCCACGCCTGGCATTTAACTCCGATTCTGAAGGGAAACACACGGCACAGTTCTCATCCATGAAACACACTCTGCTTTATTGCAAGAAGCACGCTCTTGCTTTCTAGAGTCTCTAATACAGAGGGAAACGTGAGTGTGCTCAGAACAAAAGAACGGTGTTTCCTACACACACGGACCATATCTAGTTCAACTCTGTTTCTGAAACTGATACAAACCACAGGTCGTCTAACATCCAATGCTTTTCAGTTAAGAGCGAGAAACGTGTAAGCTTTGTGAACAATGTAGCTTCCTTTGAGGTGAAAAGTGACTGCGTTTACCTGAAACGAAATCTTGCTTGTAGGAAGACACACGCCTGGCATTTAACTCCATTTCTGAAGGGAAACACACGGCACAGTTCTCATCCATGAAACACACTCTGCTTTAGAGCAAGAAGCACGCTCTTGCTTTCTAGAGTCTCTAATGCACAGGGAAAATTTAGTGTGCTCAGAACAAAAGAACTGTGTTTCCTACACACACGGACCATATCTAGTTCAACTCTGTTTCTGAAACTGATACAAACCACAGGTCTTCTAACATCCAATGCTTTTCAGTTAAGAGCGAGAAACGTGTGAGCTTTGTGAACAATGTAGCTTCGTTTGAGCTGAAAAGCGACTGTGTTTACCTGAAACGAAGCCTTGCTTAAAGAAAGACACAGTCCTGGCATTGAATTCCGTTTCTGAAGGGAAACACATGGCACACTTCTCATCCATGAAACACACTCTGCTTTACAGCAAGAAGCACGCTCTTGCTTTCTAGTGTCTCTAATACAGAGGGAAACGTGAGTGTGCTCAGAACAAAAGAACTGTGTTTCCTACACACATGGACCATATCTAGTTCAACTCTGTTTCTGAAACTGATACAAACCACAGGTCCTCTAACATCCAATGCTTTTCGGTTAAGAGCGAGAAACGTGTGAGCTTTGTGAACAATGTAGCTTCGATTGAGCTGAAAAGTGACTGCGTTTGCCTGAAACGAAGTCTTGCTTGAAGGAAGACATAGAGACTGGCATTTAACTCCGTTTCTGAAGGGAAACTCACGGCACAGTTCTCATCCATGAAACACACTCTGCTTTAGAGCAAGATGCACGCTCTTGCTTCCTAGAGTCTCTAATACAGAGGGAAACGTGAGTGTGCTCAGAACAAAAGAACTGTGTTTCCTACACCCACGGACCATATCTAGTTCAACTCTGTTTCTGAAACTGATACAAACCACAGGTCCTCTAAAATCCAATGCTTTTCAGTTAAGAGTGAGAAACGTGTGAGCTTCGTGAACAAGGTAGATTTGTTTGAGCTGAAAGGTGTCTGCGTTTACCTGAAATGAAGTCTTGCTTGAAGGAAGACACAGAGCCTGGTATTTAAACCCGTTTCTGAAGAGAAACACACGGCACAGTTCTCATCCATGAAACACACTCTGCTTTAGAGTAAGAAGCACGCTCGTGCTTTCTAGAATCTCTAATACATGGGGAAAAGTGAGTGTGCTCAGAACAAAAGAACTGTGTTTCTTACACACAGGGACCCTATCTAGTTCATCTCTGTTTCTAAAACTGATACAAACCACAGGTCGTCTAACATCCAATGCTTTTCAGTTAAGAGCGAGAAACGTGTCAGCTTTGTGAACAATGTAGCTTCGTTTGAGGTGAATAGCGACTGCGTTTACCTGAAACGAAATCTTGCTTGTAGGAAGACACACGCCTGGCATTTAACTCCGATTCTGAAGGGAAACACACGGCACAGTTCTCATCCATGAAACACACTCTGCTTTATTGCAAGAAGCACGCTCTTGCTTTCTAGAGTCTCTAATACAGAGGGAAATTGAGTGTGCTCAGAACAAAAGAAAGGTGTTTCCTACACACACAGACCATATCTAGTTCAACTCTGTTTCTGAAACTGATACAAACCACAGGTCGTCTATCATCCAATGCTTTTCAGTTAAGAGCGAGAAACGTGTAAGCTTTGTGAACAATGTAGCTTCCTTTGAGGTGAAAAGTGACTGCGTTTACCTGAAACGAAATCTTGCTTGTAGGAAGACACATGCCTGGCATTTAACTCCATTTCTGAAGGGAAACACACGGCACAGTTCTCATCCATGAAACACACTCTGCTTTAGAGCAAGATGCACGCTCTTGCTTCCTAGAGTCTCTAATACAGAGGGAAACGTGAGTGTGCTCAGAACAAAAGAACTGTGTTTCCTACACCCACGGACCATATCTAGTTCAACTCTGTTTCTGAAACTGATACAAACCACAGGTCCTCTAAAATCCAATGCTTTTCAGTTAAGAGCTAGAAACATGTGAGCTTTGTGAACAATGTAGATTCGTTTGAGCTTAAAAGTGACTGCGTTTACCTGAAACGAAGTCTTGCTTGAAGAAACACACAGAGCCTGGCATTTAACTCCGTTTCTGAAGGAAAACACATGGCACAGTTCTTATCCATGAAACACAATCTGCTTATAACAAGAAGCACGCTCTTGCTTTCTAGAGTCTTTAATAAAGAGGGAAACGTGAGTGTGCTCAGAACAAAAGAACTGTGTTTCCTACTCACGGACCATATCTAGTTCAACTCTGTTTCTGAAACTGATACAAACCACAGGTCCTCTAACATCCAATGCTTTTCAGTTAAGAGCGAGAAACGTGTGAGCTTTGTGAACAATGTAGCTTCGATTGAGCTGAAAAGTGACTGCGTTTGCCTGAAACGAAGTCTTGCTTGAAGGAAGACATAGAGACTGGCATTTAACTCCGTTTCTGAAGGGAAACTCACGGCACAGTTCTCATCCATGAAACACACTCTGCTTTAGAGCAAGATGCACTCTCTTGCTTCCTAGAGTCTCTAATACAGAGGGAAACGTGAGTGTGCTCAGAACAAAAGAACTGTGTTTCCTACACCCACGGACCATATCTAGTTCAACTCTGTTTCTGAAACTGATACAAACCACAGGTCCTCTAAAATCCAATGCTTTTCAGTTAAGAGCTAGAAACATGTGAGCTTTGTGAACAATGTAGCTTCGTTTGAGCTTAAAAGTGACTGCGTTTACCTGAAATGAAGTCTTGCTTGAAGAAACACACAGAGCCTGGCATTTAACTCCGTTTCTGAAGGAAAACACATGGCACAGTTCTTATCCATGAAACACAATCTGCTTATAACAAGAAGCACGCTCTTGCTTTCTAGAGTCTTTAATAAAGAGGGAAACGTGAGTGTGCTCAGAACAAAAGAACTGTGTTTCCTACTCACGGACCATATCTAGTTCAACTCTGTTTCTGAAACTGATACAAACCACAGGTCCTCTAACATTCAATGCTTTTCAGTTAAGAGCGAGAAACATGTGAGCTTTGTGAACAATGTAGCTTCGTTTTAGCTGAAAAGTGACTGCATTTACCTGAAACGAAGTCTTGCTTGAAGGAAGACACAGAGCCTGGCATTTAACTGCGATTCTGAAGGGAAACACACGGCACAGTTCTCATCCATGAAACACACTCTGCTTTCTTGCAAGAAGCACGCTCTTGCTTTCTAGAGTCTCTAATACAGAGGGAAACGTGAGTGTGCTCAGAACAAAAGAACGATGTTTCCTACACACACGGACCATATCTAGTTCAACTCTGTTTCTTAAACTGATACAAACCACAGGTCGTCTAACATCCAATGCTTTTCAGTTAAGAGTGAGAAACGTGTGAGCTTCGTGAACAAGGTAGATTTGTTTGTGCTGAAAGGTGTCTGCGTTTACCTGAAATGAAGTCTTGCTTGAAGGAAGACACAGAGCCTGGTATTTAAACCCGTTTCTGAAGAGAAACACACGGCACAGTTCTCATCCATGAAACACACTCTGCTTTAGAGTAAGAAGCACGCTCGTGCTTTCTAGAATCTCTAATACATGGGGAAAAGTGAGTGTGCTCAGAACAAAAGAACTGTGTTTCTTACACACTGGGACCCTATCTAGTTCATCTCTGTTTCTAATACTGATACAAACCACAGGTCGTCTAACATCCAATGCTTTTCAGTTAAGAGCGAGAAACGTGTCAGCTTTGTGAACAATGTAGCTTTGTTTGAGGTGAAAAGTGACTTCGTTTACCTGAAACGAAATCTTGCTTGTAGGAAGACACACGCCTGGCATTTAACTCCGTTTCTGAAGGGAAACACACGGCACAGTTCTCATCCATGAAACACACTCTGCTTTATTGCAAGAAGCACGCTCTTGCTTTCAAGAGTCTCTAATACAGAGGGAAACGTGAGTGTGCTCAGAAAAAAAGAACGGTGTTTCCTACACACACGGACCATATCTAGTTCAACTCTGTTTCTGAAACTGACACAAACCACAGGTCCTCTAACATCCAATGCTTTTCAGTTAAGACCGAGAAACGTGTAAGCTTTGTGAACAATGTAGCTTCGTTTGAGGTGAAAAGTGACTGCATTTACCTGAAACGAAATCTTGCTTGTAGGAAGACACACGCCTGGCATTTAACTCAGATTCTGAAGGGAAACACACGGCACAGTTCTCATCCATGAAACACACTCTGCTTTATTGCAAGAAGCACGCTCTTGCTTTCTAGAGTCTCTAATACAGAGGGAAACGTGAGTGTGCTCAGAACAAAAGAACGGTGTTTCCTACACACACGGACCATATCTAGTTCAACTCTGTTTCTGAAACTGATACAAACCACAGGTCGTCTAACATCCAGTGCTTTTCAGTTAAGAGCGAGAAACGTGTAAGCTTTGTGAACAATGTAGCTTCGTTTGAGGTGAAAAGTGACTGCGTTTACCTGAAACGAAATCTTGCTTGTAGGAAGACACACGCCTGGCATTTAACTCCGTTTCTGAAGGGAAACACACGGCACAGTTCTCATCCATGAAACACACTCTGCTTTAGAGCAAGAAGCACGCTCTTGCTTTCTAGAGTCTCTAATGCAGAGGGAAAATTTAGTGTGCTCAGAACAAAAGAACGGTGTTTCCTACACACACGGACCATATCTAGTTCAACTCTGTTTCTGAAACTGATACAAACCACAGGTCGCCTAACATCCAATGCTTTTCAGTTAAGAGCGAGAAACATGTGAGCTTTGTGAACAATGTAGCTTCGATTGAGCTGAAAAGTGACTGCGTTTACCTGAAACGAAGCCTTGCTTGAAGAAAGACACAGTCCTGGCATTGAACTCCGTTTCTGAAGGGAAACACATGGCACACTTCTCATCCATGAAACACACTCTGCTTTAGAGCAAGAAGCACGCTCTTGCTTTCTAGTGTCTCTAATACAGAGGGAAACGTGAGTGTGCTCAGAACAAAAGAACTGTGTTTCCTACACACATGGACCATATCTAGTTCAACTCTGTTTCTGAAACTGATACAAACCACAGGTCCTCTAACATCCAATGCTTTTCGGTTAAGAGCGAGAAACGTGTGAGCTTTGTGAACAATGTAGCTTCGATTGAGCTGAAAAGTGACTGCGTTTGCCTGAAACGAAGTCTTGCTTGAAGGAAGACATAGAGACTGGCATTTAACTCCGTTTCTGAAGGGAAACTCACGGCACAGTTCTCATCCATGAAACACACTCTGCTTTAGAGCAAGATGCACGCTCTTGCTTCCTAGAGTCTCTAATACAGAGGGAAACGTGAGTGTGCTCAGAACAAAAGAACTGTGTTTCCTACACCCACGGACCATATCTAGTTCAACTCTGTTTCTGAAACTGATACAAACCACAGGTCCTCTAAAATCCAATGCTTTTCAGTTAAGAGCTAGAAACATGTGAGCTTTGTGAACAATGTAGCTTCGTTTGAGCTTAAAAGTGACTGCGTTTACCTGAAACGAAGTCTTGCTTGAAGAAACACACAGAGCCTGGCATTTAATTCCGTTTCTGAAGGAAAACACATGGCACAGTTCTTATCCATGAAACACAATCTGCTTATAACAAGAAGCACGCTCTTGCTTTCTAGAGTCTTTAATAAAGAGGGAAACGTGAGTGTGCTCAGAACAAAAGAACGGTGTTTCCTACACACACGGACCTTATCTAGTTCAACTCTGTTTCTGAAACTGATACAAACCACAGGTCCTCTAACATCCAATGCTTTTCAGTTAAGAGCGAGAAACGTGTGAGCTTTGTGAACAATGTAGCGTCGTTTGAGCTGAAAAGCGACTGCATTTACCTGAAACGAAGCCTTGCTTGACGAAAGACACAGTCCTGGCATTTAACTCCGTTTCTGAAGGGAAACACACGGCACAGTTCTCATCCATGAAACACAATCTGCTTATAGCAAGAAGCACGCTCTTGCTTTCTAGAGTCTCTAATACAGAGGGAAACGTGAGTGTGCTCAGAACAAAAGAACTGTGTTTCCTACTCACGGACCATATCTAGTTCAACTCTGTTTCTGAAACTGATACAAACCACAGGTCCTCTAACATCCAATGCTTTTCAGTTAAGAGCGAGAAACGTGTGAGCTTTGTTAATCAATGTAGCTTCGTTTTAGCTGAAAAGTGACTGCATTTACCTGAAACGAAGTCTTGCTTGAAGGAAGACACAGAGCCTGGCATTTAACTCCGATTCTGAAGGGAAACACACGGCACAGTTCTCATCCATGAAACACACTCTGCTTTCTTGCAAGAAGCACGCTCTTGCTTTCTAGAGTCTCTAATACAGAGGGAAACGTGAGTGTGCTCAGAACAAAAGAACGATGTTTCCTACACACACGGACCATATCTAGTTCAACTCTGTTTCTTAAACTGATACAAACCACAGGTCGTCTAACATCCAATGCTTTTCAGTTAAGAGTGAGAAACGTGTGAGCTTCGTGAACAAGGTAGATTTGTTTGAGCTGAAAGGTGTCTGCGTTTACCTGAAATGAAGTCTTGCTTGAAGGAAGACACAGAGCCTGGTATTTAAACCCGTTTCTGAAGAGAAACACACGGCACAGTTCTCATCCATGAAACACACTCTGCTTTAGAGTAAGAAGCACGCTCGTGCTTTCTAGAATCTCTAATACATGGGGAAAAGTGAGTGTGCTCAGAACAAAAGAACTGTGTTTCTTACACACAGGGACCCTATCTAGTTCATCTCTGTTTCTAAAACTGATACAAACCACAGGTCGTCTAACATCCAATGCTTTTCAGTTAAGAGCGAGAAACGTGTCAGCTTTGTGAACAATGTAGCTTCGTTTGAGGTGAAAAGCGACTGTGTTTACCTGAAACGAAATCTTGCTTGTAGGAAGACACACGCCTGGCTTAACTCCGTTTCTGAAGGGAAACACACGGCACAGTTCTCATCCATGAAACACACTCTGCTTTAGAGCAAGAAGCACACTCTTGCTTTCTAGAGTCTCTAATACAGAGGGAAACGTGAGTGTGCTCAGAACAAAAGAACTGTGTTTCCTACACACGGACCATAACTAGTTCAACTCTGTTTCTGAAACTGACACAAACCACAGGTCCTCTAACATCCAATACTTTTCAGTTAAGAGCGAGAAACGTGTGAGCTTTGTGAACAATGTAGCTTCGATTGAGCTGAAAAGTGACTGCGTTTACCTGAAACGAATACTTGCTTGTAGGAAGACACAGAGCCTGGCATTTAACTCCGTTTCTGAAGGGAAACACACAGCACAGTTCTCATCCATGAAACACACTCTGCTTTAGAGCAAGATGCACGCTCTTGCTTTCTAGAGTCTCTAATACAGAGGGAAACATGAGTGTGCTCATAACAAAAGAACTGTGTTTCCTACTCACGGACCATATCTAGTTCAACTCTGTTTCTGAAACTGATACAAACCACAGGTCCTCTAACATCCAATGCTTTTCAGTTAAGAGCGAGAAACGTGTAAGCTTTGTGAACAATGTAGCTTTGTTTGAGGTGAAAAGTGACTGCGTTTACCTGAAACGAAATCTTGCTTGTAGGAAGACACACGCCTGGCATTTAACTCCGTTTCTGAAGGGAAACACACGGCACAGTTCTCATCCATGAAACACACTCTGCTTTATTGCAAGAAGCACGCTCTTGCTTTCTAGAGTCTCTAATACAGAGGGAAACGTGAGTGTGCTCAGAACCAAAGAACGGTGTTTCCTACACACACGGACCATATCTAGTTCAACTCTGTTTCTGAAACTGATACAAACCACAGGTCCTCTAACATCCAATGCTTTTCAGTTAAGACCGAGAAACGTGTAAGCTTTGTGAACAATGTAGCTTCGTTTGAGGTGAAAAGTGACTGCATTTACCTGAAACGAAATCTTGCTTGTAGGAAGACCCACGCCTGGCATTTAACTCCGATTCTGAAGGGAAACACACGGCACAGTTCTCATCCATGAAACACACTCTGCTTTATTGCAAGAAGCACGCTCTTGCTTTCTAGAGTCTCTAATACAGAGGGAAACGTGAGTGTGCTCAGAACAAAAGAACGGTGTTTCCTACACACACGGACCATATCTAGTTCAACTCTGTTTCTGAAACTGATACAAACCACAGGTCGTCTAACATCCAATGCTTTTCAGTTAAGAGCGAGAAACGTGTAAGCTTTGTGAACAATGTAGCTTCCTTTGAGGTGAAAAGTGACTGCGTTTACCTGAAACGAAATCTTGCTTGTAGGAAGACACACGCCTGGCATTTAACTCCATTTCTGAAGGGAAACACACGGCACAGTTCTCATCCATGAAACACACTCTGCTTTAGAGCAAGAAGCACGCTCTTGCTTTCTAGAGTCTCTAATGCAGAGGGAAAATTAAGTGTGCTCAGAACAAAAGAACTGTGTTTCCTACACACACGGACCATATCTAGTTCAACTCTGTTTCTGAAACTGATACAAACCACAGGTCTTCTAACATCCAATGCTTTTCAGTTAAGAGCGAGAAACGTGTGAGCTTTGTGAACAATGTAGCTTCGTTTGAGCTGAAAAGCGACTGTGTTTACCTGAAACGAAGCCTTGCTTAAAGAAAGACACAGTCCTGGCATTGAATTCCGTTTCTGAAGGGAAACACATGGCACACTTCTCATCCATGAAACACACTCTGCTTTAGAGCAAGAAGCACGCTCTTGCTTTCTAGTGTCTCTAATACAGAGGGAAACGTGAGTGTGCTCAGAACAAAAGAACTGTGTTTCCTACACACATGGACCATATCTAGTTCAACTCTGTTTCTGAAACTGATACAAACCACAGGTCCTCTAACATCCAATGCTTTTCGGTTAAGAGCGAGAAACGTGTGAGCTTTGTGAACAATGTAGCTTCGATTGAGCTGAAAAGTGACTGCGTTTGCCTGAAACGAAGTCTTGCTTGAAGGAAGACATAGAGACTGGCATTTAACTCCGTTTCTGAAGGGAAACTCACGGCACAGTTCTCATCCATGAAACACACTCTGCTTTAGAGCAAGATGCACGCTCTTGCTTCCTAGAGTCTCTAATACAGAGGGAAACGTGAGTGTGCTCAGAACAAAAGAACTGTGTTTCCTACACCCACGGACCATATCTAGTTCAACTCTGTTTCTGAAACTGATACAAACCACAGGTCCTCTAAAATCCAATGCTTTTCAGTTAAGAGCTAGAAACATGTGAGCTTTGTGAACAATGTAGCTTCGTTTGAGCTTAAAAGTGACTGCGTTTACCTGAAACGAAGTCTTGCTTGAAGAAACACACAGAGCCTGGCATTTAACTCCGTTTCTGAAGGAAAACACATGGCACAGTTCTTATCCATGAAACACAATCTGCTTATAACAAGAAGCACGCTCTTGCTTTCTAGAGTCTTTAATAAAGAGGGAAACGTGAGTGTGCTCAGAACAAAAGAACTGTGTTTCCTACTCACGGACCATATCTAGTTCAACGCTGTTTCTGAAACTGATACAAACCACAGGTCCTCTAATATCCAATGCTTTTCAGTTAAGAGCGAGAAACATGTGAGCTTTGTGAACAATGTAGCTTCGTTTTAGCTGAAAAGTGACTGCATTTACCTGAAACGAAGTCTTGCTTGAAGGAAGACACAGAGCCTGGCATTTAACTCCGATTCTGAAGGGAAACACACGGCACAGTTCTCATCCATGAAACACACTCTGCTTTCTTGCAAGAAGCACGCTCTTGCTTTCAAGAGTCTCTAATACAGAGGGAAACGTGAGTGTGCTCAGAACAAAAGAACGATGATTCCTACACACACGGACCATATCTAGTTCAACTCTGTTTCTTAAACTGATACAAACCACAGGTCGTCTAACATCCAATGCTTTTCAGTTAAGAGTGAGAAACGTGTGAGCTTCGTGAACAAGGTAGATTTGTTTGAGCTGAAAGGTGTCTGCGTTTACCTGAAATGAAGTCTTGCTTGAAGGAAGACACAGAGCCTGGTATTTAAACCCGTTTCTGAAGAGAAACACACGGCACAGTTCTCATCCATGAAACACACTCTGCTTTAGAGTAAGAAGCACGCTCGTGCTTTCTAGAATCTCTAATACATGGGGAAAAGTGAGTGTGCTCAGAACAAAAGAACTGTGTTTCTTACACACAGGGACCCTATCTAGTTCATCTCTGTTTCTAAAACTGATACAAACCACAGGTCGTCTAACATCCAATGCTTTTCAGTTAAGAGCGAGAAACGTGTCAGCTTTGTGAACAATGTAGCTTCGTTTGAGGTGAAAAGCGACTGTGTTTACCTGAAACGAAATCTTGCTTGTAGGAAGACACACGCCTGGCTTAACTCCGTTTCTGAAGGGAAACACACGGCACAGTTCTCATCCATGAAACACACTCTTTTTTAGAGCAAGAAGCACACTCTTGCTTTCTAGAGTCTCTAATACAGAGGGAAACGTGAGTGTGCTCAGAACAAAAGAACTGTGTTTCCTACACACGGACCATAACTAGTTCAACTCTGTTTCTGAAACTGACACAAACCACAGGTCCTCTAACATCCAATACTTTTCAGTTAAGAGCGAGAAACGTGTGAGCTTTGTGAACAATGTAGCTTCGATTGAGCTGAAAAGTGACTGCGTTTACCTGAAACGAATACTTGCTTGTAGGAAGACACAGAGCCTGGCATTTAACTCCGTTTCTGAAGGGAAACACACAGCACAGTTCTCATCCATGAAACACACTCTGCTTTAGAGCAAGATGCACGCTCTTGCTTTCTAGAGTCTCTAATACAGAGGGAAACATGAGTGTGCTCATAACAAAAGAACTGTGTTTCCTACTCACGGACCATATCTAGTTCAACTCTGTTTCTGAAACTGATACAAACCACAGGTCCTCTAACATCCAATGCTTTTCAGTTAAGAGCGAGAAACGTGTAAGCTTTGTGAACAATGTAGCTTTGTTTGAGGTGAAAAGTGACTGCGTTTACCTGAAACGAAATCTTGCTTGTAGGAAGACACACGCCTGGCATTTAACTCCGTTTCTGAAGGGAAACACACGGCACAGTTCTCATCCATGAAACACACTCTGCTTTATTGCAAGAAGCACGCTCTTGCTTTCTAGAGTCTCTAATACAGAGGGAAACGTGAGTGTGCTCAGAACCAAAGAACGGTGTTTCCTACACACACGGACCATATCTAGTTCAACTCTGTTTCTGAAACTGATACAAACCACAGGTCCTCTAACATCCAATGCTTTTCAGTTAAGACCGAGAAACGTGTAAGCTTTGTGAACAATGTAGCTTCGTTTGAGGTGAAAAGTGACTGCATTTACCTGAAACGAAATCTTGCTTGTAGGAAGACCCACGCCTGGCATTTAACTCCGATTCTGAAGGGAAACACACGGCACAGTTCTCATCCATGAAACACACTCTGCTTTATTGCAAGAAGCACGCTCTTGCTTTCTAGAGTCTCTAATACAGAGGGAAACGTGAGTGTGCTCAGAACAAAAGAACGGTGTTTCCTACACACACGGACCATATCTAGTTCAACTCTGTTTCTGAAACTGATACAAACCACAGGTCGTCTAACATCCAATGCTTTTCAGTTAAGAGCGAGAAACGTGTAAGCTTTGTGAACAATGTAGCTTCCTTTGAGGTGAAAAGTGACTGCGTTTACCTGAAACGAAATCTTGCTTGTAGGAAGACACACGCCTGGCATTTAACTCCATTTCTGAAGGGAAACACACGGCACAGTTCTCATCCATGAAACACACTCTGCTTTAGAGCAAGAAGCACGCTCTTGCTTTCTAGAGTCTCTAATGCAGAGGGAAAATTAAGTGTGCTCAGAACAAAAGAACTGTGTTTCCTACACACACGGACCATATCTAGTTCAACTCTGTTTCTGAAACTGATACAAACCACAGGTCTTCTAACATCCAATGCTTTTCAGTTAAGAGCGAGAAACGTGTGAGCTTTGTGAACAATGTAGCTTCGTTTGAGCTGAAAAGCGACTGTGTTTACCTGAAACGAAGCCTTGCTTAAAGAAAGACACAGTCCTGGCATTGAATTCCGTTTCTGAAGGGAAACACATGGCACACTTCTCATCCATGAAACACACTCTGCTTTAGAGCAAGAAGCACGCTCTTGCTTTCTAGTGTCTCTAATACAGAGGGAAACGTGAGTGTGCTCAGAACAAAAGAACTGTGTTTCCTACACACATGGACCATATCTAGTTCAACTCTGTTTCTGAAACTGATACAAACCACAGGTCCTCTAACATCCAATGCTTTTCGGTTAAGAGCGAGAAACGTGTGAGCTTTGTGAACAATGTAGCTTCGATTGAGCTGAAAAGTGACTGCGTTTGCCTGAAACGAAGTCTTGCTTGAAGGAAGACATAGAGACTGGCATTTAACTCCGTTTCTGAAGGGAAACTCACGGCACAGTTCTCATCCATGAAACACACTCTGCTTTAGAGCAAGATGCACGCTCTTGCTTCCTAGAGTCTCTAATACAGAGGGAAACGTGAGTGTGCTCAGAACAAAAGAACTGTGTTTCCTACACCCACGGACCATATCTAGTTCAACTCTGTTTCTGAAACTGATACAAACCACAGGTCCTCTAAAATCCAATGCTTTTCAGTTAAGAGCTAGAAACATGTGAGCTTTGTGAACAATGTAGCTTCGTTTGAGCTTAAAAGTGACTGCGTTTACCTGAAACGAAGTCTTGCTTGAAGAAACACACAGAGCCTGGCATTTAACTCCGTTTCTGAAGGAAAACACATGGCACAGTTCTTATCCATGAAACACAATCTGCTTATAACAAGAAGCACGCTCTTGCTTTCTAGAGTCTTTAATAAAGAGGGAAACGTGAGTGTGCTCAGAACAAAAGAACTGTGTTTCCTACTCACGGACCATATCTAGTTCAACGCTGTTTCTGAAACTGATACAAACCACAGGTCCTCTAATATCCAATGCTTTTCAGTTAAGAGCGAGAAACATGTGAGCTTTGTGAACAATGTAGCTTCGTTTTAGCTGAAAAGTGACTGCATTTACCTGAAACGAAGTCTTGCTTGAAGGAAGACACAGAGCCTGGCATTTAACTCCGATTCTGAAGGGAAACACACGGCACAGTTCTCATCCATGAAACACACTCTGCTTTCTTGCAAGAAGCACGCTCTTGCTTTCAAGAGTCTCTAATACAGAGGGAAACGTGAGTGTGCTCAGAACAAAAGAACGATGATTCCTACACACACGGACCATATCTAGTTCAACTCTGTTTCTTAAACTGATACAAACCACAGGTCGTCTAACATCCAATGCTTTTCAGTTAAGAGTGAGAAACGTGTGAGCTTCGTGAACAAGGTAGATTTGTTTGAGCTGAAAGGTGTCTGCGTTTACCTGAAATGAAGTCTTGCTTGAAGGAAGACACAGAGCCTGGTATTTAAACCCGTTTCTGAAGAGAAACACACGGCACAGTTCTCATCCATGAAACACACTCTGCTTTAGAGTAAGAAGCACGCTCGTGCTTTCTAGAATCTCTAATACATGGGGAAAAGTGAGTGTGCTCAGAACAAAAGAACTGTGTTTCTTACACACAGGGACCCTATCTAGTTCATCTCTGTTTCTAAAACTGATACAAACCACAGGTCGTCTAACATCCAATGCTTTTCAGTTAAGAGCGAGAAACGTGTCAGCTTTGTGAACAATGTAGCTTCGTTTGAGGTGAAAAGCGACTGTGTTTACCTGAAACGAAATCTTGCTTGTAGGAAGACACACGCCTGGCTTAACTCCGTTTCTGAAGGGAAACACACGGCACAGTTCTCATCCATGAAACACACTCTGCTTTAGAGCAAGAAGCACACTCTTGCTTTCTAGAGTCTCTAATACAGAGGGAAACGTGAGTGTGCTCAGAACAAAAGAACTGTGTTTCCTACACACGGACCATAACTAGTTCAACTCTGTTTCTGAAACTGACACAAACCACAGGTCCTCTAACATCCAATACTTTTCAGTTAAGAGCGAGAAACGTGTGAGCTTTGTGAACAATGTAGCTTCGTTTGAGCTGAAAAGTGACTGCGTTTACCTGAAACGAATACTTGCTTGTAGGAAGACACAGAGCCTGGCATTTAACTCCGTTTCTGAAGGGAAACACACAGCACAGTTCTCATCCATGAAACACACTCTGCTTTAGAGCAAGATGCACGCTCTTGCTTTCTAGAGTCTCTAATACAGAGGGAAACATGAGTGTGCTCATAACAAAAGAACTGTGTTTCCTACTCACGGACCATATCTAGTTCAACTCTGTTTCTGAAACTGATACAAACCACAGGTCCTCTAACATCCAATGCTTTTCAGTTAAGAGCGAGAAACGTGTAAGCTTTGTGAACAATGTAGCTTTGTTTGAGGTGAAAAGTGACTGTGTTTACCTGAAACGAAATCTTGCTTGTAGGAAGACACACGCCTGGCATTTAACTCCGTTTCTGAAGGGAAACACACGGCACAGTTCTCATCCATGAAACACACTCTGCTTTATTGCAAGAAGCACGCTCTTGCTTTCTAGAGTCTCTAATACAGAGGGAAACGTGAGTGTGCTCAGAACCAAAGAACGGTGTTTCCTACACACACGGACCATATCTAGTTCAACTCTGTTTCTGAAACTGATACAAACCACAGGTCCTCTAACATCCAATGCTTTTCAGTTAAGACCGAGAAACGTGTAAGCTTTGTGAACAATGTAGCTTCGTTTGAGGTGAAAAGTGACTGCATTTACCTGAAACGAAATATTGCTTGTAGGAAGACCCACGCCTGGCATTTAACTCCGATTCTGAAGGGAAACACACGGCACAGTTCTCATCCATGAAACACACTCTGCTTTATTGCAAGAAGCACGCTCTTGCTTTCTAGAGTCTCTAATACAGAGGGAAACGTGAGTGTGCTCAGAACAAAAGAACGGTGTTTCCTACACACACGGACCATATCTAGTTCAACTCTGTTTCTGAAACTGATACAAACCACAAGTCGTCTAACATCCAATGCTTTTCATTTAGGAGCGAGAAACGTGTAAGCTTTGTGAACAATGTAGCTTCCTTTGAGGTGAAAAGTGACTGCGTTTACCTGAAACGAAATCTTGCTTGTAGGAAGACACACGCCTGGCATTTAACTCCATTTCTGAAGGGAAACACACGGCACAGTTCTCATCCATGAAACACACTCTGCTTTAGAGCAAGAAGCACGCTCTTGCTTTCTAGAGTCTCTAATGCAGAGGGAAAATTTAGTGTGCTCAGAACAAAAGAACTGTGTTTCCTACACACACGGACCATATCTAGTTCAACTCTGTTTCTGAAACTGATACAAACCACAGGTCTTCTAACATCCAATGCTTTTCAGTTAAGAGCGAGAAACGTGTGAGCTTTGTGAACAATGTAGCTTCGTTTGAGCTGAAAAGCGACTGTGTTTACCTGAAACGAAGCCTTGCTTAAAGAAAGACACAGTCCTGGCATTGAATTCCGTTTCTGAAGGGAAACACATGGCACACTTCTCATCCATGAAACACACTCTGCTTTAGAGCAAGAAGCACGCTCTTGCTTTCTAGTGTCTCTAATACAGAGGGAAACGTGAGTGTGCTCAGAACAAAAGAACTGTGTTTCCTACACACATGGACCATATCTAGTTCAACTCTGTTTCTGAAACTGATACAAACCACAGGTCCTCTAACATCCAATGCTTTTCGGTTAAGAGCGAGAAACGTGTGAGCTTTGTGAACAATGTAGCTTCGATTGAGCTGAAAAGTGACTGCGTTTGCCTGAAACGAAGTCTTGCTTGAAGGAAGACATAGAGACTGGCATTTAACTCCGTTTCTGAAGGGAAACTCACGGCACAGTTCTCATCTATGAAATACACTCTGCTTTAGAGCAAGATGCACGCTCTTGCTTCCTAGAGTCTCTAATACAGAGGGAAACGTGAGTGTGCTCAGAACAAAAGAACTGTGTTTCCTACACCCACGGACCATATCTAGTTCAACTCTGTTTCTGAAACTGATACAAACCACAGGTCCTCTAAAATCCAATGCTTTTCAGTTAAGAGCTAGAAACATGTGAGCTTTGTGAACAATGTAGCTTCGTTTGAGCTTAAAAGTGACTGCGTTTACCTGAAACGAAGTCTTGCTTGAAGAAACACACAGAGCCTGGCATTTAACTCCGTTTCTGAAGGAAAACACATGGCACAGTTCTTATCCATGAAACAGAATCTGCTTATAACAAGAAGCACGCTCTTGCTTTCTAGAGTCTTTAATAAAGAGGGAAACGTGAGTGTGCTCAGAACAAAAGAACTGTGTTTCCTACTCACGGACCATATCTAGTTCAACGCTCTTTCTGAAACTGATACAAACCACAGGTCCTCTAATATCCAATGCTTTTCAGTTAAGAGCGAGAAACATGTGAGCTCTGTGAACAATGTAGCTTCGTTTTAGCTGAAAAGTGACTGCATTTACCTGAAACGAAGTCTTGCTTGAAGGAAGACACAGAGCCTGGCATTTAACTCCGATTCTGAAGGGAAACACACGGCACAGTTCTCATCCATGAAACACACTCTGCTTTCTTGCAAGAAGCACGCTCTTGCTTTCTAGAGTCTCTAATACAGAGGGAAACGTGAGTGTGCTCAGAACAAAAGAACGATGATTCCTACACACACGGACCATATCTAGTTCAACTCTGTTTCTTAAACTGATACAAACCACAGGTCGTCTAACATCCAATGCTTTTCAGTTAAGAGTGAGAAACTTGTGAGCTTCGTGAACAAGGTAGATTTGTTTGAGCTGAAAGGTGTCTGCGTTTACCTGAAATGAAGTCTTGCTTGAAGGAAGACACAGAGCCTGGTATTTAAACCCGTTTCTGAAGAGAAACACACGGCACAGTTCTCATCCATGAAACACACTCTGCTTTAGAGTAAGAAGCACGCTCGTGCTTTCTAGAATCTCTAATACATGGGGAAAAGTGAGTGTGCTCAGAACAAA
Source organism: Onychomys leucogaster (assembly GCA_949786385.1). NCBI lineage: Eukaryota > Metazoa > Chordata > Mammalia > Rodentia > Cricetidae > Onychomys > Onychomys leucogaster. The sequence continues at coordinate 207,344 of CATKUP010000088.1, forward strand.
AGAACTGTGTTTCTTACACACAGGGACCCTATCTAGTTCATCTCTGTTTCTAAAACTGATACAAACCACAGGTCGTCTAACATCCAATGCTTTTCAGTTAAGAGCGAGAAACGTGTCAGCTTTGTGAACAATGTAGCTTCGTTTGAGGTGAAAAGCGACTGCGTTTACCTGAAACGAAATCTTGCTTGTAGGAAGACACACGCCTGGCATTTAACTCCGATTCTGAAGGGAAACACACGGCACAGTTCTCATCCATGAAACACACTCTGCTTTATTGCAAGAAGCACGCTCTTGCTTTCTAGAGTCTCTAATACAGAGGGAAACGTGAGTGTGATCAGAACAAAAGAACGGTGTTTCCTACACACACGGACCATATCTAGTTCAACTCTGTTTCTGAAACTGCTACAAACCACAGGTCGTCTATCATCCAATGCTTTTCAGTTAAGAGCGAGAAACGTGTAAGCTTTGTGAACAATGTAGCTTCCTTTGAGGTGAAAAGTGACTGCGTTTACCTGAAACGAAATCTTGCTTGTAGGAAGACACACGCCTGGCATTTAACTCCATTTCTGAAGGGAAACACACGGCACAGTTCTCATCCATGAAACACACTCTGCTTTAGAGCAAGATGCACGCTCTTGCTTCCTAGAGTCTCTAATACAGAGGGAAACGTGAGTGTGCTCAGAACAAAAGAACTGTGTTTCCTACACCCACGGACCATATCTAGTTCAACTCTGTTTCTGAAACTGATACAAACCACAGGTCCTCTAAAATCCAATGCTTTTCAGTTAAGAGCTAGAAACATGTGAGCTTTGTGAACAATGTAGCTTCGTTTGAGCTTAAAAGTGACTGCGTTTACCTGAAACGAAGTCTTGCTTGAAGAAACACACAGAGCCTGGCATTTAACTCCGTTTCTGAAGGAAAACACATGGCACAGTTCTTATCCATGAAACACAATCTGCTTATAACAAGAAGCACGCTCTTGCTTTCTAGAGTCTTTAATAAAGAGGGAAACGTGAGTGTGCTCAGAACAAAAGAACTGTGTTTCCTACTCACGGACCATATCTAGTTCAACTCTGTTTCTGAAACTGATACAAACCACAGGTCCTCTAACATCCAATGCTTTTCAGTTAAGAGCGAGAAACGTGTGAGCTTTGTGAACAATGTAGCTTCGATTGAGCTGAAAAGTGACTGCGTTTGCCTGAAACGAAGTCTTGCTTGAAGGAAGACATAGAGACTGGCATTTAACTCCGTTTCTGAAGGGAAACTCACGGCACAGTTCTCATCCATGAAACACACTCTGCTTTAGAGCAAGATGCACGCTCTTGCTTCCTAGAGTCTCTAATACAGAGGGAAACGTGAGTGTGCTCAGAACAAAAGAACTGTGTTTCCTACACCCACGGACCATATCTAGTTCAACTCTGTTTCTGAAACTGATACAAACCACAGGTCCTCTAAAATCCAATGCTTTTCAGTTAAGAGCTAGAAACATGTGAGCTTTGTGAACAATGTAGCTTCGTTTGAGCTTAAAAGTGACTGCGTTTACCTGAAACGAAGTCTTGCTTGAAGAAACACACAGAGCCTGGCATTTAACTCCGTTTCTGAAGGAAAACACATGGCACAGTTCTTATCCATGAAACACAATCTGCTTATAACAAGAAGCACGCTCTTGCTTTCTAGAGTCTTTAATAAAGAGGGAAACGTGAGTGTGCTCAGAACAAAAGAACTGTGTTTCCTACTCACGGACCATATCTAGTTCAACTCTGTTTCTGAAACTGATACAAACCACAGGTCCTCTAACATCCAATGCTTTTCAGTTAAGAGCGAGAAACATGTGAGCTTTGTGAACAATGTAGCTTCGTTTTAGCTGAAAAGTGACTGCATTTACCTGAAACGAAGTCTTGCTTGAAGGAAGACACAGAGCCTGGCATTTAACTCCGATTCTGAAGGGAAACACACGGCACAGTTCTCATCCATGAAACACACTCTGCTTTCTTGCAAGAAGCACGCTCTTGCTTTCTAGAGTCTCTAATACAGAGGGAAACATGAGTGTGCTCAGAACAAAAGAACGATGTTTCCTACACACACGGACCATATCTAGTTCAACTCTGTTTCTTAAACTGATACAAACCACAGGTCGTCTAACATCCAATGCTTTTCAGTTAAGAGTGAGAAACGTGTGAGCTTCGTGAACAAGGTAGATTTGTTTGTGCTGAAAGGTGTCTGCGTTTACCTGAAATGAAGTCTTGCTTGAAGGAAGACACAGAGCCTGGTATTTAAACCCGTTTCTGAAGAGAAACACACGGCACAGTTCTCATCCATGAAACACACTCTGCTTTAGAGTAGGAAGCACGCTCGTGCTTTCTAGAATCTCTAATACATGGGGAAAAGTGAGTGTGCTCAGAACAAAAGAACTGTGTTTCTTACACACAGGGACCCTATCTATTTCATCTCTGTTTCTAATACTGATACAAACCACAGGTCGTCTAACATCCAATGCTTTTCAGTTAAGAGCGAGAAACGTGTCAGCTTTGTGAACAATGTAGCTTCGTTTGAGGTGAAAAGCGACTGCGTTTACCTGAAACGAAATCTTGCTGGTAGGAAGACACACGCCTGGCATTTAACTCCGTTTCTGAAGGGAAACACACGGCACAGTTCTCATCCATGAAACACACTCTGCTTTAGAGCAAGAAGCACACTCTTGCTTTCTAGAGTCTCTAATACAGAGGGAAACGTGAGTGTGCTCAGAACAAAAGAACTGTGTTTCCTACACACGGACCATAACTAGTTCAACTCTGTTTCTGAAACTGACACAAACCACAGGTCCTCTAACATCCAATACTTTTCAGTTAAGAGCGAGAAACGTGTGAGCTTTGTGAACAATGTAGCTTCGTTTGAGCTGAAAAGTGACTGCGTTTACCTGAAACGAATACTTGCTTGTAGGAAGACACAGAGCCTGGCATTTAACTCCGTTTCTGAAGGGAAACACACAGCACAGTTCTCATCCATGAAACACACACTGCTTTAGAGCAAGATGCACGCTCTTGCTTTCTAGAGTCTCTAATACAGAGGGAAACATGAGTGTGCTCATAACAAAAGAACTGTGTTTCCTACTCACGGACCATATCTAGTTCAACTCTGTTTCTGAAACTGATACAAACCACAGGTCCTCTAACATCCAATGCTTTTCAGTTAAGAGCGAGAAACGTGTAAGCTTTGTGAACAATGTAGCTTTGTTTGAGGTGAAAAGTGACTGCGTTTACCTGAAACGAAATCTTGCTTGTAGGAAGACACACGCCTGGCATTTAACTCCGTTTCTGAAGGGAAACACACGGCACAGTTCTCATCCATGAAACACACTCTGCTTTATTGCAAGAAGCACGCTCTTGCTTTCTAGAGTCTCTAATACAGAGGGAAACGTGAGTGTGCTCAGAACCAAAGAACGGTGTTTCCTACACACACGGACCATATCTAGTTCAACTCTGTTTCTGAAACTGATACAAACCACAGGTCCTCTAACATCCAATTCTTTTCAGTTAAGACCGAGAAACGTGTAAGCTTTGTGAACAATGTAGCTTCGTTTGAGGTGAAAAGTGACTGCGTTTACCTGAAACGAAATCTTGCTTGTAGGAAGACACACGCCTGGCATTTAACTCCGTTTCTGAAGGGAAACACACGGCACAGTTCTCATCCATGAAACACACTCTGCTTTATTGCAAGAAGCACGCTCTTGCTTTCTAGAGTCTCTAATACAGAGGGAAACGTGAGTGTGCTCAGAACCAAAGAACGGTGTTTCCTACACACACGGACCATATCTAGTTCAACTCTGTTTCTGAAACTGATACAAACCACAGGTCCTCTAACATCCAATGCTTTTCAGTTAAGACCGAGAAACGTGTAAGCTTTGTGAACAATGTAGCTTCGTTTGAGGTGAAAAGTGACTGCATTTACCTGAAACGAAATCTTGCTTGTAGGAAGACACACGCATGGCATTTAACTCTGATTCTGAAGGGAAACACACGGCACAGTTCTCATCCATGAAACACACTCTGCTTTATTGCAAGAAGCACGCTCTTGCTTTCTAGAGTCTCTAATACAGAGGGAAACGTGAGTGTGCTCAGAACAAAAGAACGGTGTTTCCTACACACACGGACCATATCTAGTTCAACTCTGTTTCTGAAACTGATACAAACCACAGGTCGTCTAACATCCAATGCTTTTCAGTTAAGAGCGAGAAACGTGTAAGCTTTGTGAACAATGTAGCTTCCTTTGAGGTGAAAAGTGACTGTGTTTACCTGAAACGAAATCTTGCTTGTAGGAAGACACACGCCTGGCATTTAACTCCGTTTCTGAAGGGAAACACACGGCACAGTTCTCATCCAAGAAACACACTCTGCTTTAGAGCAAGAAGCACGCTCTTGCTTTCTAGAGTCTCTAATGCAGAGGGAAAATTTAGTGTGCTCAGAACAAAAGAACTGTGTTTCCTACACACACGGACCATATCTAGTTCAACTCTGTTTCTGAAACTGATACAAACCACAGGTCTTCTAACATCCAATGCTTTTCAGTTAAGAGCGAGAAACGTGTGAGCTTTGTGAACAATGTAGCTTCGTTTGAGCTGAAAAGCGACTGTGTTTACCTGAAACGAAGCCTTGCTTAAAGAAAGACACAGTCCTGGCATTGAATTCCGTTTCTGAAGGGAAACACATGGCACACTTCTCATCCATGAAACACACTCTGCTTTAGAGCAAGAAGCACGCTCTTGCTTTCTAGAGTCTCTAATAGAGAGGGAAACGTGAGTGTGCTCAGAACAAAAGAACTGTGTTTCCTACACACACGGACCATATCTACTTCAACTCTGTTTCTGAAACTGATACAAACCACAGGTCCTCTAACATCCAATGCTTTTCAGTTAAGAGCGAGAAACGTGTGAGCTTCGTAAACAATGTAGCTTCCTTTGAGCTGAAAAGCGACTGCGTTTACCTGTAATGAAGCCTTGCTTGACGAAAGACACAGTCCTGGCATTTAACTCCATTTCTGAAGGGAAACACACGGCACAGTTCTCATCCATGAAACACAATCTGCTTTACAGCAAGAAGCATGCTCTTGCTTTCTAGAGTCTCTAATACAGAGGGAAACGTGAGTGTGCTCAGAACAAAAGAACGATGTTTCCTACACACACGGACCATATCTAGTTCAACTCTGTTTCTTAAACTGATACAAACCACAGGTCGTCTAACATCCAATGCTTTTCAGTTAAGAGTGAGAAACGTGTGAGCTTCGTGAACAAGGTAGATTTGTTTGAGCTGAAAGGTGTCTGCGTTTACCTGAAATGAAGTCTTGCTTGAAGGAATACACAGAGCCTGGTATTTAAACCCGTTTCTGAAGAGAAACACACGGCACAGTTCTCATCCATGAAACACACTCTGCTTTAGAGTAAGAAGCACGCTCGTGCTTTCTAGAATCTCTAATACATGGGGAAAAGTGAGTGTGCTCAGAACAAAAGAACTGTGTTTCTTACACACAGGGACCCTATCTAGTTCATCTCTGTTTCTAAAACTGATACAAACCACAGGTCGTCTAACATCCAATGCTTTTCAGTTAAGAGCGAGAAACGTGTCAGCTTTGTGAACAATGTAGCTTCGTTTGAGGTGAAAAGCGACTGCGTTTACCGGAAACGAAATCTTGCTTGTAGGAAGACACACGCCTGGCATTTAACTCCGTTTCTGAAGGGAAACACACGGCACAGTTCTCATCCATGAAACACACTCTGCTTTAGAGCAAGAAGCACACTCTTGCTTTCTAGAGTCTCTAATACAGAGGGAAACGTGAGTGTGCTCAGAACAAAAGAACTGTGTTTCCTACACACGGACCATATCTAGTTCAACTCTGTTTCTGAAACTGACACAAACCACAGGTCCTCTAACATCCAATACTTTTCAGTTAAGAGCGAGAAACGTGTGAGCTTTGTGAACAATGTAGCATCGTTTGAGCTGAAAAGTGACTGCGTTTACCTGAAACGAATACTTGCTTGTAGGAAGACACAGAGCCTGGCATTTAACTCCGTTTCTGAAGGGAAACACACAGCACAGTTCTCATCCATGAAACACACTCTGCTTTAGAGCAAGATGCACGCTCTTGCTTTCTAGAGTCTCTAATACAGAGGGAAACATGAGTGTGTTCATAACAAAAGAACTGTGTTTCCTACTCACGGACCATATCTAGTTCAACTCTGTTTCTGAAACTGTTACAAACCACAGGTCGTCTAACATCCAATGCTTTTCAGTTAAGAGCGAGAAACGTGTAAGCTTTGTGAACAATGTGCTTTGTTTGAGGTGAAAAGTGACTGCGTTTACCTGAAACGAAATCTTGCTTGTAGGAAGACACACGCCTGGCATTTAACTCCGTTTCTGAAGGGAAACACACGGCACAGTTCTCATCCATGAAACACACTCTGCTTTATTGCAAGAAGCACGCTCTTGCTTTCTAGAGTCTCTAATACAGAGGGAAACGTGAGTGTGCTCAGAACCAAAGAACGGTGTTTCCTACACACACGGACCATATCTAGTTCAACTCTGTTTCTGAAACTGATACAAACCACAGGTCCTCTAACATCCAATGCTTTTCAGTTAAGACCGAGAAACGTGTAAGCTTTGTGAACAATGTAGCTTCGTTTGAGGTGAAAAGTGACTGCATTTACCTGAAACGAAATCTTGCTTGTAGGAAGACACACGCCTGGCATTTAACTCCGATTCTGAAGGGAAACACACGGCACAGTTCTCGTCCATGAAACACACTCTGCTTTATTGCAAGAAGCACGCTCTTGCTTTCTAGAGTCTCTAATACAGAGGGAAACGTGAGTGTGCTCAGAACAAAAGAACGGTGTTTCCTACACACACGGACCATATCTAGTTCAACTCTGTTTCTGAAACTGATACAAACCACAGGTCGTCTAACATCCAATGCTTTTCAGTTAAGAGCGAGAAACGTGTAAGCTTTGTGAACAATGTAGCTTCGTTTGAGCTGAAAAGCGACTGTGTTTACCTGAAACGAAGACTTGCTTAAAGAAAGACAGTCCTGGCATTGAATTCCGTTTCTGAAGGGAAACACATGGCACACTTCTCATCCATGAAACACACTCTGCTTTAGAGCAAGAAGCACGCTCTTGCTTTCTAGAGTCTCTAATAGAGAGGGAAACGTGAGTGTGCTCAGAACAAAAGAACTGTGTTTCCTACACACACGGACCATATCTACTTCAACTCTGTTTCTGAAACTGATACAAACCACAGGTCCTCTAACATCCAATGCTTTTCAGTTAAGAGCGAGAAACGTGTGAGCTTCGTAAACAATGTAGCTTCCTTTGAGCTGAAAAGCGACTGCGTTTACCTGAAATGAAGCCTTGCTTGACGAAAGACACAGTCCTGGCATTTAACTCCATTTCTGAAGGGAAACACACGGCACAGTTCTCATCCATGAAACACAATCTGCTTTACAGCAAGAAGCACGCTCTTGCTTTCTAGAGTCTCTAATACAGAGGGAAACGTGAGTGTGCTCAGAACAAAGAACGGTGTTTCCTACACACACGGACCATATCTAGTTCAACTCTGTTTCTGAAACTGATACAAACCACAGGTCGTCTAACATCCAATGCTTTTCAGTTAAGAGCGAGAAACGTGTGAGCTTCATGAACAAGGTAGAAGCTTTTGAGATGAAAGGTGTCTGCGTTTACCTGAAATGAATTCTTGCTTGAAGGAAGACACAGAGCCTGGTATTTAAACCCGTTTCCGAAGGGAAACACACAGCACAGTTCACATCCATGAAACACACTCTGCTTTAGAGTAAGAAGCACGCTCGTGCTTTCTAGAATCTATAATACAGGGGGAAAAGTGAGTGTGCTCAGAACAAAAGAACTGTGTTTCTTACACACACGGACCATATCTAGTTCATCTCTGTTTCTAAAATTGATACAAACCACAGGTCGTCTAACATCCAATTCTTTTCAGTTAAGAGCGAGAAACGTGTGAGCTTTGTGAACAATGTAGCTTCGTTTGAGCTGAAAAGCGACTGCGTTTACCTGAAACGAAGCCTTGCTTGACGAAAGACACAGTCCTGGCATTTAACTCCATTTCTGAAGGGAAACACACGGCACAGTTCTCATCCATGAAACACACTCTGCTTATAGCAAGAAGCACGCTCTTGCTTTCTAGAGTCTCTAATACAGAGGGAAACGTGAGTGTGCTCAGAACAAAAGAACTGTGTTTCCTACACACATGGACCATATCTAGTTCAACTCTGTTTCTGAAACTGATACAAACCACAGGTCCTCTAACATCCAATGCTTTTCGGTTAAGAGCGAGAAACGTGTGAGCTTTGTGAACAATGTAGCTTCGATTGAGCTGAAAAGTGACTGCGTTTGCCTGAAACGAAGTCTTGCTTGAAGGAAGACATAGAGCCTGGCATTTAACTCCGTTTCTGAAGGGAAACTCACGGCACAGTTCTCATCCATGAAACACACTCTGCTTTAGAGCAAGATGCACGCTCTTGCTTCCTAGAGTCTCTAATACAGAGGGAAACGTGAGTGTGCTCAGAACAAAAGAACTGTGTTTCCTACACCCACGGACCATATCTAGTTCAACTCTGTTTCTGAAACTGATACAAACCACAGGTCCTCTAAAATCCAATGCTTTTCAGTTAAGAGCTAGAAACATGTGAGCTTTGTGAACAATGTAGCTTCGTTTGAGCTTAAAAGTGACTGCGTTTACCTGAAACGAAGTCTTGCTTGAAGAAACACACAGAGCCTGGCATTTAACTCCGTTTCTGAAGGAAAACACATGGCACAGTTCTCATCCATGAAACACAATCTGCTTATAGCAAGAAGCACGCTCTTGCTTTCTAGAGTCTCTAATAAAGAGGGAAACGTGAGTGTGCTCAGAACAAAAGAACGGTGTTTCCTACACACACGGACCATATCTAGTTCAACTCTGTTTCTGAAACTGATACAAACCACAGATCTTCTAACATCCAATGCTTTTCAGTTAAGAGCGAGAAACGTGTGAGCTTTGTGAACAATGTAGCTTCGTTTGAGCTGAAAAGCGACTGTGTTTACCTGAAACGAAGCCTTGCTTAAAGAAAGACACAGTCCTGGCATTGAATTCCGTTTCTGAAGGGAAACACATGGCACACTTCTCATCCATGAAACACACTCTGCTTTAGAGCAAGAAGCACGCTCTTGCTTTCTAGAGTCTCTAATAGAGAGGGAAACGTGAGTGTGCTCAGAACAAAAGAACTGTGTTTCCTACACACACGGACCATATCTACTTCAACTCTGTTTCTGAAACTGATACAAACCACAGGTCCTCTAACATCCAATGCTTTTCAGTTAAGAGCGAGAAACGTGTGAGCTTCGTAAACAATGTAGCTTCCTTTGAGCTGAAAAGCGACTGCGTTTACCTGAAATGAAGCCTTGCTTGACGAAAGACACAGTCCTGGCATTTAACTCCATTTCTGAAGGGAAACACACGGCACAGTTCTCATCCATGAAACACAATCTGCTTTACAGCAAGAAGCACGCTCTTGCTTTCTAGAGTCTCTAATACAGAGGGAAACGTGAGTGTGCTCAGAACAAAAGAACGGTGTTTCCTACACACACGGACCATATCTAGTTCAACTCTGTTTCTGAAACTGATACAAACCACAGGTCGTCTAACATCCAATGCTTTTCAGTTAAGAGCGAGAAACGTGTGAGCTTCATCAACAAGGTAGAAGCTTTTGAGATGAAAGGTGTCTGCGTTTACCTGAAATGAATTCTTGCTTGAAGGAAGACACAGAGCCTGGTATTTAAACCCGTTTCCGAAGGGAAACACACAGCACAGTTCACATCCATGAAACACACTCTGCTTTAGAGTAAGAAGCACGCTCGTGCTTTCTAGAATCTCTAATACAGGGGGAAAAGTGAGTGTGCTCAGAACAAAAGAACTGTGTTTCTTACACACACGGACCATATCTAGTTCATCTCTGTTTCTAAAACTGATACAAACCACAGGTCGTCTAACATCCAATGCTTTTCAGTTAAGAGCGAGAAACGTGTGAGCTTTGTGAACAATGTAGCTTCGTTTGAGCTGAAAAGCGACTGCGTTTACCTGAAACGAAGACTTTCTTGACGAAAGACACAGTCCTGGCATTTAACTCCGTTTCTGAAGGGAAACACACGGCACAGTTCTCATCCATGAAACACACTCTGCTTATAGCAAGAAGCACGCTCTTGCTTTCTAGAGTCTCTAATACAGAGGGAAACGTGAGTGTGCTCAGAACAAAAGAACTGTGTTTCCTACACACATGGACCATATCTAGTTCAACTCTGTTTCTGAAACTGATACAAACCACAGGTCCTCTAACATCCAATGCATTTTGGTTAAGAGCGAGAAACGTGTGAGCTTTGTGAACAATGTAGCTTCGATTGAGCTGAAAAGTGACTGCGTTTGCCTGAAACGAAGTCTTGCTTGAAGGAAGACATAGAGCCTGGCATTTAACTCCGTTTCTGAAGGGAAACTCACGGCACAGTTCTCATCCATGAAACACACTCTGCTTTAGAGCAAGATGCACGCTCTTGCTTCCTAGAGTCTCTAATACAGAGGGAAACGTGAGTGTGCTCAGAACAAAAGAACTGTGTTTCCTACACCCACGGACCATATCTAGTTCAACTCTGTTTCTGAAACTGATACAAACCACAGGTCCTCTAAAATCCAATGCTTTTCAGTTAAGAGCTAGAAACATGTGAGCTTTGTGAACAATGTAGCTTCGTTTGAGCTTAAAAGTGACTGCGTTTACCTGAAACGAAGTCTTGCTTGAAGAAACACACAGAGCCTGGCATTTAACTCCGTTTCTGAAGGAAAACACATGGCACAGTTCTCATCCATGAAACACAATCTGCTTATAGCAAGAAGCACGCTCTTGCTTTCTAGAGTCTCTAATAAAGAGGGAAACGTGAGTGTGCTCAGAACAAAAGAACGGTGTTTCCTACACACACGGACCATATCTAGTTCAACTCTGTTTCTGAAACTGATACAAACCACAGGTCGTCTAACATCCAATGCTTTTCAGTTAAGAGCGAGAAACGTGTGAGCTTTGTGAACAATGTAGCGTCGTTTGAGCTGAAAAGCGACTGCGTTTACCTGAAACGAAGCCTTGCTTGACGAAAGACACAGTCCTGGCATTTACCTCCGTTTCTGAAGGGAAACACACGGCACAGTTCTCATCCATGAAACACAATCTGCTTATAGCAAGAAGCACGCTCTTGCTTTCTAGAGTCTCTAATACAGAGGGAAACGTGAGTGTGCTCAGAACAAAAGAACTGTGTTTCCTACTCACGGACCATATCTAGTTCAACTCTGTTTCTGAAACTGATACAAACCACAGGTCCTCTAACATCCAATGCTTTTCAGTTAAGAGCGAGAAACGTGTGAGCTTTGTGAACAATGTAGCTTCGTTTTAGCTGAAAAGTGACTGCATTTACCTGAAACGAAGTCTTGCTTGAAGGAAGACACAGAGCCTGGCATTTAACTCCGATTCTGAAGGGAAACACACGGCACAGTTCTCATCCATGAAACACACTCTGCTTTCTTGCAAGAAGCACGCTATTGCTTTCTAGAGTCTCTAATACAGAGGGAAACGTGAGTGTGCTCAGAACAAAGAACGGTGTTTCCTACACACACGGACCATATCTAGTTCAACTCTGTTTCTGAAACTGATACAAACCACAGGTCGTCTAACATCCAATGCTTTTCAGTTAAGAGCGAGAAACGTGTGAGCTTCATGAACAAGGTAGAAGCTTTTGAGATGAAAGGTGTCTGCGTTTACCTGAAATGAATTCTTGCTTGAAGGAAGACACAGAGCCTGGTATTTAAACCCGTTTCCGAAGGGAAACACACAGCACAGTTCACATCCATGAAACACACTCTGCTTTAGAGTAAGAAGCACGCTCGTGCTTTCTAGAATCTATAATACAGGGGGAAAAGTGAGTGTGCTCAGAACAAAAGAACTGTGTTTCTTACACACACGGACCATATCTAGTTCATCTCTGTTTCTAAAATTGATACAAACCACAGGTCGTCTAACATCCAATTCTTTTCAGTTAAGAGCGAGAAACGTGTGAGCTTTGTGAACAATGTAGCTTCGTTTGAGCTGAAAAGCGACTGCGTTTACCTGAAACGAAGCCTTGTTTGACGAAAGACACAGTCCTGGCATTTAACTCCATTTCTGAAGGGAAACACACGGCACAGTTCTCATCCATGAAACACACTCTGCTTATAGCAAGAAGCACGCTCTTGCTTTCTAGAGTCTCTAATACAGAGGGAAACGTGAGTGTGCTCAGAACAAAAGAACTGTGTTTCCTACACACATGGACCATATCTAGTTCAACTCTGTTTCTGAAACTGATACAAACCACAGGTCCTCTAACATCCAATGCTTTTCGGTTAAGAGCGAGAAACGTGTGAGCTTTGTGAACAATGTAGCTTCGATTGAGCTGAAAAGTGACTGCGTTTGCCTGAAACGAAGTCTTGCTTGAAGGAAGACATAGAGCCTGGCATTTAACTCCGTTTCTGAAGGGAAACTCACGGCACAGTTCTCATCCATGAAACACACTCTGCTTTAGAGCAAGATGCACGCTCTTGCTTCCTAGAGTCTCTAATACAGAGGGAAACGTGAGTGTGCTCAGAACAAAAGAACTGTGTTTCCTACACCCACGGACCATATCTAGTTCAACTCTGTTTCTGAAACTGATACAAACCACAGGTCCTCTAAAATCCAATGCTTTTCAGTTAAGAGCTAGAAACATGTGAGCTTTGTGAACAATGTAGCTTCGTTTGAGCTTAAAAGTGACTGCGTTTACCTGAAACGAAGTCTTGCTTGAAGAAACACACAGAGCCTGGCATTTAACTCCGTTTCTGAAGGAAAACACATGGCACAGTTCTCATCCATGAAACACAATCTGCTTATAGCAAGAAGCACGCTCTTGCTTTCTAGAGTCTCTAATAAAGAGGGAAACGTGAGTGTGCTCAGAACAAAAGAACGGTGTTTCCTACACACACGGACCATATCTAGTTCAACTCTGTTTCTGAAACTGATACAAACCACAGATCTTCTAACATCCAATGCTTTTCAGTTAAGAGCGAGAAACGTGTGAGCTTTGTGAACAATGTAGCTTCGTTTGAGCTGAAAAGCGACTGTGTTTACCTGAAACGAAGCCTTGCTTAAAGAAAGACACAGTCCTGGCATTGAATTCCGTTTCTGAAGGGAAACACATGGCACACTTCTCATCCATGAAACACACTCTGCTTTAGAGCAAGAAGCACGCTCTTGCTTTCTAGAGTCTCTAATAGAGAGGGAAACGTGAGTGTGCTCAGAACAAAAGAACTGTGTTTCCTACACACACGGACCATATCTACTTCAACTCTGTTTCTGAAACTGATACAAACCACAGGTCCTCTAACATCCAATGCTTTTCAGTTAAGAGCGAGAAACGTGTGAGCTTCGTAAACAATGTAGCTTCCTTTGAGCTGAAAAGCGACTGCGTTTACCTGAAATGAAGCCTTGCTTGACGAAAGACACAGTCCTGGCATTTAACTCCATTTCTGAAGGGAAACACACGGCACAGTTCTCATCCATGAAACACAATCTGCTTTACAGCAAGAAGCACGCTCTTGCTTTCTAGAGTCTCTAATACAGAGGGAAACGTGAGTGTGCTCAGAACAAAAGAACGGTGTTTCCTACACACACGGACCATATCTAGTTCAACTCTGTTTCTGAAACTGATACAAACCACAGGTCGTCTAACATCCAATGCTTTTCAGTTAAGAGCGAGAAACGTGTGAGCTTCATCAACAAGGTAGAAGCTTTTGAGATGAAAGGTGTCTGCGTTTACCTGAAATGAATTCTTGCTTGAAGGAAGACACAGAGCCTGGTATTTAAACCCGTTTCCGAAGGGAAACACACAGCACAGTTCACATCCATGAAACACACTCTGCTTTAGAGTAAGAAGCACGCTCGTGCTTTCTAGAATCTCTAATACAGGGGGAAAAGTGAGTGTGCTCAGAACAAAAGAACTGTGTTTCTTACACACACGGACCATATCTAGTTCATCTCTGTTTCTAAAACTGATACAAACCACAGGTCGTCTAACATCCAATGCTTTTCAGTTAAGAGCGAGAAACGTGTGAGCTTTGTGAACAATGTAGCTTCGTTTGAGCTGAAAAGCGACTGCGTTTACCTGAAACGAAGACTTGCTTGACGAAAGACACAGTCCTGGCATTTAACTCCGTTTCTGAAGGGAAACACACGGCACAGTTCTCATCCATGAAACACACTCTGCTTATAGCAAGAAGCACGCTCTTGCTTTCTAGAGTCTCTAATACAGAGGGAAACGTGAGTGTGCTCAGAACAAAAGAACTGTGTTTCCTACACACATGGACCATATCTAGTTCAACTCTGTTTCTGAAACTGATACAAACCACAGGTCCTCTAACATCCAATGCATTTTGGTTAAGAGCGAGAAACGTGTGAGCTTTGTGAACAATGTAGCTTCGATTGAGCTGAAAAGTGACTGCGTTTGCCTGAAACGAAGTCTTGCTTGAAGGAAGACATAGAGCCTGGCATTTAACTCCGTTTCTGAAGGGAAACTCACGGCACAGTTCTCATCCATGAAACACACTCTGCTTTAGAGCAAGATGCACGCTCTTGCTTCCTAGAGTCTCTAATACAGAGGGAAACGTGAGTGTGCTCAGAACAAAAGAACTGTGTTTCCTACACCCACGGACCATATCTAGTTCAACTCTGTTTCTGAAACTGATACAAACCACAGGTCCTCTAAAATCCAATGCTTTTCAGTTAAGAGCTAGAAACATGTGAGCTTTGTGAACAATGTAGCTTCGTTTGAGCTTAAAAGTGACTGCGTTTACCTGAAACGAAGTCTTGCTTGAAGAAACACACAGAGCCTGGCATTTAACTCCGTTTCTGAAGGAAAACACATGGCACAGTTCTCATCCATGAAACACAATCTGCTTATAGCAAGAAGCACGCTCTTGCTTTCTAGAGTCTCTAATAAAGAGGGAAACGTGAGTGTGCTCAGAACAAAAGAACGGTGTTTCCTACACACACGGACCATATCTAGTTCAACTCTGTTTCTGATACTGATACAAACCACAGGTCGTCTAACATCCAATGCTTTTCAGTTAAGAGCGAGAAACGTGTGAGCTTTGTGAACAATGTAGCGTCGTTTGAGCTGAAAAGCGACTGCGTTTACCTGAAACGAAGCCTTGCTTGACGAAAGACACAGTCCTGGCATTTACCTCCGTTTCTGAAGGGAAACACACGGCACAGTTCTCATCCATGAAACACAATCTGCTTATAGCAAGAAGCACGCTCTTGCTTTCTAGAGTCTCTAATACAGAGGGAAACGTGAGTGTGCTCAGAACAAAAGAACTGTGTTTCCTACTCACGGACCATATCTAGTTCAACTCTGTTTCTGAAACTGATACAAACCACAGGTCCTCTAACATCCAATGCTTTTCAGTTAAGAGCGAGAAACGTGTGAGCTTTGTGAACAATGTAGCTTCGTTTTAGCTGAAAAGTGACTGCATTTACCTGAAACGAAGCCTTGCTTGAAGGAAGACACAGAGCCTGGCATTTAACTCCGATTCTGAAGGGAAACACACGGCACAGTTCTCATCCATGAAACACACTCTGCTTTCTTGCAAGAAGCACGCTCTTGCTTTCTAGAGTCTCTAATACAGAGGGAAACGTGAGTGTGCTCAGAACAAAAGAACGATGTTTCCTACACACACGGACCATATCTAGTTCAACTCTGTTTCTTAAACTGATACAAACCACAGGTCGTCTAACATCCAATGCTTTTCAGTTAAGAGTGAGAAACGTGTGAGCTTCGTGAACAAGGTAGATTTGTTTGAGCTGAAAGGTGTCTGCGTTTACCTGAAATGAAGTCTTGCTTGAAGGAAGACACAGAGCCTGGTATTTAAACCCGTTTCTGAAGAGAAACACACGGCACAGTTCTCATCCATGAAACACACTCTGCTTTAGAGTAAGAAGCACGCTCGTGCTTTCTAGAATCTCTAATACATGGGGAAAAGTGAGTGTGCTCAGAACAAAAGAACTGTGTTTCTTACACACACGGACCATATCTAGTTCATCTCTGTTTCTAAAATTGATACAAACCACAGGTCGTCTAACATCCAATTCTTTTCAGTTAAGAGCGAGAAACGTGTGAGCTTTGTGAACAATGTAGCTTCGTTTGAGCTGAAAAGCGACTGCGTTTACCTGAAACGAAGCCTTGCTTGACGAAAGACACAGTCCTGGCATTTAACTCCATTTCTGAAGGGAAACACACGGCACAGTTCTCATCCATGAAACACACTCTGCTTATAGCAAGAAGCACGCTCTTGCTTTCTAGAGTCTCTAATACAGAGGGAAACGTGAGTGTGCTCAGAACAAAAGAACTGTGTTTCCTACACACATGGACCATATCTAGTTCAACTCTGTTTCTGAAACTGATACAAACCACAGGTCCTCTAACATCCAATGCTTTTCGGTTAAGAGCGAGAAACGTGTGAGCTTTGTGAACAATGTAGCTTCGATTGAGCTGAAAAGTGACTGCGTTTGCCTGAAACGAAGTCTTGCTTGAAGGAAGACATAGAGCCTGGCATTTAACTCCGTTTCTGAAGGGAAACTCACGGCACAGTTCTCATCCATGAAACACACTCTGCTTTAGAGCAAGATGCACGCTCTTGCTTCCTAGAGTCTCTAATACAGAGGGAAACGTGAGTGTGCTCAGAACAAAAGAACTGTGTTTCCTACACCCACGGACCATATCTAGTTCAACTCTGTTTCTGAAACTGATACAAACCACAGGTCCTCTAAAATCCAATGCTTTTCAGTTAAGAGCTAGAAACATGTGAGCTTTGTGAACAATGTAGCTTCGTTTGAGCTTAAAAGTGACTGCGTTTACCTGAAACGAAGTCTTGCTTGAAGAAACACACAGAGCCTGGCATTTAACTCCGTTTCTGAAGGAAAACACATGGCACAGTTCTCATCCATGAAACACAATCTGCTTATAGCAAGAAGCACGCTCTTGCTTTCTAGAGTCTCTAATAAAGAGGGAAACGTGAGTGTGCTCAGAACAAAAGAACGGTGTTTCCTACACACACGGACCATATCTAGTTCAACTCTGTTTCTGAAACTGATACAAACCACAGATCTTCTAACATCCAATGCTTTTCAGTTAAGAGCGAGAAACGTGTGAGCTTTGTGAACAATGTAGCTTCGTTTGAGCTGAAAAGCGACTGTGTTTACCTGAAACGAAGCCTTGCTTAAAGAAAGACACAGTCCTGGCATTGAATTCCGTTTCTGAAGGGAAACACATGGCACACTTCTCATCCATGAAACACACTCTGCTTTAGAGCAAGAAGCACGCTCTTGCTTTCTAGAGTCTCTAATAGAGAGGGAAACGTGAGTGTGCTCAGAACAAAAGAACTGTGTTTCCTACACACACGGACCATATCTACTTCAACTCTGTTTCTGAAACTGATACAAACCACAGGTCCTCTAACATCCAATGCTTTTCAGTTAAGAGCGAGAAACGTGTGAGCTTCGTAAACAATGTAGCTTCCTTTGAGCTGAAAAGCGACTGCGTTTACCTGAAATGAAGCCTTGCTTGACGAAAGACACAGTCCTGGCATTTAACTCCATTTCTGAAGGGAAACACACGGCACAGTTCTCATCCATGAAACACAATCTGCTTTACAGCAAGAAGCACGCTCTTGCTTTCTAGAGTCTCTAATACAGAGGGAAACGTGAGTGTGCTCAAAACAAAAGAACGGTGTTTCCTACACACACGGACCATATCTAGTTCAACTCTGTTTCTGAAACTGATACAAACCACAGGTCGTCTAACATCCAATGCTTTTCAGTTAAGAGCGAGAAACGTGTGAGCTTCATCAACAAGGTAGAAGCTTTTGAGATGAAAGGTGTCTGCGTTTACCTGAAATGAATTCTTGCTTGAAGGAAGACACAGAGCCTGGTATTTAAACCCGTTTCCGAAGGGAAACACACAGCACAGTTCACATCCATGAAACACACTCTGCTTTAGAGTAAGAAGCACGCTCGTGCTTTCTAGAATCTCTAATACAGGGGGAAAAGTGAGTGTGCTCAGAACAAAAGAACTGTGTTTCTTACACACACGGACCATATCTAGTTCATCTCTGTTTCTAAAACTGATACAAACCACAGGTCGTCTAACATCCAATGCTTTTCAGTTAAGAGCGAGAAACGTGTGAGCTTTGTGAACAATGTAGCTTCGTTTGAGCTGAAAAGCGACTGCGTTTACCTGAAACGAAGACTTTCTTGACGAAAGACACAGTCCTGGCATTTAACTCCGTTTCTGAAGGGAAACACACGGCACAGTTCTCATCCATGAAACACACTCTGCTTATAGCAAGAAGCACGCTCTTGCTTTCTAGAGTCTCTAATACAGAGGGAAACGTGAGTGTGCTCAGAACAAAAGAACTGTGTTTCCTACACACATGGACCATATCTAGTTCAACTCTGTTTCTGAAACTGATACAAACCACAGGTCCTCTAACATCCAATGCATTTTGGTTAAGAGCGAGAAACGTGTGAGCTTTGTGAACAATGTAGCTTCGATTGAGCTGAAAAGTGACTGCGTTTGCCTGAAACGAAGTCTTGCTTGAAGGAAGACATAGAGCCTGGCATTTAACTCCGTTTCTGAAGGGAAACTCACGGCACAGTTCTCATCCATGAAACACACTCTGCTTTAGAGCAAGATGCACGCTCTTGCTTCCTAGAGTCTCTAATACAGAGGGAAACGTGAGTGTGCTCAGAACAAAAGAACTGTGTTTCCTACACCCACGGACCATATCTAGTTCAACTCTGTTTCTGAAACTGATACAAACCACAGGTCCTCTAAAATCCAATGCTTTTCAGTTAAGAGCTAGAAACATGTGAGCTTTGTGAACAATGTAGCTTCGTTTGAGCTTAAAAGTGACTGCGTTTACCTGAAACGAAGTCTTGCTTGAAGAAACACACAGAGCCTGGCATTTAACTCCATTTCTGAAGGAAAACACATGGCACAGTTCTCATCCATGAAACACAATCTGCTTATAGCAAGAAGCACGCTCTTGCTTTCTAGAGTCTCTAATAAAGAGGGAAACGTGAGTGTGCTCAGAACAAAAGAACGGTGTTTCCTACACACACGGACCATATCTAGTTCAACTCTGTTTCTGAAACTGATACAAACCACAGGTCGTCTAACATCCAATGCATTTTGGTTAAGAGCGAGAAACGTGTGAGCTTTGTGAACAATGTAGCTTCGATTGAGCTGAAAAGTGACTGCGTTTACCTGAAACGAAGCCTTGCTTGACGAAAGACACAGTCCTGGCATTTACCTCCGTTTCTGAAGGGAAACACACGGCACAGTTCTCATCCATGAAACACAATCTGCTTATAGCAAGAAGCACGCTCTTGCTTTCTAGAGTCTCTAATACAGAGGGAAACGTGAGTGTGCTCAGAACAAAAGAACTGTGTTTCCTACTCACGGACCATATCTAGTTCAACTCTGTTTCTGAAACTGATACAAACCACAGGTCCTCTAACATCCAATGCTTTTCAGTTAAGAGCGAGAAACGTGTGAGCTTTGTGAACAATGTAGCTTCGTTTTAGCTGAAAAGTGACTGCATTTACCTGAAACGAAGTCTTGCTTGAAGGAAGACACAGAGCCTGGCATTTAACTCCGATTCTGAAGGGAAACACACGGCACAGTTCTCATCCATGAAACACACTCTGCTTTCTTGCAAGAAGCACGCTCTTGCTTTCTAGAGTCTCTAATACAGAGGGAAACGTGAGTGTGCTCAGAACAAAAGAACGATGTTTCCTACACACACGGACCATATCTAGTTCAACTCTGTTTCTAAAACTGATACAAACCACAGGTCGTCTAACATCCAATGCTTTTCAGTTAAGAGTGAGAAACGTGTGAGCTTCGTGAACAAGGTAGATTTGTTTGAGCTGAAAGGTGTCTGCGTTTACCTGAAATGAAGTCTTGCTTGAAGGAAGACACAGAGCCTGGTATTTAAACCCGTTTCTGAAGAGAAACACACGGCACAGTTCTCATCCATGAAACACACTCTGCTTTAGAGTAAGAAGCATGCTCGTGCTTTCTAGAATCTCTAATACATGGGGAAAAGTGAGTGTGCTCAGAACAAAAGAACTGTGTTTCTTACACACACGGACCATATCTAGTTCATCTCTGTTT
Source organism: Onychomys leucogaster (assembly GCA_949786385.1). NCBI lineage: Eukaryota > Metazoa > Chordata > Mammalia > Rodentia > Cricetidae > Onychomys > Onychomys leucogaster. The sequence goes on from CATKUP010000088.1 coordinate 227,679, forward strand.
CTAAAATTGATACAAACCACAGGTCGTCTAACATCCAATTCTTTTCAGTTAAGAGCGAGAAACGTGTGAGCTTTGTGAACAATGTAGCTTCGTTTGAGCTGAAAAGCGACTGCGTTTACCTGAAACGAAGCCTTGCTTGACGAAAGACACAGTCCTGGCATTTAACTCCATTTCTGAAGGGAAACACACGGCACAGTTCTCATCCATGAAACACACTCTGCTTATAGCAAGAAGCACGCTCTTGCTTTCTAGAGTCTCTAATACAGAGGGAAACGTGAGTGTGCTCAGAACAAAAGAACTGTGTTTCCTACACACATGGACCATATCTAGTTCAACTCTGTTTCTGAAACTGATACAAACCACAGGTCCTCTAACATCCAATGCTTTTCGGTTAAGAGCGAGAAACGTGTGAGCTTTGTGAACAATGTAGCTTCGATTGAGCTGAAAAGTGACTGCGTTTGCCTGAAACGAAGTCTTGCTTGAAGGAAGACATAGAGCCTGGCATTTAACTCCGTTTCTGAAGGGAAACTCACGGCACAGTTCTCATCCATGAAACACACTCTGCTTTAGAGCAAGATGCACGCTCTTGCTTCCTAGAGTCTCTAATACAGAGGGAAACGTGAGTGTGCTCAGAAAAAAAGAACTGTGTTTCCTACACCCACGGACCATATCTAGTTCAACTCTGTTTCTGAAACTGATACAAACCACAGGTCCTCTAAAATCCAATGCTTTTCAGTTAAGAGCTAGAAACATGTGAGCTTTGTGAACAATGTAGCTTCGTTTGAGCTTAAAAGTGACTGCGTTTACCTGAAACGAAGTCTTGCTTGAAGAAACACACAGAGCCTGGCTTTTAACTCCGTTTCTGAAGGAAAACACATGGCACAGTTCTCATCCATGAAACACAATCTGCTTATAGCAAGAAGCACGCTCTTGCTTTCTAGAGTCTCTAATAAAGAGGGAAACGTGAGTGTGCTCAGAACAAAAGAACGGTGTTTCCTACACACACGGACCATATCTAGTTCAACTCTGTTTCTGAAACTGATACAAACCACAGATCTTCTAACATCCAATGCTTTTCAGTTAAGAGCGAGAAACGTGTGAGCTTTGTGAACAATGTAGCTTCGTTTGAGCTGAAAAGCGACTGTGTTTACCTGAAACGAAGCCTTGCTTAAAGAAAGACACAGTCCTGGCATTGAATTCCATTTCTGAAGGGAAACACATGGCACACTTCTCATCCATGAAACACACTCTGCTTTAGAGCAAGAAGCACGCTCTTGCTTTCTAGAGTCTCTAATAGAGAGGGAAACGTGAGTGTGCTCAGAACAAAAGAACTGTGTTTCCTACACACACGGACCATATCTACTTCAACTCTGTTTCTGAAACTGATACAAACCACAGGTCCTCTAACATCCAATGCTTTTCAGTTAAGAGCGAGAAACGTGTGAGCTTCGTAAACAATGTAGCTTCCTTTGAGCTGAAAAGCGACTGCGTTTACCTGAAATGAAGCCTTGCTTGACGAAAGACACAGTCCTGGCATTTAACTCCATTTCTGAAGGGAAACACACGGCACAGTTCTCATCCATGAAACACAATCTGCTTTACAGCAAGAAGCACGCTCTTGCTTTCTAGAGTCTCTAATACAGAGGGAAACGTGAGTGTGCTCAGAACAAAAGAACGGTGTTTCCTACACACACGGACCATATCTAGTTCAACTCTGTTTCTGAAACTGATACAAACCACAGGTCGTCTAACATCCAATGCTTTTCAGTTAAGAGCGAGAAACGTGTGAGCTTCATCAACAAGGTAGAAGCTTTTGAGATGAAAGGTGTCTGCGTTTACCTGAAATGAATTCTTGCTTGAAGGAAGACACAGAGCCTGGTATTTAAACCCGTTTCCGAAGGGAAACACACAGCACAGTTCACATCCATGAAACACACTCTGCTTTAGAGTAAGAAGCACGCTCGTGCTTTCTAGAATCTCTAATACAGGGGGAAAAGTGAGTGTGCTCAGAACAAAAGAACTGTGTTTCTTACACACACGGACCATATCTAGTTCATCTCTGTTTCTAAAACTGATACAAACCACAGGTCGTCTAACATCCAATGCTTTTCAGTTAAGTGCGAGAAACGTGTGAGCTTTGTGAACAATGTAGCTTCGTTTGAGCTGAAAAGCGACTGCGTTTACCTGAAACGAAGACTTTCTTGACGAAAGACACAGTCCTGGCATTTAACTCCGTTTCTGAAGGGAAACACACGGCACAGTTCTCATCCATGAAACACACTCTGCTTATAGCAAGAAGCACGCTCTTGCTTTCTAGAGTCTCTAATACAGAGGGAAACGTGAGTGTGCTCAGAACAAAAGAACTGTGTTTCCTACACACATGGACCATATCTAGTTCAACTCTGTTTCTGAAACTGATACAAACCACAGGTCCTCTAACATCCAATGCATTTTGGTTAAGAGCGAGAAACGTGTGAGCTTTGTGAACAATGTAGCTTCGATTGAGCTGAAAAGTGACTGCGTTTGCCTGAAACGAAGTCTTGCTTGAAGGAAGACATAGAGCCTGGCATTTAACTCCGTTTCTGAAGGGAAACTCACGGCACAGTTCTCATCCATGAAACACACTCTGCTTTAGAGCAAGATGCACGCTCTTGCTTCCTAGAGTCTCTAATACAGAGGGAAACGTGAGTGTGCTCAGAACAAAAGAACTGTGTTTCCTACACCCACGGACCATATCTAGTTCAACTCTGTTTCTGAAACTGATACAAACCACAGGTCCTCTAAAATCCAATGCTTTTCAGTTAAGAGCTAGAAACATGTGAGCTTTGTGAACAATGTAGCTTCGTTTGAGCTTAAAAGTGACTGCGTTTACCTGAAACGAAGTCTTGCTTGAAGAAACACACAGAGCCTGGCATTTAACTCCGTTTCTGAAGGAAAACACATGGCACAGTTCTCATCCATGAAACACAATCTGCTTATAGCAAGAAGCACGCTCTTGCTTTCTAGAGTCTCTAATAAAGAGGGAAACGTGAGTGTGCTCAGAACAAAAGAACGGTGTTTCCTACACACACGGACCATATCTAGTTCAACTCTGTTTCTGAAACTGATACAAACCACAGGTCGTCTAACATCCAATGCATTTTGGTTAAGAGCGAGAAACGTGTGAGCTTTGTGAACAATGTAGCTTCGATTGAGCTGAAAAGTGACTGCGTTTACCTGAAACGAAGCCTTGCTTGACGAAAGACACAGTCCTGGCATTTACCTCCGTTTCTGAAGGGAAACACACGGCACAGTTCTCATCCATGAAACACAATCTGCTTATAGCTAGAAGCACGCTCTTGCTTTCTAGAGTCTCTAATACAGAGGGAAACGTGAGTGTGCTCAGAACAAAAGAACTGTGTTTCCTACTCACGGACCATATCTAGTTCAACTCTGTTTCTGAAACTGATACAAACCACAGGTCCTCTAACATCCAATGCTTTTCAGTTAAGAGCGAGAAACGTGTGAGCTTTGTGAACAATGTAGCTTCGTTTTAGCTGAAAAGTGACTGCATTTACCTGAAACGAAGTCTTGCTTGAAGGAAGACACAGAGCCTGGCATTTAACTCCGATTCTGAAGGGAAACACACGGCACAGTTCTCATCCATGAAACACACTCTGCTTTCTTGCAAGAAGCACGCTCTTGCTTTCTAGAGTCTCTAATACAGAGGGAAACGTGAGTGTGCTCAGAACAAAAGAACGATGTTTCCTACACACACGGACCATATCTAGTTCAACTCTGTTTCTTAAACTGATACAAACCACAGGTCGTCTAACATCCAATGCTTTTCAGTTAAGAGTGAGAAACGTGTGAGCTTCGTGAACAAGGTAGATTTGTTTGAGCTGAAAGGTGTCTGCGTTTACCTGAAATGAAGTCTTGCTTGAAGGAAGACACAGAGCCTGGTATTTAAACCCGTTTCTGAAGAGAAACACACGGCACAGTTCTCATCCATGAAACACACTCTGCTTTAGAGTAAGAAGCACGCTCGTGCTTTCTAGAATCTCTAATACATGGGGAAAAGTGAGTGTGCTCAGAACAAAAGAACTGTGTTTCTTACACACACGGACCATATCTAGTTCATCTCTGTTTCTAAAATTGATACAAACCACAGGTCGTCTAACATCCAATTCTTTTCAGTTAAGAGCGAGAAACGTGTGAGCTTTGTGAACAATGTAGCTTCGTTTGAGCTGAAAAGCGACTGCGTTTACCTGAAACGAAGCCTTGCTTGACGAAAGACACAGTCCTGGCATTTAACTCCATTTCTGAAGGGAAACACACGGCACAGTTCTCATCCATGAAACACACTCTGCTTATAGCAAGAAGCACGCTCTTGCTTTCTAGAGTCTCTAATACAGAGGGAAACGTGAGTGTGCTCAGAACAAAAGAACTGTGTTTCCTACACACATGGACCATATCTAGTTCAACTCTGTTTCTGAAACTGATACAAACCACAGGTCCTCTAACATCCAATGCTTTTCGGTTAAGAGCGAGAAACGTGTGAGCTTTGTGAACAATGTAGCTTCGATTGAGCTGAAAAGTGACTGCGTTTGCCTGAAACGAAGTCTTGCTTGAAGGAAGACATAGAGCCTGGCATTTAACTCCGTTTCTGAAGGGAAACTCACGGCACAGTTCTCATCCATGAAACACACTCTGCTTTAGAGCAAGATGCACGCTCTTGCTTCCTAGAGTCTCTAATACAGAGGGAAACGTGAGTGTGCTCAGAACAAAAGAACTGTGTTTCCTACACCCACGGACCATATCTAGTTCAACTCTGTTTCTGAAACTGATACAAACCACAGGTCCTCTAAAATCCAATGCTTTTCAGTTAAGAGCTAGAAACATGTGAGCTTTGTGAACAATGTAGCTTCGTTTGAGCTTAAAAGTGACTGCGTTTACCTGAAACGAAGTCTTGCTTGAAGAAACACACAGAGCCTGGCATTTAACTCCGTTTCTGAAGGAAAACACATGGCACAGTTCTCATCCATGAAACACAATCTGCTTATAGCAAGAAGCACGCTCTTGCTTTCTAGAGTCTCTAATAAAGAGGGAAACGTGAGTGTGCTCAGAACAAAAGAACGGTGTTTCCTACACACACGGACCATATCTAGTTCAACTCTGTTTCTGAAACTGATACAAACCACAGGTCGTCTAACATCCAATGCATTTTGGTTAAGAGCGAGAAACGTGTGAGCTTTGTGAACAATGTAGCTTCGATTGAGCTGAAAAGTGACTGCGTTTACCTGAAACGAAGCCTTGCTTGACGAAAGACACAGTCCTGGCATTTACCTCCGTTTCTGAAGGGAAACACACGGCACAGTTCTCATCCATGAAACACAATCTGCTTATAGCAAGAAGCACGCTCTTGCTTTCTAGAGTCTCTAATACAGAGGGAAACGTGAGTGTGCTCAGAACAAAAGAACTGTGTTTCCTACTCACGGACCATATCTAGTTCAACTCTGTTTCTGAAACTGATACAAACCACAGGTCCTCTAACATCCAATGCTTTTCAGTTAAGAGCGAGAAACGTGTGAGCTTTGTGAACAATGTAGCTTCGTTTTAGCTGAAAAGTGACTGCATTTACCTGAAACGAAGTCTTGCTTGAAGGAAGACACAGAGCCTGGCATTTAACTCCGATTCTGAAGGGAAACACACGGCACAGTTCTCATCCATGAAACACACTCTGCTTTCTTGCAAGAAGCACGCTCTTGCTTTCTAGAGTCTCTAATACAGAGGGAAACGTGAGTGTGCTCAGAACAAAAGAACGATGTTTCCTACACACACGGACCATATCTAGTTCAACTCTGTTTCTTAAACTGATACAAACCACAGGTCGTCTAACATCCAATGCTTTTCAGTTAAGAGTGAGAAACGTGTGAGCTTCGTGAACAAGGTAGATTTGTTTGAGCTGAAAGGTGTCTGCGTTTACCTGAAATGAAGTCTTGCTTGAAGGAAGACACAGAGCCTGGTATTTAAACCCGTTTCTGAAGAGAAACACACGGCACAGTTCTCATCCATGAAACACACTCTGCTTTAGAGTAAGAAGCACGCTCGTGCTTTCTAGAATCTCTAATACATGGGGAAAAGTGAGTGTGCTCAGAACAAAAGAACTGTGTTTCTTACACACACGGACCATATCTAGTTCATCTCTGTTTCTAAAATTGATACAAACCACAGGTCGTCTAACATCCAATTCTTTTCAGTTAAGAGCGAGAAACGTGTGAGCTTTGTGAACAATGTAGCTTCGTTTGAGCTGAAAAGCGACTGCGTTTACCTGAAACGAAGCCTTGCTTGACGAAAGACACAGTCCTGGCATTTAACTCCATTTCTGAAGGGAAACACACGGCACAGTTCTCATCCATGAAACACACTCTGCTTATAGCAAGAAGCACGCTCTTGCTTTCTAGAGTCTCTAATACAGAGGGAAACGTGAGTGTGCTCAGAACAAAAGAACTGTGTTTCCTACACACATGGACCATATCTAGTTCAACTCTGTTTCTGAAACTGATACAAACCACAGGTCCTCTAACATCCAATGCTTTTCGGTTAAGAGCGAGAAACGTGTGAGCTTTGTGAACAATGTAGCTTCGATTGAGCTGAAAAGTGACTGCGTTTGCCTGAAACGAAGTCTTGCTTGAAGGAAGACATAGAGCCTGGCATTTAACTCCGTTTCTGAAGGGAAACTCACGGCACAGTTCTCATCCATGAAACACACTCTGCTTTAGAGCAAGATGCACGCTCTTGCTTCCTAGAGTCTCTAATACAGAGGGAAACGTGAGTGTGCTCAGAACAAAAGAACTGTGTTTCCTACACCCACGGACCATATCTAGTTCAACTCTGTTTCTGAAACTGATACAAACCACAGGTCCTCTAAAATCCAATGCTTTTCAGTTAAGAGCTAGAAACATGTGAGCTTTGTGAACAATGTAGCTTCGTTTGAGCTTAAAAGTGACTGCGTTTACCTGAAACGAAGTCTTGCTTGAAGAAACACACAGAGCCTGGCATTTAACTCCGTTTCTGAAGGAAAACACATGGCACAGTTCTCATCCATGAAACACAATCTGCTTATAGCAAGAAGCACGCTCTTGCTTTCTAGAGTCTCTAATAAAGAGGGAAACGTGAGTGTGCTCAGAACAAAAGAACGGTGTTTCCTACACACACGGACCATATCTAGTTCAACTCTGTTTCTGAAACTGATACAAACCACAGATCTTCTAACATCCAATGCTTTTCAGTTAAGAGCGAGAAACGTGTGAGCTTTGTGAACAATGTAGCTTCGTTTGAGCTGAAAAGCGACTGTGTTTACCTGAAACGAAGCCTTGCTTAAAGAAAGACACAGTCCTGGCATTGAATTCCGTTTCTGAAGGGAAACACATGGCACACTTCTCATCCATGAAACACACTCTGCTTTAGAGCAAGAAGCACGCTCTTGCTTTCTAGAGTCTCTAATAGAGAGGGAAACGTGAGTGTGCTCAGAACAAAAGAACTGTGTTTCCTACACACACGGACCATATCTACTTCAACTCTGTTTCTGAAACTGATACAAACCACAGGTCCTCTAACATCCAATGCTTTTCAGTTAAGAGCGAGAAACGTGTGAGCTTCGTAAACAATGTAGCTTCCTTTGAGCTGAAAAGCGACTGCGTTTACCTGAAATGAAGCCTTGCTTGACGAAAGACACAGTCCTGGCATTTAACTCCATTTCTGAAGGGAAACACACGGCACAGTTCTCATCCATGAAACACAATCTGCTTTACAGCAAGAAGCACGCTCTTGCTTTCTAGAGTCTCTAATACAGAGGGAAACGTGAGTGTGCTCAGAACAAAAGAACGGTGTTTCCTACACACACGGACCATATCTAGTTCAACTCTGTTTCTGAAACTGATACAAACCACAGGTCATCTAACATCCAATGCTTTTCAGTTAAGAGCGAGAAACGTGTGAGCTTCATCAACAAGGTAGAAGCTTTTGAGATGAAAGGTCTCTGCGTTTACCTGAAATGAATTCTTGCTTGAAGGAAGACACAGAGCCTGGTATTTAAACCCGTTTCCGAAGGGAAACACACAGCACAGTTCACATCCATGAAACACACTCTGCTTTAGAGTAAGAAGCACGCTCGTGCTTTCTAGAATCTCTAATACAGGGGGAAAAGTGAGTGTGCTCAGAACAAAAGAACTGTGTTTCTTACACACACGGACCATATCTAGTTCATCTCTGTTTCTAAAACTGATACAAACCACAGGTCGTCTAACATCCAATGCTTTTCAGTTAAGAGCGAGAAACGTGTGAGCTTTGTGAACAATGTAGCTTCGTTTGAGCTGAAAAGCGACTGCGTTTACCTGAAACGAAGACTTTCTTGACGAAAGACACAGTCCTGGCATTTAACTCCGTTTCTGAAGGGAAACACACGGCACAGTTCTCATCCATGAAACACACTCTGATTATAGCAAGAAGCACGCTCTTGCTTTCTAGAGTCTCTAATACAGAGGGAAACGTGAGTGTGCTCAGAACAAAAGAACTGTGTTTCCTACACACATGGACCATATCTAGTTCAACTCTGTTTCTGAAACTGATACAAACCACAGGTCCTCTAACATCCAATGCATTTTGGTTAAGAGCGAGAAACGTGTGAGCTTTGTGAACAATGTAGCTTCGATTGAGCTGAAAAGTGACTGCGTTTGCCTGAAACGAAGTCTTGCTTGAAGGAAGACATAGAGCCTGGCATTTAACTCCGTTTCTGAAGGGAAACTCACGGCACAGTTCTCATCCATGAAACACACTCTGCTTTAGAGCAAGATGCACGCTCTTGCTTCCTAGAGTCTCTAATACAGAGGGAAACGTGAGTGTGCTCAGAACAAAAGAACTGTGTTTCCTACACCCACGGACCATATCTAGTTCAACTCTGTTTCTGAAACTGATACAAACCACAGGTCCTCTAAAATCCAATGCTTTTCAGTTAAGAGCTAGAAACATGTGAGCTTTGTGAACAATGTAGCTTCGTTTGAGCTTAAAAGTGACTGCGTTTACCTGAAACGAAGTCTTGCTTGAAGAAACACACAGAGCCTGGCATTTAACTCCGTTTCTGAAGGAAAACACATGGCACAGTTCTCATCCATGAAACACAATCTGCTTATAGCAAGAAGCACGCTCTTGCTTTCTAGAGTCTCTAATAAAGAGGGAAACGTGAGTGTGCTCAGAACAAAAGAACGGTGTTTCCTACACACACGGACCATATCTAGTTCAACTCTGTTTCTGAAACTGATACAAACCACAGGTCGTCTAACATCCAATGCTTTTCAGTTAAGAGCGAGAAACGTGTGAGCTTTGTGAACAATGTAGCGTCGTTTGAGCTGAAAAGCGACTGCGTTTACCTGAAACGAAGCCTTGCTTGACGAAAGACACAGTCCTGGCATTTACCTCCGTTTCTGAAGGGAAACACACGGCACAGTTCTCATCCATGAAACACAATCTGCTTATAGCAAGAAGCACGCTCTTGCTTTCTAGAGTCTCTAATACAGAGGGAAACGTGAGTGTGCTCAGAACAAAAGAACTGTGTTTCCTACTCACGGACCATATCTAGTTCAACTCTGTTTCTGAAACTGATACAAACCACAGGTCCTCTAACATCCAATGCTTTTCAGTTAAGAGCGAGAAACGTGTGAGCTTTGTGAACAATGTAGCTTCGTTTTAGCTGAAAAGTGACTGCATTTACCTGAAACGAAGTCTTGCTTGAAGGAAGACACAGAGCCTGGCATTTAACTCCGATTCTGAAGGGAAACACACGGCACAGTTCTCATCCATGAAACACACTCTGCTTTCTTGCAAGAAGCACGCTCTTGCTTTCTAGAGTCTCTAATACAGAGGGAAACGTGAGTGTGCTCAGAACAAAAGAACGATGTTTCCTACACACACGGACCATATCTAGTTCAACTCTGTTTCTTAAACTGATACAAACCACAGGTCGTCTAACATCCAATGCTTTTCAGTTAAGAGTGAGAAACGTGTAGGCTTCGTGAACAAGGTAGATTTGTTTGAGCTGAAAGGTGTCTGCGTTTACCTGAAATGAAGTCTTGCTTGAAGGAAGACACAGAGCCTGGTATTTAAACCCGTTTCTGAAGAGAAACACACGGCACAGTTCTCATCCATGAAACACACTCTGCTTTAGAGTAAGAAGCACGCTCGTGCTTTCTAGAATCTCTAATACATGGGGAAAAGTGAGTGTGCTCAGAACAAAAGAACTGTGTTTCTTACACACAGGGACCCTATCTAGTTCATCTCTGTTTCTAAAACTGATACAAACCACAGGTTGTCTAACATCTAATGCTTTTCAGTTAAGAGCGAGAATCGTGTCAGCTTTGTGAACAATGTAGCTTCGTTTGAGGTGAAAAGCGACTGCGTTTACCTGAAACGAAATCTTGCTTATAGGAAGACACACGCCTGGCATTTAACTCCGTTTCTGAACGGAAACACACGGCACAGTTCTCATCCATGAAACACACTCTGCTTTAGAGCAAGAAGCACACTCTTGCTTTCTAGAGTCTCTAATACAGAGGGAAACTTGAGTGTGCTCAGAACAAAAGAACTGTGTTTCCTACACACGGACCATATCTAGCTCAACTCTGTTTCTGAAACTGACACAAACCACAGGTCCTCTAACATCCAATACTTTTCAGTTAAGAGCGAGAAACGTGTGAGCTTTGTGAACAATGTAGCTTCGTTTGAGCTGAAAAGTGACTGCGTTTACCTGAAACGAATACTTGCTTGTAGGAAGACACAGAGCCTGGCATTTAACTCCGTTTCTGAAGGGAAACACACAGCACAGTTCTCATCCATGAAACACACTCTGCTTTAGAGCAAGAAGCACGCTCTTGCTTTCTAGAGTCTCTAATACAGAGGGAAACATGAGTTTGCTCATAACAAAAGAACTGTGTTTCCTACTAACGGACCATATCTAGTTCAACTCTGTTTCTGAAACTGATACAAACCACAGGTCGTCTAACATCCAATGCTTTTCAGTTAAGAGCGAGAAACGTGTAAGCTTTGTGTACAATGTAGCTTTGTTTGAGGTGATAAGTGACTGCGTTTACCTGAAACGAAATCTTGCTTGTAGGAAGACATACGCCTGGCATTTAACTCCGTTTCTGAAGGGAAACACACGGCACAGTTCTCATCCATGAAACACACTCTGCTTTATTGCAAGAAGCACGCTCTTGCTTTCTAGAGTCTCTAATACAGAGGGAAACGTGAGTGTGATCAGAACAAAAGAACGGTGTTTCCTACACACATGGACCATATCTAGTTCAACTCTGTTTCTGAAACTGATACAAACCACAGGTCCACTAACATCCAATGCTTTTCAGTTAAGACCGAGAAACGTGTAAGCTTTGTGAACAATGTAGCTTCGTTTGAGGTGAAAAGTGACTGCATTTACCTGAAACGAAATCTTGCTTGTAGGAAGACACACGCCTGGCATTTAAGTCTGATTCTGAAGGGAAACACACGGCACAGTTCTCATCCATGAAACACACTCTGCTTTATTGCAAGAAGCACGCTCTTGCTTTCTAGAGTCTCTAATACAGAGGGAAACGTGAGTGTGCTCAGAACAAAAGAACGGTGTTTCCTACACACACGGACCATATCTAGTTCAACTCTGTTTCTGAAACTGATACAAACCACAGGTCGTCTAACATCCAATGCTTTTCAGTTAAGAGCGAGAAACGTGTGAGCTTCATGAACAAGGTAGAATCTTTTGAGATGAAAGGTGTCTGCGTTTACCTGAAATGAATTCTTGCTTGAAGGAAGACACAGAGCCTGGTATTTAAACCCGTTTCCGAAGGGAAACACACAGCACAGTTCACATCCATGAAACACAATCTGCTTATAGCAAGAAGCACGCTCTTGCTTTCTAGAGTCTCTAATACAGAGGGAAACGTGAGTGTGCTCCGAACAAAAGAACTGTGTTTCCAACACACACGGACCATATCTAGTTCATCTCTGTTTCTAAAACTGATACAAAGCACAGGTCGTCTAACATCCAATGCTTTTCAGTTAAGAGCGAGAAACGTGTGAGCTTTGTGAACAATGTAGCTTCGTTTGAGCTGAAAAGCGACTGCGTTTACCTGAAACGAATACTTGCTTGAAGGAAGACACAGTCCTGGCATTTAACTCCGTTTCTGAAGGGAAACACACGGCACAGTTCTCATCCATGAAACACAATCTGCTTATAGCAAGAAGCACGCTCTTGCTTTCTAGAGTCTCTAATACAGAGGGAAACGTGAGTGTGCTCAGAACAAAAGAACTGTGTTTCCTACTCACGGACCATATCTAGTTCAACTCTGTTTCTGAAACTGATACAAACCACAGGTCCTCTAACATCCAATGCTTTTCAGTTAAGAGCGAGAAACGTGTGAGCTTTGTGAACAATGTAGCTTCGTTTGAGCTTAAAAGTGACTGCGTTTACCTGAAACGAAGTCTTGCTTGAAGAAACACACAGAGCCTGGCATTTAACTCCGTTTCTGAAGGAAAACACATGGCACAGTTCTCATCCATGAAACACAATCTGCTTATAGCAAGAAGCACGCTCTTGCTTTCTAGAGTCTCTAATAAAGAGGGAAACGTGAGTGTGCTCAGAACAAAAGAACAGTGTTTCCTACACACACGGACCATATCTAGTTCAACTCTGTTTCTGAAACTGATACAAACCACAGGTCGTCTAACATCCAATGCTTTTCAGTTAAGAGCGAGAAACGTGTGAGCTTTGTGAACAATGTAGCGTCGTTTGAGCTGAAAAGCGACTGCGTTTACCTGAAACGAAGCCTTGCTTGACGAAAGACACAGTCCTGGCATTTACCTCCGTTTCTGAAGGGAAACACACGGCACAGTTCTCATCCATGAAACACAATCTGCTTATAGCAAGAAGCACGCTCTTGCTTTCTAGAGTCTCTAATACAGAGGGAAACGTGAGTGTGCTCAGAACAAAAGAACTGTGTTTCCTACTCACGGACCATATCTAGTTCAACTCTGTTTCTGAAACTGATACAAACCACAGGTCCTCTAACATCCAATGCTTTTCAGTTAAGAGCGAGAAACGTGTGAGCTTTGTGAACAATGTAGCTTCGTTTTAGCTGAAAAGTGACTGCATTTACCTGAAACGAAGTCTTGCTTGAAGGAAGACACAGAGCCTGGCATTTAACTCCGATTCTGAAGGGAAACACACGGCACAGTTCTCATCCATGAAACACACTCTGCTTTCTTGCAAGAAGCACGCTCTTGCTTTCTAGAGTCTCTAATACAGAGGGAAACGTGAGTGTGCTCAGAACAAAAGAACGATGTTTCCTACACACACGGACCATATCTAGTTCAACTCTGTTTCTGAAACTGATACAAACCACAGGTCCTCTAAAATCCAATGCTTTTCAGTTAAGAGCTAGAAACATGTGAGCTTTGTGAACAATGTAGCTTCGTTTGAGCTTAAAAGTGACTGCGTTTACCTGAAACGAAGTCTTGCTTGAAGAAACACACAGAGCCTGGCATTTAACTCCGTTTCTGAAGGAAAACACATGGCACAGTTCTCATCCATGAAACACAATCTGCTTATAGCAAGAAGCACGCTCTTGCTTTCTAGAGTCTCTAATAAAGAGGGAAACGTGAGTGTGCTCAGAACAAAAGAACGGTGTTTCCTACACACACGGACCATATCTAGTTCAACTCTGTTTCTGAAACTGATACAAACCACAGATCTTCTAACATCCAATGCTTTTCAGTTAAGAGCGAGAAACGTGTGAGCTTTGTGAACAATGTAGCTTCGTTTGAGCTGAAAAGCGACTGTGTTTACCTGAAACGAAGCCTTGCTTAAAGAAAGACACAGTCCTGGCATTGAATTCCGTTTCTGAAGGGAAACACATGGCACACTTCTCATCCATGAAACACACTCTGCTTTAGAGCAAGAAGCACGCTCTTGCTTTCTAGAGTCTCTAATAGAGAGGGAAACGTGAGTGTGCTCAGAACAAAAGAACTGTGTTTCCTACACACACGGACCATATCTACTTCAACTCTGTTTCTGAAACTGATACAAACCACAGGTCCTCTAACATCCAATGCTTTTCAGTTAAGAGCGAGAAACGTGTGAGCTTCGTAAACAATGTAGCTTCCTTTGAGCTGAAAAGCGACTGCGTTTACCTGAAATGAAGCCTTGCTTGACGAAAGACACAGTCCTGGCATTTAACTCCATTTCTGAAGGGAAACACACGGCACAGTTCTCATCCATGAAACACAATCTGCTTTACAGCAAGAAGCACGCTCTTGCTTTCTAGAGTCTCTAATACAGAGGGAAACGTGAGTGTGCTCAGAACAAAAGAACGGTGTTTCCTACACACACGGACCATATCTAGTTCAACTCTGTTTCTGAAACTGATACAAACCACAGGTCGTCTAACATCCAATGCTTTTCAGTTAAGAGCGAGAAACGTGTGAGCTTCATCAACAAGGTAGAAGCTTTTGAGATGAAAGGTGTCTGCGTTTACCTGAAATGAATTCTTGCTTGAAGGAAGACACAGAGCCTGGTATTTAAACCCGTTTCCGAAGGGAAACACACAGCACAGTTCACATCCATGAAACACACTCTGCTTTAGAGTAAGAAGCACGCTCGTGCTTTCTAGAATCTCTAATACAGGGGGAAAAGTGAGTGTGCTCAGAACAAAAGAACTGTGTTTCTTACACACACGGACCATATCTAGTTCATCTCTGTTTCTAAAACTGATACAAACCACAGGTCGTCTAACATCCAATGCTTTTCAGTTAAGAGCGAGAAACGTGTGAGCTTTGTGAACAATGTAGCTTCGTTTGAGCTGAAAAGCGACTGCGTTTACCTGAAACGAAGACTTGCTTGACGAAAGACACAGTCCTGGCATTTAACTCCGTTTCTGAAGGGAAACACACGGCACAGTTCTCATCCATGAAACACACTCTGCTTATAGCAAGAAGCACGCTCTTGCTTTCTAGAGTCTCTAATACAGAGGGAAACGTGAGTGTGCTCAGAACAAAAGAACTGTGTTTCCTACACACATGGACCATATCTAGTTCAACTCTGTTTCTGAAACTGATACAAACCACAGGTCCTCTAACATCCAATGCATTTTGGTTAAGAGCGAGAAACGTGTGAGCTTTGTGAACAATGTAGCTTCGATTGAGCTGAAAAGTGACTGCGTTTGCCTGAAACGAAGTCTTGCTTGAAGGAAGACATAGAGCCTGGCATTTAACTCCGTTTCTGAAGGGAAACTCACGGCACAGTTCTCATCCATGAAACACACTCTGCTTTAGAGCAAGATGCACGCTCTTGCTTCCTAGAGTCTCTAATACAGAGGGAAACGTGAGTGTGCTCAGAACAAAAGAACTGTGTTTCCTACACCCACGGACCATATCTAGTTCAACTCTGTTTCTGAAACTGATACAAACCACAGGTCCTCTAAAATCCAATGCTTTTCAGTTAAGAGCTAGAAACATGTGAGCTTTGTGAACAATGTAGCTTCGTTTGAGCTTAAAAGTGACTGCGTTTACCTGAAACGAAGTCTTGCTTGAAGAAACACACAGAGCCTGGCATTTAACTCCGTTTCTGAAGGAAAACACATGGCACAGTTCTCATCCATGAAACACAATCTGCTTATAGCAAGAAGCACGCTCTTGCTTTCTAGAGTCTCTAATAAAGAGGGAAACGTGAGTGTGCTCAGAACAAAAGAACGGTGTTTCCTACACACACGGACCATATCTAGTTCAACTCTGTTTCTGAAACTGATACAAACCACAGGTCGTCTAACATCCAATGCTTTTCAGTTAAGAGCGAGAAACGTGTGAGCTTTGTGAACAATGTAGCGTCGTTTGAGCTGAAAAGCGACTGCGTTTACCTGAAACGAAGCCTTGCTTGACGAAAGATACAGTCCTGGCATTTACCTCCGTTTCTGAAGGGAAACACACGGCACAGTTCTCATCCATGAAACACAATCTGCTTATAGCAAGAAGCACGCTCTTGCTTTCTAGAGTCTCTAATACAGAGGGAAACGTGAGTGTGCTCAGAACAAAAGAACTGTGTTTCCTACTCACGGACCATATCTAGTTCAACTCTGTTTCTGAAACTGATACAAACCACAGGTCCTCTAACATCCAATGCTTTTCAGTTAAGAGCGAGAAACGTGTGAGCTTTGTGAACAATGTAGCTTCGTTTTAGCTGAAAAGTGACTGCATTTACCTGAAACGAAGTCTTGCTTGAAGGAAGACACAGAGCCTGGCATTTAACTCCGATTCTGAAGGGAAACACACGGCACAGTTCTCATCCATGAAACACACTCTGCTTTCTTGCAAGAAGCACGCTCTTGCTTTCTAGAGTCTCTAATACAGAGGGAAACGTGAGTGTGCTCAGAACAAAAGAACGATGTTTCCTACACACACGGACCATATCTAGTTCAACTCTGTTTCTTAAACTGATACAAACCACAGGTCGTCTAACATCCAATGCTTTTCAGTTAAGAGTGAGAAACGTGTAGGCTTCGTGAACAAGGTAGATTTGTTTGAGCTGAAAGGTGTCTGCGTTTACCTGAAATGAAGTCTTGCTTGAAGGAAGACACAGAGCCTGGTATTTAAACCCGTTTCTGAAGAGAAACACACGGCACAGTTCTCATCCATGAAACACACTCTGCTTTAGAGTAAGAAGCACGCTCGTGCTTTCTAGAATCTCTAATACATGGGGAAAAGTGAGTGTGCTCAGAACAAAAGAACTGTGTTTCTTACACACAGGGACCCTATCTAGTTCATCTCTGTTTCTAAAACTGATACAAACCACAGGTTGTCTAACATCTAATGCTTTTCAGTTAAGAGCGAGAATCGTGTCAGCTTTGTGAACAATGTAGCTTCGTTTGAGGTGAAAAGCGACTGCGTTTACCTGAAACGAAATCTTGCTTATAGGAAGACACACGCCTGGCATTTAACTCCGTTTCTGAACGGAAACACACGGCACAGTTCTCATCCATGAAACACACTCTGCTTTAGAGCAAGAAGCACACTCTTGCTTTCTAGAGTCTCTAATACAGAGGGAAACTTGAGTGTGCTCAGAACAAAAGAACTGTGTTTCCTACACACGGACCATATCTAGCTCAACTCTGTTTCTGAAACTGACACAAACCACAGGTCCTCTAACATCCAATACTTTTCAGTTAAGAGCGAGAAACGTGTGAGCTTTGTGAACAATGTAGCTTCGTTTGAGCTGAAAAGTGACTGCGTTTACCTGAAACGAATACTTGCTTGTAGGAAGACACAGAGCCTGGCATTTAACTCCGTTTCTGAAGGGAAACACACAGCACAGTTCTCATCCATGAAACACACTCTGCTTTAGAGCAAGAAGCACGCTCTTGCTTTCTAGAGTCTCTAATACAGAGGGAAACATGAGTTTGCTCATAACAAAAGAACTGTGTTTCCTACTAACGGACCATATCTAGTTCAACTCTGTTTCTGAAACTGATACAAACCACAGGTCGTCTAACATCCAATGCTTTTCAGTTAAGAGCGAGAAACGTGTAAGCTTTGTGTACAATGTAGCTTTGTTTGAGGTGATAAGTGACTGCGTTTACCTGAAACGAAATCTTGCTTGTAGGAAGACATACGCCTGGCATTTAACTCCGTTTCTGAAGGGAAACACACGGCACAGTTCTCATCCATGAAACACACTCTGCTTTATTGCAAGAAGCACGCTCTTGCTTTCTAGAGTCTCTAATACAGAGGGAAACGTGAGTGTGATCAGAACAAAAGAACGGTGTTTCCTACACACATGGACCATATCTAGTTCAACTCTGTTTCTGAAACTGATACAAACCACAGGTCCACTAACATCCAATGCTTTTCAGTTAAGACCGAGAAACGTGTAAGCTTTGTGAACAATGTAGCTTCGTTTGAGGTGAAAAGTGACTGCATTTACCTGAAACGAAATCTTGCTTGTAGGAAGACACACGCCTGGCATTTAAGTCTGATTCTGAAGGGAAACACACGGCACAGTTCTCATCCATGAAACACACTCTGCTTTATTGCAAGAAGCACGCTCTTGCTTTCTAGAGTCTCTAATACAGAGGGAAACGTGAGTGTGCTCAGAACAAAAGAACGGTGTTTCCTACACACACGGACCATATCTAGTTCAACTCTGTTTCTGAAACTGATACAAACCACAGGTCGTCTAACATCCAATGCTTTTCAGTTAAGAGCGAGAAACGTGTGAGCTTCATGAACAAGGTAGAATCTTTTGAGATGAAAGGTGTCTGCGTTTACCTGAAATGAATTCTTGCTTGAAGGAAGACACAGAGCCTGGTATTTAAACCCGTTTCCGAAGGGAAACACACAGCACAGTTCACATCCATGAAACACAATCTGCTTATAGCAAGAAGCACGCTCTTGCTTTCTAGAGTCTCTAATACAGAGGGAAACGTGAGTGTGCTCCGAACAAAAGAACTGTGTTTCCAACACACACGGACCATATCTAGTTCATCTCTGTTTCTAAAACTGATACAAACCACAGGTCGTCTAACATCCAATGCTTTTCAGTTAAGAGCGAGAAACGTGTGAGCTTTGTGAACAATTTAGCTTCGTTTGAGCTGAAAAGCGACTGCGTTTACCTGAAACGAATACTTGCTTGAAGGAAGACACAGTCCTGGCATTTAACTCCGTTTCTGAAGGGAAACACACGGCACAGTTCTCATCCATGAAACACAATCTGCTTATAGCAAGAAGCACGCTCTTGCTTTCTAGAGTCTCTAATACAGAGGGAAACGTGAGTGTGCTCAGAACAAAAGAACTGTGTTTCCTACTCACGGACCATATCTAGTTCAACTCTGTTTCTGAAACTGATACAAACCACAGGTCCTCTAACATCCAATGCTTTTCAGTTAAGAGCGAGAAACGTGTGAGCTTTGTGAACAATGTAGCTTCGTTTGAGCTTAAAAGTGACTGCGTTTACCTGAAACGAAGTCTTGCTTGAAGAAACACACAGAGCCTGGCATTTAACTCCGTTTCTGAAGGAAAACACATGGCACAGTTCTCATCCATGAAACACAATCTGCTTATAGCAAGAAGCACGCTCTTGCTTTCTAGAGTCTCTAATAAAGAGGGAAACGTGAGTGTGCTCAGAACAAAAGAACAGTGTTTCCTACACACACGGACCATATCTAGTTCAACTCTGTTTCTGAAACTGATACAAACCACAGGTCGTCTAACATCCAATGCTTTTCAGTTAAGAGCGAGAAACGTGTGAGCTTTGTGAACAATGTAGCGTCGTTTGAGCTGAAAAGCGACTGCGTTTACCTGAAACGAAGCCTTGCTTGACGAAAGACACAGTCCTGGCATTTACCTCCGTTTCTGAAGGGAAACACACGGCACAGTTCTCATCCATGAAACACAATCTGCTTATAGCAAGAAGCACGCTCTTGCTTTCTAGAGTCTCTAATACAGAGGGAAACGTGAGTGTGCTCAGAACAAAAGAACTGTGTTTCCTACTCACGGACCATATCTAGTTCAACTCTGTTTCTGAAACTGATACAAACCACAGGTCCTCTAACATCCAATGCTTTTCAGTTAAGAGCGAGAAACGTGTGAGCTTTGTGAACAATGTAGCTTCGTTTTAGCTGAAAAGTGACTGCATTTACCTGAAACGAAGTCTTGCTTGAAGGAAGACACAGAGCCTGGCATTTAACTCCGATTCTGAAGGGAAACACACGGCACAGTTCTCATCCATGAAACACACTCTGCTTTCTTGCAAGAAGCACGCTCTTGCTTTCTAGAGTCTCTAATACAGAGGGAAACGTGAGTGTGCTCAGAACAAAAGAACGATGTTTCCTACACACACGGACCATATCTAGTTCAACTCTGTTTCTTAAACTGATACAAACCACAGGTCGTCTAACATCCAATGCTTTTCAGTTAAGAGTGAGAAACGTGTGAGCTTCGTGAACAAGGTAGATTTGTTTGAGCTGAAAGGTGTCTGCGTTTACCTGAAATGAAGTCTTGCTTGAAGGAAGACACAGAGCCTGGTATTTAAACCCGTTTCTGAACAGAAACACACGGCACAGTTCTCATCCATGAAACACACTCTGCTTTAGAGTAAGAAGCACGCTCGTGCTTTCTAGAATCTCTAATACATGGGGAAAAGTGAGTGTGCTCAGAACAAAAGAACTGTGTTTCTTACACACACGGACCATATCTAGTTCATCTCTGTTTCTAAAATTGATACAAACCACAGGTCGTCTAACATCCAATTCTTTTCACTTAAGAGCGAGAAACGTGTGAGCTTTGTGAACAATGTAGCTTCGTTTGAGCTGAAAAGCGACTGCGTTTACCTGAAACGAAGCCTTGCTTGACGAAAGACACAGTCCTGGCATTTAACTCCATTTCTGAAGGGAAACACACGGCACAGTTCTCATCCATGAAACACACTCTGCTTATAGCAAGAAGCACGCTCTTGCTTTCTAGAGTCTCTAATACAGAGGGAAACGTGAGTGTGCTCAGAACAAAAGAACTGTGTTTCCTACACACATGGACCATATCTAGTTCAACTCTGTTTCTGAAACTGATACAAACCACAGGTCCTCTAACATCCAATGCTTTTCGGTTAAGAGCGAGAAACGTGTGAGCTTTGTGAACAATGTAGCTTCGATTGAGCTGAAAAGTGACTGCGTTTGCCTGAAACGAAGTCTTGCTTGAAGGAAGACATAGAGCCTGGCATTTAACTCCGTTTCTGAAGGGAAACTCACGGCACAGTTCTCATCCATGAAACACACTCTGCTTTAGAGCAAGATGCACGCTCTTGCTTCCTAGAGTCTCTAATACAGAGGGAAACGTGAGTGTGCTCAGAACAAAAGAACTGTGTTTCCTACACCCACGGACCATATCTAGTTCAACTCTGTTTCTGAAACTGATACAAACCACAGGTCCTCTAAAATCCAATGCTTTTCAGTTAAGAGCTAGAAACATGTGAGCTTTGTGAACAATGTAGCTTCGTTTGAGCTTAAAAGTGACTGCGTTTACCTGAAACGAAGTCTTGCTTGAAGAAACACACAGAGCCTGGCATTTAACTCCGTTTCTGAAGGAAAACACATGGCACAGTTCTCATCCATGAAACACAATCTGCTTATAGCAAGAAGCACGCTCTTGCTTTCTAGAGTCTCTAATAAAGAGGGAAACGTGAGTGTGCTCAGAACAAAAGAACGGTGTTTCCTACACACACGGACCATATCTAGTTCAACTCTGTTTCTGAAACTGATACAAACCACAGATCTTCTAACATCCAATGCTTTTCAGTTAAGAGCGAGAAACGTGTGAGCTTTGTGAACAATGTAGCTTCGTTTGAGCTGAAAAGCGACTGTGTTTACCTGAAACGAAGCCTTGCTTAAAGAAAGACACAGTCCTGGCATTGAATTCCGTTTCTGAAGGGAAACACATGGCACACTTCTCATCCATGAAACACACTCTGCTTTAGAGCAAGAAGCACGCTCTTGCTTTCTAGAGTCTCTAATAGAGAGGGAAACGTGAGTGTGCTCAGAACAAAAGAACTGTGTTTCCTACACACACGGACCATATCTACTTCAACTCTGTTTCTGAAACTGATACAAACCACAGGTCCTCTAACATCCAATGCTTTTCAGTTAAGAGCGAGAAACGTGTGAGCTTTGTGAACAATGTAGCTTCGTTTGAGCTTAAAAGTGACTGCGTTTACCTGAAACGAAGTCTTGCTTGAAGAAACACACAGAGCCTGGCTTTTAACTCCGTTTCTGAAGGAAAACACATGGCACAGTTCTCATCCATGAAACACAATCTGCTTATAGCAAGAAGCACGCTCTTGCTTTCTAGAGTCTCTAATAAAGAGGGAAACGTGAGTGTGCTCAGAACAAAAGAACGGTGTTTCCTACACACACGGACCATATCTAGTTCAACTCTGTTTCTGAAACTGATACAAACCACAGGTCGTCTAACATCCAATGCTTTTCAGTTAAGAGCGAGAAACGTGTGAGCTTTGTGAACAATGTAGCGTCGTTTGAGCTGAAAAGCGACTGCGTTTACCTGAAACGAAGCCTTGCTTGACGAAAGACACAGTCCTGGCATTTACCTCCGTTTCTGAAGGGAAACACACGGCACAGTTCTCATCCATGAAACACAATCTGCTTATAGCAAGAAGCACGCTCTTGCTTTCTAGAGTCTCTAATACTGAGGGAAACGTGAGTGTGCTCAGAACAAAAGAACTGTGTTTCCTACTCACGGACCATATCTAGTTCAACTCTGTTTCTGAAACTGATACAAACCACAGGTCCTCTAACATCCAATGCTTTTCAGTTAAGAGCGAGAAACGTGTGAGCTTTGTGAACAATGTAGCTTCGTTTTAGCTGAAAAGTGACTGCATTTACCTGAAACGAAGTCTTGCTTGAAGGAAGACACAGAGCCTGGCATTTAACTCCGATTCTGAAGGGAAACACACGGCACAGTTCTCATCCATGAAACACACTCTGCTTTCTTGCAAGAAGCACGCTCTTGCTTTCTAGAGTCTCTAATACAGAGGGAAACGTGAGTGTGCTCAGAACAAAAGAACGATGTTTCCTACACACACGGACCATATCTAGTTCAACTCTGTTTCTTAAACTGATACAAACCACAGGTCGTCTAACATCCAATGCTTTTCAGTTAAGAGTGAGAAACGTGTGAGCTTCGTGAACAAGGTAGATTTGTTTGAGCTGAAAGGTGTCTGCGTTTACCTGAAATGAAGTCTTGCTTGAAGGAAGACACAGAGCCTGGTATTTAAACCCGTTTCTGAAGAGAAACACACGGCACAGTTCTCATCCATGAAACACACTCTGCTTTAGAGTAAGAAGCACGCTCGTGCTTTCTAGAATCTCTAATACATGGGGAAAAGTGAGTGTGCTCAGAACAAAAGAACTGTGTTTCTTACACACACGGACCATATCTAGTTCATCTCTGTTTCTAAAATTGATACAAACCACAGGTCGTCTAACATCCAATTCTTTTCAGTTAAGAGCGAGAAACGTGTGAGCTTTGTGAACAATGTAGCTTCGTTTGAGCTGAAAAGCGACTGCGTTTACCTGAAACGAAGCCTTGCTTGACGAAAGACACAGTCCTGGCATTTAACTCCATTTCTGAAGGGAAACACACGGCACAGTTCTCATCCATGAAACACACTCTGCTTATAGCAAGAAGCACGCTCTTGCTTTCTAGAGTCTCTAATACAGAGGGAAACGTGAGTGTGCTCAGAACAAAAGAACTGTGTTTCCTACACACATGGACCATATCTAGTTCAACTCTGTTTCTGAAACTGATACAAACCACAGGTCCTCTAACATCCAATGCTTTTCGGTTAAGAGCGAGAAACGTGTGAGCTTTGTGAACAATGTAGCTTCGATTGAGCTGAAAAGTGACTGCGTTTGCCTGAAACGAAGTCTTGCTTGAAGGAAGACATAGAGCCTGGCATTTAACTCCGTTTCTGAAGGGAAACTCACGGCACAGTTCTCATCCATGAAACACACTCTGCTTTAGAGCAAGATGCACGCTCTTGCTTCCTAGAGTCTCTAATACAGAGGGAAACGTGAGTGTGCTCAGAACAAAAGAACTGTGTTTCCTACACCCACGGACCATATCTAGTTCAACTCTGTTTCTGAAACTGATACAAACCACAGGTCCTCTAAAATCCAATGCTTTTCAGTTAAGAGCTAGAAACATGTGAGCTTTGTGAACAATGTAGCTTCGTTTGAGCTTAAAAGTGACTGCGTTTACCTGAAACGAAGTCTTGCTTGAAGAAAAACACAGAGCCTGGCATTTAACTCCGTTTCTGAAGGAAAACACATGGCACAGTTCTCATCCATGAAACACAATCTGCTTATAGCAAGAAGCACGCTCTTGCTTTCTAGAGTCTCTAATAAAGAGGGAAACGTGAGTGTGCTCAGAACAAAAGAACGGTGTTTCCTACACACACGGACCATATCTAGTTCAACTCTGTTTCTGAAACTGATACAAACCACAGATCTTCTAACATCCAATGCTTTTCAGTTAAGAGCGAGAAACGTGTGAGCTTTGTGAACAATGTAGCTTCGTTTGAGCTGAAAAGCGACTGTGTTTACCTGAAACGAAGCCTTGCTTAAAGAAAGACACAGTCCTGGCATTGAATTCCGTTTCTGAAGGGAAACACATGGCACACTTCTCATCCATGAAACACACTCTGCTTTAGAGCAAGAAGCACGCTCTTGCTTTCTAGAGTCTCTAATAGAGAGGGAAACGTGAGTGTGCTCAGAACAAAAGAACTGTGTTTCCTACACACACGGACCATATCTACTTCAACTCTGTTTCTGAAACTGATACAAACCACAGGTCCTCTAACATCCAATGCTTTTCAGTTAAGAGCGAGAAACGTGTGAGCTTCGTAAACAATGTAGCTTCCTTTGAGCTGAAAAGCGACTGCGTTTACCTGAATTGAAGCCTTGCTTGACGAAAGACACAGTCCTGGCATTTAACTCCATTTCTGAAGGGAAACACACGGCACAGTTCTCATCCATGAAACACAATCTGCTTTACAGCAAGAAGCACGCTCTTGCTTTCTAGAGTCTCTAATACAGAGGGAAACGTGAGTGTGCTCAGAACAAAAGAACGGTGTTTCCTACACACACGGACCATATCTAGTACAACTCTGTTTCTGAAACTGATACAAACCACAGGTCGTCTAACATCCAATGCTTTTCAGTTAAGAGCGAGAAACGTGTGAGCTTCATCAACAAGGTAGAAGCTTTTGAGATGAAAGGTGTCTGCGTTTACCTGAAATGAATTCTTGCTTGAAGGAAGACACAGAGCCTGGTATTTAAACCCGTTTCCGAAGGGAAACACACAGCACAGTTCACATCCATGAAACACACTCTGCTTTAGAGTAAGAAGCACGCTCGTGCTTTCTAGAATCTCTAATACAGGGGGAAAAGTGAGTGTGCTCAGAACAAAAGAACTGTTTTTCTTACACACACGGACCATATCTAGTTCATCTCTGTTTCTAAAACTGATACAAACCACAGGTCGTCTAACATCCAATGCTTTTCAGTTAAGAGCGAGAAACGTGTGAGCTTTGTGAACAATGTAGCTTCGTTTGAGCTGAAAAGCGACTGCGTTTACCTGAAACGAAGACTTTCTTGACGAAAGACACAGTCCTGGCATTTAACTCCGTTTCTGAAGGGAAACACACGGCACAGTTCTCATCCATGAAACACACTCTGCTTATAGCAAGAAGCTCGCTCTTGCTTTCTAGAGTCTCTAATACAGAGGGAAACGTGAGTGTGCTCAGAACAAAAGAACTGTGTTTCCTACACACATGGACCATATCTAGTTCAACTCTGTTTCTGAAACTGATACAAACCACAGGTCCTCTAACATCCAATGCATTTTGGTTAAGAGCGAGAAACGTGTGAGCTTTGTGAACAATGTAGCTTCGATTGAGCTGAAAAGTGACTGCGTTTGCCTGAAACGAAGTCTTGCTTGAAGGAAGACATAGAGCCTGGCATTTAACTCCGTTTCTGAAGGGAAACTCACGGCACAGTTCTCATCCATGAAACACACTCTGCTTTAGAGCAAGATGCACGCTCTTGCTTCCTAGAGTCTCTAATACAGAGGGAAACGTGAGTGTGCTCAGAACAAAAGAACTGTGTTTCCTACACCCACGGACCATATCTAGTTCAACTCTGTTTCTGAAACTGATACAAACCACAGGTCCTCTAAAATCCAATGCTTTTCAGTTAAGAGCTAGAAACATGTGAGCTTTGTGAACAATGTAGCTTCGTTTGAGCTTAAAAGTGACTGCGTTTACCTGAAACGAAGTCTTGCTTGAAGAAACACACAGAGCCTGGCATTTAACTCCGTTTCTGAAGGAAAACACATGGCACAGTTCTCATCCATGAAACACAATCTGCTTATAGCAAGAAGCACGCTCTTGCTTTCTAGAGTCTCTAATAAAGAGGGAAACGTGAGTGTGCTCAGAACAAAAGAACGGTGTTTCCTACACACACGGACCATATCTAGTTCAACTCTGTTTCTGAAACTGATACAAACCACAGGTCGTCTAACATCCAATGCATTTTGGTTAAGAGCGAGAAACGTGTGAGCTTTGTGAACAATGTAGCTTCGATTGAGCTGAAAAGTGACTGCGTTTACCTGAAACGAAGCCTTGCTTGACGAAAGACACAGTCCTGGCATTTACCTCCGTTTCTGAAGGGAAACACACGGCACAGTTCTCATCCATGAAACACAATCTGCTTATAGCAAGAAGCACGCTCTTGCTTTCTAGAGTCTCTAATACAGAGGGAAACGTGAGTGTGCTCAGAACAAAAGAACTGTGTTTCCTACTCACGGACCATATCTAGTTCAACTCTGTTTCTGAAACTGATACAAACCACAGGTCCTCTAACATCCAATGCTTTTCAGTTAAGAGCGAGAAACGTGTGAGCTTTGTGAACAATGTAGCTTCGTTTTAGCTGAAAAGTGACTGCATTTACCTGAAACGAAGTCTTGCTTGAAGGAAGACACAGAGCCTGGCATTTAACTCCGATTCTGAAGGGAAACACACGGCACAGTTCTCATCCATGAAACACACTCTGCTTTCTTGCAAGAAGCACGCTCTTGCTTTCTAGAGTCTCTAATACAGAGGGAAACGTGAGTGTGCTCAGAACAAAAGAACGATGTTTCCTACACACACGGACCATATCTAGTTCAACTCTGTTTCTTAAACTGATACAAACCACAGGTCGTCTAACATCCAATGCTTTTCAGTTAAGAGTGAGAAACGTGTGAGCTTCGTGAACAAGGTAGATTTGTTTGAGCTGAAAGGTGTCTGCGTTTACCTGAAATGAAGTCTTGCTTGAAGGAAGACACAGAGCCTGGTATTTAAACCCGTTTCTGAAGAGAAACACACGGCACAGTTCTCATCCATGAAACACACTCTGCTTTAGAGTAAGAAGCACGCTCGTGCTTTCTAGAATCTCTAATACATGGGGAAAAGTGAGTGTGCTCAGAACAAAAGAACTGTGTTTCTTACACACACGGACCATATCTAGTTCATCTCTGTTTCTAAAATTGATACAAACCACAGGTCGTCTAACATCCAATTCTTTTCAGTTAAGAGCGAGAAACGTGTGAGCTTTGTGAACAATGTAGCTTCGTTTGAGCTGAAAAGCGACTGCGTTTACCTGAAACGAAGCCTTGCTTGACGAAAGACACAGTCCTGGCATTTAACTCCATTTCTGAAGGGAAACACACGGCACAGTTCTCATCCATGAAACACACTCTGCTTATAGCAAGAAGCACGCTCTTGCTTTCTAGAGTCTCTAATACAGAGGGAAACGTGAGTGTGCTCAGAACAAAAGAACTGTGTTTCCTACACACATGGACCATATCTAGTTCAACTCTGTTTCTGAAACTGATACAAACCACAGGTCCTCTAACATCCAATGCTTTTCGGTTAAGAGCGAGAAACGTGTGAGCTTTGTGAACAATGTAGCTTCGATTGAGCTGAAAAGTGACTGCGTTTGCCTGAAACGAAGTCTTGCTTGAAGGAAGACATAGAGCCTGGCATTTAACTCCGTTTCTGAAGGGAAACTCACGGCACAGTTCTCATCCATGAAACACACTCTGCTTTAGAGCAAGATGCACGCTCTTGCTTCCTAGAGTCTCTAATACAGAGGGAAACGTGAGTGTGCTCAGAACAAAAGAACTGTGTTTCCTACACCCACGGACCATATCTAGTTCAACTCTGTTTCTGAAACTGATACAAACCACAGGTCCTCTAAAATCCAATGCTTTTCAGTTAAGAGCTAGAAACATGTGAGCTTTGTGAACAATGTAGCTTCGTTTGAGCTTAAAAGTGACTGCGTTTACCTGAAACGAAGTCTTGCTTGAAGAAACACACAGAGCCTGGCATTTAACTCCGTTTCTGAAGGAAAACACATGGCACAGTTCTCATCCATGAAACACAATCTGCTTATAGCAAGAAGCACGCTCTTGCTTTCTAGAGTCTCTAATAAAGAGGGAAACGTGAGTGTGCTCAGAACAAAAGAACGGTGTTTCCTACACACACGGACCATATCTAGTTCAACTCTGTTTCTGAAACTGATACAAACCACAGATCTTCTAACATCCAATGCTTTTCAGTTAAGAGCGAGAAACGTGTGAGCTTTGTGAACAATGTAGCTTCGTTTGAGCTGAAAAGCGACTGTGTTTACCTGAAACGAAGCCTTGCTTAAAGAAAGACACAGTCCTGGCATTGAATTCCGTTTCTGAAGGGAAACACATGGCACACTTCTCATCCATGAAACACACTCTGCTTTAGAGCAAGAAGCACGCTCTTGCTTTCTAGAGTCTCTAATAGAGAGGGAAACGTGAGTGTGCTCAGAACAAAAGAACTGTGTTTCCTACACACACGGACCATATCTACTTCAACTCTGTTTCTGAAACTGATACAAACCACAGGTCCTCTAACATCCAATGCTTTTCAGTTAAGAGCGAGAAACGTGTGAGCTTCGTAAACAATGTAGCTTCCTTTGAGCTGAAAAGCGACTGCGTTTACCTGAAATGAAGCCTTGCTTGACGAAAGACACAGTCCTGGCATTTAACTCCATTTCTGAAGGGAAACACACGGCACAGTTCTCATCCATGAAACACAATCTGCTTTACAGCAAGAAGCACGCTCTTGCTTTCTAGAGTCTCTAATACAGAGGGAAACGTGAGTGTGCTCAGAACAAAAGAACGGTGTTTCCTACACACACGGACCATATCTAGTTCAACTCTGTTTCTGAAACTGATACAAACCACAGGTCGTCTAACATCCAATGCTTTTCAGTTAAGAGCGAGAAACGTGTGAGCTTCATCAACAAGGTAGAAGCTTTTGAGATGAAAGGTGTCTGCGTTTACCTGAAATGAATTCTTGCTTGAAGGAAGACACAGAGCCTGGTATTTAAACCCGTTTCCGAAGGGAAACACACAGCACAGTTCACATCCATGAAACACACTCTGCTTTAGAGTAAGAAGCACGCTCGTGCTTTCTAGAATCTCTAATACAGGGGGAAAAGTGAGTGTGCTCAGAACAAAAGAACTGTGTTTCTTACACACACGGACCATATCTAGTTCATCTCTGTTTCTAAAACTGATACAAACCACAGGTCGTCTAACATCCAATGCTTTTCAGTTAAGAGCGAGAAACGTGTGAGCTTTGTGAACAATGTAGCTTCGTTTGAGCTGAAAAGCGACTGCGTTTACCTGAAACGAAGCCTTGCTTGACGAAAGACACAGTCCTGGCATTTAACTCCGTTTCTGAAGGGAAACACACGGCACAGTTCTCATCCATGAAACACACTCTGCTTATAGCAAGAAGCACGCTCTTGCTTTCTAGAGTCTCTAATACAGAGGGAAACGTGAGTGTGCTCAGAACAAAAGAACTGTGTTTCCTACACACATGGACCATATCTAGTTCAACTCTGTTTCTGAAACTGATACAAACCACAGGTCCTCTAACATCCAATGCATTTTGGTTAAGAGCGAGAAACGTGTGAGCTTTGTGAACAATGTAGCTTCGATTGAGCTGAAAAGTGACTGCGTTTGCCTGAAACGAAGTCTTGCTTGAAGGAAGACATAGAGCCTGGCATTTAACTCCGTTTCTGAAGGGAAACTCACGGCACAGTTCTCATCCATGAAACACACTCTGCTTTAGAGCAAGATGCACGCTCTTGCTTCCTAGAGTCTCTAATACAGAGGGAAACGTGAGTGTGCTCAGAACAAAAGAACTGTGTTTCCTACACCCACGGACCATATCTAGTTCAACTCTGTTTCTGAAACTGATACAAACCACAGGTCCTGTAAAATCCAATGCTTTTCAGTTAAGAGCTAGAAACATGTGAGCTTTGTGAACAATGTAGCTTCGTTTGAGCTTAAAAGTGACTGCGTTTACCTGAAACGAAGTCTTGCTTGAAGAAACACACAGAGCCTGGCATTTAACTCCGTTTCTGAAGGAAAACACATGGCACAGTTCTCATCCATGAAACACAATCTGCTTATAGCAAGAAGCACGCTCTTGCTTTCTAGAGTCTCTAATAAAGAGGGAAACGTGAGTGTGCTCAGAACAAAAGAACGGTGTTTCCTACACACACGGACCATATCTAGTTCAACTCTGTTTCTGAAACTGATACAAACCACAGGTCGTCTAACATCCAATGCTTTTCAGTTAAGAGCGAGAAACGTGTGAGCTTTGTGAACAATGTAGCGTCGTTTGAGCTGAAAAGCGACTGCGTTTACCTGAAACGAAGCCTTGCTTGACGAAAGACACAGTCCTGGCATTTACCTCCGTTTCTGAAGGGAAACACACGGCACAGTTCTCATCCATGAAACACAATCTGCTTATAGCAAGAAGCACGCTCTTGCTTTCTAGAGTCTCTAATACAGAGGGAAACGTGAGTGTGCTCAGAACAAAAGAACTGTGTTTCCTACTCACGGACCATATCTAGTTCAACTCTGTTTCTGAAACTGATACAAACCACAGGTCCTCTAACATCCAATGCTTTTCAGTTAAGAGCGAGAAACGTGTGAGCTTTGTGAACAATGTAGCTTCATTTTAGCTGAAAAGTGACTGCATTTACCTGAAACGAAGTCTTCCTTGAAGGAAGACACAGAGCCTGGCATTTAACTCCGATTCTGAAGGGAAACACACGGCACAGTTCTCATCCATGAAACACACTCTGCTTTCTTGCAAGAAGCACGCTCTTGCTTTCTAGAGTCTCTAATACAGAGGGAAACGTGAGTGTGCTCAGAACAAAAGAACGATGTTTCCTACACACACGGACCATATCTAGTTCAACTCTGTTTCTTAAACTGATACAAACCACAGGTCGTCTAACATCCAATGCTTTTCAGTTAAGAGTGAGAAACGTGTGAGCTTCGTGAACAAGGTAGATTTGTTTGAGCTGAAAGGTGTCTGCGTTTACCTGAAATGAAGTCTTGCTTGAAGGAAGACACAGAGCCTGGTATTTAAACCCGTTTCTGAAGAGAAACACACGGCACAGTTCTCATCCATGAAACACACTCTGCTTTAGAGTAAGAAGCACGCTCGTGCTTTCTAGAATCTCTAATACATGGGGAAAAGTGAGTGTGCTCAGAACAAAAGAACTGTGTTTCTTACACACAGGGACCCTATCTAGTTCATCTCTGTTTCTAAAACTGATACAAACCACAGGTTGTCTAACATCTAATGCTTTTCAGTTAAGAGCGAGAATCGTGTCAGCTTTGTGAACAATGTAGCTTCGTTTGAGGTGAAAAGCGACTGCGTTTACCTGAAACGAAATCTTGCTTATAGGAAGACACACGCCTGGCATTTAACTCCGTTTCTGAACGGAAACACACGGCACAGTTCTCATCCATGAAACACACTCTGCTTTAGAGCAAGAAGCACACTCTTGCTTTCTAGAGTCTCTAATACAGAGGGAAACTTGAGTGTGCTCAGAACAAAAGAACTGTGTTTCCTACACACGGACCATATCTAGCTCAACTCTGTTTCTGAAACTGACACAAAGCACAGGTCCTCTAACATCCAATACTTTTCAGTTAATAGCGAGAAACGTGTGAGCTTTGTGAACAATGTAGCTTCGTTTGAGCTGAAAAGTGACTGCGTTTACCTGAAACGAATACTTGCTTGTAGGAAGACACAGAGCCTGGCATTTAACTCCGTTTCTGAAGGGAAACACACAGCACAGTTCTCATCCATGAAACACACTCTGCTTTAGAGCAAGAAGCACGCTCTTGCTTTCTAGAGTCTCTAATACAGAGGGAAACATGAGTTTGCTCATAACAAAAGAACTGTGTTTCCTACTAACGGACCATATCTAGTTCAACTCTGTTTCTGAAACTGATACAAACCACAGGTCGTCTAACATCCAATGCTTTTCAGTTAAGAGCGAGAAACGTGTAAGCTTTGTGAACAATGTAGCTTTGTTTGAGGTGATAAGTGACTGCGTTTACCTGAAACGAAATCTTGCTTGTAGGAAGACATACGCCTGGCATTTAACTCCGTTTCTGAAGGGAAACACACGGCACAGTTCTCATCCATGAAACACACTCTGCTTTATTGCAAGAAGCACGCTCTTGCTTTCTAGAGTCTCTAATACAGAGGGAAACGTGAGTGTGATCAGAACAAAAGAACGGTGTTTCCTACACACATGGACCATATCTAGTTCAACTCTGTTTCTGAAACTGATACAAACCACAGGTCCACTAACATCCAATGCTTTTCAGTTAAGACCGAGAAACGTGTAAGCTTTGTGAACAATGTAGCTTCGTTTGAGGTGAAAAGTGACTGCATTTACCTGAAACGAAATCTTGCTTGTAGGAAGACACACGCCTGGCATTTAAGTCTGATTCAGAAGGGAAACACACGGCACAGTTCTCATCCATGAAACACACTCTGCTTTATTGCAAGAAGCACGCTCTTGCTTTCTAGAGTCTCTAATACAGAGGGAAACGTGAGTGTGCTCAGAACAAAAGAACGGTGTTTCCTACACACACGGACCATATCTAGTTCAACTCTGTTTCTGAAACTGATACAAACCACAGGTCGTCTAACATCCAATGCTTTTCAGTTAAGAGCGAGAAACGTGTGAGCTTCATGAACAAGGTAGAATCTTTTGAGATGAAAGGTGTCTGCGTTTACCTGAAATGAATTCTTGCTTGAAGGAAGACACAGAGCCTGGTATTTAAACCCGTTTCCGAAGGGAAACACACAGCACAGTTCACATCCATGAAACACAATCTGCTTATAGCAAGAAGCACGCTCTTGCTTTCTAGAGTCTCTAATACAGAGGGAAACGTGAGTGTGCTCCGAACAAAAGAACTGTGTTTCCAAAACACACGGACCATATCTAGTTCATCTCTGTTTCTAAAACTGATACAAACCACGGGTCGTCTAACATCCAATGCTTTTCAGTTAAGAGCGAGAAACGTGTGAGCTTTGTGAACAATGTAGCTTCGTTTGAGCTGAAAAGCGACTGCGTTTACCTGAAACGAATACTTGCTTGAAGGAAGACACAGTCCTGGCATTTAACTCCGTTTCTGAAGGGAAACACACGGCACAGTTCTCATCCATGAAACACAATCTGCTTATAGCAAGAAGCACGCTCTTGCTTTCTAGAGTCTCTAATACAGAGGGAAACGTGAGTGTGCTCAGAACAAAAGAACTGTGTTTCCTACTCACGGACCATATCTAGTTCAACTCTGTTTCTGAAACTGATACAAACCACAGGTCCTCTAACATCCAATGCTTTTCAGTTAAGAGCGAGAAACGTGTGAGCTTTGTGAACAATGTAGCTTCGTTTGAGCTGAAAAGTGACTGCGTTTACCTGAAACGAAGTCTTGCTTGAAGGAAGACATAGAGCCTGGCATTTAACTCCGTTTCTGAAGGGAAACTCACGGCACAGTTCTCATCCATGAAACACACTCTGCTTTAGAACAAGAAGCACGCTCTTGCTTTCTAGAGTCTCTAATACAGAGGGAAACGTGAGTGTGCTCAGAACAAAGGAACTGTGTTTCCTACACACACGGACCATATCTAGTTCAACTCTGTTTCTGAAACTGATACAAACCACAGGTCGTCTAACATCCAATGCTTTTCAGTTAAGGGAGAGAAACGTGTGAGCTTTGTGAACAATGTAGCTTCGATTGAGCTGAAAAGTGACTGTGTTTACCTGAAACGAAGTCTTGCTTGAAGGAAGACATAGAGCCTGGCATTTAACTCCGATTCTGAAGGGAAACACACGGCACAGTTCTCATCCATGAAACACACTCTGCTTTAGAGCAAGAAGCACGCTCGTGCTTCCTAGAGTCTCTAATACAGAGGGAAACGTGAGTGTGCTCAGAACAGAAGAACTGTGTTTCCTACACACACGGACCATATCTAGTTCAACTCTGTTTCTGAAACTAATACAAACCACAGGTCCTCTAACATCCAATGCTTTTCAGTTAAGAGCGAGAAACGTGTGAGCATTTTGAACAATATAGCTTCGTTTGAGGTGAAAAGTGATGCGATTACATGAAACGAAGTCTTGCCTGTAGGAAGGCACAGAGCCTGACATTTAACTCCGATTCTGAAGGGAAACACACGGCACAGTTCTCATCCATGAAACACAATCTGCTTTAGAGCAAGAAGCACGCTCTTGCTTTCTAGAGTCTCTAATACAGAGGAAAACGTGAGTGTGCTCAGAACAAAAGAACTGTGTTTCCTAAACACACGGACCATATCTAGTTCAACTGTGTTTCTGAAACTGATACAAACCACAGGTCCTCTAACATCCAATTCTTTTCAGTTAAGAGCGAGAAACGTGTGAGCTTTGTGAACAATGTAGCTTCGTTTGAGCTGAAAAGCGATTGCGTTTACCTGAAACGAAGCCTTGCTTGACGAAAGACACAGTCCTGGCATTTAACTCCGTTTCTGAAGGGAAACACACGGCACAATTCTCATCCATGAAACACACTCTGCTTTAGAGCAAGAAGCACATTCTTGCTTTCTAGAGTCTCTAATACAGAGGGAAACGTGAGTGTGCTCAGAACAAAAGAACTGTGTTTCCTACACACATGGACCATATCTAGTTCAACTCTGTTTCTGAAACTGATACAAACCACAGGTCCTCTAACATCCAATGCTTTTCGGTTAAGAGCGAGAAACGTGTGAGCTTTGTGAACAATGTAGCTTCGATTGAGCTGAAAAGTGACTGTGTTTACCTGAAACGAAGTCTTGCTTGAAGGAAGACATAGAGCCTGGCATTTAACTCCGTTTCTGAAGGGAAACTCACGGCACAGTTCTCTTCCATGAAACACACTCTGCTTTAGAGCAAGATGCACGCTCTTGCTTTCTAGAGTCTCTAATAAAGATGGAAACGTGAGTGTGCTCAGAACAAATGAACTGTGTTTCCCACACCCACGGACCATATCTAGTTCAACTCTGTTTCTGAAACTGATACAAACCACAGGTCCTCTAACATCCAATGCTTTTCAGTTAAGAGCGAGAAACGTGTGAGCTTCGTGAACAATGTAGCTTCATTGGAGGTGAAAAGTGACTGCATTTACCTAAAACGAAGTCTTGCTTGTAGGAAGACACAAGCATGGCATTTAACTTCGTTTCTGAAGTGAAACACACGGCACAGTTCTAATCCATGAAACACACTCTGCTTTAGAGCAAGAAGCACACTCTTGCTTTCTAGAGTCTCTAATACAGAGGGAAACGTGAGTGTGCTCAGAACAAAAGAACTGTGTTTCCTATACACATGGACCATATCTAGTTCAACTCTGTTTCTAAAACTGATACAAACCACAGGTCCTCTAACATCCAATTCTTTTCAGTTAAGAGCGAGAAACGTGTGAGCTTTGTGAACAATGTAGCTTCGTTTGAGCTGAAAAGCGACTGCTTTTACCTGAAACAAAGCCTTGCTTGACGAAAGACACAGTCCTGGCATTTAACTCCATTTCTGAAGGGAAACACACAGCACAGTTCTCATCCATGAAACGCAATCTGCTTTACAGCAAGAAGCACGCTCTTGCTTTCTAGAGTCTCTAGTACAGAGGGAAACGTGAGTGTGCTCAGAACAAAAGAACGGTGTTTCCTAAACACACGGACCATATCTAGTTCAACTGTGTTTCTGAAACTGATACAAACCACAGGTCCTCTAACATCCAATTCTTTTCAGTTAAGAGCGAGAAACGTGTGAGCTTTGTGAACAATGTAGCTTCGTTTGAGCTGAAAAGCGATTGCGTTTACCTGAAACGAAGCCTTGCTTGACGAAAGACACAGTCCTGGCATTTAACTCCGTTTCTGAAGGGAAACACACGGCACAATTCTCATCCATGAAACACACTCTGCTTTAGAGCAAGAAGCACATTCTTGCTTTCTAGAGTCTCTAATACAGAGGGAAACGTGAGTGTGCTCAGAACAAAAGAACTGTGTTTCCTACACACATGGACCATATCTAGTTCAACTCTGTTTCTGAAACTGATACAAACCACAGGTCCTCTAACATCCAATGCTTTTCGGTTAAGAGCGAGAAACGTGTGAGCTTTGTGAACAATGTAGCTTCGATTGAGCTGAAAAGTGACTGTGTTTACCTGAAACGAAGTCTTGCTTGAAGGAAGACATAGAGCCTGGCATTTAACTCCGTTTCTGAAGGGAAACTCACGGCACAGTTCTCTTCCATGAAACACACTCTGCTTTAGAGCAAGATGCACGCTCTTGCTTTCTAGAGTCTCTAATAAAGATGGAAACGTGAGTGTGCTCAGAACAAATGAACTGTGTTTCCCACACCCACGGACCATATCTAGTTCAACTCTGTTTCTGAAACTGATACAAACCACAGGTCCTCTAACATCCAATGCTTTTCAGTTAAGAGCGAGAAACGTGTGAGCTTCGTGAACAATGTAGCTTCATTGGAGGTGAAAAGTGACTGCATTTACCTAAAACGAAGTCTTGCTTGTAGGAAGACACAAGCATGGCATTTAACTTCGTTTCTGAAGTGAAACACACGGCACAGTTCTAATCCATGAAACACACTCTGCTTTAGAGCAAGAAGCACACTCTTGCTTTCTAGAGTCTCTAATACAGAGGGAAACGTGAGTGTGCTCAGAACAAAAGAACTGTGTTTCCTATACACATGGACCATATCTAGTTCAACTCTGTTTCTGAAACTGATACAAACCACAGGTCCTCTAACATCCAATTCTTTTCAGTTAAGAGCGAGAAACGTGTGAGCTTTGTGAACAATGTAGCTTCGTTTGAGCTGAAAAGCGACTGCTTTTACCTGAAACAAAGCCTTGCTTGACGAAAGACACAGTCCTGGCATTTAACTCCATTTCTGAAGGGAAACACACAGCACAGTTCTCATCCATGAAACGCAATCTGCTTTACAGCAAGAAGCACGCTCTTGCTTTCTAGAGTCTCTAGTACAGAGGGAAACGTGAGTGTGCTCAGAACAAAAGAACGGTGTTTCCTACACACACGGACCATATCTAGTTCAACTCTGTTTCTGAAACTGATACAAACCACAGGTCGTCTAACATCCAATGCTTTTCAGTTAAGAGCGAGAAACGTGTGAGCTTTGTGAACAATGTAGCGTCGTTTGAGCTGAAAAGCGACTGCGTTTACCTGAAACAAAGCCTTGCTTGACGAAAGACACAGTCCTGGCATTTAACTCCGTTTCTGAAGGGAAACACACGGCACAGTTCTCATCCATGAAACACACTCTGCTTTATTGCAAGAAGCACGCTCTTGCTTTCTAGAGTCTCTAATACAGAGGGAAACGTGAGTGTGCTCAGAACAAAAGAACGATGTTTCCTACACACACGGACCATATCTAGTTCAACTCTGTTTCTGAAACTGATACAAACCACAGGTCATCTAACATACAATGCTTTTCGGTTAAGAGTGAGAAATGTGTGAGTTTCGTGAACAAGGTAGATTCGTTTGAGCTGAAATGTGTCTGCGTTTACCTGAAATGAAGTCTTGCTTGAAGGAAGACACAGAGCCTGGTATTTAAACCCGTTTCTGAAGGGAAACACACGGCACAGTTTTCATCCATGAAACACACTCTGCTTTAGAGTAAGAAGCACGCTCGTGCTTTCTAGAATCTCTAATACAGGGGGAAACGTGAGTGTGCTCAGAACAAAAGAACTGTGTTTCTTACACACACGGACCCTATCTAGTTCATCTCTGTTTCTAAAACTGATACAAACCACAGGTCGTCTAACATCCAATACTTTTCAGTTAAGAGCGAGAAACGTGTCAGCTTTGTGAACAATGTAGCTTCGTTTGAGGTGAAAAGCGACTGCGTTTACCTGAAACGAAATCTTGCTTGTAGGAAGACACACGCCTGGCATTTAACTCCGTTTCTGAAGGGAAACACACGGCACAGTTCTCATCCATGAAACACACTCTGCTTTAGAGCAAGAAGCACATTCTTGCTTTCTAGAGTCTCTAATACAGAGGGAAACGTGAGTGTGCTCAGAACAAAAGAACTGTGTTTCCTACACACATGGACCATATCTAGTTCAACTCTGTTTCTGAAACTGATACAAACCACAGGTCCTCTAACATCCAATGCTTTTCAGTTAAGAGCGAGAAACGTGTGAGCTTTGTGAACAATGTAGCTTCGATTGAGCTGAAAAGTGACTGTGTTTACCTGAAACGAAGTCTTGCTTGAAGGAAGACATAGAGCCTGGCATTTAACTCCGTTTCTGAAGGGAAACTCACGGCACAGTTCTCTTCCATGAAACACACTCTGCTTTAGAGCAAGATGCACGCTCTTGCTTTCTAGAGTCTCTAATAAAGAGGGAAACGTGAGTGTGCTCAGAACAAAAGAACTGTGTTTCCCACACCCACGGACCATATCTAGTTCAACTCTGTTTCTGAAACTGATACAAACCACAGGTCCTCTAACATCCAATGCTTTTCAGTTAAGAGCGAGAAACGTGTGAGCTTCGTGAACAATGTAGCTTCATTGGAGGTGAAAAGTGACTGCATTTACCTAAAACGAAGTCTTGCTTGTAGGAAGACACAAGCATGGCATTTAACTTCGTTTCTGAAGTGAAACACACGGCACAGTTCTAATCCATGAAACACACTCTGCTTTAGAGCAAGAAGCACACTCTTGCTTTCTAGAGTCTCTAATACAGAGGGAAACGTGAGTGTGCTCAGAACAAAAGAACTGTGTTTCCTATACACATGGACCATATCTAGTTCAACTCCGTTTCTGAAACTGATACAAACCACAGGTCCTCTAACATCCAATGCTTTTCAGTTAAGAGCGAGAAACGTGTGAGCTTTGTGAACAATGTAGCTTCGTTTGAGCTGAAAAGCGACTGCTTTTACCTGAAACAAAGCCTTGCTTGACGAAAGACACAGTCCTGGCATTTAACTCCATTTCTGAAGGGAAACACACAGCACAGTTCTCATCCATGAAACGCAATCTGCTTTACAGCAAGAAGCACGCTCTTGCTTTCTAGAGTCTCTAGTACAGAGGGAAACGTGAGTGTGCTCAGAACAAAAGAACGGTGTTTCCTACACACACGGACCATATCTAGTTCAACTCTGTTTCTGAAATTGATACAAACCACAGGTCGTCTAACATCCAATGCTTTTCAGTTAAGAGCGAGAAACGTGTGAGCTTTGTGAACAATGTAGCGTCGTTTGAGCTGAAAAGCGACTGCGTTTACCTGAAACAAAGCCTTGCTTGAAGAAAGACACAGTCCTGGCATTGAACTCCGTTTCTGAAGGGAAACACACGGCACAGTTCTCATCCATGAAACACACTCTGCTTTATTGCAAGAAGCACGCTCTTGCTTTCTAGAGTCTCTAATACAGAGGGAAACGTGAGTGTGCTCAGAACAAAAGAACGATGTTTCCTACACACACGGACCATATCTAGTTCAACTCTGTTTCTGAAACTGATACAAACCACAGGTCGTCTAACATCCAATGCTTTTCGGTTAAGAGTGAGAAACGTGTGAGTTTCGTGAACAAGGTAGATTCGTTTGAGCTGAAATGTGTCTGCGTTTACCTGAAATGAAGTCTTGCTTGAAGGAAGACACAGAGCCTGGTATTTAAACCCGTTTCTGAAGGGAAACACACGGCACAGTTTTCATCCATGAAACACACTCTGCTTTAGAGTAAGAAGCACGCTCGTGCTTTCTAGAATCTCTAATACAGGGGGAAACGTGAGTGTGCTCAGAACAAAAGAACTGTGTTTCTTACACACACGGACCCTATCTAGTTCATCTCTGTTTCTAAAACTGATACAAACCACAGGTTGTCTAACATCCAATGCTTTTCAGTTAAGAGCGAGAAACGTGTCAGCTTTGTGAACAATGTAGCTTCGTTTGAGGTGAAAAGCCACTGCGTTTACCTGAAACGAAATCTTGCTTGTAGGAAGACACACGCCTGGCATTTAACTCCGTTTCTGAAGGGAAACGCACGGCACAGTTCTCATCCATGAAACACACTCTGCTTTAGAGCAAGAAGCACACTCTTGCTTTCTAGAGTCTCTAATACAGAGGGAAACGTGAGTGTGCTCAGAACAAAAGAACTGTGTTTCCTACACACATGGACCATATCTAGTTCAACTCTGTTTCTGAAACTGATACAAACCACAGGTCCTCTAACATCCAATGCTTTTCGGTTAAGAGCGAGAAGCGTGTGAGCTTTGTGAACAACGTAGCTTGGATTGAGCTGAAAAGTGACTGCGTTTACCTGAAACGAAGTCTTGCTTAAAGGAAGACATAGAGCCTGGCATTTAACTCCGTTTCTGAAGGGAAACTCACGGCACAGTTCTCATCCATGAAACACACTCTGCTTTAGAGCAAGATGCACGCTCTTGCTTTCTAGAGTCTCTAATAAAGAGGGAAACGTGAGTGTGCTCAGAACAAAAGAACTGTGTTTCCTACACACACGGACCATATCTAGTTCAACTCTGTTTCCGAAACTGATACAAACCACAGGTCCTCTAATATCCAATGCTTTTCAGTTAAGAGTGGGAAACGTGTGAGCTTTGTGAACAATGTAGCTTCGTTTGAGCTGAAAAGTCACTGCGTTTAACTGAAACGAAGTCTTGCTTGAAGGAAGACATAGAGCCGAGCATTTAACTCCATTTCTGAAGGGATACACACGGCACATTTCTCATCCATGAAACACAATCTGCTTTAGAGCAAGAAGCACGCTCTTGCTTTCTAGAGTCTCTAATACAGAGGGAAACGTGAGTGTGCTCCGAACAAAAGAACTGTGTTTCCAACACACACGGACCATATCTAGTTCATCTCTGTTTCTAAAACTGATACAAACCACAGGTCGTCTAACATCCAATGCTTTTCAGTTAAGAGCGAGAAACGTGTGAGCTTTGTGAACAATGTAGCTTCATTTGAGCTGAAAAGCGACTGCGTTTACCTGAAACGAATACTTGCTTGAAGGAAGACACAGTCCTGGCATTTAACTCCGTTTCTGAAGGGAAACACACGGCACAGTTCTCATCCATGAAACACAATCTGCTTTATTGCAAGAAGCACGCTCTTGCTTTCTAGAGTCTCTAATACAGAGGGAAACGTGAGTGTGCTCAGAACAAAAGAATGATGTTTCCTACACACACGGACCATATCTAGTTCAACTCTGTTTCTGAAACTGATACAAACCACAGGTCGTCTAACATCCAATGCTTTTCAGTTAAGAGTGAGAAACGTGTGAGCTTCGTGAACAAGGTAGATTCGTTTGAGCTGAAAGGTGTCTGCGTTTACCTGAAATGAAGTCTTGCTTGAAGGAAGACACAGAGCCTGGTATTTAAACCCGTTTCTGAAAGGAAACACACGGCACAGTTCTCATCCATGTAACACACTCTGCTTTAGAGTAAGAAGCACGCTCGTGCTTTCTAGAATCTCTAATACAGGGGGAAACGTGAGTGTGCTCAGAACAAAAGAACTGTGTTTCTTACACACACGGACCCTATCTAGTTCATCTCTGTTTCTAAAACTGATACAAACCACAGGTCGTCTAACATCCAATACTTTTCAGTTAAGAGCGAGAAACGTGTCAGCTTTGTGAACAATGTAGCTTCGTTTGAGGTGAAAAGCGACTGTGTTTACCTGAAACGAAATCTTGCTTGTAGGAAGACACACGCCTGGCATTTAACTCAGTTTCTGAAGGGAAACACACGGCACAGTTCTCATCCATGAAACACACTCTGCTTTAGAGCAAGAAGCACATTCTTGCTTTCTAGAGTCTCTAATACAGAGGGAAACGTGAGTGTGCTCAGAACAAAAGAACTGTGTTTCCTACACACATGGACCATATCTAGTTCAACTCTGTTTCTGAAACTGATACAAACCACAGGTCCTCTAACATCCAATGCTTTTCAGTTAAGAGCGAGAAACGTGTGAGCTTTGTGAACAATGTAGCTTCGATTGAGCTGAAAAGTGACTGTGTTTACCTGAAACGAAGTCTTGCTTGAAGGAAGACATAGAGCCTGGCATTTAACTCCGTTTCTGAAGGGAAACTCACGGCACAGTTCTCTTCCATGAAACACACTCTGCTTTAGAGCAAGATGCACGCTCTTGCTTTCTAGAGTCTATAATAAAGAGGGAAACGTGAGTGTGCTCAGAACAAAAGAACTGTGTTTCCCACACCCACGGACCATATCTAGTTCAACTCTGTTTCTGAAACTGATACAAACCACAGGTCCTCTAACAACCAATGCTTTTCAGTTAAGAGCGAGAAACGTGTGAGCTTCGTGAACAATGTAGCTTCATTGGAGGTGAAAAGTGACTGCATTTACCTAAAACGAAGTCTTGCTTGTAGGAAGACACAAGCATGGCATTTAACTTCGTTTCTGAAGTGAAACACACGGCACAGTTCTAATCCATGAAACACACTCTGCTTTAGAGCAAGAAGCACACTCTTGCTTTCTAGAGTCTCTAATACAGAGGGAAACGTGAGTGTGCTCAGAACAAAAGAACTGTGTTTCCTATACACATGGACCATATCTAGTTCAACTCTGTTTCTGAAACTGATACAAACCACAGGTCCTCTAACATCCAATTCTTTTCAGTTAAGAGCGAGAAACGTGTGAGCTTTGTGAACAATGTAGCTTCATTTGAGCTGAAAAGCGACTGCGTTTACCTGAAACGAATACTTGCTTGAAGGAAGACACAGTCCTGGCATTTAACTCCGTTTTTGAAAGGAAACACACGGCACAGTTCTCATCCATGAAACACAATCTGCTTTAGAGTAAGAAGCACGCTCGTGCTTTCTAGAATCTCTAATACAGGGGGAAACGTGAGTGTGCTCAGAACAAAAGAACTGTGTTTCTTACACACACGGACCCTATCTAGTTCATCTCTGTTTCTAAAACTGATACAAACCACAGGTCGTCTAACATCCAATA
Source organism: Onychomys leucogaster (assembly GCA_949786385.1). NCBI lineage: Eukaryota > Metazoa > Chordata > Mammalia > Rodentia > Cricetidae > Onychomys > Onychomys leucogaster. The sequence goes on from CATKUP010000088.1 coordinate 270,707, forward strand.
CTTTTCAGTTAAGAGCGAGAAACGTGTCAGCTTTGTGAACAATGTAGCTTCGTTTGAGGTGAAAAGCGACTGCGTTTACCTGAAACGAAATCTTGCTTGTAGGAAGACACACGCCTGGCATTTAACTCCGTTTCTGAAGGGAAACACACGGCACAGTTCTCATCCATGAAACACACTCTGCTTTAGAGCAAGAAGCACATTCTTGCTTTCTAGAGTCTCTAATACAGAGGGAAACGTGAGTGTGCTCAGAACAAAAGAACTGTGTTTCCTACACACATGGACCATATCTAGTTCAACTCTGTTTCTGAAACTGATACAAACCACAGGTCGCCTAACATCCAATGCTTTTCAGTTAAGAGCGAGAAACGTGTGAGCTTTGTGAACAATGTAGCTTCGATTGAGCTGAAAAGTGACTGTGTTTACCTGAAACGAAGTCTTGCTTGAAGGAAGACATAGAGCCTGGCATTTAACTCCGTTTCTGAAGGGAAACTCACGGCACAGTTCTCTTCCATGAAACACACTCTGCTTTAGAGCAAGATGCACGCTCTTGCTTTCTAGAGTCTCTAATAAAGAGAGAAACGTGAGTGTGCTCAGAACAAAAGAACTGTGTTTCCCACACCCACGGACCATATCTAGTTCAACTCTGTTTCTGAAACTGATACAAACCACAGGTCCTCTAACATCCAATGCTTTTCAGTTAAGAGCGAGAAACGTGTGAGCTTCGTGAACAATGTAGCTTCATTGGAGGTGAAAAGTGACTGCATTTACCTAAAACGAAGTCTTGCTTGTAGGAAGACACAAGCATGGCATTTAACTTCGTTTCTGAAGTGAAACACACGGCACAGTTCTAATCCATGAAACACACTCTGCTTTAGAGCAAGAAGCACACTCTTGCTTTCTAGAGTCTCTAATACAGAGGGAAACGTGAGTGTGCTCAGAACAAAAGAACTGTGTTTCCTATACACATGGACCATATCTAGTTCAACTCTGTTTCTGAAAATGATACAAACCACAGGTCCTCTAACATCCAATTCTTTTCAGTTAAGAGCGAGAAACGTGTGAGCTTTGTGAACAATGTAGCTTCGTTTGAGCTGAAAAGCGACTGCTTTTACCTGAAACAAAGCCTTGCTTGACGAAAGACACAGTCCTGGCATTTAACTCCATTTCTGAAGGGAAACACACAGCACAGTTCTCATCCATGAAACGCAATCTGCTTTACAGCAAGAAGCACGCTCTTGCTTTCTAGAGTCTCTAGTACAGAGGGAAACGTGAGTGTGCTCAGAACAAAAGAACGATGTTTCCTACACACACAGACCATATCTAGTTCAACTCTGTTTCTGAAACTGATACAAACCACAGGTCGTCTTACATCCAATGCTTTTCAGTTAAGAGCGAGAAACGTGTGAGCTTTGTGAACAATGTAGCGTCGTTTGAGCTGAAAAGCGACTGCGTTTACCTGAAACAAAGCCTTGCTTGACGAAAGACACAGTCCTGGCATTTAACTCCGTTTCTGAAGAGAAACACACGGCACAGTTCTCATCCATGAAACACACTCTGCTTTATTGCAAGAAGCACGCTCTTGCTTTCTAGAGTCTCTAATACAGAGGGAAACGTGAGTGTGCTCAGAACAAAAGAACGATGTTTCCTACACACACGGACCATATCTAGTTCAACTCTGTTTCTGAAACTGATACAAACCACAGGTCGTCTAACATCCAATGCTTTTCGGTTAAGAGTGAGAAACGTGTGAGTTTCGTGAACAAGGTAGATTCGTTTGAGCTGAAATGTGTTTGCGTTTACCTGAAATGAAGTCTTGCTTGAAGGAAGACACAGAGCCTGGTATTTAAACCCGTTTCTGAAGGGAAACACACGGCACAGTTTTCATCCATGAAACACACTCTGCTTTAGAGTAAGAAGCACGCTCGTGCTTTCTAGAATCTCTAATACAGGGGGAAACGTGAGTGTGCTCAGAACAAAAGAACTGTGTTTCTTACACACACGGACCCTATCTAGTTCATCTCTGTTTCTAAAACTGATACAAACCACAGGTTGTCTAACATCCAATGCTTTTCAGTTAAGAGCGAGAAACGTGTCAGCTTTGTGAACAATGTAGCTTCGTTTGAGGTGAAAAGCGACTGCGTTTACCTGAAACGAAATCTTGCTTGTAGGAAGACACACGCCTGGCATTTAACTCCGTTTCTGAAGGGAAACGCACGGCACAGTTCTCATCCATGAAACACACTCTGCTTTAGAGCAAGAAGCACACTCTTGCTTTCTAGAGTCTCTAATACAGAGGGAAACGTGAGTGTGCTCAGAACAAAAGAACTGTGTTTCCTACACACATGGACCATATCTAGTTCAACTCTGTTTCTGAAACTAATACAAACCACAGGTCCTCTAACATCCAATGCTTTTCGGTTAAGAGAGAGAAACGTGTGAGCTTTGTGAACAACGTAGCTTGGATTGAGCTGAAAAGTGACTGCGTTTACCTGAAACGAAGTCTTGCTTAAAGGAAGACATAGAGCCTGGCATTTAACTCCGTTTCTGAAGGGAAACTCACGGCACAGTTCTCATCCATGAAACACACTCTGCTTTAGAGCAAGATGCACGCTCTTGCTTTCTAGAGTCTCTAATAAAGAGGGAAACGTGAGTGTGCTCAGAACAAAAGAACTGTGTTTCCTACACACACGGACCATATCTAGTTCAACTCTGTTTCCGAAACTGATACAAACCACAGGTCCTCTAATATCCAATGCTTTTCAGTTAAGAGCGGGAAACGTGTGAGCTTTGTGAACAATGTAGCTTCGTTTGAGCTGAAAAGTCACTGCGTTTAACTGAAACGAAGTCTTGCTTGAAGGAAGACATAGAGCCGAGCATTTAACTCCATTTCTGAAGGGATACACACGGCACATTTCTCATCCATGAAACACAATCTGCTTTAGAGCAAGAAGCACGCTCTTGCTTTCTAGAGTCTCTAATACAGAGGGAAACGTGAGTGTGCTCCGAACAAAAGAACTGTGTTTCCAACACACACGGACCATATCTAGTTCATCTCTGTTTCTAAAACTGATACAAACCACAGGTCGTCTAACATCCAATGCTTTTCAGTTAAGAGCGAGAAACGTGTGAGCTTTGTGAACAATGTAGCTTCATTTGAGCTGAAAAGCGACTGCGTTTACCTGAAACGAATACTTGCTTGATGGAAGACACAGTCCTGGCATTTAACTCCGTTTCTGAAGGGAAACACACGGCACAGTTCTCATCCATGAAACACAATCTGCTTATAGCAAGAAGCACGCTCTTGCTTTCTAGGGTCTCTAATACAGAGGGAAACGTGAGTGTGCTCAGAACAAAAGAACTGTGTTTCCTACTCACGGACCATATCTAGTTCAACTCTGTTTCTGAAACTGATACAAACCACAGGTCCTCTAACATCCAATGCTTTTCAGTTAAGAGCGAGAAACGTGTGAGCTTTGTGAACAATGTAGCTTCGTTTGAGCTGAAAAGTGACTGCGTTTACCTGAAACGAAGTCTTGCTTGAAGGAAGACATAGAGCCTGGCATTTAACTCCGTTTCTGAAGGGAAACTCACGGCACAGTTCTCATCCATGAAACACACTCTGCTTTAGAGCAAGAAGCACGCTCTTGCTTTCTAGACTCTCTAATACAGAGGGAAACGTGAGTGTGCTCAGAACAAAGGAACTGTGTTTCCTACACACACGGACCATATCTAGTTCAACTCTGTTTCTGAAACTGATACAAACCACAGGTTGTCTAACATCCAATGCTTTTCAGTTAAGAGCGAGAAACGTGTGAGCTTTGTGAACAATGTAGCTTCGATTGAGCTGAAAAGTGACTGCGTTTACCTGAAACGTAGTCTTGCTTGAAGGAAGACATAGAGCCTGGCATTTAACTCCGATTCTGAAGGGAAACACACGGCACAGTTCTCATCCATGAAACACAATCTGCTTTAGAGCAAGAAGCACGCTCTTGCTTTCTAGAGTCTCTAATACAGAGGGAAACGTGAGTGTGCTCAGAACAAAAGAACGGTGTTTCCTACACACAAGGACCATATCTAGTTCAACTCTGTTTCTGAAACTGATACAAACCACAGGTCGCCTAACATCCAATGCTTTTCAGTTAAGAGCGAGAAACATGTGAGCTTTGTGAACAATGTAGCTACGTTTGAGCTGAAAAGCGACTGCTTTTACCAGAAACGAAGCCTTGCTTGAAGAAAGACACAGTCCTGGCATTCAACTCCGTTTCAGAAGGGAAACATATGGCACACTTCTCATCCATGAAACACACTTTGCTTTAGAGCAAGAAGCACGCTCTTGCTTTCTAGAGTCTCTAATACAGAGGAAAACGTGAGTGTGCTCAGAACAAAAGAACTGTGTTTCCTAAACACACGGACTATATCTAGTTCAACTGTGTTTCTGAAACTGATACAAACCATAGGTCCTCTAACATCCAATGCTTTTCAGTTAAGAGCGAGAAACGTGTGAGCTTCGTGAACAATGTAGCTTCATTGGAGGTGAAAAGTGACTGCATTTACCTAAAACGAAGTCTTGCTTGGAGGAAGACACACGCCTGGCATTTACTCCGTTTCTGAAGGGAAACACACGGCACAGTTCTCATCCATGAAACACACTCTGCTTTAGAGCAAGAAGCACACTCTTGCTTTCTATAGTCTCTAATACAGAGGGAAACGTGATTGTGCTCAGAACTAAAGAACTGCGGTTCCTACACACATGGACCATATCTAGTTCAACTCTGGTTCTGAAACTGATACAAACCACAGGTCCTCTAACATCCAATTCTTTTCAGTTAAGAGCGAGAAACGTGTGAGCTTTGTGAACAATGTAGCTTCGTTTGAGCTGAAAAGCGATTGCGTTTACCTGAAACGAAGCCTTGCTTGACGAAAGACACAGTCCTGGCATTTAACTCCGTTTCTGAAGGGAAACACACGGCACAGTTCTCATCCATGAAACACAATCTGCTTATAGCAAGAAGCACGCTCTTGCTTTCTAGAGTCTCTAATACAGAGGGAAACGTGAGTGTGCTCAGAACAAAAGAACTGTGTTTCCTACTCACGGACCATATCTAGTTCAACTCTGTTTCTGAAACTGATACAAACCACAGGTCCTCTAACATCCAATGCTTTTCAGTTAAGAGCGAAAAACGTGTGAGCTTTGTGAACAATGTAGCTTCGTTTGAGCTGAAAAGTCACTGCGTTTAACTGAAACGAAGTCTTGCTTGAAGGAAGACATGGAGCCGAGCATTTAACTCCATTTCTGAAGGGATACACACGGCACATTTCTCATCCATGAAACACAATCTGCTTTAGAGCAAGAAGCACACTCTTGCTTTCTAGAGTCTCTAATACAGAGGGAAACGTGAGTGTGCTCCGAACAAAAGAACTGTGTTTCCAACACACACGGACCATATCTAGTTCATCTCTGTTTCTAAAACTGATACAAACCACAGGTCGTCTAACATCCAATGCTTTTCAGTTAAGAGCGAGAAACGTGTGAGCTTTGTGAACAATGTAGCTTCATTTGAGCTGAAAAGCGACTGCGTTTACCTGAAACGAATACTTGCTTGAAGGAAGACACAGTCCTGGCATTTAACTCCGTTTCTGAAGGGAAACACACGGCACAGTTCTCATCCATGAAACACAATCTGCTTATAGCAAGAAGCACGCTCTTGCTTTCTAGGGTCTCTAATACAGAGGGAAACGTGAGTGTGCTCAGAACAAAAGAACTGTGTTTCCTACTCACGGACCATATCTAGTTCAACTCTGTTTCTGAAACTGATACAAACCACAGGTCCTCTAACATCCAATGCTTTTCACTTAAGAGCGAGAAACGAGTGAGCTTTGTGAACAATGTAGCTTCGTTTGAGCTGAAAAGTGACTGCGTTTACCTGAAACGAAGTCTTACTTGAAGGAAGACATAGAGCCTGGCATTTAACTCCGTTTCTGAAGGGAAACTCACGGCACAGTTCTCATCCATGAAACACACTCTGCTTTAGAGCAAGAAGCACGCTCTTGCTTTCTAGACTCTCTAATACAGAGGGAAACGTGAGTGTGCTCAGAACAAAGGAACTGTGTTTCCTACACACACGGACCATATCTAGTTCAACTCTGTTTCTGAAACTGATACAAACCACAGGTTGTCTAACATCCAATGCTTTTCAGTTAAGAGCGAGAAACGTGTGAGCTTTATGAACAATGTAGCTTCGATTGAGCTGAAAAGTGACTGCGTTTACCTGAAACGTAGTCTTGCTTGAAGGAAGACATAGAGCCTGGCATTTAACTCCGATTCTGAAGGGAAACACACAGCACAGTTCTCATCCATGAAACACACTCTGCTTTAGAGCAAGAAGCACGCTCGTGCTTCCTAGAGTCTCTAATAGAGAGGGAAACGTGAGTGTGCTCAGAACAGAAGAACTGTGTTTCCTACACACACGGACCATATCTAGTTCAACTCTGTTTCTGAAACTGATACAAACCACAGGTCCTCTAACATCCAATGCTTTTCAGTTAAGAGCGATAAACGTGTGAGCATTTTGAACAATATTGCTTCGTTTGAGGTGAAAAGTGATGCGTTTACCTGAAACAAAGTCTTACCTGTAGGAAGGCACAGAGCCTGGCATTTAACTCCGATTCTGAAGGGAAACACACGGCACAGTTCTCATCCATGAAACACAATCTGCTTTAGAGCAAGAAGCACGCTCTTGCTTTCTAGAGTCTCTAATACAGAGGGAAACTTGAGTGTGCTCAGAACAAAAGAACGGTGTTTCCTACACACATGGACCATATCTAGTTCAACTCTGTTTCTGAAACTGATACAAACCACAGGTCGCCTAACATCCAATGCTTTTCAGTTAAGAGCGAGAAACATGTGAGCTTTGTGAACAATGTAGCTACGTTTGAGCTGAAAAGCGACTGCTTTTACCTGAAACGAAGCCTTGCTTGAAGAAAGACACAGTCCTGGCATTCAACTCCGTTTCAGAAGGGAAACATATGGCACACTTCTCATCCATGAAACACACTTTGCTTTAGAGCAAGAAGCACGCTCTTGCTTTCTAGAGTCTCTAATACAGAGGAAAACGTGAGTGTGCTCAGAACAAAAGAACTGTGTTTCCTAAACACACGGACTATATCTAGTTCAACTGTGTTTCTGAAACTGATACAACCCATAGGTCCTCTAACATCCAATGCTTTTCAGTTAAGAGCGAGAAACGTGTGAGCTTCGTGAACAATGTAGCTTCATTGGAGGTGAAAAGTGACTGCATTTACCTAAAACGAAGTCTTGCTTGGAGGAAGACACACGCCTGGCATTTACTCCGTTTCTGAAGGGAAACACACGGCACAGTTCTCATCCATGAAACACACTCTGCTTTAGAGCAAGAAGCACACTCTTGCTTTCTATAGTCTCTAATACAGAGGGAAACGTGATTGTGCTCAGAACTAAAGAACTGCGGTTCCTACACACATGGACCATATCTAGTTCAACTCTGGTTCTGAAACTGATACAAACCACAGGTCCTCTAACATCCAATTCTTTTCATTTAAGAGCGAGAAACGTGTGAGCTTTGTGAACAATGTAGCTTCGTTTGAGCTGAAAAGCGATTGCGTTTACCTGAAACAAAGCCTTGCTTGACGAAAGACACAGTCCTGGCATTTAACTCCGTTTCTGAAGGGAAACACACGGCACAGTTCTCATCCATGAAACACAATCTGCTTATAGCAAGAAGCACGCTCTTGCTTTCTAGAGTCTCTAATACAGAGGGAAACGTGAGTGTGCTCAGAACAAAAGAACTGTGTTTCCTACTCACGGACCATATCTAGTTCAACTCTGTTTCTGAAACTGATACAAACCACAGGTCATCTAACATCCAATGCTTTTCAGTTAAGAGCGAAAAACGTGTGAGCTTTGTGAACAATGTAGCTTCGTTTGAGCTGAAAAGTGACTGCATTTACCTGAAATGAAGTCTTGCTTGAAGGAAGACACAGAGCCTGGCATTTAACTCCGATTCTGAAGGGAAACACACATGCACAGTTCTCATCCATGAAACACACTCTGCTTTATTGCAAGAAGCACGCTCTTGCTTTCTAGAGTCTCTAATACAGAGGGAAACGTGAGTGTGCTCAGAACAAAAGAATGATGTTTCCTACACACACGGACCATATCTAGTTCAACTCTGTTTCTGAAACTGATACAAACCACAGGTCGTCTAACATCCAATGCTTTTCAGTTAAGAGTGAGAAACGTGTGAGCTTCGTGAACAAGGTAGATTCGTTTGAGCTGAAAGGTGTCTGCGTTTACCTGAAATGAAGTCTTGCTTGAAGGAAGACACAGAGCCTGGTATTTAAACCCGTTTCTGAAGGGAAACACACGGCACAGTTCTCATCCATGAAACACACTCTGCTTTAGAGTAAGAAGCACGCTCGTGCTTTCTAGAATCTCTAATACAGGGGGAAACGTGAGTGTGCTCAGAACAAAAGAACTGTGTTTCTTACACACACGGACCCTATCTAGTTCATCTCTGTTTCTAAAACTGATACAAACCACAGGTCGTCTAACATCCAATACTTTTCAGTTAAGAGCGAGAAACGTGTCAGCTTTGTGAACAATGTAGCTTCGTTTGAGGTGAAAAGCGACTGCGTTTACCTGAAACGAAATCTTGCTTGTAGGAAGACACACGCCTGGCATTTAACTCCGTTTCTGAAGGGAAACACACGGCACAGTTCTCATCCATGAAACACACTCTGCTTTAGAGCAAGAAGCACATTCTTGCTTTCTAGAGTCTCTAATACAGAGGGAAACGTGAGTGTGCTCAGAACAAAAGAACTGTGTTTCCTACACACATGGACCATATCTAGTTCAACTCTGTTTCTGAAACTGATACAAACCACAGGTCCTCTAACATCCAATGCTTTTCAGTTAAGAGCGAGAAACGTGTGAGCTTTGTGAACAATGTAGCTTCGATTGAGCTGAAAAGTGACTGCGTTTACCTGAAAAGAAGTCTTGCTTGAAGGAAGACATAGAGCCTGGCATTTAACTCCGTTTCTGAAGGGAAACTCACGGCACAGTTCTCATCCATGAAACACACTCTGCTTTAGAGCAAGATGCACGCTCTTGCTTTCTAGAGTCTCTAATAAAGAGGGAAACGTGAGTGTGCTCAGAACAAAAGAACTGTGTTTCCCACACCCACGGACCATATCTAGTTCAACTCTGTTTCTGAAACTGATACAAACCACAGGTCCTCTAACATCCAATGCTTTTCAGTTAAGAGCGAGAAACGTGTGAGCTTCGTAAACAATGTAGCTTCATTGGAGGTGAAAAGTGACTGCATTTACCTAAAACGAAGTCTTGCTTGTAGAAAGACACACGCCTGGCATTTACTCCGTTTCTGAAGGGAAACACACGGCACAGTTCTCATCCATGAAACACACTCTGCTTTAGAGCAAGAAGCACACTCTTGCTTTCTATAGTCTCTAATACAGAGGGAAACGTGAGTGTGCTCAGAACAAAGGAACTGTGTTTCCTACACACACGGACCATATCTAGTTCAACTCTGTTTCTGAAACTGATACAAACCACAGGTCGTCTAACATCCAATGCTTTTCAGTTAAGAGCGAGAAACGTGTGAGCTTTGTGAACAATGTAGCTTCGATTGAGCTGAAAAGTGACTGCGTTTACCTGAAACGTAGTCTTGCTTGAAGGAAGACATAGAGCCTGGCATTTAACTCCGATTCTGAAGGGAAACACACGGCACAGTTCTCATCCATGAAACACACTCTGCTTTAGAGCAAGAAGCACGCTCGTGCTTCCTAGAGTCTCTAATACAGAGGGAAACGTGAGTGTGCTCAGAACAGAAGAACTGTGTTTCCTACACACACGGACCATATCTAGTTCAACTCTGTTTCTGAAACTGATACAAACCACAGGTCCTCTAACATCCAATGCTTTTCAGTTAAGAGCGAGAAACGTGTGAGCATTTTGAACAATATAGCTTCGTTTGAGGTGAAAAGTGATGCGTTTACCTGAAACTAAGTCTTGCCTGTAGGAAGGCACAGAGCCTGGCATTTAACTCCGATTCTGAAGGGAAACACACGGCACAGTTCTCATCCATGAAACACAATCTGCTTTAGAGCAAGAAGCACGCTCTTGCTTTCTAGAGTCTCTAATACAGAGGGAAACGTGAGTGTGCTCAGAACAAAAGAACGGTGTTTCCTACACACATGGACCATATCTAGTTCAACTCTGTTTCTGAAACTGATACAAACCACAGGTCCTCTAACATCCAATTCTTTTCAGTTAAGAGCGAGAAACGTGTGAGCTTTGTGAACAATGTAGCTTCATTTGAGCTGAAAAGCGATTGCTTTTACCTGAAACAAAGCCTTGCTTGACGAAAGACACAGTCCTGGCATTTAACTCCATTTCTGAAGGGAAACACACAGCACAGTTCTCATCCATGAAACACAATCTGCTTTACAGCAAGAAGCACGCTCTTGCTTTCTAGAGTCTCTAATACAGAGGGAAACGTGAGTGTGCTCAGAAAAAAAGAACGGTGTTTCCTACATACACGGACCATATCTAGTTCAACTCTGTTTCTGAAACTGATACAAACCACAGGTCGTCTAACATCCAATGCTTTTCATTTAAGAGCGAGAAACGTGTGAGCTTTGTGAACAATGTAGCGTCGTTTGAGCTGAAAAGCGACTGTGTTTACCTGAAACAAAGCCTTGCTTGACGAAAGACACAGTCCTGGCATTTAACTCCGTTTCTGAAGGGAAACACACGGCACAGTTCTCATCCATGAAACACACTCTGCTTTATTGCAAGAAGCACGCTCTTGCTTTCTAGAGTCTCTAATACAGAGGGAAACGTGAGTGTGCTCAGAACAAAAGAACGATGTTTCCTACACACACGGACCATATCTAGTTCAACTCTGTTTCTGAAACTGATACAAACCACAGGTCGTCTAACATCCAATGCTTTTCGGTTAAGAGTGAGAAACGTGTGAGTTTCGTGAACAAGGTAGATTCCTTTGAGCTGAAAGGTGTCTGCGTTTACCTGAAATGAAGTCTTGCTTGTAGGAAGACACACGCCTGGCATTTAACTCCGTTTCTGAAGGGAAACGCACGGCACAGTTCTCATCCATGAAACACACTCTGCTTTAGAGCAAGAAGCACACTCTTGCTTTCTAGAGTCTCTAATACAGAGGGAAACGTGAGTGTGCTCAGAACAAATGAACTGTGTTTCCTACACACATGGACCATATCTAGTTCAACTCTGTTTCTGAAACTGATACAAACCACAGGTCCTCTAACATCCAATGCTTTTCGGTTAAGAGCGAGAAACGTGTGAGCTTTGTGAACAACGTAGCTTGGATAGAGCTGAAAAGTGACTGCGTTTACCTGAAACGAAGTCTTGCTTAAAGGAAGACATAGAGCCTGGCATTTAACTCCGTTTCTGAAGGGAAACTCACGGCACAGTTCTCATCCATGAAACACACTCTGCTTTAGAGCAAGATGCACGCTCTTGCTTTCTAGAGTCTCTAATAAAGAGGGAAACGTGAGTGTGCTCAGAACAAAAGAACTGTGTTTCCTACTCACGGACCATATCTAGTTCAACTCTGTTTCTGAAACTGATACAAACCACAGGTCCTCTAACATCCAATGCTTTTCAGTTAAGAGCGAGAAACGTGTGAGCTTTGTGAACAATGTAGCTTCGTTTGAGCTGAAAAGTGACTGCGTTTGCCTGAAACGAAGTCTTGCTTGAAGGAAGACATAGAGCCTGGCATTTAACTCCATTTCTGAAGGGAAACTCACGGCACAGTTCTCATCCATGAAACACACTCTGCTTTAGAACAAGAAGCACGCTCTTGCTTTCTAGAGTCTCTAATACAGAGGGAAACGTGAGTGTGCTCAGAACAAAGGAACTGTGTTTCCTACACACACGGACAATATCTAGTTCAACTCTGTTTCTGAAACTGATACAAACCACAGGTCGTCTAACATCCAATGCTTTTCAGTTAAGAGCGAGAAACGTGTAAGCTTTGTGAACAATGTAGCTTCGATTGAGCTGAAAAGAGACTGCGTTTACCTGAAACGAAGTCTTGCTTGAAGGAAGACATAGAGCCTGGCATTTAACTCCGATTCTGAAGGGAAACACACGGCACAGTTCTCATCCATGAAACACACTCTTCTTTAGAGCAAGAAGCACGCTCGTGCTTCCTAGAGTCTCTAATACAGAGGGAAACGTGAGTGTGCTCAGAACAGAAGAACTGTGTTTCCTACACACACGGACCATATCTAGTTCAACTCTGTTTCTGAAACTGATACAAACCACAGGTCCTCTAACATCCAATTCTTTTCAGTTAAGAGCGAGAAACGTGTGAGCTTTGTGAACAATGTAGCTTCGTTTGAGCTGAAAAGCGACTGCTTTTACCTGAAACAAAGCCTTGCTTGACGAAAGACACAGTCCTGGCATTTAACTCCATTTCTGAAGGGAAACACACAGCACAGTTCTCATCCATGAAACGCAATCTGCTTTACAGCAAGAAGCACGCTCTTGCTTTCTAGAGTCTCTAATACAGAGGGAAACGTGAGTGTGCTCAGAACAAAAGAACGGTGTTTCCTACACACACGGACCATATCTAGTTCAACTCTGTTTCTGAAACTGATACAAACCACAGGTCGTCTAACATCCAATGCTTTTCAGTTAAGAGCGAGAAACGTGTGAGCTTTGTGAACAATGTAGCGTCGTTTGAGCTGAAAAGCGACTGCGTTTACCTGAAACAAAGCCTTGCTTGACGAAAGACACAGTCCTGGCATTTAACTCCGTTTCTGAAGGGAAACACACGGCACAGTTCTCATCCATGAAAAACACTCTGCTTTATTGCAAGAAGCACGCTCTTGCTTTCTAGAGTCTCTAATACAGAGGGAAACGTGAGTGTGCTCCGAACAAAAGAACTGTGTTTCCAACACAGACGGACCATATCTAGTTCATCTCTGTTTCTAAAACGGATACAAACCACAGGTCGCCTAACATCCAATGCTTTTCAGTTAAGAGCGAGAAACGTGTGAGCTTTGTGAACAATGTAGCTTAGTTTGAGCTGAAAAGCGACTGCGTTTACCTGAAACGAAGCCTTGCTTTACGAAAGACACAGTCCTGGCATTTAACTCCGTTTCTGAAGGGAAACACACGGCACAGTTCTCATCCATGAAACACACTCTGCTTATAGCAAGAAGCATGCTCTTGCTTTCTAGAGTCTCTAATACAGAGGGAAACGTGAGTGTGCTCAGAACAAAAGAACTGTGTTTCCTACTCACGGACCATATCTAGTTCAACTCTGTTTCTGAAACTGATACAAACCACAGGTCCTCTAACATCCAATGCTTTTCAGTTAAGAGCGAGAAACGTGTCAGCTTTGTGAACAATGTAGCTTCGTTTGAGCTGAAAAGTGACTGCATTTACCTGAAAGGAAGTCTTGCTTGAAGGAAGACACAGAGCCTGGCATTTAACTCCGATTCTGAAGAGAAACACACGGCACAGTTCTCATCCATGAAACACACTCTGCTTTAGAGTAAGAAGCACGCTCGTGCTTTCTAGAATCTCTAATACATGGGGAAAAGTGAGTGTGCTCAGAACAAAAGAACTGTGTTTCTTACACACACGGACCCTATCCAGTTCATCTCTGTTTCTAAAACTGATACAAACCACAGGTCGTCTAACATCCAATGCTTTTCAGTTAAGAGCGAGAAACGTGTCAGCTTTGTGAACAATGTAGCTTCGTTTGAGGTGAAAAGCGACTGCGTTTACCTGAAACGAAATCTTGCTTGTAGGAAGACACACGCCTGGCATTTAACTCCGTTTCTGAAGGGAAACACACGGCACAGTTCTCATCCATGAAACACACTCTGCTTTAGAGCAAGAAGCACATTCTTGCTTTCTAGAGTCTCTAATACAGAGGGAAACGTGAGTGTGCTCAGAACAAAAGAACTGTGTTTCCTACACACATGGACCATATCTAGTTCAACTCTGTTTCTGAAACTGATACAAACCACAGGTCCTCTAACATCCAATGCTTTTCGGTTAAGAGCGAGAAACGTGTGAGCTTTGTGAACAATGTAGCTTCGATTGAGCTGAAAAGTGACTGCGTTTACCTGAAACGAAGTCTTGCTTGAAGGAAGACATAGAGCCTGGCATTTAACTCCGTTTCTGAAGGGAAACTCACGGCACAGTTCTCATCCATGAAACACACTCTGCTTTAGAGCAAGATGCACGCTCTTGCTTTCTAGAGTCTCTAATAAAGAGGGAAACGTGAGTGTGCTCAGAACAAAAGAACTGTGTTTCCCACACCCACGGACCATATCTAGTTCAACTGTGTTTCTGAAACTGATACAAACCACAGGTCCTCTAACATCCAATGCTTTTCAGTTAAGAGCGAGAAACGTGTGAGCTTCGTGAACAATGTAGCTTCATTGGAGGTGAAAAGTGACTGCATTTACCTAAAACGAAGTCTTGCTTATAGAAAGACACACGCATGGCATTTAACTCCGTTTCTGAAGGGAAACACACGGCACAGTTCTCATCCATGAAACACACTCTGCTTTAGAGCAAGAAGGACACTCTTGCTTTCTAGAGTCTCTAATACAGAGGGAAACGTGAGTGTGCTCAGAACAAAAGAACTGTGTTTCCTACACACATGGAACATATCTAGTTCAACTCTGTTTCTGAAACTGATACAAACCACAGGTCCTCTAACATCCAATTCTTTTCAGTTAAGAGCGAGAAACGTGTGAGCTTTGTGAACTATGTAGCGTCGTTTGAGCTGAAAAGCGACTGCGTTTACCTGAAACGAAGCCTTGCTTGACGAAAGACACAGTCCTGGAATTTAACTCCGTTTCTGAAGGGAAACACACGGCACAGTTCTCATACATGAAACACACTCTGCTTTATTGCAAGAAGCACGCTCTTGCTTTCTAGAGTCTCTAATACAGAGGGAAACGTGAGTGTGCTCAGAACAAAAGAACGATGTTTCCTACACACACGGACCATATCTAGTTCAACTCTGTTTCTGAAACTGATACAAACCACAGGTCGTCTAACATCCAATGCTTTTCGGTTAAGAGTGAGAAACGTGTGAGTTTCGTGAACAATGTAGATTCGTTTGAGCTGAAAGGTGTCTGCGTTTACCTGAAATGAAGTCTTGCTTGAAGGAAGACACAGAGCCTGGTATTTACACCCGTTTCTGAAGGGAAACACACGGCACAGTTTTCATCCATGAAACACACTCTGCTTTAGAGTAAGAAGCACGCTCGTGCTTTCTAGAATCTCTAATACAGGGGGAAACGTGAGTGTGCTCAGAACAAAAGAACTGTGTTTCTTACACACACGGACCCTATCTAGTTCATCTCTGTTTCTAAAACTGATACAAACCACAGGTCCTCTAAAATCCAATGCTTTTCAGTTAAGAGCGAGAAACATGTGAGCTTCGTGAACAATGTAGCTTCATTGTAGGTGAAAAGTGACTGTGTTTACCTAAAACGAAGGCTTGCTTGTAGGAAGACACACGACTGGCATTTACTCCATTTCTGAAGGGAAACACACGGCACAGTTCTCATCCATGAAACACACTCTGCTTTAGAGCAAGAAGCACACTCTTGCTTTCTAAGGTCTCTAATACAGAGGGAAACGTGAGTGTGCTCAGAACAAAAGAACTGTGTTTCCTACACACATGGAGCATATCTAGTTCAACTCTGTTTCTGAAACAGATACAAACCACAGGTCCTCTAACATCCAATTCTTTTCAGTTAAGAGCGAGAAACGTGTGAGCTTTGTGAACAATGTAGCTTCGTTTGAGCTGAAAAGCAACTGCTTTTACCTGAAACAAAGCCTTGCTTGACGAAAGACACAGTCCAGGCATTTAACACCGTTTCTGAAGGGAAACACACGGCACAGTTCTCTACCAATGAAACACAATCTGCTTTACAGCAAGAAGCACGCTCTTGCTTTCTAGAGTCTCTAATACAGAGGGAAACGTGAGTGTGCTCAGAACAAATGAACTGTGTTTCCTACACACACGGACCATATCTAGTTCAACTCTGTTTCTGAAACTGAGACACACCACAGGTCCTCTAACATCCAATGCTTTTAAGTTAAGAGCGAGAAACGTGTGAGCTTCATGAACAAGGGAGAATCGTTTGAGATGAAAAGCAACTGCGTTTACCTGAAACGAAGCCTTGCTTGACGAAAGACACAGTCCTGGCATTTAACTCCGTTTCTGAAGGGAAACACACGGCACAGTTCTCATCCATGTAACACAATCTGCTTTAGAGCAAGAAGCACGCTCTTGCTTTCTAGAGTCTCTAATACAGAGGGAAACGTGAGTGTGCTCAGAACAAAAGAACTGTGTTTCCTACACACACGGACCATATCTAGTTCAACTGTGTTTCTGAAACTGATACAAACCACAGGTCCTCTAACATCCAATTCTTTTCAGTTAAGAGCGAGAAACGTGTGAGCTTTGTGAACAATGTAGCTTCGTTTGAGCTGAAAAGCGACTGCTTTTACCTGAAACAAAGCCTTGCTTGACGAAAGACACAGTCCTGGCATTTAACTCCGTTTCTGAAGGGAAACACACAGCACAGTTCTCATCCATGAAACACAATCTGCTTTACAGCAAGAAGCACGCTCTTGCTTTCTAGAGTCTCTAATACAGAGGGAAACGTGAGTGTGCTCAGAACAAAAGAACGGTGTTTCCTACACACACGGACCATATCTAGTTCAACTCTGTTTCTGAAACTGATACAAACCACAGGTCGTCTAACATCCAATGCTTTTCAGTTAAGAGCGAGAAACGTGTGAGCTTCATGAACAAGGTAGATTCGTTTGAGATGAAAAGCGACTGCGTTTACCTGAAACGAAGCCTTGCTTGACGAAAGACACAGTCCTGACATTTAACTCCGTTTCTGAAGGGAAACACATGGCACAGTTCTCATCCATTAAACACAATCTGCTTATAGCAAGAAGCACGCTATTGCTTTCTAGAGTCTCTAATAAAGAGGGAAACGTGAGTGTGCTCAGAACAAAAGAACGGTGTTTCCTACACACACGGACCATATCTAGTTCAACTCTGTTTCTGAAACTGATACAAACCACAGGTCGTCTAACATCCAATGCTTTTCAGTTAAGAGCGAGAAACGTGTGAGCTTTGTGAACAATGTAGCGTCGTTTGAGCTGAAAAGCGACTGCGTTTACCTGAAACGAAGCCTTGCTTGACGAAAGACACAGTCCTGGCATTTAACTCCGTTTCTGAAGGGAAACACACGGCACAGTTCTCATCCATGAAACACAATCTGCTTATAGCAAGAAGCACGCTCTTGGTTTCTAGAGTCTCTAATACAGAGGGAAACGTGAGTGTGCTCAGAACAAAAGAACTGTGTTTCCTACTCACGGACCATATCTAGTTCAACTCTGTTTCTGAAACTGATACAAACCACAGGTCCTCTAACATCCAATGCTTTTCAGTTAAGAGCGAGAAACGTGTGAGCTTTGTGAACAATGTAGCTTCGTTTTAGCTGAAAAGTGACTACATTTACCTAAAACGAAGTCTTGCTTGAAGGAAGACACAGAGCTGGGCATTTAACTCCGATTCTGAAGGGAAACACACGGCACAGTACTCATCCATGAAACACACTCTGCTTTCTTGCAAGAAGCACGCTCTTGCTTTCTAGAGTCTCTAATACAGAGGGAAACGTGAGTGTGCTCAGAACAAAAGAACGATGTTTCCTACACACACGGACCATATCTAGTTCAACTCTGTTTCTGAAACTGATACAAACCCCAGGTCGTCTAACATCCAATGCTTTTCAGTTAAGAGTGAGAAACGTGTGAGCTTCGTGAACCAGGTAGATTCGTTTGAGCTGAAAGGTGTCTGCGTTTACCTGAAATGAAGTCTTGCTTGAAGGAAGACACAGAGCCTGGTATTTAAACCCGTTTCTGAAGAGAAACACACGGCACAGTTCTCATCCATGAAACACACTGTGCTTTAGAGCAAGAAGCACACTCGTGCTTTCTAGAATCTCTAATACATGGGGAAAAGTGAGTGTGCTCAGAACAAAAGAACTGTGTTTCTTACACACACGGACCCTATCTAGTTCATCTCTGTTTCTAAAACTGATACAAACCACAGGTCGTCTAACATCCAATGCTTTTCAGTTAAGAGCGAGAAACGTGTCAGCTTTGTGAACAATGTAGCTTCGTTTGAGGTGAAAAGTGACTGCGTTTACCTGAAATGAAATCTTGCTTGTAGGAAGACACACGCCTGGTATTTAACTCCGTTTCTGAAGGGAAACACACGGCACAGTTCTCATCCATGAAACACACTCTGCTTTAGAGCAAGAAGCACACTCTTGCTTTCTAGAGTCTCTAATACAGAGGAAAACGTGAGTGTGCTCAGAACAAAAGAACTGTGTTTCCTAAACACACGGACCATATCTAGTTCAACTGTGTTTCTGAAACTGATACAAACCACAGGTCCTCTAACATCCAATTCTTTTCAGTTAAGAGCGAGAAACGTGTGAGCTTTGTGAACAATGTATCTTCGTTTGAGCTGAAAAGCGATTGCGTTTACCTGAAACGAAGCCTTGCTTGACGAAAGACACAGTCCTGGCATTTAACTCCGTTTCTGAAGGGAAACACACGGCACAGTTCTCATCCATGAAACACAATCTGCTTTATTGCAAGAAGCACGCTCTTGCTTTCTAGAGTCTCTAATACAGAGGGAAACGTGAGTGTGCTCAGAACAAAAGAATGATGTTTCCTACACACACGGACCATATCTAGTTCAACTCTGTTTCTGAAACTGATACAAACCACAGGTCGTCTAACATCCAATGCTTTTCAGTTAAGAGTGAGAAACGTGTGAGCTTCGTGAACAAGGTAGATTCGTTTGAGCTGAAAGGTGTCTGCGTTTACCTGAAATGAAGTCTTGCTTGAAGGAAGACACAGAGCCTGGTATTTAAACCCGTTTCTGAAGGGAAACACACGGCACAGTTCTCATCCATGAAACACACTCTGCTTTAGAGTAAGAAGCACGCTCGTGCTTTCTAGAATCTCTAATACAGAGGGAAACGTGAGTGTGCTCAGAACAAAAGAACTGTGTTTCCTACACACATGGAC
The DNA here is from genome assembly GCA_949786385.1 of Onychomys leucogaster. NCBI lineage: Eukaryota > Metazoa > Chordata > Mammalia > Rodentia > Cricetidae > Onychomys > Onychomys leucogaster. Next base: position 289,908 of record CATKUP010000088.1, read on the forward strand.
CATATCTAGTTCAACTCTGTTTCTGAAACTGATACAAACCACAGGTCCTCTAACATCCAATTCTTTTCAGTTAAGAGCGAGAAACGTGTGAGCTTTGTGAACAATGTAGCTTCGTTTGAGCTGAAAAGCGACTGCTTTTACCTGAAACAAAGCCTTGCTTGACGAAAGACACAGTCCTGGCATTTAACTCCATTTCTGAAGGGAAACACACAGCACAGTTCTCATCCATGAAACGCAATCTGCTTTACAGCAAGAAGCACGCTCTTGCTTTCTAGAGTCTCTAATACAGAGGGAAACGTGAGTGTGCTCAGAACAAAAGAACGGTGTTTCCTACACACACGGACCATATCTAGTTCAACTCTGTTTCTGAAACTGATACAAACCACAGGTCGTCTAACATCCAATGCTTTTCAGTTAAGAGCGAGAAACGTGTGAGCTTTGTGAACAATGTAGCTTCGTTTGAGCTGAAAAGCGACTGCGTTTACCTGAAACAAAGCCTTGCTTGACGAAAGACACAGTCCTGGCATTTAACTCCGTTTCTGAAGGGAAACACACGGCACAGTTCTCATCCATGAAAAACACTCTGCTTTATTGCAAGAAGCACGCTCTTGCTTTCTAGAGTCTCTAATACAGAGGGAAACGTGAGTGTGCTCAGAACAAAAGAACGATGTTTCCTACACACACGGACCATATATAGTTCAACTCTGTTTCTGAAACTGATACAAACCACAGGTCGTCTAACATCCAATGCTTTTCGGTTAAGAGTGAGAAACATGTGAGTTTCGTGAACAAGGTACATTCGTTTGAGCTGAAAGGTGTCTGCGTTTACCTGAAATGAAGTCTTGCTTGAAGGAAGACACAGAGCCTGGTATTTAAACCCGTTTCTGAAGGGAAACACACGGCACATTTTTCATCCATGAAACACACTCTGCTTTAGAGTAAGAAGCACGCTCGTGCTTTCTAGAATCTCTAATACAGGGGGAAACGTGAGTGTGCTCAGAACAAAAGAACTGTGTTTCTAACACACACGGACCCTATCTAGTTCATCTCTGTTTCTGAAACTGATACAAACCACAGGTTGTCTAACATCCAATGCTTTTCAGTTAAGAGCGAGAAACGTGTCAGCTTTGTGAACAATGTAGCTTCGTTTGAGGTGAAAAGCGACTGCGTTTACCTGAAACGAAATCTTGCTTGTAGGAAGACACACGCCTGGCATTTAACTCCGTTTCTGAAGGGAAACGCACAGCACAGTTCTCATCCATGAAACACACTCTGCTTTAGAGCAAGAAGCACACTCTTGCTTTCTAGAGTCTCTAATACAGAGGGAAACGTGAGTGTGCTCAGAACAAAAGAACTGTGTTTCCTACACACACGGACCATATCTAGTTCAACTCTGTTTCCGAAACTGATACAAACCACAGGTCCTCTAACATCCAATGCTTTTCAGTTAAGAGCGAGAAACATGTGAGCTACGTGAACAATGTAGCTTCATTGGAGGTGAAAAGTGACTGCGTTTACCTAAAACGAAGTCTTGCTTGTAGGAAGACACACGCCTGGCATTTACTCCGTTTCTGAAGGGAAACACACGGCACAGTTCTCATCCATGAAACAAACTCTGCTTTAGAGCAAGAAGCACGCTCTTGCTTTCTAGAGTCTCTAATACAGAGGGAAACGTGAGTGTGCTCCGAACAAAAGAACTGTGTTTCCAACACAGACGGACCATATCTAGTTCATCTCTGTTTCTAAAACGGATACAAACCACAGGTCGCCTAACATCCAATGCTTTTCAGTTAAGAGCGAGAAACGTGTGAGCTTTGTGAACAATGTAGCTTAGTTTGAGCTGAAAAGCGACTGCGTTTACCTGAAACGAAGCCTTGCTTTACGAAAGACACAGTCCTGGCATTTAACTCCGTTTCTGAAGGGAAACACACGGCACACGTCTCATCCATGAAACACACTCTGCTTATAGCAAGAAGCATGCTCTTGCTTTCTAGAGTCTCTAATACAGAGGGAAACGTGAGTGTGCTCAGAACAAAACAACTGTGTTTCCTACTCACGGACCATATCTAGTTCAACTCTGTTTCTGAAACTGATACAAACCACAGGTCCTCTAACATCCAATGCTTTTCAGTTAAGAGCGAGAAACGTGTCAGCTTTGTGAACAATGTAGCTTCGTTTGAGCTGAAAAGTGACTGCATTTACCTGAAAGGAAGTCTTGCTTGAAGGAAGACACAGAGCCTGGCATTTAACTCCGATTCTGAAGAGAAACACACGGCACAGTTCTCATCCATGAAACACACTCTGCTTTAGAGTAAGAAGCACGCTCGTGCTTTCTAGAATCTCTAATACATGGGGAAAAGTGAGTGTGCTCAGAACAAAAGAACTGTGTTTCTTACACACACGGACCCTATCCAGTTCATCTCTGTTTCTAAAACTGATACAAACCACAGGTCGTCTAACATCCAATGCTTTTCAGTTAAGAGCGAGAAACGTGTCAGCTTTGTGAACAATGTAGCTTCGTTTGAGGTGAAAAGCGACTGCGTTTACCTGAAACGAAATCTTGCTTGTAGGAAGACACACGCCTGGCATTTAACTCCGTTTCTGAAGGGAAACACACGGCACAGTTCTCATCCATGAAACACACTCTGCTTTAGAGCAAGAAGCACATTCTTGCTTTCTAGAGTCTCTAATACAGAGGGAAACGTGAGTGTGCTCAGAACAAAAGAACTGTGTTTCCTACACACATGGACCATATCTAGTTCAACTCTGTTTCTGAAACTGATACAAACCACAGGTCCTCTAACATCCAATGCTTTTCGGTTAAGAGCGAGAAACGTGTGAGCTTTGTGAACAATGTAGCTTCGATTGAGCTGAAAAGTGACTGCGTTTACCTGAAACGAAGTCTTGCTTGAAGGAAGACATAGAGCCTGGCATTTAACTCCGTTTCTTAAGGGAAACTCACGGCACAGTTCTCATCCATGAAACACACTCTGCTTTAGAGCAAGATGCACGCTCTTGCTTTCTAGAGTCTCTAATAAAGAGGGAAACGTGAGTGTGCTCAGAACAAAAGAACTGTGTTTCCCACACCCACGGACCATATCTAGTTCAACTGTGTTTCTGAAACTGATACAAACCACAGGTCCTCTAACATCCAATGCTTTTCAGTTAAGAGCGAGAAACGTGTGAGCTTCGTGAACAATGTAGCTTCATTGGAGGTGAAAAGTGACTGCATTTACCTAAAACGAAGTCTTGCTTATAGAAAGACACACGCATGGCATTTAACTCCGTTTCTGAAGGGAAACACACGGCACAGTTCTCATCCATGAAACACAATCTGCTTTAGAGCAAGAAGCACGCTCTTGCTTTCTAGAGTCTCTAATACAGAGGGAAACGTGAGTGTGCTCAGAACAAAAGAACTGTGTTTCCTACACACACGGACCATATCTAGTTCAACTGTGTTTCTGAAACTGATACAAACCACAGGTCCTCTAACATCCAATTCTTTTCAGTTAAGAGCGAGAAACGTGTGAGCTTTGTGAACAATGTAGCTTCGTTTGAGCTGAAAAGCGACTGCTTTTACCTGAAACAAAGCCTTGCTTGACGAAAGACACAGTCCTGGCATTTAACTCCGTTTCTGAAGGGAAACACACAGCACAGTTCTCATCCATGAAACACAATCTGCTTTACAGCAAGAAGCACGCTCTTGCTTTCTAGAGTCTCTAATACAGAGGGAAACGTGAGTGTGCTCAGAACAAAAGAACGGTGTTTCCTACACACACGGACCATATCTAGTTCAACTCTGTTTCTGAAACTGATACAAACCACAGGTCGTCTAACATCCAATGCTTTTCAGTTAAGAGCGAGAAACGTGTGAGCTTCATGAACAAGGTAGATTCGTTTGAGATGAAAAGCGACTGCGTTTACCTGAAACGAAGCCTTGCTTGACGAAAGACACAGTCCTGACATTTAACTCCGTTTCTGAAGGGAAACACATGGCACAGTTCTCATCCATTAAACACAATCTGCTTATAGCAAGAAGCACGCTATTGCTTTCTAGAGTCTCTAATAAAGAGGGAAACGTGAGTGTGCTCAGAACAAAAGAACGGTGTTTCCTACACACACGGACCATATCTAGTTCAACTCTGTTTCTGAAACTGATACAAACCACAGGTCGTCTAACATCCAATGCTTTTCAGTTAAGAGCGAGAAACGTGTGAGCTTTGTGAACAATGTAGCGTCGTTTGAGCTGAAAAGCGACTGCGTTTACCTGAAACGAAGCCTTGCTTGACGAAAGACACAGTCCTGGCATTTAACTCCGTTTCTGAAGGGAAACACACGGCACAGTTCTCATCCATGAAACACAATCTGCTTATAGCAAGAAGCACGCTCTTGGTTTCTAGAGTCTCTAATACAGAGGGAAACGTGAGTGTGCTCAGAACAAAAGAACTGTGTTTCCTACTCACGGACCATATCTAGTTCAACTCTGTTTCTGAAACTGATACAAACCACAGGTCCTCTAACATCCAATGCTTTTCAGTTAAGAGCGAGAAACGTGTGAGCTTTGTGAACAATGTAGCTTCGTTTTAGCTGAAAAGTGACTGCATTTACCTGAAACGAAGTCTTGCTTGAAGGAAGACACAGAGCTGGGCATTTAACTCCGATTCTGAAGGGAAACACACGGCACAGTACTCATCCATGAAACACACTCTGCTTTCTTGCAAGAAGCACGCTCTTGCTTTCTAGAGTCTCTAATACAGAGGGAAACGTGAGTGTGCTCAGAACAAAAGAACGATGTTTCCTACACACACGGACCATATCTAGTTCAACTCTGTTTCTGAAACTGATACAAACCCCAGGTCGTCTAACATCCAATGCTTTTCAGTTAAGAGTGAGAAACGTGTGAGCTTCGTGAACCAGGTAGATTCGTTTGAGCTGAAACGTGTCTGCGTTTACCTGAAATGAAGTCTTGCTTGAAGGAAGACACAGAGCCTGGTATTTAAACCCGTTTCTGAAGAGAAACACACGGCACAGTTCTCATCCATGAAACACACTGTGCTTTAGAGCAAGAAGCACACTCGTGCTTTCTAGAATCTCTAATACATGGGGAAAAGTGAGTGTGCTCAGAACAAAAGAACTGTGTTTCTTACACACACGGACCCTATCTAGTTCATCTCTGTTTCTAAAACTGATACAAACCACAGGTCGTCTAACATCCAATGCTTTTCAGTTAAGAGCGAGAAACGTGTCAGCTTTGTGAACAATGTAGCTTCGTTTGAGGTGAAAAGTGACTGCGTTTACCTGAAATGAAATCTTGCTTGTAGGAAGACACACGCCTGGTATTTAACTCCGTTTCTGAAGGGAAACACACGGCACAGTTCTCATCCATGAAACACACTCTGGTTTAGAGCAAGAAGCACACTCTTGCTTTCTAGAGTCTCTAATACAGAGGGAAACGTTAGCGTGCTCAGAACAAAAGAACTGTGTTTCCTACACACACGGACCATATCTAGTTCAACTCTGTTTCTGAAACTGATACAAACCACAGGTCCTCTAACATCCAATGCTTTTCGGTTAAGAGCGAGAAACGTGTGAGCTTTGTGAACAATGTAGCTTCGTTTGAGCTGAAAAGTGACTGCTTTTACCTGAAACGAAGCCTTGCTTGACGAAAGACACAGTCCTGGCATTTAACTCCGATTCCGAAGGGAAACACACGGCACAGTTCTCATCCATGAAACACAATCTGCTTTAGAGCAAGATGCACGCTCTTGCTTTCTAGCGTCTCTAATACAGAGGGAAACGTGAGTGTGCTCAGAACAAAAGAACTGTGTTTCCTACACACACGGAAAATATCTAGTTCAACTCTGTTTCTGAAACTGATACAAACCACAGGTCCTCTAACATCCAATGCTTTTCAGTTAAGAGCGAGAAACGTGTGAGCTTTGTGAACAATGTAGCTTCGTTTGAGCTGAAAAGTGACTGCGTTTACCTGAAACGAAATCTTGCTTGTAGGAAGACACACGCCTGGCATTTAACTCCGTTTCTAAATGGAAACACAAGGCACAGTTCTCATCCATGAAACACACTGTGCTTTAGAGCAAGAAGCACGCTCTTGCTTACTAGAGTCTCTAATACAGAGGGAAACGTGAGTGTGCTCAGAACAAGAGAACTGTGTTTCCTACACACACGGACCATATCTAGTTCAACTCTGTTTCTGAAACTGATACAAACCACAGGTCGTCTAACATCTAATGCTTTTCAGTTAAGAGCGAGAAACGTGTGAGCTTCCTGAACAATGTAGCTTCGTTTGAGGTGAAAAGTGACTGCGTTTACCTGAAACGAAGTCTTGCTTGTAGGAAGACACACGCCTGGCATTTAACTCCATTTCTGAAGGGAAACACACGGCACAGTTCTCATCCATGAAACACACTCTGCTTTAGAGCAAGAAGCACGCTCTTGCTTTCTAGAGTCTCTAATACAGAGGGAAACGTGAGTATGCTCAAAACAAAAGAACTGTGTTTCCTACACACATGGACCATACCTAGTTCAACTCTGTTTCTGAAACTGATACAAACCACAGGTCCTCTAACATCCAATGCTTTTCAGTTAAGAGCGAGAAACGTGTGAGCTTTGTGAACAATGTAGCTTCGATTGAGCTGAAAAGTGACTGCGTTTACCTGAATCGAAGACTTCCTTGAAGGAAGTCATAGAGCCTGGCATTTTACTCCGATTCTGAAGGGAAACACACGGCACAGTTCTCATCCATGAAACACATTCTGCTTTAGAGCAAGAAGCACGCTCGTGCTTCCTAGAGTCTCTAATACAGAGGGAAACGTGAGTGTGCTCAGAACAAAAGAACTGTGTTTCCTACACACACGGACCATATCTAGTTCAACTCTGTTTCAGAAACTGATACAAACCACAGGTCCTCTAACATCCAATGCTTTTCAGTTAAGAGCGAGAAACGTGTGAGCATTTTCAACAATATAGCTTCGTTTGATGTGAAAAGTGATGCGTTTACCTGAAACGAAGTCTTGCCTGTAGGAAGGCACAGAGCCCGGCATTTAACTCCGTTTCTGAAGGGAAACACACGGAACAGTTCTCATCCATGAAACACAATCTGATTTAGAGCAAGAAGCACGCTCTTGCTTTCTAGAGTCTCTAATAAAGAGGGCAACGTGAGTGTGCTCAAAACAAAAGAACTGTGTTTCCTACACACACGGACCATATCTAGTTCAACTCTGTTTCTGAAACTGATACAAACCACAGGTCCTCTAACATCCAATGCTTTTCGGTTAAGAGCGAGAAACGTGTGAGCTTTGTGAACAATGTAGCTTCGATTGAGCTGAAAAGTGACTGCGTTTACCTGAAACGAAGTCTTGCTTGAAGGAAGACATAGAGCCTGGCATTTAACTCCGTATCTGAAGGGAAACTCACAGCACAGTTCTCATCCATGAAACACATTCTGCTTTAGAGCAAGATGCACGCTCTTCCTTTCTAGAGTGTCTAATAAAGAGGGAAACGTGAGTGTGCTCAGAACAAAAGAACTGTGTTTCCTACACACACGGACCATAACTAGTTCAACTCTGTTTCTGAAACTGATACAAACCACAGGTCCTGTAACATCCAATGCTTTTCAGTTAAGAGCGAGAAACATGTGAGCTTTGTGAACAATGTAGCTTCGTTTGAGGTGAAAAGTGACTGCGTTTACCAGAAACGAAGTCTTGCTTGTAGGAAGACACACGCCTGGCATTTAACTCCATTTCTGAAGGGAAACACACGGCACAGTTCTCATCCATGAAACACACTCTGCTTTAGAGCAAGAAGCACGCTCTTGCTTTCTAGAGTCTCTAATACAGAGGGAAACGTGAGTATGCTCAAAACAAAAGAACTGTGTTTCCTACACACATGGACCATACCTAGTTCCACTCTGTTTCTGAAACTGATACAAACCACAGGTCCTCTAACATCCAATGCTTTTCAGTTAAGAGCGAGAAACGTGTGAGCTTTGTGAACAATGTAGCTTCGATTGAGCCGAAAAGTGACTGCGTTTACCTGAATCGAAGACTTCCTTGAAGGAAGTCATAGAGCCTGGCATTTTTCTCCGATTCTGAAGGGAAACACACGGCACAGTTCTCATCCATGAAACACATTCTGCTTTAGAGCAAGAAGCACGCTCGTGCTTCCTAGAGTCTCTAATACAGAGGGAAACGTGAGTGTGCTCAGAACAAAAGAACTGTGTTTCCTACACACACGGACCATATCTAGTTCAACTCTGTTTCTGAAACTGATACAAACCACAGTTCCTCTAACATCCAATGCTTTTCAGTTAAGAGCGAGAAACGTGTGAGCATTTTCAACAATATAGCTTCGTTTGATGTGAAAAGTGATGCGTTTACCTGAAACGAAGTCTTGCCTGTAGGAAGGCACAGAGCCTGGCATTTAACTCCGTTTCTGAAGGGAAACACACGGCACAGTTCTCATCCATGAAACACACTCTGCTTTAGAGCAAAAAGCACGCTCTTGCTTTCTAGAGTCTCTAATGCAGAGGGAAACGTGAGTATGCTCAGAACAAAAGAACTGTGTTTCCTACACACATGGACCATACCTAGTTCAACTCTGTTTCTGAAACTGATACAAACCAGAGGTCCTCTAACATCCAATGCTTTTCAGTTAAGAGCGAGAAACGTGTGAGCTTTGTGAACAATGTAGCTTCGATTGAGCTGAAAAGTGACTGCGTTTACCTGAAACGAAGACTTCCTTGAAGGAAGTCATAGAGCCTGGCATTTAACTCCGATTCTGAAGGGAAACACACGGCACAGTTCTCATCCATGAAACACATTCTGCTTTAGAGCAAGAAGCACGCTCGTGCTTCCTAGAGTCTCTAATACAGAGGGAAACGTGAGTGTGCTCAGAACAAAAGAACTGTGTTTCCTACACACACGGACCATATCTAGTTCAACTCTGTTTCTGAAACTGATACAAACCACAGGTCCTCTAACATCCAATGCTTTTCAGTTAAGAGCGAGAAACGTGTGAGCTTACTGAACAATGTAGCTTCGTTTGAGGTGAAAAGTGACTGCGTATACCTGTAACGAAGTCTTGCTTGTAGGAAGACACACGCCTGGCATTTAACTCCGTTTCTGAAGGGAAACACACGGCACAGTTCTCATCCATGAAGCACAATCTTCTTTACAGCAAGAAGCATGCTCTTGCTTTCTAGAGTCTCTAATACAGAGGGAAACGTGAGTGTGCTCAGAACAAAAGAACTGTGTTTTCTACACACAAGGACCATATCTAGTTCAACTCTGTTTCTGAAACTGATACAAACCACAGGTCCTCTAACATCCAATGCTTTTCAGTTAAGAGCGAGAACCGTGTGAGCACTTTCAACAATATAGCTTCGTTTGAGGTGAAATGTGATGCGTTTACCTGAAACGAAGTCTTGCCTGTAGGAAAGCACAGAGCCGTTCATTTAACTCCTTTTCTGAAGGGAAACACACGGCACAGTTCTCATCCATGAAACACAATCTGCTTTAGGGCAAGAAGCACACTCTTGCTTCCTAGAGTCTCTAATAAAGAGGGAAAAGTGAGTGTGCTCAGAACAAAAGAACTGTGTTTCCTACACACACGGACCATATCTAGTTCAACTGTGTTTCTGAAACTGATACAAACCACAGGTCCTCGAACATCCAATGCTTTTCAGTTAATAGCGAGAAACGTGTGAGCTTCGTGAACAATGTAGCTTCATTGGAGGTGAAAAGTGACTGCGTTTACCTAAAACGAAGTCTTGCTTGTAGGAAGACAAACGCCTGGCATTTAACTCCGTTTCTAAAGGGAAACACATGGCACATTTCTCATCCATGAAACACACTCTGCTTTAGAGCAAGAAGCACACTCTTGCTTTCTAGAGTCTCTAATACAGAGGGAAACGTGAGTGTGCTCAGAACAAAAGAACTGTGTTTCCTACACACATGGACCATACCTAGTTCAACTCTGTTTCTGAAACTGATACAAACCACAGGTCCTCTAACGTCCAATGCTTTTCAGTTAAGAGCGAGAAACGTGTGAGCTTTCTGAAAAATGTAGCTTCGATTGAGCTGAAAAGTGACTGCGTTTACCTGAATCGAAGACTTCCTTGAAGGAAGTCATAGAGCCTGGCATTTTACTCCGATTCTGAAGGGAAACACACGGCACAGTTCTCATCCATGAAACACATTCTGCTTTAGAGCAAGAAGCACGCTCGTGCTTCCTAGAGTCTCTAATACAGAGGGAAACGTGAGTGTGCTCAGAACAAAAGAACTGTGTTTCCAACACACACGGACCATATCTAGTTCAACTCTGTTTCTGAAACTGATACAAACCACAGGTCCTCTAACATCCAATGCTTTTCAGTTAAGAGTGAGAAACGTGTGAGCATTTTCAACAATATAGCTTCGTTTGAGGTGAAAAGTGATGCGTTTACCTGAAACGAAGTCTTGCTTGTAGGAAGACACACGCCTGGCATTTAACTCCGTGTCTGAAGGGAAACACACGGCACAGTTCTCATCCATGAAACACACTCTGATTTAGAGCAAGAAGCACGCACTTGCTTTCTAGAGTCTCTAATACAGAGGGCAACGTGAGTGTGCTCAGAACAAAAGAACGGTGTTTCCTACACACACGGACCATATCTAGTTCAACTCTGTTTCTGAAACTGATACAAACCACAGGTCCTCTAACATCCAATGCTTTTCAGTTAAGAGCGAGAAACGTGTGAGCTTCGTGAACAATGTAGCTTCGTTTGAGCTGAAAAGTGACTGCGTTTACCTGAAACGAAATCTTGCTTGTAGGAAGACACACGCCCGGCATTTAACTCCGTTTCTGAATGGAAACACAAGGCACAGTTCTCATCCATGAAACACACTGTGCTTTAGAGCAAGAAGCACGCTCTTGCTTTCGAGAGTCTCTAATACAGAGGGAAACGTGAGTGTGCTCAGAACAAAAGAACTGTGTTTCCTACACACACGGACCATATCTAGTTCAACTCTGTTTCTGAAACTGATACAAACAACAGGTCATCTAACATCTAATGCTTTTCAGTTAAGAGCGAGAAACATGTGAGCTTCCTCAACAATGTAGCTTCGTTTGAGGTGAAAAGTGACTGCGTTTACCTGAAACGAAGTCTTGCTTGTAGGAAAACACACGCCTGGCATTTAACTCCGTTTCTGAAGGGAAACACACGGCACAGTTCTCATCCTTGAAACACAATCTGCTTTAGAGCAAGAAGCACGCTCTTGCTTTCTAGAGTCTCTAATACAGAGGGAAACGTGAGTATGCTCAGAACAAAAGAACTGTGTTTCCTACACACATGGACCATATCTAGTTCAACTCTGTTTCTGAAACTGATACAAACCACAGGTCCTCTAACATCCAACGCTTTTCAGTTAAGAGCGAGAAACGTGTGAGCTTTGTGAACAATGTAGCTTCGATTGAGCTGAAAAGTGACTGCGTTTACCCGAAAAGAAGTCTTGCTTGAAGGAAGACAGAGAGCCTGGCATTTAACTCCGATTCTGAAGGGAAACACACGGCACAGTTCTCATCCATGAAACACATTCTGCTTTAGAGCAAGAAGCACGCTCGTGCTTCCTAGAGTCTCTAATACAGAAGGAAACGTGAGTGTGCTCAGAACAAAAGAACTGTGTTTCCTACACACACGGACCATATCTAGTTCAACTCTGTTTCTGAAACTGATACAAACCACAGGTCCTCTAACATCCAATGCTTTTCAGTTAAGAGCGAGAAACGTGTGAGCATTTTCAACAATATAGCTTCGTTTGAGGTGAAAAGTGATGCGTTTACCTGAAACGAAGTCTTGCCTGTAGGAAGGCACAGAGCCTGGCATTTAACTCCATTTCTGAAGGGAAACACACGGCACAGTTCTCATCCATGAAACACACTCTGCTTTAGAGCAAGAAGCACGCTCTTGCTTTCTAGAGTCTCTAATAAAGAGGGAAACGTGAGTATGCTCAGAACAAAAGAACGGTGTTTCCTACACACACGGACCATATTTAGTTCAACTCTGTTTCTGAAACTGATACAAACCACAGGTCGACTAACATCCAATGCTTTTCAGTTAAGAGCGAGAAACATGTGAGCTTTGTGGACAATGTAGCTTCGTTTGAGTGAAAAGCGACTGCGTTTACCTGAAACGAAGCCTTGCTTGAAGAAAGACACAGTCCTGGCATTGAACTCCGTTTCTGTGGGGAAACACATGGCACACTTCTCATCCATGAAACACACTCTGCTTTAGAGCAAGAAGCACGCTCTTGCTTTCTAGAGTCTCTAATACAGAGGGAAAAGTGAGTGTGCTCAGAACAAAAGAACGGTGTTTCCTACACACACGGACCATATCTAGTTCAACTCTGTTTCTGAAACTGATACAAACCACAGGTCCTCTAACATCCAATGCTTTTCAGTTAAGAGCGGGAAACGTGTGAGCTTCGTGAACAATGTAGCTTCGTTTGAGCTGAAAAGTGACTGCGTTTACCTGAAACGAAATCTTGCTTGTAGGAAGACACATGCCTGGCATTTAACTCCGTTTCTGAAGGGAAACACAAGGCACAGTTCTCATCCATGAAACACAATCTGCTTTAGAGCAAGAAGCACGCTCTTGCTTTCTAGAGTCTCTAATACAGAGGGAAACGTGAGTGTGCTCAGAACAAAAGAACTGTGTTTCCTACACACACGGACCATATCTAGTTCAACTCTGTTTCTGAAACTGATACAAACCACAGGTCGTCTAACATCCAATGCTTTTCAGTTAAGAGCGAGAAACGTGTGAGCTTCCTGAACAATGTAGCTTCGTTTGAGGTGAAAAGTGACTGTGTTTACCTGAAACGAAGTCTTGCTTGAAGGAAGACACAGAGCCTGGCATTTAACTCCGATTCTGAAGGGAAACACACGGCACAGTTCTCATCCATGAACCACACTCTGCTTTATTGCAAGAAGCACGCTCTTGCTTTCGAGAGTCTCTAATACAGAGGGCAACGTGAGTGTGCTCAGAACAAAAGAACTGTGTTTCCTACACACGGACCATATCTAGTTCACCTCTGTTTCTGAAACTGATACAAACCACAGGTCCTCTAACATCCAATGCTTTTCAGTTAAGAGCGAGAAACGTGTGAGCTTTGTGAACAATGTAGCTTCGTTTTAACTGAAAAGTGACTGCGTTTACCTGAAACGAATACTTGCTTGAAGGAAGACACAGAGCCTGGCATTTAACTCTGTTTCTGAAGGGAAACACAAGGCACAGTTCTCATCCATGAAACACACTGTGCTTTAGAGCAAGAAGCACGCTCTTGCTTTCAAGAGTCTCTAATACAGAGGGAAACCTGAGTGTGCTCAGAACAAAAGAACTGTTTTTCCTACTCACGGACCATATCTAGTTCAACTCTGTTTCTGAAACTGATACAAACCACAGGTCGTCTAACATCCAATGCTTTTCAGTTAAGAGCGAGAATCGTGTGAGCTTCCTGAACAATGTAGCTTCGTTTGAGGTGAAAAGTGACTGCGTTTACCTGAAACGAAGTCTTGCTTGTAGGAAGACACACGCCTGGCATTTAACTCCGTTTCTGAAGGGAAACACACGGCACAGTTCTCATCCATGAAACACAATCTGCTTTAGAGCAAGAAGCACGCTCTTGCTTTCTAGAGACTCTAATACAGAGGGAAACGTGAGTGTGCTCAAAACAAAAGAACGGTGTTTCCTACACACACGGACCATATCTAGTTCAACTCTGTTTCTGAAACTGATACAAACCACAGGTCCTCTAACATCCAATGGTTTTCAGTTAAGAGCGAGAATCGTGTGAGCTTCGTGAACAATGTAGCTTCGTTTGAGCTGAAAAGTGACTGTGTTTACCTGAAACGAAATCTTGCTTGTAGGAAGACACACGCCTGGCATTTAACTCCGTTTCTGAAGGGAAACACAAGGCACAGTTCTCATCCATGAAACACACTGTGCTTTAGAGCAAGAAGCACGCTCTTGCTTTCTAGAGACTCTAATACAGAGGGAAACGTGAGTGTGCTCAGAACAAAAGAACTGTGTTTCCTACACACACGGACCATATCTAGTTCAACTCTGTTTCTGAAACTGATACAAACCACAGGTCGTCTAACATCCAATGCTTTTCAGTTAAGAGCGAGAAACGTGTGAGCTTCCTGAACAATGTAGCTTCATTTGAGGTGAAAAGTGACTGTGTTTACCTGAAACGAAGTCTTGCTTGTAGGAAGACACACGCCTGGCATTTAACTCCGTTTCTGAAGGGAAACACACGGCACAGTTCTCATCCATGAAACACACTCTGCTTTAGAGCAAGAAGCACGCTCTTGCTTTCTAGAGTCTCTAATGCAGAGGGAAACGTGAGTATGCTCAGAACAAAAGAACTGTGTTTCCTACACACATGGACCATATCTAGTTCAACTCTGTTTCTGAAACTGATACAAACCACAGGTCCTCTAACATCCAACGCTTTTCAGTTAAGAGCGAGAAACGTGTGAGCTTTGTGAACAATGTAGCTTCGATTGAGCTGAAAAGTGACTGCGTTTACCTGAAAAGAAGTCTTGCTTGAAGGAAGACAGAGAGCCTGGCATTTAACTCCGATTCTGAAGGGAAACACACGGCACAGTTCTCATCCATGAAACACATTCTGCTTTAGAGCAAGAAGCACGCTCGTGCTTCCTAGAGTCTCTAATACAGAAGGAAACGTGAGTGTGCTCAGAACAAAAGAACTGTGTTTCCTACACACACGGACCATATCTAGTTCAACTCTGTTTCTGAAACTGATACAAACCACAGGTCCTCTAACATCCAATGCTTTTCAGTTAAGAGCGAGAAACCTGTGAGCATTTTCAACAATATAGCTTCGTTTGAGGTGAAAAGTGATGCGTTTACCTGAAACGAAGTCTTGCCTGTAGGAAGGCACAGAGCCTGGCATTTAACTCCGTTTCTGAAGGGAAACACACGGCACAGTTCTCATCCATGAAACACACTCTGCTTTAGAGCAAGAAGCACGCTCTTGCTTTCTAGAGTCTCTAATAAAGAGGGAAACGTGAGTATGCTCAGAACAAAAGAACGGTGTTTCCAACACACAAGGACCATATTTAGTTCAACTCTGTTTCTGAAACTGATACAAACCACAGGTCGACTAACATCCAATGCTTTTCAGTTAAGAGCGAGAAACATGTGAGCTTTGTGGACAATGTAGCTTCGTTTGAGTGAAAAGCGACTGCGTTTACCTGAAACGAAGCCTTGCTTGAAGAAAGACACAGTCCTGGCATTGAACTCCGTTTCTGTGGGGAAACACATGGCACACTTCTCATCCATGAAACACACTCTGCTTTAGAGCAAGAAGCACGCTCTTGCTTTCTAGAGTCTCTAATACAGAGGGAAAAGTGAGTGTGCTCAGAACAAAAGAACGGTGTTTCCTACACACACGGACCATATCTAGTTCAACTCTGTTTCTGAAACTGATACAAACCACAGGTCCTCTAACATCCAATGCTTTTCAGTTAAGAGCGGGAAACGTGTGAGCTTCGTGAACAATGTAGCTTCGTTTGAGCTGAAAAGTGACTGCGTTTACCTGAAACGAAATCTTGCTTGTAGGAAGACACATGCCTGGCATTTAACTCCGTTTCTGAAGGGAAACACAAGGCACAGTTCTCATCCATGAAACACAATCTGCTTTAGAGCAAGAAGCACGCTCTTGCTTTCTAGAGTATCTAATAAAGAGGGAAACGTGAGTATGCTCAGAACAAAAGAACGGTGTTTCCTACACACATGGACCATATTTAGTTCAACTCTGTTTCTGAAACTGATACAAACCACAGGTCGCCTAACATCCAATGCTTTTAAGTTAAGAGCGAGAAACATGTGAGCTTTGTGAACAATGTAGCTTCGTTTGAGCTGAAAAGCGACTGCGTTTACCTGAAACGAAGCCTTGCTTGAAGAAAGACACAGTACTGGCATTGAACTCCGTTAATGTGGGGAAACACATGGCACACTTCTCATCCATGAAACACACTCTGCTTCAGAGCAAGAAGCACGCTCTTGCTTTCTAGAGACTCTAATAAAGAGGGAAACGTGAGTGTGCTCAGAACAAAAGAACTGTGTTTCCTACACACACGGACCATATCTAGTTCAACTCTGTTTCTGAAACTGATACAAACCACAGGTCGTCTAACATCCAATGCTTTTCAGTTAAGAGCGAGAAACGTGTGAGCTTCCTGAACAATGTAGCTTCGTTTGAGGTGAAAAGTGACTGTGTTTACCTGAAACGAAGTCTTGCTTGAAGGAAGACACAGAGCCTGGCATTTAACTCCGATTCTGAAGGGAAACACACGGCACAGTTCTCATCCATGAAACACACTCTGCTTTATTGCAAGAAGCACGCTCTTGCTTTCGAGAGTCTCTAATACAGAGGGCAACGTGAGTGTGCTCAGAACAAAAGAACTGTGTTTCCTACACACGGACCATATCTAGTTCACCTCTGTTTCTGAAACTGATACAAACCACAGGTCCTCTAACATCCAATGCTTTTCAGTTAAGAGCGAGAAACGTGTGAGCTTTGTGAACAATGTAGCTTCGTTTTAACTGAAAAGTGACTGCGTTTACCTGAAACGAATACTTGCTTGAAGGAAGACACAGAGCCTGGCATTTAACTCTGTTTCTGAAGGGAAACACAAGGCACAGTTCTCATCCATGAAACACACTGTGCTTTAGAGCAAGAAGCACGCTCTTGCTTTCAAGAGTCTCTAATACAGAGGGAAACCTGAGTGTGCTCAGAACAAAAGAACTGTTTTTCCTACTCACGGACCATATCTAGTTCAACTCTGTTTCTGAAACTGATACAAACCACAGGTCGTCTAACATCCAATGCTTTTCAGTTAAGAGCGAGAATCGTGTGAGCTTCCTGAACAATGTAGCTTCGTTTGAGGTGAAAAGTGACTGCGTTTACCTGAAAGGAAGTCTTGCTTGTAGGAAGACACACGCCTGGCATTTAACTCCGTTTCTGAAGGGAAACACACGGCACAGTTCTCATCCATGAAACACACTCTGCTTTAGAGCAAGAAGCACGCTCTTGCTTTCTAGAGTCTCTAATACAGAGGGAAACGTGGGTGTGCTCAGAACAAAAGAACTGTGTTTCCTACACACACGGACCATATATAGTTCAACTCTGTTTCTGAAACTGATACAAACCACAGGTCCTCTAACATCCAATGCTTTTCAGTTAAGAGCGAGAAACATGTGAGCTTTGTGAACAATGTACCTTCGATTGAGCTGAAAAGTGACTGTGTTTACCTGAATCAAAGACTTCCTTGAAGGAAGTCATAGAGCCTGGCATTTTACTCCGATTCTGAAGGGAAACACTCGGCACAGTTCTCATCCATGAAACACATTCTGCTTTAGAGCAAGAAGCACGCTCGTGCTTCCTAGAGTCTCTAATACAGAGGGAAACGTGAGTGTGCTCAGAACAAAAGAACTGTGTTTCCTACACACACGGACCATATCTAGTTCAACTCTGTTTCTGAAACTGATACAAACCACAGGTCCTCTAACATCCAAAGCTTTTCAGTTAAGAGCGAGAAACGTGTGAGCATTTTCAACAATATAGCTTCGTTTGATGTGAAAAGTGATGCGTTTACCTGAAACGAAGTCTTGCCTGTAGGAAGGCACAGAGCCTGGCATTTAACTCCGTTTCTGAAGGGAAACACACGGCACAGTTCTCATCCATGAAACACAATCTGCTTTAGAGCAAGAAGCACGCTCTTGCTTTCTAGAGACTCTAATACAGAGGGAAACGTGAGTGTGCTCAAAACAAAAGAACGGTGTTTCCTACACACACGGACCATATCTAGTTCAACTCTGTTTCTGAAACTGATACAAACCACAGGTCCTCTAACATCCAATGGTTTTCAGTTAAGAGCGAGAATCGTGTGAGCTTCGTGAACAATGTAGCTTCGTTTGAGCTGAAAAGTGACTGTGTTTACCTGAAACGAAATCTTGCTTGTAGGAAGACACACGCCTGGCATTTAACTCCGTTTCTGAAGGGAAACACAAGGCACAGTTCTCATCCATGAAACACACTGTGCTTTAGAGCAAGAAGCACGCTCTTGCTTTCTAGAGACTCTAATACAGAGGGAAACGTGAGTGTGCTCAGAACAAAAGAACTGTGTTTCCTACACACACGGACCATATCTAGTTCAACTCTGTTTCTGAAACTGATACAAACCACAGGTCGTCTAACATCCAATGCTTTTCAGTTAAGAGCGAGAAACGTGTGAGCTTCCTGAACAATGTAGCTTCATTTGAGGTGAAAAGTGACTGCGTTTACCTGAAACGAAGTCTTGCTTGTAGGAAGACACACACCTGGCATTTAACTCCGTTTCTGAAGGGAAACACACGGCACAGTTCTCATCCATGAAACACACTCTGCTTTAGAGCAAGAAGCACGCACTTGCTTTCTAGAGTCTCTAATACAGAGGGCAACGTGAGTGTGCTCAGAACAAAAGAACGGTGTTTCCTACACACACGGACCATATCTAGTTCAACTCTGTTTCTGAAACTGATACAAACCACAGGTCCTCTAACATCCAATGCTTTTCAGTTAAGAGCGAGAAACGTGTGAGCTTCGTGAACAATGTAGCTTCGTTTGAGCTGAAAAGTGACTGCGTTTACCTGAAACGAAATCTTGCTTGTAGGAAGACACACGCCTGGCATTTAACTCCGTTTCTGAATGGAAACACAAGGCACAGTTCTCATCCATGAAACACACTGTGCTTTAGAGCAAGAAGCACGCTCTTGCTTACTAGAGTCTCTAATACAGAGGGAAACGTGAGTGTGCTCAGAACAAAAGAACTGTGTTTCCTACACACACGGACCATATCTAGTTCAACTCTGTTTCTGAAACTGATACAAACAACAGGTCGTCTAACATCTAATGCTTTTCAGTTAAGAGCGAGAAACGTGTGAGCTTCCTGAACAATGTAGCTTATTTTGAGGTGAAAAGTGACTTCGTTTACCTGAAACGAAGTCTTGCTTGTAGGAAGACACACCCCTGGCATTTAACTCCGTTTCTGAAGGGAAACACACGGCACAGTTCTCATCCATGAAACACATTCTGCTTTAGAGCAAGAAGCACGCTCGTGCTTCCTAGAGTCTCTAATACAGAAGGAAACGTGAGTGTGCTCAGAACAAAAGAACTGTGTTTCCTACACACACGGACCATATCTAGTTCAACTCTGTTTCTGAAACTGATACAAACCACAGGTCCTCTAACATCCAATGCTTTTCAGTTAAGAGCGAGAAACGTGTGAGCATTTTCAACAATATAGCTTCGTTTGAGGTGAAAAGTGATGCGTTTACCTGAAACGAAGTCTTGCCTGTAGGAAGGCACAGAGCCTGGCATTTAACTCCGTTTCTGAAGGGAAACACACGGCACAGTTCTCATCCATGAAACACACTCTGCTTTAGAGCAAGAAGCACGCTCTTGCTTTCTAGAGTCTCTAATAAAGAGGGAAACGTGAGTATGCTCAGAACAAAAGAACGGTGTTTCCAACACACAAGGACCATATTTAGTTCAACTCTGTTTCTGAAACTGATACAAACCACAGGTCGACTAACATCCAATGCTTTTCAGTTAAGAGCGAGAAACATGTGAGCTTTGTGGACAATGTAGCTTCGTTTGAGTGAAAAGCGACTGCGTTTACCTGAAGCGAAGCCTTGCTTGAAGAAAGACACAGTCCTGGCATTGAACTCCGTTTCTGTGGGGAAACACATGGCACACTTCTCATCCATGAAACACACTCTGCTTTAGAGCAAGAAGCACGCTCTTGCTTTCTAGAGTCTCTAATACAGAGGGAAAAGTGAGTGTGCTCAGAACAAAAGAACGGTGTTTCCTACACACACGGACCATATCTAGTTCAACTCTGTTTCTGAAACTGATACAAACCACAGGTCCTCTAACATCCAATGCTTTTCAGTTAAGAGCGGGAAACGTGTGAGCTTCGTGAACAATGTAGCTTCGTTTGAGCTGAAAAGTGACTGCGTTTACCTGAAACGAAATCTTGCTTGTAGGAAGACACATGCCTGGCATTTAACTCCGTTTCTGAAGGGAAACACAAGGCACAGTTCTCATCCATGAAACACAATCTGCTTTAGAGCAAGAAGCACGCTCTTGCTTTCTAGAGTATCTAATAAAGAGGGAAACGTGAGTATGCTCAGAACAAAAGAACGGTGTTTCCTACACACATGGACCATATTTAGTTCAACTCTGTTTCTGAAACTGATACAAACCACAGGTCGCCTAACATCCAATGCTTTTAAGTTAAGAGCGAGAAACATGTGAGCTTTGTGAACAATGTAGCTTCGTTTGAGCTGAAAAGCGACTGCGTTTACCTGAAACGAAGCCTTGCTTGAAGAAAGACACAGTACTGGCATTGAACTCCGTTTCTGTGGGGAAACACATGGCACACTTCTCTTCCATGAAACACACTCTGCTTCAGAGCAAGAAGCACGCTCTTGCTTTCTAGAGACTCTAATAAAGAGGGAAACGTGAGTGTGCTCAGAACAAAAGAACTGTGTTTCCTACACACACGGACCATATCTAGTTCAACTCTGTTTCTGAAACTGATACAAACCACAGGTCGTCTAACATCCAATGCTTTTCAGTTAAGAGCGAGAAACGTGTGAGCTTCCTGAACAATGTAGCTTCGTTTGAGGTGAAAAGTGACTGTGTTTACCTGAAACGAAGTCTTGCTTGAAGGAAGACACAGAGCCTGGCATTTAACTCCGATTCTGAAGGGAAACACACGGCACAGTTCTCATCCATGAAACACACTCTGCTTTATTGCAAGAAGCACGCTCTTGCTTTCGAGAGTCTCTAATACAGAGGGCAACGTGAGTGTGCTCAGAACAAAAGAACTGTGTTTCCTACACACGGACCATATCTAGTTCACCTCTGTTTCTGAAACTGATACAAACCACAGGTCCTCTAACATCCAATGCTTTTCAGTTAAGAGCGAGAAACGTGTGAGCTTTGTGAACAATGTAGCTTCGTTTTAACTGAAAAGTGACTGCGTTTACCTGAAACGAATACTTGCTTGAAGGAAGACACAGAGCCTGGCATTTAACTCTGTTTCTGAAGGGAAACACAAGGCACAGTTCTCATCCATGAAACACACTGTGCTTTAGAGCAAGAAGCACGCTCTTGCTTTCAAGAGTCTCTAATACAGAGGGAAACCTGAGTGTGCTCAGAACAAAAGAACTGTTTTTCCTACTCACGGACCATATCTAGTTCAACTCTGTTTCTGAAACTGATACAAACCACAGGTCGTCTAACATCCAATGCTTTTCAGTTAAGAGCGAGAATCGTGTGAGCTTCCTGAACAATGTAGCTTCGTTTGAGGTGAAAAGTGACTGCGTTTACCTGAAACGAAGTCTTGCTTGTAGGAAGACACACGCCTGGCATTTAACTCCGTTTCTGAAGGGAAACACACGGCACAGTTCTCATCCATGAAACACACTCTGCTTTAGAGCAAGAAGCACGCTCTTGCTTTCTAGAGTCTCTAATACAGAGGGAAACGTGGGTGTGCTCAGAACAAAAGAACTGTGTTTCCTACACACACGGACCATATATAGTTCAACTCTGTTTCTGAAACTGATACAAACCACAGGTCCTCTAACATCCAATGCTTTTCAGTTAAGAGCGAGAAACATGTGAGCTTTGTGAACAATGTACCTTCGATTGAGCTGAAAAGTGACTGTGTTTACCTGAATCAAAGACTTCCTTGAAGGAAGTCATAGAGCCTGGCATTTTACTCCGATTCTGAAGGGAAACACTCGGCACAGTTCTCATCCATGAAACACATTCTGCTTTAGAGCAAGAAGCACGCTCGTGCTTCCTAGAGTCTCTAATACAGAGGGAAACGTGAGTGTGCTCAGAACAAAAGAACTGTGTTTCCTACACACACGGACCATATCTAGTTCAACTCTGTTTCTGAAACTGATACAAACCACAGGTCCTCTAACATCCAATGCTTTTCAGTTAAGAGCGAGAAACGTGTGAGCATTTTCAACAATATAGCTTCGTTTGAGGTGAAAAGTGATGCGTTTACCTGAAACGAAGTCTTGCCTGTAGGAAGGCACAGAGCCTGGCATTTAACTCCGTTTCTGAAGGGAAACACACGGCACAGTTCTCATCCATGAAACACACTCTGCTTTAGAGCAAGAAGCACGCTCTTGCTTTCTAGAGTCTCTAATAAAGAGGGAAACGTGAGTATGCTCAGAACAAAAGAACGGTGTTTCCAACACACAAGGACCATATTTAGTTCAACTCTGTTTCTGAAACTGATACAAACCACAGGTCGACTAACATCCAATGCTTTTCAGTTAAGAGCGAGAAACATGTGAGCTTTGTGGACAATGTAGCTTCGTTTGAGTGAAAAGCGACTGCGTTTACCTGAAACGAAGCCTTGCTTGAAGAAAGACACAGTCCTGGCATTGAACTCCGTTTCTGTGGGGAAACACATGGCACACTTCTCATCCATGAAACACACTCTGCTTTAGAGCAAGAAGCACGCTCTTGCTTTCTAGAGTCTCTAATACAGAGGGAAAAGTGAGTGTGCTCAGAACAAAAGAACGGTGTTTCCTACACACACGGACCATATCTAGTTCAACTCTGTTTCTGAAACTGATACAAACCACAGGTCCTCTAACATCCAATGCTTTTCAGTTAAGAGCGGGAAACGTGTGAGCTTCGTGAACAATGTAGCTTCGTTTGAGCTGAAAAGTGACTGCGTTTACCTGAAACGAAATCTTGCTTGTAGGAAGACACATGCCTGGCATTTAACTCCGTTTCTGAAGGGAAACACAAGGCACAGTTCTCATCCATGAAACACAATCTGCTTTAGAGCAAGAAGCACGCTCTTGCTTTCTAGAGTATCTAATAAAGAGGGAAACGTGAGTATGCTCAGAACAAAAGAACGGTGTTTCCTACACACATGGACCATATTTAGTTCAACTCTGTTTCTGAAACGGATACAAACCACAGGTCACCTAACATCCAATGCTTTTAAGTTAAGAGCGAGAAACATGTGAGCTTCCTGAACAATGTAGCTTCGTTTGAGGTGAAAAGTGACTGTGTTTACCTGAAACGAAGTCTTGCTTGAAGGAAGACACAGAGCCTGGCATTTAACTCCGATTCTGAAGGGAAACACACGGCACAGTTCTCATCCATGAAACACACTCTGCTTTATTGCAAGAAGCACGCTCTTGCTTTCGAGAGTCTCTAATACAGAGGGCAACGTGAGTGTGCTCAGAACAAAAGAACTGTGTTTCCTACACACGGACCATATCTAGTTCACCTCTGTTTCTGAAACTGATACAAACCACAGGTCCTCTAACATCCAATGCTTTTCAGTTAAGAGCGAGAAACGTGTGAGCTTTGTGAACAATGTAGCTTCGTTTTAACTGAAAAGTGACTGCGTTTACCTGAAACGAATACTTGCTTGAAGGAAGACACAGAGCCTGGCATTTAACTCTGTTTCTGAAGGGAAACACAAGGCACAGTTCTCATCCATGAAACACACTGTGCTTTAGAGCAAGAAGCACGCTCTTGCTTTCAAGAGTCTCTAATACAGAGGGAAACCTGAGTGTGCTCAGAACAAAAGAACTGTTTTTCCTACTCACGGACCATATCTAGTTCAACTCTGTTTCTGAAACTGATACAAACCACAGGTCGTCTAACATCCAATGCTTTTCAGTTAAGAGCGAGAATCGTGTGAGCTTCCTGAACAATGTAGCTTCGTTTGAGGTGAAAAGTGACTGCGTTTACCTGAAACGAAGTCTTGCTTGTAGGAAGACACACGCCTGGCATTTAACTCCGTTTCTGAAGGGAAACACACGGCACAGTTCTCATCCATGAAACACACTCTGCTTTAGAGCAAGAAGCACGCTCTTGCTTTCTAGAGTCTCTAATACAGAGGGAAACGTGGGTGTGCTCAGAACAAAAGAACTGTGTTTCCTACACACACGGACCATATATAGTTCAACTCTGTTTCTGAAACTGATACAAACCACAGGTCGTCTAACATCCAATGCTTTTCAGTTAAGAGCGAGAAACGTGTCAGCTTTGTGAACAATGTAGCTTCGTTTGAGCTGAAAAGCGACTGCGTTTACCTGAAACGAAGCCTTGCTTGACGAAAGACACAGTCCTGGCATTTAACTCCATTTCTGAAGGGAAACACACGGCACAGTTCTCATCCATGAAACACACTCTGCTTTCTTGCAAGAAGCACGCTCTTGGTTTCGAGAGTCTCTAATACAGAGGGCAACGTGAGTGTGCTCAGAACAATAGAACTGTGTTTCCTACACACACGGACCATATCTAGTTCAACTCTGTTTCTGAAACTGATACAAACCACAGGTCGTCTAACATCTAATGCTTTTCAGTTAAGAGCGAGAAACGTGTGAGCTTCCTGAACAATGTAGCTTCGTTTGAGGTGAAAAGTGACTGCGTTTACCTGAAACGAAGTCTTGCTTGTAGGAAGACACACGCCTGGCATTGAACTCCATTTCTGAAGGGAAACACACGGCACAGTTCTCATCCATGAAACACACTCTGCTTTAGAGCAAGAAGCACGCTCTTGCTTTCTAGAGTCTCTAATACAGAGGGAAATGTGAGTATGCTCAGAACAAAAGAACTGTGTTTCCTACACACATGGACCATACCTAGTTCAACTCTGTTTCTGAAACTGATACAAACCACAGGTCCTCTAACGTCCAATGCTTTTCAGTTAAGAGCGAGAAACGTGTGAGCTTTCTGAACAATGTAGCTTCGATTGAGCTGAAAAGTGACTGCGTTTACCTGAATCGAAGACTTCCTTGAAGGAAGTCATAGAGCCTGGCATTTTACTCCGATTCTGAAGGGAAACACACGGCACAGTTCTCATCCATGAAACACATTCTGCTTTAGAGCAAGAAGCACGCTCGTGCTTCCTAGAGTCTCTAATACAGAGGGAAACGTGAGTGTGCTCAGAACAAAAGAACTGTGTTTCCAACACACACGGACCATATCTAGTTCAACTCTGTTTCTGAAACTGATACAAACCACAGGTCCTCTAACATCCAATGCTTTTCAGTTAAGAGCGAGAAACGTGTGAGCATTTTCAACAATATAGCTTCGTTTGAGGTGAAAAGTGATGCGTTTACCTGAAACGAAGTCTTGCTTGTAGGAAGACACACGCCTGGCATTTAACTCCGTGTCTGAAGGGAAACACACGGCACAGTTCTCATCCATGAAACACACTCTGATTTAGAGCAAGAAGCACGCACTTGCTTTCTAGAGTCTCTAATACAGAGGGCAACGTGAGTGTGCTCAGAACAAAAGAACGGTGTTTCCTACACACACGGACCATATCTAGTTCAACTCTGTTTCTGAAACTGATACAAACCACAGGTCCTCTAACATCCAATGCTTTTCAGTTAAGAGCGAGAAACGTGTGAGCTTCGTGAACAATGTAGCTTCGTTTGAGCTGAAAAGTGACTGCGTTTACCTGAAACGAAATCTTGCTTGTAGGAAGACACACGCCTGGCATTTAACTCCGTTTCTGAATGGAAACACAAGGCACAGTTCTCATCCATGAAACACACTGTGCTTTAGAGCAAGAAGCACGCTCTTGCTTTCGAGAGTCTCTAATACAGAGGGAAACGTGAGTGTGCTCAGAACAAAAGAACTGTGTTTCCTACACACACGGACCATATCTAGTTCAACTCTGTTTCTGAAACTGATACAAACAACAGGTCGTCTAACATCTAATGCTTTTCAGTTAAGAGCGAGAAACATGTGAGCTTCCTCAACAATGTAGCTTCGTTTGAGGTGAAAAGTGACTGCGTTTACCTGAAACGAAGTCTTGCTTGTAGGAAAACACACGCCTGGCATTTAACTCCGTTTCTGAAGGGAAACACACGGCACAGTTCTCATCCTTGAAACACAATCTGCTTTAGAGCAAGAAGCACGCTCTTGCTTTCTATAGTCTCTAATACAGAGGGAAACGTGAGTATGCTCAGAACAAAAGAACGGTGTTTCCTACACACACGGACCATATTTAGTTCAACTCTGTTTCTGAAACTGATACAAACCACAGGTCGACTAACATCCAATGCTTTTCAGTTAAGTGCGAGAAACATGTGAGCTTTGTGGACAATGTAGCTTCGTTTGAGTGAAAAGCGACTGCGTTTACCTGAAACGAAGCCTTGCTTGAAGAAAGACACAGTCCTGGCATTGAACTCCGTTTCTGTGGGGAAACACATGGCACACTTCTCATCCATGAAACACACTCTGCTTTAGAGCAAGAAGCACGCTCTTGCTTTCTAGAGTCTCTAATACAAAGGGAAAAGTGAGTGTGCTCAGAACAAAAGAACGGTGTTTCCTACACACACGGACCATATCTAGTTCAACTCTGTTTCTGAAACTGATACAAACCACAGGTCCTCTAACATCCAATGCTTTTCAGTTAAGAGCGGGAAACGTGTGAGCTTCGTGAACAATGTAGCTTCGTTTGAGCTGAAAAGTGACTGCGTTTACCTGAAACGAAATCTTGCTTGTAGGAAGACACATGCCTGGCATTTAACTCCGTTTCTGAAGGGAAACACAAGGCACAGTTCTCATCCATGAAACACAATCTGCTTTAGAGCAAGAAGCACGCTCTTGCTTTCTAGAGTATCTAATAAAGAGGGAAACGTGAGTATGCTCAGAACAAAAGAACGGTGTTTCCTACACACATGGACCATATTTAGTTCAACTCTGTTTCTGAAACTGATACAAACCACAGGTCGCCTAACATCCAATGCTTTTAAGTTAAGAGCGAGAAACATGTGAGCTTTGTGAACAATGTAGCTTCGTTTGAGCTGAAAAGCGACTGCGTTTACCTGAAACGAAGCCTTGCTTGAAGAAAGACACAGTACTGGCATTGAACTCCGTTTCTGTGGGGAAACACATGGCACACTTCTCATCCATGAAACACACTCTGCTTCAGAGCAAGAAGCACGCTCTTGCTTTCTAGAGACTCTAATAAAGCGGGAAACGTGAGTGTGCTCAGAACAAAAGAACGGTGTTTCCTACACACACGGACCATATCTAGTTCAACTCTGTTTCTGAAACTGATACAAACCACAGGTCGTCTAACATCCAATGCTTTTCAGTTAAGAGCGAGAAACGTGTGAGCTTCCTGAACAATGTAGCTTCGTTTGAGGTGAAAAGTGACTGTGTTTACCTGAAACGAAGTCTTGCTTGAAGGAAGACACAGAGACTGGCATTTAACTCCGATTCTGAAGGGAAACACACGGCACAGTTCTCATCCATGAAACACACTCTGCTTTATTGCAAGAAGCACGCTCTTGCTTTCGAGAGTCTCTAATACAGAGGGAAACCTGAGTGTGCTCAGAACAAAAGAACTGTTTTTCCTACTCACGGACCATATCTAGTTCAACTCTGTTTCTGAAACTGATACAAACCACAGGTCGTCTAACATCCAATGCTTTTCAGTTAAGAGCGAGAATCGTGTGAGCTTCCTGAACAATGTAGCTTCGTTTGAGGTGAAAAGTGACTGCGTTTACCTGAAACGAAGTCTTGCTTGTAGGAAGACACACGCCTGGCATTTAACTCCGTTTCTGAAGGGAAACACACGGCACAGTTCTCATCCATGAAACACACTCTGCTTTAGAGCAAGAAGCACGCTCTTGCTTTCTAGAGTCTCTAATACAGAGGGAAACGTGGGTGTGCTCAGAACAAAAGAACTGTGTTTCCTACACACATGGACCATATCTAGTTCAACTCTGTTTCTGAAACTGATACAAACCACAGGTCCTCTAACATCCAATTCTTTTCAGTTAAGAGTGAGAAACGTGTGAGCTTTGTGAACAATGTAGCTTCGTTTGAGCTGAAAAGCGACTGCGTTTACCTGAAACGAAGCCTTGCTTGACGAAAGACACAGTCCTGGCATTGAACTCCGTTTCTGAAGGGAAACACATGGCACACTTCTCATCCATGAAACACACTCTGCTTTAGAGCAAGAAGCACGCTCTTGCTTTCTAGAGTCTCTAATACAGAGGGAAACGTGAGTGTGCTCAGAACAAAAGAACGATGTTTCCTACACACACGGACCATATCTAGTTCATCTCTGTTTCTGAAACTGATACAAACCACAGGTCGTCTAACATCCAATGCTTTTCAGTTAAGAGCGAGAAACGTGTCAGCTTTGTGAACAATGTAGCTTCGTTTGAGGTGAAAAGCGACTGCGTTTACATGAAACGAAATCTTGCTTGTAGGAAGACACACGCCTGGCATTTAACTCCATTTCTGAAGGGAAACACACGGCACAGTTCTCATCCATGAAACACACTCTGCTTTCTTGCAAGAAGCACGCTCTTGGTTTCGAGAGTCTCTAATACAGTGGGCAACGTGAGTGTGCTCAGAACAATAGAACTGTGTTTCCTACACACACGGACCATATCTAGTTCAACTCTGTTTCTGAAACTGATACAAACCACAGGTCCTCTAACATCCAATGCTTTTCAGTTAAGAGCGAGAAACGTGTGAGCATTTTCAACAATATAGCTTCGTTTGAGGTGAAAAGTGATGCGTTTACCTGAAACGAAGTCTTGCTTGTAGGAAGACACACGCCTGGCATTTAACTCCGTGTCTGAAGGGAAACACACGGCACAGTTCTCATCCATGAAACACACTCTGATTTAGAGCAAGAAGCACGCACTTGCTTTCTAGAGTCTCTAATACAGAGGGCAACGTGAGTGTGCTCAGAACAAAAGAACGGTGTTTCCTACACACACGGACCATATCTAGTTCAACTCTGTTTCTGAAACTGATACAAACCACAGGTCCTCTAACATCCAATGCTTTTCAGTTAAGAGCGAGAAACGTGTGAGCTTCGTGAACAATGTAGCTTCGTTTGAGCTGAAAAGTCACTGCGTTTACCTGAAACGAAATCTTGCTTGTAGGAAGACACACGCCTGGCATTTAACTCCGTTTCTGAATGGAAACACAAGGCACAGTTATCATCCATGAAACACACTGTGCTTTAGAGCAAGAAGCACGCTCTTGCTTTCGAGAGTCTCTAATACAGAGGGAAACGTGAGTGTGCTCAGAACAAAAGAACTGCGTTTCCTACACACACGGACCATATCTAGTTCAACTCTGTTTCTGAAACTGATACAAACAACAGGTCGTCTAACATCTAATGCTTTTCAGTTAAGAGCGAGAAACATGTGAGCTTCCTCAACAATGTAGCTTCGTTTGAGGTGAAAAGTGACTGCGTTTACCTGAAACGAAGTCTTGCTTGTAGGAAAACACACGCCTGGCATTTAACTCCGTTTCTGAAGGGAAACACACGGCACAGTTCTCATCCTTGAAACACAATCTGCTTTAGAGCAAGAAGCACGCTCTTGCTTTCTAGAGTCTCTAATACAGAGGGAAACGTGAGTATGCTCAGAACAAAAGAACGGTGTTTCCTACACACACGGACCATATTTAGTTCAACTCTGTTTCTGAAACTGATACAAACCACAGGTCGACTAACATCCAATGCTTTTCAGTTAAGAGCGAGAAACATGTGAGCTTTGTGGACAATGTAGCTTCGTTTGAGTGAAAAGCGACTGCGTTTACCTGAAACGAAGCCTTGCTTGAAGAAAGACACAGTCCTGGCATTGAACTCCGTTTCTGTGGGGAAACACATGGCACACTTCTCATCCATGAAACACACTCTGCTTTAGAGCAAGAAGCACGCTCTTGCTTTCTAGAGTCTCTAATACAGAGGGAAAAGTGAGTGTGCTCAGAACAAAAGAACGGTGTTTCCTACACACACGGACCATATCTAGTTCAACTCTGTTTCTGAAACTGATACAAACCACAGGTCCTCTAACATCCAATGCTTTTCAGTTAAGAGCGGGAAACGTGTGAGCTTCGTGAACAATGTAGCTTCGTTTGAGCTGAAAAGTGACTGCGTTTACCTGAAACGAAATCTTGCTTGTAGGAAGACACATGCCTGGCATTTAACTCCGTTTCTGAAGGGAAACACAAGGCACAGTTCTCATCCATGAAACACAATCTGCTTTAGAGCAAGAAGCACGCTCTTGCTTTCTAGAGTATCTAATAAAGAGGGAAACGTGAGTATGCTCAGAACAAAAGAACGGTGTTTCCTACACACATGGACCATATTTAGTTCAACTCTGTTTCTGAAACGGATACAAACCACAGGTCGCCTAACATCCAATGCTTTTAAGTTAAGAGCGAGAAACATGTGAGCTTTGTGAACAATGTAGCTTCGTTTGAGCTGAAAAGCGACTGCGTTTACCTGAAACGAAGCCTTGCTTGAAGAAAGACACAGTACTGGCATTGAACTCCGTTTCTGTGGGGAAACACATGGCACACTTCTCATCCATGAAACACACTCTGCTTCAGAGCAAGAAGCACGCTCTTGCTTTCTAGAGACTCTAATAAAGAGGGAAACGTGAGTGTGCTCAGAACAAAAGAACGGTGTTTCCTACACACACGGACCATATCTAGTTCAACTCTGTTTCTGAAACTGATACAAACCACAGGTCGTCTAACATCCAATGCTTTTCAGTTAAGAGCGAGAAACGTGTGAGCTTCCTGAACAATGTAGCTTCGTTTGAGGTGAAAAGTGACTGTGTTTACCTGAAACGAAGTCTTGCTTGAAGGAAGACACAGAGCCTGGCATTTAACTCCGATTCTGAAGGGAAACACACGGCACAGTTCTCATCCATGAAACACACTCTGCTTTATTGCAAGAAGCACGCTCTTGCTTTCGAGAGTCTCTAATACAGAGGGCAACGTGAGTGTGCTCAGAACAAAAGAACTGTGTTTCCTACACACGGACCATATCTAGTTCACCTCTGTTTCTGAAACTGATACAAACCACAGGTCCTCTAACATCCAATGCTTTTCAGTTAAGAGCGAGAAACGTGTGAGCTTTGTGAACAATGTAGCTTCGTTTTAACTGAAAAGTGACTGCGTTTACCTGAAACGAATACTTGCTTGAAGGAAGACACAGAGCCTGGCATTTAACTCTGTTTCTGAAGGGAAACACAAGGCACAGTTCTCATCCATGAAACACACTGTGCTTTAGAGGAAGAAGCACGCTCTTGCTTTCAAGAGTCTCTAATACAGAGGGAAACCTGAGTGTGCTCAGAACAAAAGAACTGTTTTTCCTACTCACGGACCATATCTAGTTCAACTCTGTTTCTGAAACTGATACAAACCACAGGTCGTCTAACATCCAATGCTTTTCAGTTAAGAGCGAGAATCGTGTGAGCTTCCTGAACAATGTAGCTTCGTTTGAGGTGAAAAGTGACTGCGTTTACCTGAAACGAAGTCTTGCTTGTAGGAAGACACACGCCTGGCATTTAACTCCGTTTCTGAAGGGAAACACACGGCACAGTTCTCATCCATGAAACACACTCTGCTTTAGAGCAAGAAGCACGCTCTTGCTTTCTAGAGTCTCTAATACAGAGGGAAACGTGGGTGTGCTCAGAACAAAAGAACTGTGTTTCCTACACACACGGACCATATATAGTTCAACTCTGTTTCTGAAACTGATACAAACCACAGGTCCTCTAACATCCAATGCTTTTCAGTTAAGAGCGAGAAACGTGTGAGCTTTCTGAACAATGTAGCTTCGATTGAGCTGAAAAGTGACTGCGTTTACCTGAATCGAAGACTTCCTTGAAGGAAGTCATAGAGCCTGGCATTTTACTCCGATTCTGAAGGGAAACACACGGCACAGTTCTCATCCATGAAACACATTCTGCTTTAGAGCAAGAAGCACGCTCGTGCTTCCTAGAGTCTCTAATACAGAGGGAAACGTGAGTGTGCTCAGAACAAAAGAACTGTGTTTCCAACACACACGGACCATATCTAGTTCAACTCTGTTTCTGAAACTGATACAAACCACAGGTCCTCTAACATCCAATGCTTTTCAGTTAAGAGCGAGAAACGTGTGAGCATTTTCAACAATATAGCTTCGTTTGAGGTGAAAAGTGATGCGTTTACCTGAAACGAAGTCTTGCTTGTAGGAAGACACACGCCTGGCATTTAACTCCGTGTCTGAAGGGAAACACACGGCACAGTTCTCATCCATGAAACACACTCTGATTTAGAGCAAGAAGCACGCACTTGCTTTCTAGAGTCTCTAATACAGAGGGCAACGTGAGTGTGCTCAGAACAAAAGAACGGTGTTTCCTACACACACGGACCATATCTAGTTCAACTCTGTTTCTGAAACTGATACAAACCACAGGTCCTCTAACATCCAATGCTTTTCAGTTAAGAGCGAGAAACGTGTGAGCTTCGTGAACAATGTAGCTTCGTTTGAGCTGAAAAGTGACTGCGTTTACCTGAAACGAAATCTTGCTTGTAGGAAGACACACGCCTGGCATTTAACTCCGTTTCTGAATGGAAACACAAGGCACAGTTCTCATCCATGAAACACACTGTGCTTTAGAGCAAGAAGCACGCTCTTGCTTTCGAGAGTCTCTAATACAGAGGGAAACGTGAGTGTGCTCAGAACAAAAGAACTGTGTTTCCTACACACACGGACCATATCTAGTTCAACTCTGTTTCTGAAACTGATACAAACAACAGGTCGTCTAACATCTAATGCTTTTCAGTTAAGAGCGAGAAACATGTGAGCTTCCTCAACAATGTAGCTTCGTTTGAGGTGAAAAGTGACTGCGTTTACCTGAAACGAAGTCTTGCTTGTAGGAAAACACACGCCTGGCATTTAACTCCGTTTCTGAAGGGAAACACACGGCACAGTTCTCATCCTTGAAACACAATCTGCTTTAGAGCAAGAAGCACGCTCTTGCTTTCTAGAGTCTCTAATACAGAGGGAAACGTGAGTATGCTCAGAACAAAAGAACTGTGTTTCCTACACACATGGACCATATCTAGTTCAACTCTGTTTCTGAAACTGATACAAACCACAGGTCCTCTAACATCCAACGCTTTTCAGTTAAGAGCGAGAAACGTGTGAGCTTTGTGAACAATGTAGCTTCGATTGAGCTGAAAAGTGACTGCGTTTACCTGAAAAGAAGTCTTGCTTGAAGGAAGACAGAGAGCCTGGCATTTAACTCCGATTCTGAAGGGAAACACACGGCACAGTTCTCATCCATGAAACACATTCTGCTTTAGAGCAAGAAGCACGCTCGTGCTTCCTAGAGTCTCTAATACAGAAGGAAACGTGAGTGTGCTCAGAACAAAAGAACTGTGTTTCCTACACACACGGACCATATCTAGTTCAACTCTGTTTCTGAAACTGATACAAACCACAGGTCGCCTAACATCCAATGCTTTTCAGTTAAGAGCGAGAAACGTGTGAGCATTTTCAACAATATAGCTTCGTTTGAGGTGAAAAGTGATGCGTTTACCTGAAACGAAGTCTTGCCTGTAGGAAGGCACAGAGCCTGGCATTTAACTCCGTTTCTGAAGGGAAACACACGGCACAGTTCTCATCCATGAAACACACTCTGCTTTAGAGCAAGAAGCACGCTCTTGCTTTCTAGAGTCTCTAATAAAGAGGGAAACGTGAGTATGCTCAGAACAAAAGAACGGTGTTTCCTACACACACGGACCATATCTAGTTCAACTCTGTTTCTGAAACTGATACAAACCACAGGTCCTCTAACATCCAATGCTTTTCAGTTAAGAGCGGGAAACGTGTGAGCTTCGTGAACAATGTAGCTTCGTTTGAGCTGAAAAGTGACTGCGTTTACCTGAAACGAAATCTTGCTTGTAGGAAGACACATGCCTGGCATTTAACTCCGTTTCTGAAGGGAAACACAAGGCACAGTTCTCATCCATGAAACACAATCTGCTTTAGAGCAAAAAGCACGCTCTTGCTTTCTAGAGTCTCTAATACAGAGGGAAACCTGAGTGTGCTCAGAACAAAAGAACTGTTTTTCCTACTCACGGAACATATCTAGTTCAACTCTGTTTCTGAAACTGATACAAACCACAGGTCGTCTAACATCCAATGCTTTTCAGTTAAGAGCGAGAATCGTGTGAGCTTCCTGAACAATGTAGCTTCGTTTGAGGTGAAAAGTGACTGCGTTTACCTGAAACGAAGTCTTGCTTGTAGGAAGACACACGCCTGGCATTTAACTCCGTTTCTGAAGGGAAACACACGGCACAGTTCTCATCCATGAAACACACTCTGCTTTAGAGCAAGAAGCACGCTCTTGCTTTCTAGAGTCTCTAATACAGAGGGAAACGTGGGTGTGCTCAGAACAAAAGAACTGTGTTTCCTACACACACGGACCATATATAGTTCAACTCTGTTTCTGAAACTGATACAAACCACAGGTCCTCTAACATCCAATGCTTTTCAGTTAAGAGCGAGAAACGTGTGAGCTTTCTGAACAATGTAGCTTCGATTGAGCTGAAAAGTGACTGCGTTTACCTGAATCGAAGACTTCCTTGAAGGAAGTCATAGAGCCTGGCATTTTACTCCGATTCTGAAGGGAAACACACGGCACAGTTCTCATCCATGAAACACATTCTGCTTTAGAGCAAGAAGCACGCTCGTGCTTCCTAGAGTCTCTAATACAGAGGGAAACGTGAGTGTGCTCAGAACAAAAGAACTGTGTTTCCAACACACACGGACCATATCTAGTTCAACTCTGTTTCTGAAACTGATACAAACCACAGGTCCTCTAACATCCAATGCTTTTCAGTTAAGAGCAAGAAACGTGTGAGCATTTTCAACAATATAGCTTCGTTTGAGGTGAAAAGTGATGCGTTTACCTGAAACGAATACTTGCTTGAAGTAAGACACAGAGGCTGGCATTTAACTCCGTTTCTGAAGTGAAACACACAGCACAGTTCTCATCCATGAAACACACTGTGCTTTAGAGCAAGAAGCACGCTCTTGCTTTCGAGAGTCTCTAATACAGAGGGAAACGTGAGTGTGCTCAGAACAAAAGAACTGTGTTTCCTACACACACGGACCATATTTAGTTCAACTCTGTTTCTGAAACTGATACAAACCACAGGTCGACTAACATCCAATGCTTTTCAGTTAAGAGCGAGAAACATGTGAGCATTGTGGACAATGTAGCTTCGTTTGAGTGAAAAGCGACTGTGTTTACCTGAAACGAAGCCTTGCTTGAAGAAAGACACAGTCCTGGCATTGAACTCCGTTTCTGTGGGGAAACACATGGCACACTTCTCATCCATGAAACACACTCTGCTTTAGAGCAAGAAGCACGCTCTTGCTTTCTAGAGTCTCTAATACAGAGGGAAAAGTGAGTGTGCTCAGAACAAAAGAACGGTGTTTCCTACACACACGGACCATATCTAGTTCAACTCTGTTTCTGAAACTGATACAAACCACAGGTCCTCTAACATCCAATGCTTTTCAGTTAAGAGCGGGAAACGTGTGAGCTTCGTGAACAATGTAGCTTCGTTTGAGCTGAAAAGTGACTGCGTTTACCTGAAACGAAATCTTGCTTGTAGGAAGACACATGCCTGGCATTTAACTCCGTTTCTGAAGGGAAACACAAGGCACAGTTCTCATCCATGAAACACAATCTGCTATAGAGCAAGAAGCACGCTCTTGCTTTCTAGAGTATCTAATAAAGAGGGAAACGTGAGTATGCTCAGAACAAAAGAACGGTGTTTCCTACACACATGGACCATATTTAGTTCAACTCTGTTTCTGAAACTGATACAAACCACAGGTCGCCTAACATCCAATGCTTTTAAGTTAAGAGCGAGAAACATGTGAGCTTTGTGAACAATGTAGCTTCGTTTGAGCTGAAAAGCGACTGCGTTTACCTGAAACGAAGCCTTGCTTGAAGAAAGACACAGTACTGGCATTGAACTCCGTTTCTGAAGGGAAACACACGGCACAGTTCTCATCCATGAAACACACTCTGCTTTAGAGCAAGAAGCACGCTCTTGCTTTCTAGAGTCTCTAATACAGAGGGAAACGTGGGAGTGCTCAGAACAAAAGAACTGTGTTTCCTACACACACGGACCATATATAGTTCAACTCTGTTTCTGAAACTGATACAAACCACAGGTCCTCTAACATCCAATGCTTTTCAGTTAAGAGCGAGAAACGTGTGAGCATTTTCAACAATATAGCTTCGTTTGAGGTGAAAAGTGATGCGTTTACCTGAAACGAAGTCTTGCCTGTAGGAAGGCACAGAGCCTGGCATTTAACTCCGTTTCTGAAGAGAAACACAAGGCACAGTTCTCATCCTTGAAACACACTGTGCTTTAGAGCAAGAAGCACGCTCTTGCTTTCTAGCATCTCTAATACAGAGGGAAACGTGAGTGTGCTCAGAACAAAAGAACTGTGTTTCCTACACACACGGACCATATCTAGCTCAACTCTGTTTCTGAAACTGATACAAACCACAGGTCGTCTAACATCCAATGCTTTTCAGTTAAGAGCGAGAAACGTGTGAGCTTCCTGAACAATGTAGCTTCGTTTGAGGTGAAAAGTGACTGCCTTTACCTGAAACGAAGTCTTGCTTGAAGGAAGACACAGAGCCTGGGATTTAACTCCGATTCTGAAGGGAAACACACGGCACAGTTCTCATCCATGAAACACACTCTGCTTTATTGCAAGAAGCACGCTCTTGCTTTCGAGAGTCTCTAATACAGAGGGCAACGTGAGTGTGCTCAGAACAAAAGAACGGTGTTTCCTACACACACGGACCATATCTAGTTCAACTCTGTTTCTGAAACTGATACAAACCACAGGTCGTCTAACATCCAATGCTTTTCAGTTAAGAGCGAGAAACGTGTGAGCATTTTCAACAATTTAGCTTCGTTTGAGGTGAAAAGTGATGCATTTACCTGAAATGAAGTCTTGCCTGTAGGAAGGCACAGAGCCTGGCATTTAACTCCGTTTCTGAAGGGCAACACACGGCACAGTTCTCATCCATGAAACACAATCTGCTTTAGAGCAAGAAGCACGCTCTTGCTTTCTAGAGTCTCTAATAAAGAGGGAAACGTGAGTGTGCTCAGAACAAAAGAACGGTGTTTCCTACACACACGGACCATATCTAGTTCAACTCTGTTTCTGAAACTGATACAAACCACAGGTCGCCTAACATCCAATGCTTTTCAGATAAGAGCGAGAAACATGTGAGCTTTGTGAACAATGTAGCTTCGTTTGAGCTGAAAAGCGACTGCGTTTACCTGAAAGGAAGCCTTGCTTGAAGAAAGACACAGTCCTGGCATTGAACTCCGTTTCTGTGGGGAAACACATGGCACACTTCTCATCCATGAAACACACTCTGCTTTAGAGCAAGAAGCACGCTCTTGCTTTCTAGAGTCTCTAATACAGAGGGAAACGTGAGTGTGCTCAGAACAGAAGAACTGTGTTTCCTACACACACGGACCATATCTAGTTCAACTCTGTTTCTGAAACTGATACAAACTAAGGTCGTCTAACATCCAATGCTTTTCACTTAAGAGCGAGAAATGTGTGAGCTTCATGAACAAGGTAGAATCGTTTGAGATGAAAGGTGTCTGCGTTTACCTGAAATGAAGTCTTGCTTGAAGGAAGACACAGAGCCTGGTATTTAAACCCATTTCTGAAGGGAAACACACAGCACAGTTCTCATCCATGAAACACACTCTGCTTTAGAGAAAGAAGCACGCTCTTGCTTTCTAGAGTCTCTAATACAGAGGGAAACGTGAGTGTGCTCCGAACAAAAGAACTGTGTTTCCAACACACACGGGCCATATCTAGTTCATCTCTGTTTCTAAAACTGATAAAAAACCACAGGTCATCTAACATCCAATGCTTTTCAGTTAAGAGTGAGAAACGTGTGAGCTTCGTGAACAAGGTAGATTCGTTTGAGCTGAAAGGTGTCTGCGTTTACCTGAAATGAAGTCGTGCTTGAAGGAAGAGACAGAGCCTGGTATTTAAACCCGTTTCTGAAGGGAAACACACGGCACAGTTCTCATCCATGAAACACACTCTGCTTTAGAGTAAGAAGCACGCTCGTGCTTTCTAGAATCTCTAATACAGGGGGAAAAGTGAGTGTGCTCAGAACAAAAGAACTGTGTTTCCTACACACATGGACCATATCTAGTTCAACTCTGTTTCTGAAACTGACACAAACCACAGGTCCTCTAACATCCAATGCTTTTCAGTTAAGAGCGAGAAACGTGTGAGCTTTGTGAACAATGTAGCTTCGATTGAGCTGAAAAGTGACTGCGTTTACCTGAAAAGAAGTCTTGCTTGAAGGAAGACATAGAGCATGGCATTTAACTCCGTTTCTGAAGGAAAACTCACGGCACAGTTCTCATCCATGAAACACACTCTGCTTTAGAGCAAGAAGCACGCTCTTGCTTTCTAGAGTCTCTAATACAGAGGGAAACGTGAGTGTGCTCAGAACAAAAGAACTGTGTTTCCAACACACACGGACCATATCTAGTTCAACTCTGTTTCTGAAACTGATACAAACCACAGGTCCTCTAAATCCAATGCTTTTCAGTTAAGAGCGAGAAACGTGTCAGCTTTGTGAACAATGTAGCTTCGTTTGAGCTGAAAAGTGACTGCGTTTACCTGAAACGAAATCTTGCGTGTAGGAAGACACACGCCTGGCATTTAACACCGTTTCTGAAGGGAAACACAAGGCACAGTTCTCATCCATGAAACACACTGTGCTTTAGAGCAAGAAGCACGCTCTTGCTTTCTAGAGTCTCTAATACAGAGGGAAACGTGAGTGTGCTCAGAACAAAAGAACTGTGTTTCCTACACACACGGACCATATCTAGTTCAACTCTGTTTCTGAAACTGATACAAACCACAGGTCGTCTAACATCCAATGCTTTTCAGTTAAGAGCGAGAAACGTGTGAGCTTCCTGAACAATGTAGCTTCGTTTGAGGTGAAAAGTGACTGCGTTTACCTGAAACGAAGTCTTGCTTGTAGGAAGACACACGCCTGGCATTTAACTCCGTTTCTGAAGGGAAACACACGGCACAGTTCTCATCCATGAAACACACTCTGCTTTAGAGCAAGAAGCACGCTCTTGCTTTCTAGAGTCTCTAATACAGAGGGAAACGTGAGTATGCTAAGAACAAAAGAACTGTGTTTCCTACACACATGGACCATATCTAGTTCAACTCTGTTTCTGAAACTGATACAAACCACAGGTCGTCTAACATCCAATGCTTTTCAGTTAAGAGCGAGAAACGTGTGAGCTTTGTGAATGATGTAGCTTCGATTGAGCTGAAAAGTGACTGCGTTTACCTGAAACGAAGTCTTGCTTGAAGGAAGACATAGAGACTGGCATTTAACTCCGATTCTGAAGGGAAACACACGGCACAGTTCTCATCCATGAAACACACTCTGCTTTAGTGCAAGAAGCACGCTTGTGCTTCCTAGAGTCTCTAATACAGAGGGAAACGTGAGTGTGCTCAGAACAAACGAACTGTTTTTCCAACACACACGGACCATATCTAGTTCATCTCTGTTTCTAAGACTGATACAAACCACAGGTCGTCTAACATCCAATGCTTTTCAATTAAGAGTGAGAAACGTGTGAGCTTCGTGAACAATGTAGCTTCGTTTGAGCTGAAAAGCGACTGCGTTTACCTGAAAGGAAGCCTTGCTTGAAGAAAGACACAGTCCTGGCATTGAACTACGTTTCTGTGGGGAAACACATGGCACACTTCTCATCCATGAAACACACTCTGCTTTAGAGCAAGAAGCACGCTCTTGCTTTCTAGAGTCTCTAATACAGAGGGAAACGTGAGTGTGCTCAGAACAGAAGAACTGTGTTTCCTACACACACGGACCATATCTAGTTCAACTCTGTTTCTGAAACTGATACAAACTAAGGTCGTCTAACATCCAATGCTTTTCACTTAAGAGCGAGAAATGTGTGAGCTTCATGAACAAGGTAGAATCGTTTGAGATGAACGGTGTCTGCGTTTACCTGAAATGAAGTCTTGCTTGAAGGAAGACACAGAGCCTGGTATTTAAACCCATTTCTGAAGGGAAACACACAGCACAGTTCTCATCCATGAAACACACTCTGCTTTAGAGAAAGAAGCACGCTCTTGCTTTCTAGAGTCTCTAATACAGAGGGAAACGTGAGTGTGCTCCGAACAAAAGAACTGTGTTTCCAACACACACGGGCCATATCTAGTTCATCTCTGTTTCTAAAACTGATAAAAAACCACAGGTCATCTAACATCCAATGCTTTTCAGTTAAGAGTGAGAAACGTGTGAGCTTCGTGAACAAGGTAGATTCGTTTGAGCTGAAAGGTGTCTGCGTTTACCTGAAATGAAGTCGTGCTTGAAGGAAGAGACAGAGCCTGGTATTTAAACCCGTTTCTGAAGGGAAACACACGGCACAGTTCTCATCCATGAAACACACTCTGCTTTAGAGTAAGAAGCACGCTCGTGCTTTCTAGAATCTCTAATACAGGGGGAAAAGTGAGTGTGCTCAGAACAAAAGAACTGTGTTTCCTACACACATGGACCATATCTAGTTCAACTCTGTTTCTGAAACTGACACAAACCACAGGTCCTCTAACATCCAATGCTTTTCAGTTAAGAGCGAGAAACGTGTGAGCTTTGTGAACAATGTAGCTTCGATTGAGCTGAAAAGTGACTGCGTTTACCTGAAAAGAAGTCTTGCTTGAAGGAAGACATAGAGCATGGCATTTAACTCCGTTTCTGAAGGAAAACTCACGGCACAGTTCTCATCCATGAAACACACTCTGCTTTAGAGCAAGAAGCACGCTCTTGCTTTCTAGAGTCTCTAATACAGAGGGAAACGTGAGTGTGCTCAGAACAAAAGAACTGTGTTTCCAACACACACGGACCATATCTAGTTCAACTATGTTTCTGAAACTGATACAAACCACAGGTCCTCTAAATCCAATGCTTTTCAGTTAAGAGCGAGAAACGTGTCAGCTTTGTGAACAATGTAGCTTCGTTTGAGCTGAAAAGTGACTGCGTTTACCTGAAACGAAATCTTGCGTGTAGGAAGACACACGCCTGGCATTTAACACCGTTTCTGAAGGGAAACACAAGGCACAGTTCTCATCCATGAAACACACTGTGCTTTAGAGCAAGAAGCACGCTCTTGCTTTCTAGAGTCTCTAATACAGAGGGAAACGTGAGTGTGCTCAGAACAAAAGAACTGTGTTTCCTACACACACGGACCATATCTAGTTCAACTCTGTTTCTGAAACTGATACAAACCACAGGTCGTCTAACATCCAATGCTTTTCAGTTAAGAGCGAGAAACGTGTGAGCTTCCTGAACAATGTAGCTTCGTTTGAGGTGAAAAGTGACTGCGTTTACCTGAAACGAAGTCTTGCTTGTAGGAAGACACACGCCTGGCATTTAACTCCGTTTCTGAAGGGAAACACACGGCACAGTTCTCATCCATGAAACACACTCTGCTTTAGAGCAAGAAGCACGCTCTTGCTTTCTAGAGTCTCTAATACAGAGGGAAACGTGAGTATGCTAAGAACAAAAGAACTGTGTTTCCTACACACATGGACCATATCTAGTTCAACTCTGTTTCTGAAACTGATACAAACCACAGGTCGTCTAACATCCAATGCTTTTCAGTTAAGAGCGAGAAACGTGTGAGCTTTGTGAATGATGTAGCTTCGATTGAGCTGAAAAGTGACTGCGTTTACCTGAAACGAAGTCTTGCTTGAAGGAAGACATAGAGCCTGGCATTTAACTCCGATTCTGAAGGGAAACACACGGCACAGTTCTCATCCATGAAACACACTCTGCTTTAGTGCAAGAAGCACGCTTGTGCTTCCTAGAGTCTCTAATACAGAGGGAAACGTGAGTGTGCTCAGAACAAACGAACTGTTTTTCCAACACACACGGACCATATCTAGTTCATCTCTGTTTCTAAGACTGATACAAACCACAGGTCGTCTAACATCCAATGCTTTTCAATTAAGAGTGAGAAACGTGTGAGCTTCGTGAACAATGTAGCTTCGTTTGAGCTGAAAAGCGACTGCGTTTACCTGAAAGGAAGCCTTGCTTGAAGAAAGACACAGTCCTGGCATTGAACTACGTTTCTGTGGGGAAACACATGGCACACTTCTCATCCATGAAACACACTCTGCTTTAGAGCAAGAAGCACGCTCTTGCTTTCTAGAGTCTCTAATACAGAGGGAAACGTGAGTGTGCTCAGAACAGAAGAACTGTGTTTCCTACACACACGGACCATATCTAGTTCAACTCTGTTTCTGAAACTGATACAAACTAAGGTCGTCTAACATCCAATGCTTTTCACTTAAGAGCGAGAAATGTGTGAGCTTCATGAACAAGGTAGAATCGTTTGAGATGAAAGGTGTCTGCGTTTACCTGAAATGAAGTCTTGCTTGAAGGAAGACACAGAGCCTGGTATTTAAACCCATTTCTGAAGGGAAACACACAGCACAGTTCTCATCCATGAAACACACTCTGCTTTAGAGAAAGAAGCACGCTCTTGCTTTCTAGAGTCTCTAATACAGAGGGAAACGTGAGTGTGCTCCGAACAAAAGAACTGTGTTTCCAACACACACGGGCCATATCTAGTTCATCTCTGTTTCTAAAACTGATAAAAAACCACAGGTCATCTAACATCCAATGCTTTTCAGTTAAGAGTGAGAAACGTGTGAGCTTCGTGAACAAGGTAGATTCGTTTGAGCTGAAAGGTGTCTGCGTTTACCTGAAATGAAGTCGTGCTTGAAGGAAGAGACAGAGCCTGGTATTTAAACCCGTTTCTGAAGGGAAACACACGGCACAGTTCTCATCCATGAAACACACTCTGCTTTAGAGTAAGAAGCACGCTCGTGCTTTCTAGAATCTCTAATACAGGGGGAAAAGTGAGTGTGCTCAGAACAAAAGAACTGT
Source organism: Onychomys leucogaster (assembly GCA_949786385.1). Lineage (NCBI taxonomy): Eukaryota > Metazoa > Chordata > Mammalia > Rodentia > Cricetidae > Onychomys > Onychomys leucogaster. The sequence goes on from CATKUP010000088.1 coordinate 332,884, forward strand.
GTTTCCTACACACATGGACCATATCTAGTTCAACTCTGTTTCTGAAACTGACACAAACCACAGGTCCTCTAACATCCAATGCTTTTCAGGTAAGAGCGAGAAACGTGTGAGCTTTGTGAACAATGTAGCTTCGATTGAGCTGAAAAGTGACTGCGTTTACCTGAAAAGAAGTCTTGCTTGAAGGAAGACATAGAGCATGGCATTTAACTCCGTTTCTGAAGGAAAACTCACGGCACAGTTCTCATCCATGAAACACACTCTGCTTTAGAGCAAGAAGCACGCTCTTGCTTTCTAGAGTCTCTAATACAGAGGGAAACGTGAGTGTGCTCAGAACAAAAGAACTGTGTTTCCAACACACACGGACCATATCTAGTTCAACTATGTTTCTGAAACTGATACAAACCACAGGTCCTCTAAATCCAATGCTTTTCAGTTAAGAGCGAGAAACGTGTCAGCTTTGTGAACAATGTAGCTTCGTTTGAGCTGAAAAGTGACTGCGTTTACCTGAAACGAAATCTTGCGTGTAGGAAGACACACGCCTGGCATTTAACACCGTTTCTGAAGGGAAACACAAGGCACAGTTCTCATCCATGAAACACACTGTGCTTTAGAGCAAGAAGCACGCTCTTGCTTTCTAGAGTCTCTAATACAGAGGGAAACGTGAGTGTGCTCAGAACAAAAGAACTGTGTTTCCTACACACACGGACCATATCTAGTTCAACTCTGTTTCTGAAACTGATACAAACCACAGGTCGTCTAACATCCAATGCTTTTCAGTTAAGAGCGAGAAACGTGTGAGCTTCCTGAACAATGTAGCTTCGTTTGAGGTGAAAAGTGACTGCGTTTACCTGAAACGAAGTCTTGCTTGTAGGAAGACACACGCCTGGCATTTAACTCCGTTTCTGAAGGGAAACACACGGCACAGTTCTCATCCATGAAACACACTCTGCTTTAGAGCAAGAAGCACGCTCTTGCTTTCTAGAGTCTCTAATACAGAGGGAAACGTGAGTATGCTAAGAACAAAAGAACTGTGTTTCCTACACACATGGACCATATCTAGTTCAACTCTGTTTCTGAAACTGATACAAACCACAGGTCCTCTAACATCCAATGCTTTTCAGTTAAGAGCGAGAAACGTGTGAGCTTTGTGAATGATGTAGCTTCGATTGAGCTGAAAAGTGACTGCGTTTACCTGAAACGAAGTCTTGCTTGAAGGAAGACATAGAGCCTGGCATTTAACTCCGATTCTGAAGGGAAACACACGGCACAGTTCTCATCCATGAAACACACTCTGCTTTAGTGCAAGAAGCACGCTTGTGCTTCCTAGAGTCTCTAATACAGAGGGAAACGTGAGTGTGCTCAGAACAAACGAACTGTTTTTCCAACACACACGGACCATATCTAGTTCATCTCTGTTTCTAAGACTGATACAAACCACAGGTCGTCTAACATCCAATGCTTTTCAATTAAGAGTGAGAAACGTGTGAGCTTCGTGAACAAGGTAGATTCGTTTGAGCTGAAAGGTGTCTGCGTTTACCTGAAATGAAGTCGTGCTTGAAGGAAGAGACAGAGCCTGGTATTTAAACCCGTTTCTGAAGGGAAACACACGGCACAGTTCTCATCCATGAAACACACTCTGCTTTAGAGTAAGAAGCACGCTCGTGCTTTCTAGAATCTCTAATACAAGGGGAAAAGTGAGTGTGCTCAGAACAAAAGAACTGTGTTTCCTACACACATGGACCATATCTAGTTCAACTCTGTTTCTGAAACTGACACAAACCACAGGTCCTCTAACATCCAATGCTTTTCAGTTAAGAGCGAGAAACGTGTGAGCTTTGTGAACAATGTAGCTTCGATTGAGCTGAAAAGTGACTGCGTTTACCTGAAACGAAGTCTTGCTTGAAGGAAGACATAGAGCCTGGCATTTAACTCTGATTCTGAAGGGAAACACACGGCACAGTTCTCATCCATGAAACACACTCTGCTTTAGAGCAAGAAGCACGCTCTTGCTTTCTAGAGTCTCTAATACAGAGGGAAACGTGGGAGTGCTCAGAACAAAAGAACTGTGTTTCCTACACACACGGACCATATATAGTTCAACTCTGTTTCTGAAACTGATACAAACCACAGGTCCTCTAACATCCAATGCTTTTCAGTTAAGAGCGAGAAACGTGTGAGCATTTTCAACAATATAGCTTCGTTTGAGGTGAAAAGTGATGCGTTTACCTGAAACGAAGTCTTGCCTGTAGGAAGGCACAGAGCCTGGCATTTAACTCCGTTTCTGAAGAGAAACACAAGGCACAGTTCTCATCCTTGAAACACACTGTGCTTTAGAGCAAGAAGCACGCTCTTGCTTTCTAGCATCTCTAATACAGAGGGAAACGTGAGTGTGCTCAGAACAAAAGAACTGTGTTTCCTACACACACGGACCATATCTAGCTCAACTCTGTTTCTGAAACTGATACAAACCACAGGTCGTCTAACATCCAATGCTTTTCAGTTAAGAGCGAGAAACGTGTGAGCTTCCTGAACAATGTAGCTTCGTTTGAGGTGAAAAGTGACTGCCTTTACCTGAAACGAAGTCTTGCTTGAAGGAAGACACAGAGCCTGGGATTTAACTCCGATTCTGAAGGGAAACACACGGCACAGTTCTCATCCATGAAACACACTCTGCTTTATTGCAAGAAGCACGCTCTTGCTTTCGAGAGTCTCTAATACAGAGGGCAACGTGAGTGTGCTCAGAACAAAAGAACGGTGTTTCCTACACACACGGACCATATCTAGTTCAACTCTGTTTCTGAAACTGATACAAACCACAGGTCGTCTAACATCCAATGCTTTTCAGTTAAGAGCGAGAAACGTGTGAGCATTTTCAACAATTTAGCTTCGTTTGAGGTGAAAAGTGATGCATTTACCTGAAATGAAGTCTTGCCTGTAGGAAGGCACAGAGCCTGGCATTTAACTCCGTTTCTGAAGGGCAACACACGGCACAGTTCTCATCCATGAAACACAATCTGCTTTAGAGCAAGAAGCACGCTCTTGCTTTCTAGAGTCTCTAATAAAGAGGGAAACGTGAGTGTGCTCAGAACAAAAGAACGGTGTTTCCTACACACACGGACCATATCTAGTTCAACTCTGTTTCTGAAACTGATACAAACCACAGGTCGCCTAACATCCAATGCTTTTCAGATAAGAGCGAGAAACATGTGAGCTTTGTGAACAATGTAGCTTCGTTTGAGCTGAAAAGCGACTGCGTTTACCTGAAAGGAAGCCTTGCTTGAAGAAAGACACAGTCCTGGCATTGAACTCCGTTTCTGTGGGGAAACACATGGCACACTTCTCATCCATGAAACACACTCTGCTTTAGAGCAAGAAGCACGCTCTTGCTTTCTAGAGTCTCTAATACAGAGGGAAACGTGAGTGTGCTCAGAACAGAAGAACTGTGTTTCCTACACACACGGACCATATCTAGTTCAACTCTGTTTCTGAAACTGATACAAACTAAGGTCGTCTAACATCCAATGCTTTTCACTTAAGAGCGAGAAATGTGTGAGCTTCATGAACAAGGTAGAATCGTTTGAGATGAAAGGTGTCTGCGTTTACCTGAAATGAAGTCTTGCTTGAAGGAAGACACAGAGCCTGGTATTTAAACCCATTTCTGAAGGGAAACACACAGCACAGTTCTCATCCATGAAACACACTCTGCTTTAGAGAAAGAAGCACGCTCTTGCTTTCTAGAGTCTCTAATACAGAGGGAAACGTGAGTGTGCTCCGAACAAAAGAACTGTGTTTCCAACACACACGGGCCATATCTAGTTCATCTCTGTTTCTAAAACTGATAAAAAACCACAGGTCATCTAACATCCAATGCTTTTCAGTTAAGAGTGAGAAACGTGTGAGCTTCGTGAACAAGGTAGATTCGTTTGAGCTGAAAGGTGTCTGCGTTTACCTGAAATGAAGTCGTGCTTGAAGGAAGAGACAGAGCCTGGTATTTAAACCCGTTTCTGAAGGGAAACACACGGCACAGTTCTCATCCATGAAACACACTCTGCTTTAGAGTAAGAAGCACGCTCGTGCTTTCTAGAATCTCTAATACAGGGGGAAAAGTGAGTGTGCTCAGAACAAAAGAACTGTGTTTCCTACACACATGGACCATATCTAGTTCAACTCTGTTTCTGAAACTGACACAAACCACAGGTCCTCTAACATCCAATGCTTTTCAGTTAAGAGCGAGAAACGTGTGAGCTTTGTGAACAATGTAGCTTCGATTGAGCTGAAAAGTGACTGCGTTTACCTGAAAAGAAGTCTTGCTTGAAGGAAGACATAGAGCATGGCATTTAACTCCGTTTCTGAAGGAAAACTCACGGCACAGTTCTCATCCATGAAACACACTCTGCTTTAGAGCAAGAAGCACGCTCTTGCTTTCTAGAGTCTCTAATACAGAGGGAAACGTGAGTGTGCTCAGAACAAAAGAACTGTGTTTCCAACACACACGGACCATATCTAGTTCAACTCTGTTTCTGAAACTGATACAAACCACAGGTCCTCTAAATCCAATGCTTTTCAGTTAAGAGCGAGAAACGTGTCAGCTTTGTGAACAATGTAGCTTCGTTTGAGCTGAAAAGTGACTGCGTTTACCTGAAACGAAATCTTGCGTGTAGGAAGACACACGCCTGGCATTTAACACCGTTTCTGAAGGGAAACACAAGGCACAGTTCTCATCCATGAAACACACTGTGCTTTAGAGCAAGAAGCACGCTCTTGCTTTCTAGAGTCTCTAATACAGAGGGAAACGTGAGTGTGCTCAGAACAAAAGAACTGTGTTTCCTACACACACGGACCATATCTAGTTCAACTCTGTTTCTGAAACTGATACAAACCACAGGTCGTCTAACATCCAATGCTTTTCAGTTAAGAGCGAGAAACGTGTGAGCTTCCTGAACAATGTAGCTTCGTTTGAGGTGAAAAGTGACTGCGTTTACCTGAAACGAAGTCTTGCTTGTAGGAAGACACACGCCTGGCATTTAACTCCGTTTCTGAAGGGAAACACACGGCACAGTTCTCATCCATGAAACACACTCTGCTTTAGAGCAAGAAGCACGCTCTTGCTTTCTAGAGTCTCTAATACAGAGGGAAACGTGAGTATGCTAAGAACAAAAGAACTGTGTTTCCTACACACATGGACCATATCTAGTTCAACTCTGTTTCTGAAACTGATACAAACCACAGGTCGTCTAACATCCAATGCTTTTCAGTTAAGAGCGAGAAACGTGTGAGCTTTGTGAATGATGTAGCTTCGATTGAGCTGAAAAGTGACTGCGTTTACCTGAAACGAAGTCTTGCTTGAAGGAAGACATAGAGACTGGCATTTAACTCCGATTCTGAAGGGAAACACACGGCACAGTTCTCATCCATGAAACACACTCTGCTTTAGTGCAAGAAGCACGCTTGTGCTTCCTAGAGTCTCTAATACAGAGGGAAACGTGAGTGTGCTCAGAACAAACGAACTGTTTTTCCAACACACACGGACCATATCTAGTTCATCTCTGTTTCTAAGACTGATACAAACCACAGGTCGTCTAACATCCAATGCTTTTCAATTAAGAGTGAGAAACGTGTGAGCTTCGTGAACAATGTAGCTTCGTTTGAGCTGAAAAGCGACTGCGTTTACCTGAAAGGAAGCCTTGCTTGAAGAAAGACACAGTCCTGGCATTGAACTACGTTTCTGTGGGGAAACACATGGCACACTTCTCATCCATGAAACACACTCTGCTTTAGAGCAAGAAGCACGCTCTTGCTTTCTAGAGTCTCTAATACAGAGGGAAACGTGAGTGTGCTCAGAACAGAAGAACTGTGTTTCCTACACACACGGACCATATCTAGTTCAACTCTGTTTCTGAAACTGATACAAACTAAGGTCGTCTAACATCCAATGCTTTTCACTTAAGAGCGAGAAATGTGTGAGCTTCATGAACAAGGTAGAATCGTTTGAGATGAACGGTGTCTGCGTTTACCTGAAATGAAGTCTTGCTTGAAGGAAGACACAGAGCCTGGTATTTAAACCCATTTCTGAAGGGAAACACACAGCACAGTTCTCATCCATGAAACACACTCTGCTTTAGAGAAAGAAGCACGCTCTTGCTTTCTAGAGTCTCTAATACAGAGGGAAACGTGAGTGTGCTCCGAACAAAAGAACTGTGTTTCCAACACACACGGGCCATATCTAGTTCATCTCTGTTTCTAAAACTGATAAAAAACCACAGGTCATCTAACATCCAATGCTTTTCAGTTAAGAGTGAGAAACGTGTGAGCTTCGTGAACAAGGTAGATTCGTTTGAGCTGAAAGGTGTCTGCGTTTACCTGAAATGAAGTCGTGCTTGAAGGAAGAGACAGAGCCTGGTATTTAAACCCGTTTCTGAAGGGAAACACACGGCACAGTTCTCATCCATGAAACACACTCTGCTTTAGAGTAAGAAGCACGCTCGTGCTTTCTAGAATCTCTAATACAGGGGGAAAAGTGAGTGTGCTCAGAACAAAAGAACTGTGTTTCCTACACACATGGACCATATCTAGTTCAACTCTGTTTCTGAAACTGACACAAACCACAGGTCCTCTAACATCCAATGCTTTTCAGTTAAGAGCGAGAAACGTGTGAGCTTTGTGAACAATGTAGCTTCGATTGAGCTGAAAAGTGACTGCGTTTACCTGAAAAGAAGTCTTGCTTGAAGGAAGACATAGAGCATGGCATTTAACTCCGTTTCTGAAGGAAAACTCACGGCACAGTTCTCATCCATGAAACACACTCTGCTTTAGAGCAAGAAGCACGCTCTTGCTTTCTAGAGTCTCTAATACAGAGGGAAACGTGAGTGTGCTCAGAACAAAAGAACTGTGTTTCCAACACACACGGACCATATCTAGTTCAACTCTGTTTCTGAAACTGATACAAACCACAGGTCCTCTAAATCCAATGCTTTTCAGTTAAGAGCGAGAAACGTGTCAGCTTTGTGAACAATGTAGCTTCGTTTGAGCTGAAAAGTGACTGCGTTTACCTGAAACGAAATCTTGCGTGTAGGAAGACACACGCCTGGCATTTAACACCGTTTCTGAAGGGAAACACAAGGCACAGTTCTCATCCATGAAACACACTGTGCTTTAGAGCAAGAAGCACGCTCTTGCTTTCTAGAGTCTCTAATACAGAGGGAAACGTGAGTGTGCTCAGAACAAAAGAACTGTGTTTCCTACACACACGGACCATATCTAGTTCAACTCTGTTTCTGAAACTGATACAAACCACAGGTCGTCTAACATCCAATGCTTTTCAGTTAAGAGCGAGAAACGTGTGAGCTTCCTGAACAATGTAGCTTCGTTTGAGGTGAAAAGTGACTGCGTTTACCTGAAACGAAGTCTTGCTTGTAGGAAGACACACGCCTGGCATTTAACTCCGTTTCTGAAGGGAAACACACGGCACAGTTCTCATCCATGAAACACACTCTGCTTTAGAGCAAGAAGCACGCTCTTGCTTTCTAGAGTCTCTAATACAGAGGGAAACGTGAGTATGCTAAGAACAAAAGAACTGTGTTTCCTACACACATGGACCATATCTAGTTCAACTCTGTTTCTGAAACTGATACAAACCACAGGTCGTCTAACATCCAATGCTTTTCAGTTAAGAGCGAGAAACGTGTGAGCTTTGTGAATGATGTAGCTTCGATTGAGCTGAAAAGTGACTGCGTTTACCTGAAACGAAGTCTTGCTTGAAGGAAGACATAGAGCCTGGCATTTAACTCCGATTCTGAAGGGAAACACACGGCACAGTTCTCATCCATGAAACACACTCTGCTTTAGTGCAAGAAGCACGCTTGTGCTTCCTAGAGTCTCTAATACAGAGGGAAACGTGAGTGTGCTCAGAACAAACGAACTGTTTTTCCAACACACACGGACCATATCTAGTTCATCTCTGTTTCTAAGACTGATACAAACCACAGGTCGTCTAACATCCAATGCTTTTCAATTAAGAGTGAGAAACGTGTGAGCTTCGTGAACAATGTAGCTTCGTTTGAGCTGAAAAGCGACTGCGTTTACCTGAAAGGAAGCCTTGCTTGAAGAAAGACACAGTCCTGGCATTGAACTACGTTTCTGTGGGGAAACACATGGCACACTTCTCATCCATGAAACACACTCTGCTTTAGAGCAAGAAGCACGCTCTTGCTTTCTAGAGTCTCTAATACAGAGGGAAACGTGAGTGTGCTCAGAACAGAAGAACTGTGTTTCCTACACACACGGACCATATCTAGTTCAACTCTGTTTCTGAAACTGATACAAACTAAGGTCGTCTAACATCCAATGCTTTTCACTTAAGAGCGAGAAATGTGTGAGCTTCATGAACAAGGTAGAATCGTTTGAGATGAAAGGTGTCTGCGTTTACCTGAAATGAAGTCTTGCTTGAAGGAAGACACAGAGCCTGGTATTTAAACCCATTTCTGAAGGGAAACACACAGCACAGTTCTCATCCATGAAACACACTCTGCTTTAGAGAAAGAAGCACGCTCTTGCTTTCTAGAGTCTCTAATACAGAGGGAAACGTGAGTGTGCTCCGAACAAAAGAACTGTGTTTCCAACACACACGGGCCATATCTAGTTCATCTCTGTTTCTAAAACTGATAAAAAACCACAGGTCATCTAACATCCAATGCTTTTCAGTTAAGAGTGAGAAACGTGTGAGCTTCGTGAACAAGGTAGATTCGTTTGAGCTGAAAGGTGTCTGCGTTTACCTGAAATGAAGTCGTGCTTGAAGGAAGAGACAGAGCCTGGTATTTAAACCCGTTTCTGAAGGGAAACACACGGCACAGTTCTCATCCATGAAACACACTCTGCTTTAGAGTAAGAAGCACGCTCGTGCTTTCTAGAATCTCTAATACAGGGGGAAAAGTGAGTGTGCTCAGAACAAAAGAACTGTGTTTCCTACACACATGGACCATATCTAGTTCAACTCTGTTTCTGAAACTGACACAAACCACAGGTCCTCTAACATCCAATGCTTTTCAGGTAAGAGCGAGAAACGTGTGAGCTTTGTGAACAATGTAGCTTCGATTGAGCTGAAAAGTGACTGCGTTTACCTGAAAAGAAGTCTTGCTTGAAGGAAGACATAGAGCATGGCATTTAACTCCGTTTCTGAAGGAAAACTCACGGCACAGTTCTCATCCATGAAACACACTCTGCTTTAGAGCAAGAAGCACGCTCTTGCTTTCTAGAGTCTCTAATACAGAGGGAAACGTGAGTGTGCTCAGAACAAAAGAACTGTGTTTCCAACACACACGGACCATATCTAGTTCAACTATGTTTCTGAAACTGATACAAACCACAGGTCCTCTAAATCCAATGCTTTTCAGTTAAGAGCGAGAAACGTGTCAGCTTTGTGAACAATGTAGCTTCGTTTGAGCTGAAAAGTGACTGCGTTTACCTGAAACGAAATCTTGCGTGTAGGAAGACACACGCCTGGCATTTAACACCGTTTCTGAAGGGAAACACAAGGCACAGTTCTCATCCATGAAACACACTGTGCTTTAGAGCAAGAAGCACGCTCTTGCTTTCTAGAGTCTCTAATACAGAGGGAAACGTGAGTGTGCTCAGAACAAAAGAACTGTGTTTCCTACACACACGGACCATATCTAGTTCAACTCTGTTTCTGAAACTGATACAAACCACAGGTCGTCTAACATCCAATGCTTTTCAGTTAAGAGCGAGAAACGTGTGAGCTTCCTGAACAATGTAGCTTCGTTTGAGGTGAAAAGTGACTGCGTTTACCTGAAACGAAGTCTTGCTTGTAGGAAGACACACGCCTGGCATTTAACTCCGTTTCTGAAGGGAAACACACGGCACAGTTCTCATCCATGAAACACACTCTGCTTTAGAGCAAGAAGCACGCTCTTGCTTTCTAGAGTCTCTAATACAGAGGGAAACGTGAGTATGCTAAGAACAAAAGAACTGTGTTTCCTACACACATGGACCATATCTAGTTCAACTCTGTTTCTGAAACTGATACAAACCACAGGTCCTCTAACATCCAATGCTTTTCAGTTAAGAGCGAGAAACGTGTGAGCTTTGTGAATGATGTAGCTTCGATTGAGCTGAAAAGTGACTGCGTTTACCTGAAACGAAGTCTTGCTTGAAGGAAGACATAGAGCCTGGCATTTAACTCCGATTCTGAAGGGAAACACACGGCACAGTTCTCATCCATGAAACACACTCTGCTTTAGTGCAAGAAGCACGCTTGTGCTTCCTAGAGTCTCTAATACAGAGGGAAACGTGAGTGTGCTCAGAACAAACGAACTGTTTTTCCAACACACACGGACCATATCTAGTTCATCTCTGTTTCTAAGACTGATACAAACCACAGGTCGTCTAACATCCAATGCTTTTCAATTAAGAGTGAGAAACGTGTGAGCTTCGTGAACAAGGTAGATTCGTTTGAGCTGAAAGGTGTCTGCGTTTACCTGAAATGAAGTCGTGCTTGAAGGAAGAGACAGAGCCTGGTATTTAAACCCGTTTCTGAAGGGAAACACACGGCACAGTTCTCATCCATGAAACACACTCTGCTTTAGAGTAAGAAGCACGCTCGTGCTTTCTAGAATCTCTAATACAAGGGGAAAAGTGAGTGTGCTCAGAACAAAAGAACTGTGTTTCCTACACACATGGACCATATCTAGTTCAACTCTGTTTCTGAAACTGACACAAACCACAGGTCCTCTAACATCCAATGCTTTTCAGTTAAGAGCGAGAAACGTGTGAGCTTTGTGAACAATGTAGCTTCGATTGAGCTGAAAAGTGACTGCGTTTACCTGAAACGAAGTCTTGCTTGAAGGAAGACATAGAGCCTGGCATTTAACTCTGATTCTGAAGGGAAACACACGGCACAGTTCTCATCCATGAAACACACTCTGCTTTAGAGCAAGAAGCACGCTCGTGCTTCCTAGAGTCTCTGATACAGAGGGAAACGTGAGTGTGCTCAGAACAAAAGAACTGTGTTTCCTACACACACGGACCATATCTAGTTCAACTCTGTTTCTGAAACTGATACAAACCACAGGTCCTCTAACATCCAATGCTTTTCAGTTAAGAGCGAGAAACGTGTGAGCTTTGTGAATGATGTAGCTTCGATTGAGCTGAAAAGTGACTGCGTTTACCTGAAACGAAGTCTTGCTTGAAGGAAGACATAGAGCCTGGCATTTAACTCCGATTCTGAAGGGAAACACACGGCACAGTTCTCATCCATGAAACACACTCTGCTTTAGTGCAAGAAGCACGCTTGTGCTTCCTAGAGTCTCTAATACAGAGGGAAACGTGAGTGTGCTCAGAACAAACGAACTGTTTTTCCAACACACACGGACCATATCTAGTTCATCTCTGTTTCTAAGACTGATACAAACCACAGGTCGTCTAACATCCAATGCTTTTCAATTAAGAGTGAGAAACGTGTGAGCTTCGTGAACAAGGTAGATTCGTTTGAGCTGAAAGGTGTCTGCGTTTACCTGAAATGAAGTCGTGCTTGAAGGAAGAGACAGAGCCTGGTATTTAAACCCGTTTCTGAAGGGAAACACACGGCACAGTTCTCATCCATGAAACACACTCTGCTTTAGAGTAAGAAGCACGCTCGTGCTTTCTAGAATCTCTAATACAAGGGGAAAAGTGAGTGTGCTCAGAACAAAAGAACTGTGTTTCCTACACACATGGACCATATCTAGTTCAACTCTGTTTCTGAAACTGACACAAACCACAGGTCCTCTAACATCCAATGCTTTTCAGTTAAGAGCGAGAAACGTGTGAGCTTTGTGAACAATGTAGCTTCGATTGAGCTGAAAAGTGACTGCGTTTACCTGAAACGAAGTCTTGCTTGAAGGAAGACATAGAGCCTGGCATTTAACTCTGATTCTGAAGGGAAACACACGGCACAGTTCTCATCCATGAAACACACTCTGCTTTAGAGCAATAAGCACGCTCGTGCTTCCTAGAGTCTCTGATACAGAGGGAAACGTGAGTGTGCTCAGAACAAAAGAACTGTGTTTCCTACACACACGGACCATATCTAGTTCAACTCTGTTTCTGAAACTGATACAAACCACAGGTCCTCTAACATCCAATGCTTTTCAGTTAAGAGCGAGAAACGTGTGAGCATTTTCAACAATTTAGCTTCGTTTGAGGTGAAAAGTGATGCATTTACCTGAAACGAAGTCTTGCCTGTAGGAAGGCACAGAGCCTGGCATTTAACTCCGTTTCTGAAGGGCAACACACGGCACAGTTCTCATCCATGAAACTCAATCTGCTTTAGAGCAAGAAGCACGCTCTTGCTTTCTAGAGTCTCTAATAAAGAAGGAAATGTGAGTGTGCTCAGAACAAAAGAACGGTGTTTCCTACACACACGGACCATATCTAGTTCAACTCTGTTTCTGAAACTGATACAAACCACAGGTCGCCTAACATCCAATGCTTTTCAGTTAAGAGCGAGAAACATGTGAGCTTTGTGAACAATGTAGCTTCGTTTGAGCTGAAAAGCGACTGCGTTTACCTGAAACGAAGCCTTGCTTGAAGAAAGACACAGTCCTGGCATTGAACTCCGTTTCTGTGGGGAAACACATGGCACACTTCTCATCCATGAAACACACTCTGCTTTAGAGCAAGAAGCACGCTCTTGCTTTCTAGAGTCTCTAATACAGAGGGAAACGTGGGTGTGCTCAGAACAAAAGAACTGTGTTTGCTACACACACGGACCATATATAGTTCAACTCTGTTTCTGAAACTGATACAAACCACAGGTCCTCTAACATCCAATGCTTTTCAGTTAAGAGCGAGAAACGTGTGAGCTTTCTGAACAATGTAGCTTCGATTGAGCTGAAAAGTGACTGCGTTTACCTGAATCGAAGACTTCCTTGAAGGAAGTCATAGAGCCTGGCATTTTACTCCGATTCTGAAGGGAAACACACGGCACAGTTCTCATCCATGAAACACATTCTGCTTTAGAGCAAGAAGCACGCTCGTGCTTCCTAGAGTCTCTAATACAGAGGGAAACGTGAGTGTGCTCAGAACAAAAGAACTGTGTTTCCAACACACACGGACCATATCTAGTTCAACTCTGTTTCTGAAACTGATACAAACCACAGGTCCTCTAACATCCAATGCTTTTCAGTTAAGAGCGAGAAACGTGTGAGCATTTTCAACAATATAGCTTCGTTTGAGGTGAAAAGTGATGCGTTTACCTGAAACGAATACTTGCTTGAAGTAAGACACAGAGGCTGGCATTTAACTCCGTTTCTGAAGTGAAACACACAGCACAGTTCTCATCCATGAAACACACTGTGCTTTAGATCAAGAAGCACGCTCTTGCTTTCGAGAGTCTCTAATACAGAGGGAAACGTGAGTGTGCTCAGAACAAAAGAACTGTGTTTCCTACACACACGGACCATATCTAGTTCAACTCTGTTTCTGAAACTGATACAAACAACAGGTCGTCTAACATCTAATGCTTTTCAGTTAAGAGCGAGAAACATGTGAGCTTCCTCAACAATGTAGCTTCGTTTGAGGTGAAAAGTGACTGCGTTTACCTGAAACGAAGTCTTGCTTGTAGGAAAACACACGCCTGGCATTTAACTCCGTTTCTGAAGGGAAACACACGGCACAGTTCTCATCCTTGAAACACAATCTGCTTTAGAGCAAGAAGCACGCTCTTGCTTTCTAGAGTCTCTAATACAGAGGGAAACGTGAGTATGCTCAGAACAAAAGAACTGTGTTTCCAACACATACGGACCATATCTAGTTCAACTCTGTTTCTGAAACTGATACAAACCACAGGTCCTCTAAATCCAATGCTTTTCAGTTAAGAGCGAGAAACGTGTCAGCTTTGTGAACAATGTAGCTTCGTTTGAGCTGAAAAGTGACTGCGTTTATCTGAAACGAAATCTTGCTTGTAGGAAGACACACGCCTGGCATTTAACACCGTTTCTGAAGGGAAACACACGGCACAGTTCTCATCCATGAAACACACTCTGCTTTAGAGCAAGAAGCACGCTCTTGCTTTCTAGAGTCTCTAATACAGAGGGAAACGTGAGTATGCTAAGAACAAAAGAACTGTGTTTCCTACACACATGGACCATATCTAGTTCAACTCTGTTTCTGAAACTGATACAAACCACAGGTCCTCTAACATCCAATGCTTTTCAGTTAAGAGCGAGAAACGTGTGAGCTTTGTGAATGATGTAGCTTCGATTGAGCTGAAAAGTGACTGCGTTTACCTGAAACGAAGTCTTGCTTGAAGGAAGACATAGAGCCTGGCATTTAACTCCGATTCTGAAGGGAAACACACGGCACAGTTCTCATCCATGAAACACACTCTGCTTTAGTGCAAGAAGCACGCTTGTGCTTCCTAGAGTCTCTAATACAGAGGGAAACGTGAGTGTGCTCAGAACAAACGAACTGTTTTTCCAACACACACGGACCATATCTAGTTCATCTCTGTTTCTAAGACTGATACAAACCACAGGTCGTCTAACATCCAATGCTTTTCAATTAAGAGTGAGAAACGTGTGAGCTTCGTGAACAAGGTAGATTCGTTTGAGCTGAAAGGTGTCTGCGTTTACCTGAAATGAAGTCGTGCTTGAAGGAAGAGACAGAGCCTGGTATTTAAACCCGTTTCTGAAGGGAAACACACGGCACAGTTCTCATCCATGAAACACACTCTGCTTTAGAGTAAGAAGCACGCTCGTGCTTTCTAGAATCTCTAATACAAGGGGAAAAGTGAGTGTGCTCAGAACAAAAGAACTGTGTTTCCTACACACATGGACCATATCTAGTTCAACTCTGTTTCTGAAACTGACACAAACCACAGGTCCTCTAACATCCAATGCTTTTCAGTTAAGAGCGAGAAACGTGTGAGCTTTGTGAACAATGTAGCTTCGATTGAGCTGAAAAGTGACTGCGTTTACCTGAAACGAAGTCTTGCTTGAAGGAAGACATAGAGCCTGGCATTTAACTCTGATTCTGAAGGGAAACACACGGCACAGTTCTCATCCATGAAACACACTCTGCTTTAGAGCAAGAAGCACGCTCGTGCTTCCTAGAGTCTCTGATACAGAGGGAAACGTGAGTGTGCTCAGAACAAAAGAACTGTGTTTCCTACACACACGGACCATATCTAGTTCAACTCTGTTTCTGAAACTGATACAAACCACAGGTCCTCTAACATCCAATGCTTTTCAGTTAAGAGCGAGAAACGTGTGAGCATTTTCAACAATTTAGCTTCGTTTGAGGTGAAAAGTGATGCATTTACCTGAAACGAAGTCTTGCCTGTAGGAAGGCACAGAGCCTGGCATTTAACTCCGTTTCTGAAGGGCAACACACGGCACAGTTCTCATCCATGAAACTCAATCTGCTTTAGAGCAAGAAGCACGCTCTTGCTTTCTAGAGTCTCTAATAAAGAAGGAAATGTGAGTGTGCTCAGAACAAAAGAACGGTGTTTCCTACACACACGGACCATATCTAGTTCAACTCTGTTTCTGAAACTGATACAAACCACAGGTCGCCTAACATCCAATGCTTTTCAGTTAAGAGCGAGAAACATGTGAGCTTTGTGAACAATGTAGCTTCGTTTGAGCTGAAAAGCGACTGCGTTTACCTGAAACGAAGCCTTGCTTGAAGAAAGACACAGTCCTGGCATTGAACTCCGTTTCTGTGGGGAAACACATGGCACACTTCTCATCCATGAAACACACTCTGCTTTAGAGCAAGAAGCACGCTCTTGCTTTCTAGAGTCTCTAATACAGAGGGAAACGTGGGTGTGCTCAGAACAAAAGAACTGTGTTTGCTACACACACGGACCATATATAGTTCAACTCTGTTTCTGAAACTGATACAAACCACAGGTCCTCTAACATCCAATGCTTTTCAGTTAAGAGCGAGAAACGTGTGAGCTTTCTGAACAATGTAGCTTCGATTGAGCTGAAAAGTGACTGCGTTTACCTGAATCGAAGACTTCCTTGAAGGAAGTCATAGAGCCTGGCATTTTACTCCGATTCTGAAGGGAAACACACGGCACAGTTCTCATCCATGAAACACATTCTGCTTTAGAGCAAGAAGCACGCTCGTGCTTCCTAGAGTCTCTAATACAGGGGAAACGTGAGTGTGCTCAGAACAAAAGAACTGTGTTTCCAACACACACGGACCATATCTAGTTCAACTCTGTTTCTGAAACTGATACAAACCACAGGTCCTCTAACATCCAATGCTTTTCAGTTAAGAGCGAGAAACGTGTGAGCATTTTCAACAATATAGCTTCGTTTGAGGTGAAAAGTGATGCGTTTACCTGAAACGAATACTTGCTTGAAGTAAGACACAGAGGCTGGCATTTAACTCCGTTTCTGAAGTGAAACACACAGCACAGTTCTCATCCATGAAACACACTGTGCTTTAGATCAAGAAGCACGCTCTTGCTTTCGAGAGTCTCTAATACAGAGGGAAACGTGAGTGTGCTCAGAACAAAAGAACTGTGTTTCCAACACACACGGACCATATCTAGTTCAACTCTGTTTCTGAAACTGATACAAACAACAGGTCGTCTAACATCTAATGCTTTTCAGTTAAGAGCGAGAAACATGTGAGCTTCCTCAACAATGTAGCTTCGTTTGAGGTGAAAAGTGACTGCGTTTACCTGAAACGAAGTCTTGCTTGTAGGAAAACACACGCCTGGCATTTAACTCCGTTTCTGAAGGGAAACACACGGCACAGTTCTCATCCTTGAAACACAATCTGCTTTAGAGCAAGAAGCACGCTCTTGCTTTCTAGAGTCTCTAATACAGAGGGAAACGTGAGTATGCTCAGAACAAAAGAACTGTGTTTCCAACACACACGGACCATATCTAGTTCAACTCTGTTTCTGAAACTGATACAAACCACAGGTCCTCTAAATCCAATGCTTTTCAGTTAAGAGCGAGAAACGTGTCAGCTTTGTGAACAATGTAGCTTCGTTTGAGCTGAAAAGTGACTGCGTTTATCTGAAACGAAATCTTGCTTGTAGGAAGACACACGCCTGGCATTTAACACCGTTTCTGAAGGGAAACACAAGGCACAGTTCTCATCCATGAAACACACTGTGCTTTAGAGCAAGAAGCACGCTCTTGCGTTCTAGAGTCTCTAATACAGAGGGAAACGTGAGTGTGCTCAGAACAAAAGAACTGTGTTTCCTACACACACGGTCCATATCTAGTTCAACTCTGTTTCTGAAACTGATACAAACCACAGGTCGTCTAACATCCAATGCTTTTCAGTTAAGAGCGAGAAACGTGTGAGCTTCCTGAACAATGTAGCTTCGTTTGAGGTGAAAAGTGACTGCGTTTACCTGAAACGAAGTCTTGCTTGTAGGAAGACACACGCCTGGCATTTAACTCCGTTTCTGAAGGGAAACACACGGCACAGTTCTCATCCATGAAACACACTCTGCTTTAGAGCAAGAAGCACGCTCGTGCTTCCTAGAGTCTCTAATACAGAGGGAAACGTGAGTGTGCTCAGAACAAAAGAACTGTGTTTCCTACACACACGGACCATATCTAGTTCAACTCTGTTTCTGAAACTGATACAAACCACAGGTCCTCTAACATCCAATGCTTTTCAGTTAAGAGCGAGAAACGTGTGAGCATTTTCAACAATTTAGCTTCGTTTGAGGTGAAAAGTGATGCATTTACCTGAAACGAAGTCTTGCCTGTAGGAAGGCACAGAGCCTGGCATTTAACTCCGTTTCTGAAGGGCAACACACGGCACAGTTCTCATCCATGAAACTCAATCTGCTTTAGAGCAAGAAGCACGCTCTTGCTTTCTAGAGTCTCTAATAAAAAGGGAAACGTGAGTGTGCTCAGAACAAAAGAACGGTGTTTCCTACACACACGGACCATATCTAGTTCAACTCTGTTTCTGAAACTGATACAAACCACAGGTCGCCTAACATCCAATGCTTTTCAGTTAAGAGCGAGAAACATGTGAGCTTTGTGAACAATGTAGCTTCGTTTGAGCTGAAAAGCGACTGCGTTTACCTGAAACGAAATCTTGCTTGAAGAAAGACACAGTCCTGGCATTGAACTCCGTTTCTGTGGGGAAACACATGGCACACTTCTCATCCATGAAACACACTCTGCTTTAGAGCAAGAAGCACGCTCTTGCTTTCTAGATTCTCTAATACACAGGGAAACGTGAGTGTGCTCAGAACAAAAGAAGTGTGTTTCCTACACACACGGACCATATCTAGTTCAACTCTGTTTCTGAAACTGATACAAACCACAGGTCCTCTAACATCCAATGCTTTTCAGTTAAGAGCGAGAAACGTGTGAGCTTCGTGAACAATGTAGCTTCATTGGAGGTGAAAAGTGACTGCGTTTACCTGAAACGAAGTCTTGCTTGTAGGAAGACACACGCCTGGCATTTAACTCCGTTTCTGAAGGGAAACACACGGCACAGTTCTCATCCATGAAACACACTCTGCTTTAGAGCAAGAAGCACGCTCTTGCTTTCTAGAGTCTCTAATACAGAGGGAAACGTGGGTGTGCTCAGAACAAAAGAACTGTGTTTCCTACACACACGGACCATATATAGTTCAACTCTGTTTCTGAAACTGATACAAACCACAGGTCCTCTAACATCCAATGCTTTTCAGTTAAGAGCGAGAAACGTGTGAGCTTTCTGAACAATGTAGCTTCGATTGAGCTGAAAAGTGACTGCGTTTACCTGAATCGAAGACTTCCTTGAAGGAAGTCATAGAGCCTGGCATTTTACTCCGATTCTGAAGGGAAACACACGGCACAGTTCTCATCCATGAAACACATTCTGCTTTAGAGCAAGAAGCACGCTCGTGCTTCCTAGAGTCTCTAATACAGAGGGAAACGTGAGTGTGCTCAGAACAAAAGAACCGTGTTTCCAACACACACGGACCATATCTAGTTCAACTCTGTTTCTGAAACTGATACAAACCACAGGTCCTCTAACATCCAATGCTTTTCAGTTAAGAGCGAGAAACGTGTGAGCATTTTCAACAATATAGCTTCGTTTGAGGTGAAAAGTGATGCGTTTACCTGAAACGAATACTTGCTTGAAGTAAGACACAGAGGCTGGCATTTAACTCCGTTTCTGAAGTGAAACACACAGCACAGTTCTCATCCATGAAACACACTGTGCTTTAGAGCAAGAAGCACGCTCTTGCTTTCGAGAGTCTCTAATACAGAGGGAAACGTGAGTGTGCTCAGAACAAAAGAACTGTGTTTCCTACACACACGGACCATATCTAGTTCAACTCTGTTTCTGAAACTGATACAAACAACAGGTCGTCTAACATCTAATGCTTTTCAGTTAAGAGCGAGAAACATGTGAGCTTCCTCAACAATGTAGCTTCGTTTGAGGTGAAAAGTGACTGCGTTTACCTGAAACGAAGTCTTGCTTGTAGGAAAACACACGCCTGGCATTTAACTCCGTTTCTGAAGGGAAACACACGGCACAGTTCTCATCCTTGAAACACAATCTGCTTTAGAGCAAGAAGCACGCTCTTGCTTTCTAGAGTCTCTAATACAGAGGGAAACGTGAGTATGCTCAGAACAAAAGAACTGTGTTTCCTACACACATGGACCATATCTAGTTCAACTCTGTTTCTGAAACTGATACAAACCACAGGTCCTCTAACATCCAACGCTTTTCAGTTAAGAGCGAGAAACTTGTGAGCTTTGTGAACAATGTAGCTTCGATTGAGCTGAAAAGTGACTGCGTTTACCTGAAAAGAAGTCTTGCTTGAAGGAAGACAGTGAGCCTGGCATTTAACTCCGATTCTGAAGGGAAACACACGGCACAGTTCTCATCCATGAAACACACTCTGCTTTAGAGCAAGAAGCACGCTCTTGCTTTCTAGAGTCTCTAATAAAGAGGGAAACGTGAGTATGCTCAGAACAAAAGAACGGTGTTTCCTACACACACGGACCATATTTAGTTCAACTCTGTTTCTGAAACTGATACAAACCACAGGTCGACTAACATCCAATGCTTTTCAGTTAAGAGCGAGAAACATGTGAGCTTTGTGGACAATGTAGCTTCGTTTGAGTGAAAAGCGACTGCGTTTACCTGAAACGAAGCCTTGCTTGAAGAAAGACACAGTCCTGGCATTGAACTCCGTTTCTGTGGGGAAACACATGGCACACTTCTCATCCATGAAACACACTCTGCTTTAGAGCAAGAAGCACGCTCTTGCTTTCTAGAGTCTCTAATACAGAGGGAAAAGTGAGTGTGCTCAGAACAAAAGAACGGTGTTTCCTACACACACGGACCATATCTAGTTCAACTCTGTTTCTGAAACTGATACAAACCACAGGTCCTCTAACATCCAATGCTTTTCAGTTAAGAGTGGGAAACGTGTGAGCTTCGTGAACAATGTAGCTTCGTTTGAGCTGAAAAGTGACTGCGTTTACCTGAAACGAAATCTTGCTTGTAGGAAGACACATGCCTGGCATTTAACTCCGTTTCTGAAGGGAAACACAAGGCACAGTTCTCATCCATGAAACACAATCTGCTTTAGAGCAAGAAGCACGCTCTTGCTTTCTAGAGTATCTAATAAAGAGGGAAACGTGAGTATGCTCAGAACAAAAGAACGGTGTTTCCTACACACATGGACCATATTTAGTTCAACTCTGTTTCTGAAACTGATACAAACCACAGGTCGCCTAACATCCAATGCTTTTAAGTTAAGAGCGAGAAACATGTGAGCTTTGTGAACAATGTAGCTTCGTTTGAGCTGAAAAGCGACTGCGTTTACCTGAAACGAAGCCTTGCTTGAAGAAAGACACAGTACTGGCATTGAACTCCGTTTCTGTGGGGAAACACATGGCACACTTCTCATCCATGAAACACACTCTGCTTCAGAGCAAGAAGCACGCTCTTGCTTTCTAGAGACTCTAATAAAGAGGGAAACGTGAGTGTGCTCAGAACAAAAGAACGGTGTTTCCTACACACACGGACCATATCTAGTTCAACTCTGTTTCTGAAACTGATACAAACCACAGGTCGTCTAACATCCAATGCTTTTCAGTTAAGAGCGAGAAACGTGTGAGCTTCCTGAACAATGTAGCTTCGTTTGAGGTGAAAAGTGACTGTGTTTACCTGAAACGAAGTCTTGCTTGAAAGAAGACACAGAGCCTGGCATTTAACTCCGATTCTGAAGGGAAACACACGGCACAGTTCTCATCCATGAAACACACTCTGCTTTATTGCAAGAAGCACGCTCTTGCTTTCGAGAGTCTCTAATACAGAGGGCAACGTGAGTGTGCTCAGAACAAAAGAACTGTGTTTCCTACACACGGACCATATCTAGTTCACCTCTGTTTCTGAAACTGATACAAACCACAGGTCCTCTAACATCCAATGCTTTTCAGTTAAGAGCGAGAAACGTGTGAGCTTTGTGAACAATGTAGCTTCGTTTTAACTGAAAAGTGACTGCGTTTACCTGAAACGAATACTTGCTTGAAGGAAGACACAGAGCCTGGCATTTAACTCTGTTTCTGAAGGGAAACACAAGGCACAGTTCTCATCCATGAAACACACTGTGCTTTAGAGCAAGAAGCACGCTCTTGCTTTCAAGAGTCTCTAATACAGAGGGAAACCTGAGTGTGCTCAGAACAAAAGAACTGTTTTTCCTACTCACGGACCATATCTAGTTCAACTCTGTTTCTGAAACTGATACAAACCACAGGTCGTCTAACATCCAATGCTTTTCAGTTAAGAGCGAGAATCGTGTGAGCTTCCTGAACAATGTAGCTTCGTTTGAGGTGAAAAGTGACTGCGTTTACCTGAAACGAAGTCTTGCTTGTAGGAAGACACACGCCTGGCATTTAACTCCGTTTCTGAAGGGAAACACACGGCACAGTTCTCATCCATGAAACACACTCTGCTTTAGAGCAAGAAGCACGCTCTTGCTTTCTAGAGTCTCTAATACAGAGGGAAACGTGGGTGTGCTCAGAACAAAAGAACTGTGTTTCCTACACACACGGACCATATATAGTTCAACTCTGTTTCTGAAACTGATACAAACCACAGGTCGTCTAACATCCAATGCTTTTCAGTTAAGAGCGAGAAACGTGTGAGCTTCATGAACAATGTAGCTTCGTTTGAGGTGAAAAGTGACTGCCTTTACCTGAAACGAAGTCTTGCTTGAAGGAAGACACAGAGCCTGGGATTTAACTCCGATTCTGAAGGGAAACACACGGCACAGTTCTCATCCATGAAACACACTCTGCTTTATTGCAAGAAGCACGCTCTTGCTTTCGAGAGTCTCTAATACAGAGGGCAACGTGAGTGTGCTCAGAACAAAAGAACGGTGTTTCCTACACACACGGACCATATCTAGTTCAACTCTGTTTCTGAAACTGATACAAACCACAGGTCCTCTAACATCCAATGCTTTTCAGTTAAGAGCGAGAAACGTGTGAGCATTTTCAACAATTTAGCTTCGTTTGAGCTGAAAAGCGACTGCGTTTACCTGAAACGAAGCCTTGCTTGAAGAAAGACACAGTCCTGGCATTGAACTCCGTTTCTGTGGGGAAACACATGGCACACTTCTCATCCATGAAACACACTCTGCTTTAGAGCAAGAAGCACGCTCTTGCTTTCTAGAGTCTCTAATACAGAGGGAAACGTGAGTGTGCTCAGAACAGAAGAACTGTGTTTCCTACACACACGGACCATATCTAGTTCAACTCTGTTTCTGAAACTGATACAAACTAAGGTCGTCTAACATCCAATGCTTTTCACTTAAGAGCGAGAAATGTGTGAGCTTCATGAACAAGGTAGAATCGTTTGAGATGAAAGGTGTCTGCGTTTACCTGAAATGAAGTCTTGCTTGAAGGAAGACACAGAGCCTGGTATTTAAACCCATTTCTGAAGGGAAACACACAGCACAGTTCTCATCCATGAAACACACTCTGCTCTAGAGAAAGAAGCACGCTCTTGCTTTCTAGAGTCTCTAATACAGAGGGAAACGTGAGTGTGCTCCGAACAAAAGAACTGTGTTTCCAACACACACGGGCCATATCTAGTTCATCTCTGTTTCTAAAACTGATAAAAAACCACAGGTCGTCTAACATCCAATGCTTTTCAGTTAAGAGTGAGAAACGTGTGAGCTTCGTGAACAAGGTAGATTCGTTTGAGCTGAAAGGTGTCTGCGTTTACCTGAAATGAAGTCGTGCTTGAAGGAAGAGACAGAGCCTGGTATTTAAACCCGTTTCTGAAGGGAAACACACGGCACAGTTCTCATCCATGAAACACACTCTGCTTTAGAGTAAGAAGCACGCTCGTGCTTTCTAGAATCTCTAATACAGGGGGAAAAGTGAGTGTGCTCAGAACAAAAGAACTGTGTTTCCTACACACATGGACCATATCTAGTTCAACTCTGTTTCTGAAACTGACACAAACCACAGGTCCTCTAACATCCAATGCTTTTCAGTTAAGAGCGAGAAACGTGTCAGCTTTGTGAACAATGTAGCTTCGATTGAGCTGAAAAGTGACTGCGTTTACCTGAAAAGAAGTCTTGCTTGAAGGAAGACATAGAGCATGGCATTTAACTCCGTTTCTGAAGGAAAACTCACGGCACAGTTCTCATCCATGAAACACACTCTGCTTTAGAGCAAGAAGCACGCTCTTGCTTTCTAGAGTCTCTAATACAGAGGGAAACGTGAGTGTGCTCAGAACAAAAGAACTGTGTTTCCTACACACACGGACCATATCTAGTTCAACTCTGTTTCTGAAACTGATACAAACCACAGGTCCTCTAAATCCAATGCTTTTCAGTTAAGAGCGAGAAACGTGTCAGCTTTGTGAACAATGTAGCTTCGTTTGAGCTGAAAAGTGACTGCGTTTACCTGAAACGAAATCTTGCTTGTAGGAAGACACACGCCTGGCATTTAACACCGTTTCTGAAGGGAAACACAAGGCACAGTTCTCATCCATGAAACACACTGTGCTTTAGAGCAAGAAGCACGCTCTTGCTTTCTAGAGTCTCTAATACAGAGGGAAACGTGAGTGTGCTCAGAACAAAAGAACTGTGTTTCCTACACACACGGACCATATCTAGTTCAACTCTGTTTCTGAAACTGATACAAACCACAGGTCGTCTAACATCCAATGCTTTTCAGTTAAGAGCGAGAAACGTGTGAGCTTCCTGAACAATGTAGCTTCGTTTGAGGTGAAAAGTGACTGCGTTTACCTGAAACGAAGTCTTGCTTGTAGGAAGACACACGCCTGGCATTTAACTCCGTTTCTGAAGGGAAACACACGGCACAGTTCTCATCCATGAAACACACTCTGCTTTAGAGCAAGAAGCACGCTCTTGCTTTCTAGAGTCTCTAATACAGAGGGAAACGTGAGTATGCTAAGAACAAAAGAACTGTGTTTCCAACACACACGGACCATATCTAGTTCAACTCTGTTTCTGAAACTGATACAAACCACAGGTCCTCTAACATCCAATGCTTTTCAGTTAAGAGCGAGAAACGTGTGAGCTTTGTGAATGATGTAGCTTCGATTGAGCTGAAAAGTGACTGCGTTTACCTGAAACGAAGTCTTGCTTGAAGGAAGACATAGAGCCTGGCATTTAACTCCGATTCTGAAGGGAAACACACGGCACAGTTCTCATCCATGAAACACACTCTGCTTTAGTGCAAGAAGCACGCTCGTGCTTCCTAGAGTCTCTAATACAGAGGGAAACGTGAATGTGCTCAGAACAAACGAACTGTTTTTCCAACACACACGGACCATATCTAGTTCATCTCTGTTTCTAAGACTGATACAAACCACAGGTCGTCTAACATCCAATGCTTTTCAATTAAGAGTGAGAAACGTGTGAGCTTCGTGAACAAGGTAGATTCGTTTGAGCTGAAAGGTGTCTGCGTTTACCTGAAATGAAGTCGTGCTTGAAGGAAGAGACAGAGCCTGGTATTTAAACCCGTTTCTGAAGGGAAACACACGGCACAGTTCTCATCCATGAAACACACTCTGCTTTAGAGTAAGAAGCACGCTCGTGCTTTCTAGAATCTCTAATACAAGGGGAAAAGTGAGTGTGCTCAGAACAAAAGAACTGTGTTTCCTACACACATGGACCATATCTAGTTCAACTCTGTTTCTGAAACTGACACAAACCACAGGTCCTCTAACATCCAATGCTTTTCAGTTAAGAGCGAGAAACGTGTGAGCTTTGTGAACAATGTAGCTTCGATTGAGCTGAAAAGTGACTGCGTTTACCTGAAACGAAGTCTTGCTTGAAGGAAGACATAGAGCCTGGCATTTAACTCCGATTCTGAAGGGAAACACACGGCACAGTTCTCATCCATGAAACACACTCTGCTTTAGAGCAAGAAGCACGCTCGTGCTTCCTAGAGTCTCTAATACAGAGGGAAACGTGAGTGTGCTCAGAACAAAAGAACTGTGTTTCCTACACACACGGACCATATCTAGTTCAACTCTGTTTCTGAAACTGATACAAACCACAGGTCCTCTAACATCCAATGCTTTTCAGTTAAGAGCGAGAAACGTGTGAGCTTCATGAACAATGTAGCTTCGTTTGAGCTGAAAAGCGACTGCGTTTACCTGAAACGAAGCCTTGCTTGAAGAAAGACACAGTCCTGGCATTGAACTCCGTTTCTGTGGGGAAACACATGGCACACTTCTCATCCATGAAACACACTCTGCTTTAGAGCAAGAAGCACGCTCTTGCTTTCTAGAGTCTCTAATACAGAGGGAAACGTGAGTGTGCTCAGAACAGAAGAACTGTGTTTCCTACACACACGGACCATATCTAGTTCAACTCTGTTTCTGAAACTGATACAAACTAAGGTCGTCTAACATCCAATGCTTTTCACTTAAGAGCGAGAAATGTGTGAGCTTCATGAACAAGGTAGAATCGTTTGAGATGAAAGGTGTCTGCGTTTACCTGAAATGAAGTCTTGCTTGAAGGAAGACACAGAGCCTGGTATTTAAACCCATTTCTGAAGGGAAACACACAGCACAGTTCTCATCCATGAAACACACTCTGCTTTAGAGAAAGAAGCACGCTCTTGCTTTCTAGAGTCTCTAATACAGAGGGAAACGTGAGTGTGCTCCGAACAAAAGAACTGTGTTTCCAACACACACGGGCCATATCTAGTTCATCTCTGTTTCTAAAACTGATAAAAAACCACAGGTCGTCTAACATCCAATGCTTTTCAGTTAAGAGTGAGAAACGTGTGAGCTTCGTGAACAAGGTAGATTCGTTTGAGCTGAAAGGTGTCTGCGTTTACCTGAAATGAAGTCGTGCTTGAAGGAAGAGACAGAGCCTGGTATTTAAACCCGTTTCTGAAGGGAAACACACGGCACAGTTCTCATCCATGAAACACACTCTGCTTTAGAGTAAGAAGCACGCTCGTGCTTTCTAGAATCTCTAATACAGGGGGAAAAGTGAGTGTGCTCAGAACAAAAGAACTGTGTTTCCCTCACACATGGACCATATCTAGTTCAACTCTGTTTCTGAAACTGACACAAACCACAGGTCCTCTAACATCCAATGCTTTTCAGTTAAGAGCGAGAAACGTGTGAGCTTTGTGAACAATGTAGCTTCGATTGAGCTGAAAAGTGACTGCGTTTACTTGAAAAGAAGTCTTGCTTGAAGGAAGACATAGAGCATGGCATTTAACTCCGTTTCTGAAGGAAAACTCACGGCACAGTTCTCATCCATGAAACACACTCTGCTTTAGAGCAAGAAGCACGCTCTTGCTTTCTAGAGTCTCTAATACAGAGGGAAACGTGAGTGTGCTCAGAACAAAAGAACTGTGTTTCCAACACACACGGACCATATCTAGTTCAACTCTGTTTCTGAAACTGATACAAACCACAGGTCCTCTAAATCCAATGCTTTTCAGTTAAGAGCGAGAAACGTGTCAGCTTTGTGAACAATGTAGCTTCGTTTGAGCTTAAAAGTGACTGCGTTTACCTGAAACGAAATCTTGCTTGTAGGAAGACACACGCCTGGCATTTAACACCGTTTCTGAAGGGAAACACAAGGCACAGTTCTCATCCATGAAACACACTGTGCTTTAGAGCAAGAAGCACGCTCTTGCTTTCTAGAGTCTCTAATACAGAGGGAAACGTGAGTGTGCTCAGAACAAAAGAACTGTGTTTCCTACACACACGGACCATATCTAGTTCAACTCTGTTTCTGAAACTGATACAAACCACAGGTCGTCTAACATCCAATGCTTTTCAGTTAAGAGCGAGAAACGTGTGAGCTTCCTGAACAATGTAGCTTCGTTTGAGGTGAAAAGTGACTGCGTTTACCTGAAACGAAGTCTTGCTTGTAGGAAGACACACTCCTGGCATTTAACTCCGATTCTGAAGGGAAACACACGGCACAGTTCTCATCCATGAAACACACTCTGCTTTAGTGCAAGAAGCACGCTCGTGCTTCCTAGAGTCTCTAATACAGAGGGAAACGTGAGTGTGCTCAGAACAAACGAACTGTTTTTCCAACACACACGGACCATATCTAGTTCATCTCTGTTTCTAAGACTGATACAAACCACATGTCGTCTAACATCCAATGCTTTTCAATTAAGAGTGAGAAACGTGTGAGCTTCGTGAACAAGGTAGATTCGTTTGAGCTGAAAGGTGTCTGCGTTTACCTGAAATGAAGTCGTGCTTGAAGGAAGAGACAGAGCCTGGTATTTAAACCCGTTTCTGAAGGGAAACACACGGCACAGTTCTCATCCATGAAACACACTCTGCTTTAGAGTAAGAAGCACGCTCGTGCTTTCTAGAATCTCTAATACAAGGGGAAAAGTGAGTGTGCTCAGAACAAAAGAGCTGTGTTTCCTACACACATGGACCATATCTAGTTCAACTCTGTTTCTGAAACTGACACAAACCACAGGTCCTCTAACATCCAATGCTTTTCAGTTAAGAGCGAGAAACGTGTGAGCATTTTCAACAATTTAGCTTCGTTTGAGGTGAAAAGTGATGCATTTACCTGAAACGAAGTCTTGCCTGTAGGAAGGCACAGAGCCTGGCATTTAACTCCGTTTCTGAAGGGCAACACACGGCACAGTTCTCATCCATGAAACTCAATCTGCTTTAGAGCAAGAAGCACGCTCTTGCTTTCTAGAGTCTCTAATAAAGAGGGAAACGTGAGTGTGCTCAGAACAAAAGAACGGTGTTTCCTACACACACGGACCATATCTAGTTCAACTCTGTTTCTGAAACTGATACAAACCACAGGTCGCCTAACATCCAATGCTTTTCATTTAAGAGCGAGAAACATGTGAGCTTTGTGAACAATGTAGCTTCGTTTGAGCTGAAAAGCGACTGCGTTTACCTGAAACGAAGCCTTGCTTGAAGAAAGACACAGTCCTGGCATTGAACTCCGTTTCTGTGGGGAAACACATGGCACACTTCTCATCCATGAAACACACTCTGCTTTAGAGCAAGAAGCACGCTCTTGCTTTCTAGAGTCTCTAATACAGAGGGAAACGTGAGTGTGCTCAGAACAAAAGAACTGTGTTTCCAACACACACGGACCATATCTAGTTCAACTCTGTTTCTGAAACTGATACAAACCACAGGTCCTCTAAATCCAATGCTTTTCAGTTAAGAGCGAGAAACGTGTCAGCTTTGTGAACAATGTAGCTTCGTTTGAGCTGAAAAGTGACTGCGTTTACCTGAAACGAAATCTTGCTTGTAGGAAGACACACGCCTGGCATTTAACACCGTTTCTGAAGGGAAACACAAGGCACAGTTCTCATCCATGAAACACACTGTGCTTTAGAGCAAGAAGCACGCTCTTGCTTTCTAGAGTCTCTAATACAGAGGGAAACGTGAGTGTGCTCAGAACAAAAGAACTGTGTTTCCTACACACACGGACCATATCTAGTTCAACTCTGTTTCTGAAACTGATACAAACCACAGGTCGTCTAACATCCAATGCTTTTCAGTTAAGAGCGAGAAACGTGTGAGCTTCCTGAACAATGTAGCTTCGTTTGAGGTGAAAAGTGACTGCGTTTACCTGAAACGAAGTCTTGCTTGTAGGAAGACACACGCCTGGCATTTAACTCCGTTTCTGAAGGGAAACACACGGCACAGTTCTCATCCATGAAACACACTCTGCTTTAGAGCAAGAAGCACGCTCTTGCTTTCTAGAGTCTCTAATACAGAGGGAAACGTGAGTATGCTAAGAACAAAAGAACTGTGTTTCCTACACACATGGACCATATCTAGTTCAACTCTGTTTCTGAAACTGATACAAACCACAGGTCCTCTAACATCCAATGCTTTTCAGTTAAGAGCGAGAAACGTGTGAGCTTTGTGAATGATGTAGCTTCGATTGAGCTGAAAAGTGACTGCGTTTACCTGAAACGAAGTCTTGCTTGAAGGAAGACATAGAGCCTGGCATTTAACTCCGATTCTGAAGGGAAACACACGGCACAGTTCTCATCCATGAAACACACTCTGCTTTAGAGCAAGAAGCACGCTCGTGCTTCCTAGAGTCTCTAATACAGAGGGAAACGTGAGTGTGCTCAGAACAAAAGAACTGTGTTTCCTACACACACGGACCATATCTAGTTCAACTCTGTTTCTGAAACTGATACAAACCACAGGTCCTCTAACATCCAATGCTTTTCAGTTAAGAGCGAGAAACGTGTGAGCATTTTCAACAATTTAGCTTCGTTTGAGGTGAAAAGTGATGCATTTACCTGAAACGAAGTCTTGCCTGTAGGAAGGCACAGAGCCTGGCATTTAACTCCGTTTCTGAAGGGCAACACACGGCACAGTTCTCATCCATGAAACTCAATCTGCTTTAGAGCAAGAAGCACGCTCTTGCTTTCTAGAGTCTCTAATACAGAGGGAAACGTGAGTGTGCTCAGAACAAAAGAACTGTGTTTCCTACACACACGGACCATATCTAGTTCAACTCTGTTTCTGAAACTGATACAAACCACAGGTCGTCTAACATCCAATGCTTTTCAGTTAAGAGCGAGAAACGTGTGAGCTTCCTGAACAATGTAGCTTCGTTTGAGGTGAAAAGTGACTGCGTTTACCTGAAACGAAGTCTTGCTTGTAGGAAGACACACGCCTGGCATTTAACTCCGTTTCTGAAGGGAAACACACGGCACAGTTCTCATCCATGAAACACACTCTGCTTTAGAGCAAGAAGCACGCTCTTGCTTTCTAGAGTCTCTAATACAGAGGGAAACGTGAGTATGCTAAGAACAAAAGAACTGTGTTTCCTACACACATGGACCATATCTAGTTCAACTCTGTTTCTGAAACTGATTCAAACCACAGGTCCTCTAACATCCAATGCTTTTCAGTTAAGAGCGAGAAACGTGTGAGCTTTGTGAATGATGTAGCTTCGATTGAGCTGAAAAGTGACTGCGTTTACCTGAAACGAAGTCTTGCTTGAAGGAAGACATAGAGCCTGGCATTTAACTCCGATTCTGAAGGGAAACACACGGCACAGTTCTCATCCATGAAACACACTCTGCTTTAGTGCAAGAAGCACGCTCGTGCTTCCTAGAGTCTCTAATACAGAGGGAAACGTGAGTGTGCTCAGAACAAACGAACTGTTTTTCCAACACACACGGACCATATCTAGTTCATCTCTGTTTCTAAGACTGATACAAACCACAGGTCGTCTAACATCCAATGCTTTTCAATTAAGAGTGAGAAACGTGTGAGCTTCGTGAACAAGGTAGATTCGTTTGAGCTGAAAGGTGTCTGCGTTTACCTGAAATGAAGTCGTGCTTGAAGGAAGAGACAGAGCCTGGTATTTAAACCCGTTTCTGAAGGGAAACACACGGCACAGTTCTCATCCATGAAACACACTCTGCTTTAGAGTAAGAAGCACGCTCGTGCTTTCTAGAATCTCTAATACAAGGGGAAAAGTGAGTGTGCTCAGAACAAAAGAACTGTGTTTCCTACACACATGGACCATATCTAGTTCAACTCTGTTTCTGAAACTGACACAAACCACAGGTCCTCTAACATCCAATGCTTTTCAGTTAAGAGCGAGAAACGTGTGAGCTTTGTGAACAATGTAGCTTCGATTGAGCTGAAAAGTGACTGCGTTTACCTGAAACGAAGTCTTGCTTGAAGGAAGACATAGAGCCTGGCATTTAACTCCGATTCTGAAGGGAAACACACGGCACAGTTCTCATCCATGAAACACACTCTGCTTTAGAGCAAGAAGCACGCTCGTGCTTCCTAGAGTCTCTAATACAGAGGGAAACGTGAGTGTGCTCAGAACAAAAGAACTGTGTTTCCTACACACACGGACCATATCTAGTTCAACTCTGTTTCTGAAACTGATACAAACCACAGGTCCTCTAACATCCAATGCTTTTCAGTTAAGAGCGAGAAACGTGTGAGCATTTTCAACAATTTAGCTTCGTTTGAGGTGAAAAGTGATGCATTTACCTGAAACGAAGTCTTGCCTGTAGGAAGGCACAGAGCCTGGCATTTAACTCCGTTTCTGAAGGGCAACACACGGCACAGTTCTCATCCATGAAACTCAATCTGCTTTAGAGCAAGAAGCACGCTCTTGCTTTCTAGAGTCTCTAATAAAGAGGGAAACGTGAGTGTGCTCAGAACAAAAGAACGGTGTTTCCTACACACACGGACCATATCTAGTTCAACTCTGTTTCTGAAACTGATACAAACCACAGGTCGCCTAACATCCATTGCTTTTCAGTTAAGAGCGAGAAACATGTGAGCTTTGTGAACAATGTAGCTTCGTTTGAGCTGAAAAGCGACTGCGTTTACCTGAAACGAAGCCTTGCTTGAAGAAAGACACAGTCCTGGCATTGAACTCCGTTTCTGTGGGGAAACACATGGCACACTTCTCATCCATGAAACACACTCTGCTTTAGAGCAAGAAGCACGTTCTTGCTTTCTAGAGTCTCTAATACACAGGGAAACGTGAGTGTGCTCAGAACAAAAGAAGTGTGTTTCCTACACACACGGACCATATCTAGTTCAACTCTGTTTCTGAAACTGATACAAACCACAGGTCCTCTAACATCCAATGCTTTTCAGTTAAGAGCGAGAAACGTGTGAGCTTCGTGAACAATGTAGCTTCATTGGAGATGAAAAGTGACTGCGTTTACCTAAAACGAAGTCTTGCTTGTAGGAAGACACACGCCTGGCATTTAACTCCGTTTCTGAAGGGAAACACACGGCACAGTTCTCATCCATGAAACACACTCTGCTTTAGAGCAAGAAGCACACTCTTGCTTTCTAGAGTCTCTAATACAGAGGGAAACGTGAGTGTGCTCAGAACAAAAGAACTGTGTTTCCTACACTCATGGACCATATCTAGTTCAACTCTGTTTCTGAAACTGATACAAACCACAAGTCCTCTAACATCCAATTCTTTTCAGTTAAGAGCGAGAAACGTGTGAGCTTTGTGAACAATGTAGCTTCTTTGAGCTGAAAAGCGACTGCGTTTACCTGAAATGAAGCCTTGCTTGACCAAAGACACAGTCCTGGCATTTAACTCCGTTTCTGAAGGGAAACACACGGCACAGTTCTCATCCATGAAACACAATCTGCTTTACAGCAAGAAGCACGCTCTTGCTTTCTAGAGTCTCTAATACAGAGGGAAACGTGAGTGTGCTCAGAACAAAAGAACTGTGTTTCCTACACACACGGACCATATCTAGTTCAACTCTGTTTCTGAAACTGATACAAACCACAGGTCCTCTAACATCCAATGCTTTTCAGTTAAGAGCGAGAAACGTGTGAGCATTTTCAACAATTTAGCTTCGTTTGAGGTGAAAAGTGATGCATTTACCTGAAACGAAGTCTTGCCTGTAGGAAGGCACAGAGCCTAGCATTTAACTCCGTTTCTGAAGGGCAACACACGGCACAGTTCTCATCCATGAAACTCAATCTGCTTTAGAGCAAGAAGCACGCTCTTGCTTTCTAGAGTCTCTAATAAAGAGGGAAACGTGAGTGTGCTCAGAACAAAAGAACGGTGTTTCCTACACACACGGACCATATCTAGTTCAACTCTGTTTCTGAAACTGATACAAACCACAGGTCCTCTAAATCCAATGCTTTTCAGTTAAGAGCGAGAAACGTGTCAGCTTTGTGAACAATGTAGCTTCGTTTGAGCTGAAAAGTGACTGCGTTTACCTGAAACGAAATCTTGCTTGTAGGAAGACACACGCCTGGCATTTAACACCGTTTCTGAAGGGAAACACAAGGCACAGTTCTCATCCATGAAACACACTGTGCTTTAGAGCAAGAAGCACGCTCGTGCTTCCTAGAGTCTCTAATACAGAGGGAAACGTGAGTGTGCTCAGAACAAAAGAACTGTGTTTCCTACACACACGGACCATATCTAGTTCAACTCTGTTTCTGAAACTGATACAAACCACAGGTCCTCTAACATCCAATGCTTTTCAGTTAAGAGCGAGAAACGTGTGAGCATTTTCAACAATTTAGCTTCGTTTGAGGTGAAAAGTGATGCATTTACCTGAAACGAAGTCTTGCCTGTAGGAAGGCACAGAGCCTGGCATTTAACTCCGTTTCTGAAGGGCAACACACGGCACAGTTCTCATCCATGAAACTCAATCTGCTTTAGAGCAAGAAGCACGCTCTTGCTTTCTAGAGTCTCTAATAAAGAGGGAAACGTGAGTGTGCTCAGAACAAAAGAACGGTGTTTCCTACACACACGGACCATATCTAGTTCAACTCTGTTTCTGAAACTGATACAAACCACAGGTCGCCTAACATCCAATGCTTTTCAGTTAAGAGCGAGAAACATGTGAGCTTTGTGAACAATGTAGCTTCGTTTGAGCTGAAAAGCGACTGCGTTTACCTGAAACGAAGCCTTGCTTGAAGAAAGACACAGTCCTGGCATTGAACTCCGTTTCTGTGGGGAAACACATGGCACACTTCTCATCCATGAAACACACTCTGCTTTAGAGCAAGAAGCACGCTCTTGCTTTCTAGAGTCTCTAATACAGAGGGAAACGTGAGTGTGCTCAGAACAAAAGAACTGTGTTTCCAACACACACGGACCATATCTAGTTCAACTCTGTTTCTGAAACTGATACAAACCACAGGTCCTCTAAATCCAATGCTTTTCAGTTAAGAGCGAGAAACGTGTCAGCTTTGTGAACAATGTAGCTTCGTTTGAGCTGAAAAGTGACTGCGTTTACCTGAAACGAAATCTTGCTTGTAGGAAGACACACGCCTGGCATTTAACACCGTTTCTGAAGGGAAACACAAGGCACAGTTCTCATCCATGAAACACACTGTGCTTTAGAGCAAGAAGCACGCTCTTGCTTTCTAGAGTCTCTAATACAGAGGGAAACGTGAGTGTGCTCAGAACAAAAGAACTGTGTTTCCTACACACACGGACCATATCTAGTTCAACTCTGTTTCTGAAACTGATACAAACCACAGGTCGTCTAACATCCAATGCTTTTCAGTTAAGAGCGAGAAACGTGTGAGCTTCCTGAACAATGTAGCTTCGTTTGAGGTGAAAAGTGACTGCGTTTACCTGAAACGAAGTCTTGCTTGTAGGAAGACACACGCCTGGCATTTAACTCCGTTTCTGAAGGGAAACACACGGCACAGTTCTCATCCATGAAACACACTCTGCTTTAGAGCAAGAAGCACGCTCTTGCTTTCTAGAGTCTCTAATACAGAGGGAAACGTGAGTATGCTAAGAACAAAAGAACTGTGTTTCCTACACACACGGACCATATCTAGTTCATCTCTGTTTCTAAGACTGATACAAACCACAGGTCGTCTAACATCCAATGCTTTTCAATTAAGAGTGAGAAACGTGTGAGCTTCGTGAACAAGGTAGATTCGTTTGAGCTGAAAGGTGTCTGCGTTTACCTGAAATGAAGTCGTGCTTGAAGGAAGAGACAGAGCCTGGTATTTAAACCCGTTTCTGAAGGGAAACACACGGCACAGTTCTCATCCATGAAACACACTCTGCTTTAGAGTAAGAAGCACGCTCGTGCTTTCTAGAATCTCTAATACAAGGGGAAAAGTGAGTGTGCTCAGAACAAAAGAACTGTGTTTCCTACACACATGGACCATATCTAGTTCAACTCTGTTTCTGAAACTGACACAAACCACAGGTCCTCTAACATCCAATGCTTTTCAGTTAAGAGCGAAAAACGTGTGAGCTTTGTGAACAATGTAGCTTCGATTGAGCTGAAAAGTGACTGCGTTTACCTGAAACGAAGTCTTGCTTGAAGGAAGACATAGAGCCTGGCATTTAACTCCGATTCTGAAGGGAAACACACGGCACAGTTCTCATCCATGAAACACACTCTGCTTTAGAGCAAGAAGCACGCTCGTGCTTCCTAGAGTCTCTAATACAGAGGGAAACGTGAGTGTGCTCAGAACAAAAGAACTGTGTTTCCTACACACACGGACCATATCTAGTTCAACTCTGTTTCTGAAACTGATACAAACCACAGGTCCTCTAACATCCAATGCTTTTCAGTTAAGAGCGAGAAACGTGTGAGCTTCATGAACAATGTAGCTTCGTTTGAGCTGAAAAGCGACTGCGTTTACCTGAAACGAAGCCTTGCTTGAAGAAAGACACAGTCCTGGCATTGAACTCCGTTTCTGTGGGGAAACACATGGCACACTTCTCATCCATGAAACACACTCTGCTTTAGAGCAAGAAGCACGCTCTTGCTTTCTAGAGTCTCTAATACAGAGGGAAACGTGAGTGTGCTCAGAACAGAAGAACTGTGTTTCCTACACACACGGACCATATCTAGTTCAACTCTGTTTCTGAAACTGATACAAACTAAGGTCGTCTAACATCCAATGCTTTTCACTTAAGAGCGAGAAATGTGTGAGCTTCATGAACAAGGTAGAATCGTTTGAGATGAAAGGTGTCTGCGTTTACCTGAAATGAAGTCTTGCTTGAAGGAAGACACAGAGCCTGGTATTTAAACCCATTTCTGAAGGGAAACACACAGCACAGTTCTCATCCATGAAACACACTCTGCTTTAGAGAAAGAAGCACGCTCTTGCTTTCTAGAGTCTCTAATACAGAGGGAAACGTGAGTGTGCTCCGAACAAAAGAACTGTGTTTCCAACACACACGGGCCATATCTAGTTCATCTCTGTTTCTAAAACTGATAAAAAACCACAGGTCGTCTAACATCCAATGCTTTTCAGTTAAGAGTGAGAAACGTGTGAGCTTCGTGAACAAGGTAGATTCGTTTGAGCTGAAAGGTGTCTGCGTTTACCTGAAATGAAGTCGTGCTTGAAGGAAGAGACAGAGCCTGGTATTTAAACCCGTTTCTGAAGGGAAACACACGGCACAGTTCTCATCCATGAAACACACTCTGCTTTAGAGTAAGAAGCACGCTCGTGCTTTCTAGAATCTCTAATACAGGGGGAAAAGTGAGTGTGCTCAGAACAAAAGAACTGTGTTTCCTACACACATGGACCATATCTAGTTCAACTCTGTTTCTGAAACTGACACAAACCACAGGTCCTCTAACATCCAATGCTTTTCAGTTAAGAGCGAGAAACGTGTGAGCTTTGTGAACAATGTAGCTTCGATTGAGCTGAAAAGTGACTGCGTTTACCTGAAAAGAAGTCTTGCTTGAAGGAAGACATAGAGCATGGCATTTAACTCCGTTTCTGAAGGAAAACTCACGGCACAGTTCTCATCCATGAAACACACTCTGCTTTAGAGCAAGAAGCACGCTCTTGCTTTCTAGAGTCTCTAATACAGAGGGAAACGTGAGTGTGCTCAGAACAAAATAACTGTGTTTCCAACACACACGGACCATATCTAGTTCAACTCTGTTTCTGAAACTGATACAAACCACAGGTCCTCTAAATCCAATGCTTTTCAGTTAAGAGCGAGAAACGTGTCAGCTTTGTGAACAATGTAGCTTCGTTTGAGCTGAAAAGTGACTGCGTTTACCTGAAACGAAATCTTGCTTGTAGGAAGACACACGCCTGGCATTTAACACCGTTTCTGAAGGGAAACACAAGGCACAGTTCTCATCCATGAAACACACTGTGCTTTAGAGCAAGAAGCACGCTCTTGCTTTCTAGAGTCTCTAATACAGAGGGAAACGTGAGTGTGCTCAGAACAAAAGAACTGTGTTTCCTACACACACGGACCATATCTAGTTCAACTCTGTTTCTGAAACTGATACAAACCACAGGTCGTCTAACATCCAATGCTTTTCAGTTAAGAGCTAGAAACGTGTGAGCTTCCTGAACAATGTAGCTTCGTTTGAGGTGAAAAGTGACTGCGTTTACCTGAAACGAAGTCTTGCTTGTAGGAAGACACACGCCTGGCATTTAACTCCGTTTCTGAAGGGAAACACACGGCACAGTTCTCATCCATGAAACACACTCTGCTTTAGAGCAAGAAGCACGCTCTTGCTTTCTAGAGTCTCTAATACAGAGGGAAACGTGAGTATGCTAAGAACAAAAGAACTGTGTTTCCTACACACATGGACCATATCTAGTTCAACTCTGTTTCTGAAACTGATACAAACCACAGGTCCTCTAACATCCAATGCTTTTCAGTTAAGAGCGAGAAGCGTGTGAGCATTTTCAACAATTTAGCTTCGTTTGAGGTGAAAAGTGATGCATTTACCTGAAACGAAGTCTTGCCTGTAGGAAGGCACAGAGCCTAGCATTTAACTCCGTTTCTGAAGGGCAACACACGGCACAGTTCTCATCCATGAAACTCAATCTGCTTTAGAGCAAGAAGCACGCTCTTGCTTTCTAGAGTCTCTAATAAAGAGGGAAACGTGAGTGTGCTCAGAACAAAAGAATGGTGTTTCCTACACACACGGACCATATCTAGTTCAACTCTGTTTCTGAAACTGATACAAACCACAGGTCGCCTAACATCCAATGCTTTTCAGTTAAGAGCGAGAAACATGTGAGCTTTGTGAACAATGTAGCTTCGTTTGTGCTGAAAAGCGACTGCGTTTACCTGAAACGAAGCCTTGCTTGAAGAAAGACACAGTCCTGGCATTGAACTCCGTTTCTGTGGGGAAACACATGGCACACTTCTCATCCATGAAACACACTCTGCTTTAGAGCAAGAAGCACGCTCTTGCTTTCTAGAGTCTCTAATACAGAGGGAAACGTGAGTGTGCTCAGAACAAAAGAACTGTGTTTCCAACACACACGGACCATATCTAGTTCAACTCTGTTTCTGAAACTGATACAAACCACAGGTCCTCTAAATCCAATGCTTTTCAGTTAAGAGCGAGAAACGTGTCAGCTTTGTGAACAATGTAGCTTCGTTTGAGCTGAAAAGTGACTGCGTTTACCTGAAACGAAATCTTGCTTGTAGGAAGACACACGCCTGGCATTTAACACCGTTTCTGAAGGGAAACACAAGGCACAGTTCTCATCCATGAAACACAATCTGCTTTAGAGCAAGAAGCACGCTCGTGCTTCCTAGAGTCTCTAATACAGAGGGAAACGTGAGTGTGCTCAGAACAAAAGAACTGTGTTTCCTACACACACGGACCATATCTAGTTCAACTCTGTTTCTGAAACTGATACAAACCACAGGTCCTCTAACATCCAATGCTTTTCAGTTAAGAGCGAGAAACGTGTGAGCATTTTCAACAATTTAGCTTCGTTTGAGGTGAAAAGTGATGCATTTACCTGAAACGAAGTCTTGCCTGTAGGAAGGCACAGAGCCTGGCATTTAACTCCGTTTCTGAAGGGCAACACACGGCACAGTTCTCATCCATGAAACTCAATCTGCTTTAGAGCAAGAAGCACGCTCTTGCTTTCTAGAGTCTCTAATAAAGAGGGAAACGTGAGTGTGCTCAGAACAAAAGAACGGTGTTTCCTACACACACGGACCATATCTAGTTCAACTCTGTTTCTGAAACTGATACAAACCACAGGTCGCCTAACATCCAATGCTTTTCAGTTAAGAGCGAGAAACATGTGAGCTTTGTGAACAATGTAGCTTCGTTTGAGCTGAAAAGCGACTGCGTTTACCTGAAACGAAGCCTTGCTTGAAGAAAGACACAGTCCTGGCATTGAACTCCGTTTCTGTGGGGAAACACATGGCACACTTCTCATCCATGAAACACACTCTGCTTTAGAGCAAGAAGCACGCTCTTGCTTTCTAGAGTCTCTAATACAGAGGGAAACGTGAGTGTGCTCAGAACAAAAGAACTGTGTTTCCAACACACACGGACCATATCTAGTTCAACTCTGTTTCTGAAACTGATACAAACCACAGGTCCTCTAAATCCAATGCTTTTCAGTTAAGAGCGAGAAACGTGTCAGCTTTGTGAACAATGTAGCTTCGTTTGAGCTGAAAAGTGACTGCGTTTACCTGAAACGAAATCTTGCTTGTAGGAAGACACACGCCTGGCATTTAACACCGTTTCTGAAGGGAAACACAAGGCACAGTTCTCATCCATGAAACACACTGTGCTTTAGAGCAAGAAGCACGCTCTTGCTTTCTAGAGTCTCTAATACAGAGGGAAACGTGAGTGTGCTCAGAACAAAAGAACTGTGTTTCCTACACACACGGACCATATCTAGTTCAACTCTGTTTCTGAAACTGATACAAACCACAGGTCGTCTAACATCCAATGCTTTTCAGTTAAGAGCGAGAAACGTGTGAGCTTCCTGAACAATGTAGCTTCGTTTGAGGTGAAAAGTGACTGCGTTTACCTGAAACGAAGTCTTGCTTGTAGGAAGACACACGCCTGGCATTTAACTCCGTTTCTGAAGGGAAACACACGGCACAGTTCTCATCCATGAAACACACTCTGCTTTAGAGCAAGAAGCACGCTCTTGCTTTCTAGAGTCTCTAATACAGAGGGAAACGTGAGTATGCTAAGAACAAAAGAACTGTGTTTCCTACACACATGGACCATATCTAGTTCAACTCTGTTTCTGAAACTGATACAAACCACAGGTCCTCTAACATCCAATGCTTTTCAGTTAAGAGCGAGAAACGTGTGAGCTTTGTGAATGATGTAGCTTCGATTGAGCTGAAAAGTGACTGCGTTTACCTGAAACGAAGTCTTGCTTGAAGGAAGACATAGAGCCTGGCATTTAACTCCGATTCTGAAGGGAAACACACGGCACAGTTCTCATCCATGAAACACACTCTGCTTTAGTGCAAGAAGCACGCTCGTGCTTCCTAGAGTCTCTAATACAGAGGGAAACGTGAGTGTGCTCAGAACAAACGAACTGTTTTTCCAACACACACGGACCATATCTAGTTCATCTCTGTTTCTAAGACTGATACAAACCACAGGTCGTCTAACATCCAATGCTTTTCAATTAAGAGTGAGAAACGTGTGAGCTTCGTGAACAAGGTAGATTCGTTTGAGCTGAAAGGTGTCTGCGTTTACCTGAAATGAAGTCGTGCTTGAAGGAAGAGACAGAGCCTGGTATTTAAACCCGTTTCTGAAGGGAAACACACGGCACAGTTCTCATCCATGAAACACACTCTGCTTTAGAGTAAGAAGCACGCTCGTGCTTTCTAGAATCTCTAATACAAGGGGAAAAGTGAGTGTGCTCAGAACAAAAGAACTGTGTTTCCTACACACATGGACCATATCTCGTTCAACTCTGTTTCTGAAACTGACACAAACCACAGGTCCTCTAACATCCAATGCTTTTCAGTTAAGAGCGAGAAACGTGTGAGCTTTGTGAACAATGTAGCTTCGATTGAGCTGAAAAGTGACTGCGTTTACCTGAAACGAAGTCTTGCTTGAAGGAAGACATAGAGCCTGGCATTTAACTCCGATTCTGAAGGGAAACACACGGCACAGTTCTCATCCATGAAACACACTCTGCTTTAGAGCAAGAAGCACGCTCGTGCTTCCTAGAGTCTCTAATACAGAGGGAAACGTGAGTGTGCTCAGAACAAAAGAACTGTGTTTCCTACACACACGGACCATATCTAGTTCAACTCTGTTTCTGAAACTGACACAAACCACAGGTCCTCTAACATCCAATGCTTTTCAGTTAAGAGCGAGAAACGTGTGAGCTTCATGAACAATGTAGCTTCGTTTGAGCTGAAAAGCGACTGCGTTTACCTGAAACGAAGCCTTGCTTGAAGAAAGACACAGTCCTGGCATTGAACTCCGTTTCTGTGGGGAAACACATGGCACACTTCTCATCCATGAAACACACTCTGCTTTAGAGCAAGAAGCACGCTCTTGCTTTCTAGAGTCTCTAATACAGAGGGAAACGTGAGTGTGCTCAGAACAAAAGAACTGTGTTTCCTACACACATGGACCATATCTAGTTCAACTCTGTTTCTGAAACTGACACAAACCACAGGTCCTCTAACATCCAATGCTTTTCAGTTAAGAGCGAGAAACGTGTGAGCTTTGTGAACAATGTAGCTTCGATTGAGCTGAAAAGTGACTGCGTTTACCTGAAAAGAAGTCTTGCTTGAAGGAAGACATAGAGCATGGCATTTAACTCCGTTTCTGAAGGAAAACTCACGGCACAGTTCCCATCCATGAAACACACTCTGCTTTAGAGCAAGAAGCACGCTCTTGCTTTCTAGAGTCTCTAATACAGAGGGAAACGTGAGTGTGCTCAGAACAAAATAACTGTGTTTCCAACACACACGGACCATATCTAGTTCAACTCTGTTTCTGAAACTGATACAAACCACAGGTCCTCTAAATCCAATGCTTTTCAGTTAAGAGCGAGAAACGTGTCAGCTTTGTGAACAATGTAGCTTCGTTTGAGCTGAAAAGTGACTGCGTTTACCTGAAACGAAATCTTGCTTGTAGGAAGACACACGCCTGGCATTTAACACCGTTTCTGAAGGGAAACACAAGGCACAGTTCTCATCCATGAAACACACTGTGCTTTAGAGCAAGAAGCACGCTCTTGCTTTCTAGAGTCTCTAATACAGAGGGAAACGTGAGTGTGCTCAGAACAAAAGAACTGTGTTTCCTACACACACGGACCATATCTAGTTCAACTCTGTTTCTGAAACTGATACAAACCACAGGTCGTCTAACATCCAATGCTTTTCAGTTAAGAGCGAGAAACGTGTGAGCTTCCTGAACAATGTAGCTTCGTTTGAGGTGAAAAGTGACTGCGTTTACCTGAAACGAAGTCTTGCTTGTAGGAAGACACACGCCTGGCATTTAACTCCGTTTCTGAAGGGAAACACACGGCACAGTTCTCATCCATGAAACACACTCTGCTTTAGAGCAAGAAGCACGCTCTTGCTTTCTAGAGTCTCTAATACAGAGGGAAACGTGAGTATGCTAAGAACAAAAGAACTGTGTTTCCTACACACATGGACCATATCTAGTTCAACTCTGTTTCTGAAACTGATACAAACCACAGGTCCTCTAACATCCAATGCTTTTCAGTTAAGAGCGAGAAACGTGTGAGCTTTGTGAATGATGTAGCTTCGATTGAGCTGAAAAGTGACTGCGTTTACCTGAAACGAAGTCTTGCTTGAAGGAAGACATAGAGCCTGGCATTTAACTCCGATTCTGAAGGGAAACACACGGCACAGTTCTCATCCATGAAACACACTCTGCTTTAGTGCAAGAAGCACGCTCGTGCTTCCTAGAGTCTCTAATACAGAGGGAAACGTGAGTGTGCTCAGAACAAACGAACTGTTTTTCCAACACACACGGACCATATCTAGTTCATCTCTGTTTCTAAGACTGATACAAACCACAGGTCGTCTAACATCCAATGCTTTTCAATTAAGAGTGAGAAACGTGTGAGCTTCGTGAACAAGGTAGATTCGTTTGAGCTGAAAGGTGTCTGCGTTTACCTGAAATGAAGTCGTGCTTGAAGGAAGAGACAGAGCCTGGTATTTAAACCCGTTTCTGAAGGGAAACACACGGCACAGTTCTCATCCATGAAACACACTCTGCTTTAGAGTAAGAAGCACGCTCGTGCTTTCTAGAATCTCTAATACAAGGGGAAAAGTGAGTGTGCTCAGAACAAAAGAACTGTGTTTCCTACACACATGGACCATATCTAGTTCAACTCTGTTTCTGAAACTGACACAAACCACAGGTCCTCTAACATCCAATGCTTTTCAGTTAAGAGCGAGAAACGTGTGAGCTTTGTGAACAATGTAGCTTCGATTGAGCTGAAAAGTGACTGCGTTTACCTGAAACGAAGTCTTGCTTGAAGGAAGACATAGAGCCTGGCATTTAACTCCGATTCTGAAGGGAAACACACGGCACAGTTCTCATCCATGAAACACACTCTGCTTTAGAGCAAGAAGCACGCTCGTGCTTCCTAGAGTCTCTAATACAGAGGGAAACGTGAGTGTGCTCAGAACAAAAGAACTGTGTTTCCTACACACACGGACCATATCTAGTTCAACTCTGTTTCTGAAACTGATACAAACCACAGGTCCTCTAACATCCAATGCTTTTCAGTTAAGAGCGAGAAACGTGTGAGCTTCATGAACAATGTAGCTTCGTTTGAGCTGAAAAGCGACTGCGTTTACCTGAAACGAAGCCTTGCTTGAAGAAAGACACAGTCCTGGCATTGAACTCCGTTTCTGTGGGGAAACACATGGCACACTTCTCATCCATGAAACACACTCTGCTTTAGAGCAAGAAGCACGCTCTTGCTTTCTAGAGTCTCTAATACAGAGGGAAACGTGAGTGTGCTCAGAACAAAAGAACTGTGTTTCCTACACACATGGACCATATCTAGTTCAACTCTGCTTCTGAAACTGACACAAACCACAGGTCCTCTAACATCCAATGCTTTTCAGTTAAGAGCGAGAAACGTGTGAGCTTTGTGAACAATGTAGCTTCGATTGAGCTGAAAAGTGACTGCGTTTACCTGAAAAGAAGTCTTGCTTAAAGGAAGACATAGAGCATGGCATTTAACTCCGTTTCTGAAGGAAAACTCACGGCACAGTTCTCATCCATGAAACACACTCTGCTTTAGAGCAAGAAGCACGCTCTTGCTTTCTAGAGTCTCTAATACAGAGGGAAACGTGAGTGTGCTCAGAACAAAATAACTGTGTTTCCAACACACACGGACCATATCTAGTTCAACTCTGTTTCTGAAACTGATACAAACCACAGGTCCTCTAAATCCAATGCTTTTCAGTTAAGAGCGAGAAACGTGTCAGCTTTGTGAACAATGTAGCTTCGTTTGAGCTGAAAAGTGACTGCGTTTACCTGAAACGAAATCTTGCTTGTAGGAAGACACACGCCTGGCATTTAACACCGTTTCTGAAGGGAAACACAAGGCACAGTTCTCATCCA
This sequence comes from Onychomys leucogaster, assembly GCA_949786385.1. Classification (NCBI taxonomy): domain Eukaryota; kingdom Metazoa; phylum Chordata; class Mammalia; order Rodentia; family Cricetidae; genus Onychomys; species Onychomys leucogaster. The sequence continues at coordinate 377,199 of CATKUP010000088.1, forward strand.
TGAAACACACTGTGTTTTAGAGCAAGAAGCACGCTCTTGCTTTCTAGAGTCTCTAATACAGAGGGAAACGTGAGTGTGCTCAGAACAAAAGAACTGAGTTTCCTACACACACGGACCATATCTAGTTCAACTCTGTTTCTGAAACTGATACAAACCACAGGTCGTCTAACATCCAATGCTTTTCAGTTAAGAGCGAGAAACGTGTGAGCTTCCTGAACAATGTAGCTTCGTTTGAGGTGAAAAGTGACTGCGTTTACCTGAAACGAAGTCTTGCTTGTAGGAAGACACACGCCTGGCATTTAACTCCGTTTCTGAAGGGAAACACACGGCACAGTTCTCATCCATGAAACACACTCTGCTTTAGAGCAAGAAGCACGCTCTTGCTTTCTAGAGTCTCTAATACAGAGGGAAACGTGAGTATGCTAAGAACAAAAGAACTGTGTTTCCTACACACATGGACCATATCTAGTTCAACTCTGTTTCTGAAACTGATACAAACCACAGGTCCTCTAACATCCAATGCTTTTCAGTTAAGAGCGAGAAACATGTGAGCTTTGTGAATGATGTAGCTTCGATTGAGCTGAAAAGTGACTGCGTTTACCTGAAACGAAGTCTTGCTTGAAGGAAGACATAGAGCCTGGCATTTAACTCCGATTCTGAAGGGAAACACACGGCACAGTTCTCATCCATGAAACACACTCTGCTTTAGTGCAAGAAGCACGCTCGTGCTTCCTAGAGTCTCTAATACAGAGGGAAACGTGAGTGTGCTCAGAACAAACGAACTGTTTTTCCAACACACACGGACCATATCTAGTTCATCTCTGTTTCTAAGACTGATACAAACCACAGGTCGTCTAACATCCAATGCTTTTCAATTAAGAGTGAGAAAAGTGTGAGCTTCGTGAACAAGGTAGATTCGTTTGAGCTGAAAGGTGTCTGCGTTTACCTGAAATGAAGTCGTGCTTGAAGGAAGAGACAGAGCCTTGTATTTTAACCCGTTTCTGAAGGGAAACACACGGCACAGTTCTCATCCATGAAACACACTCTGCTTTAGAGTAAGAAGCACGCTCGTGCTTTCTAGAATCTCTAATACAGGGGGAAAAGTGAGTGTGCTCAGAACAAATGAACTGTGTTTCCTACACACATGGACCATATCTAGTTCAACTCTGTTTCTGAAACTGACACAAACCACAGGTCCTCTAACATCCAATGCTTTTCAGTTAAGAGCGAGAAACGTGTGAGCTTTGTGAACAATGTAGCTTCGATTGAGCTGAAAAGTGACTGCGTTTACCTGAAAAGAAGTCTTGCTTGAAGGAAGACATAGAGCATGGCATTTAACTCCGTTTCTGAAGGAAAACTCACGGCACAGTTCTCATCCATGAAACACACTCTGCTTTAGAGCAAGAAGCACGCTCTTGCTTTCTAGAGTCTCTAATACAGAGGGAAACGTGAGTGTGCTCAGAACAAAATAACTGTGTTTCCAACACACACGGACCATATCTAGTTCAACTCTGTTTCTGAAACTGATACAAACCACAGGTCCTCTAAATCCAATGCTTTTCAGTTAAGAGCGAGAAACGTGTCAGCTTTGTGAACAATGTAGCTTCGTTTGAGCTGAAAAGTGACTGCGTTTACCTGAAACGAAATCTTGCTTGTAGGAAGACACACGCCTGGCATTTAACACCGTTTCTGAAGGGAAACACAAGGCACAGTTCTCATCCATGAAACACACTGTGCTTTAGAGCAAGAAGCACGCTCTTGCTTTCTAGAGTCTCTAATACAGAGGGAAACGTGAGTGTGCTCAGAACAAAAGAACTGTGTTTCCTACACACACGGACCATATCTAGTTCAACTCTGTTTCTGAAACTGATACAAACCACAGGTCGTCTAACATCCAATGCTTTTCAGTTAAGAGCGAGAAACGTGTGAGCTTCCTGAACAATGTAGCTTCGTTTGAGGTGAAAAGTGACTGCGTTTACCTGAAACGAAGTCTTGCTTGTAGGAAGACACACGCCTGGCATTTAACTCCGTTTCTGAAGGGAAACACACGGCACAGTTCTCATCCATGAAACACACTCTGCTTTAGAGGAAGAAGCACGCTCTTGCTTTCTAGAGTCTCTAATACAGAGGGAAACGTGAGTATGCTAAGAACAAAAGAACTGTGTTTCCTACACACATGGACCATATCTAGTTCAACTCTGTTTCTGAAACTGATACAAACCACAGGTCCTCTAACATCCAATGCTTTTCAGTTAAGAGCGAGAAGCGTGTGAGCATTTTCAACAATTTAGCTTCGTTTGAGGTGAAAAGTGATGCATTTACCTGAAACGAAGTCTTGCCTGTAGGAAGGCACAGAGCCTAGCATTTAACTCCGTTTCTGAAGGGCAACACACGGCACAGTTCTCATCCATGAAACTCAATCTGCTTTAGAGCAAGAAGCACGCTCTTGCTTTCTAGAGTCTCTAATAAAGAGGGAAACGTGAGTGTGCTCAGAACAAAAGAACGGTGTTTCCTACACACACGGACCATATCTAGTTCAACTCTGTTTCTGAAACTGATACAAACCACAGGTCGCCTAACATCCAATGCTTTTCAGTTAAGAGCGAGAAACATGTGAGCTTTGTGAACAATGTAGCTTCGTTTGAGCTGAAAAGCGACTGCGTTTACCTGAAACGAAGCCTTGCTTGAAGAAAGACACAGTCCTGGCATTGAACTCCGTTTCTGTGGGGAAACACATGGCACACTTCTCATCCATGAAACACACTCTGCTTTAGAGCAAGAAGCACGCTCTTGCTTTCTAGAGTCTCTAATACAGAGGGAAACGTGAGTGTGCTCAGAACAAAAGAACTGTGTTTCCAACACACACGGACCATATCTAGTTCAACTCTGTTTCTGAAACTGATACAAACCACAGGTCCTCTAAATCCAATGCTTTTCAGTTAAGAGCGAGAAACGTGTCAGCTTTGTGAACAATGTAGCTTCGTTTGAGCTGAAAAGTGACTGCGTTTACCTGAAACGAAATCTTGCTTGTAGGAAGACACACGCCTGGCATTTAACACCGTTTCTGAAGGGAAACACAAGGCACAGTTCTCATCCATGAAACACACTGTGCTTTAGAGCAAGAAGCACGCTCGTGCTTCCTAGAGTCTCTAATACAGAGGGAAACGTGAGTGTGCTCAGAACAAAAGAACTGTGTTTCCTACACACACGGACCATATCTAGTTCAACTCTGTTTCTGAAACTGATACAAACCACAGGTCCTCTAACATCCAATGCTTTTCAGTTAAGAGCGAGAAACGTGTGAGCATTTTCAACAATTTAGCTTCGTTTGAGGTGAAAAGTGATGCATTTACCTGAAACGAAGTCTTGCCTGTAGGAAGGCACAGAGCCTGGCATTTAACTCCGTTTCTGAAGGGCAACACACGGCACAGTTCTCATCCATGAAACTCAATCTGCTTTAGAGCAAGAAGCACGCTCTTGCTTTCTAGAGTCTCTAATACAGAGGGAAACGTGAGTGTGCTCAGAACAAAAGAACGGTGTTTCCTACACACACGGACCATATCTAGTTCAACTCTGTTTCTGAAACTGATACAAACCACAGGTCGCCTAACATCCAATGCTTTTCAGTTAAGAGCGAGAAACATGTGAGCTTTGTGAACAATGTAGCTTCGTTTGAGCTGAAAAGCGACTGCGTTTACCTGAAACGAAGCCTTGCTTGAAGAAAGACACAGTCCTGGCATTGAACTCCGTTTCTGTGGGGAAACACATGGCACACTTCTCATCCATGAAACACACTCTGCTTTAGAGCAAGAAGCACGCTCTTGCTTTCTAGAGTCTCTAATACAGAGGGAAACGTGAGTGTGCTCAGAACAAAAGAACTGTGTTTCCAACACACACGGACCATATCTAGTTCAACTCTGTTTCTGAAACTGATACAAACCACAGGTCCTCTAAATCCAAAGCTTTTCAGTTAAGAGCGAGAAACGTGTCAGCTTTGTGAACAATGTAGCTTCGTTTGAGCTGAAAAGTGACTGCGTTTACCTGAAACGAAATCTTGCTTGTAGGAAGACACACGCCTGGCATTTAACACCGTTTCTGAAGGGAAACACAAGGCACAGTTCTCATCCATGAAACACACTGTGCTTTAGAGCAAGAAGCACGCTCTTGCTTTCTAGAGTCTCTAATACAGAGGGAAACGTGAGTGTGCTCAGAACAAAAGAACTGTGTTTCCTACACACACGGACCATATCTAGTTCAACTCTGTTTCTGAAACTGATACAAACCACAGGTCGTCTAACATCCAATGCTTTTCAGTTAAGAGCGAGAAACGTGTGAGCTTCCTGAACAATGTAGCTTCGTTTGAGGTGAAAAGTGACTGCGTTTACCTGAAACGAAGTCTTGCTTGTAGGAAGACACACGCCTGGCATTTAACTCCGTTTCTGAAGGGAAACACACGGCACAGTTCTCATCCATGAAACACACTCTGCTTTAGAGCAAGAAGCACGCTCTTGCTTTCTAGAGTCTCTAATACAGAGGGAAACGTGAGTATGCTAAGAACAAAAGAACTGTGTTTCCTACACACATGGACCATATCTAGTTCAACTCTGTTTCTGAAACTGATACAAACCACAGGTCCTCTAACATCCAATGCTTTTCAGTTAAGAGCGAGAAACGTGTGAGCTTTGTGAATGATGTAGCTTCGATTGAGCTGAAAAGTGACTGCGTTTACCTGAAACGAAGTCTTGCTTGAAGGAAGACATAGAGCCTGGCATTTAACTCCGATTCTGAAGGGAAACACACGGCACAGTTCTCATCCATGAAACACACTCTGCTTTAGTGCAAGAAGCACGCTCGTGCTTCCTAGAGTCTCTAATACAGAGGGAAACGTGAGTGTGCTCAGAACAAACGAACTGTTTTTCCAACACACACGGACCATATCTAGTTCATCTCTGTTTCTAAGACTGATACAAACCACAGGTCGTCTAACATCCAATGCTTTTCAATTAAGAGTGAGAAACGTGTGAGCTTCGTGAACAAGGTAGATTCGTTTGAGCTGAAAGGTGTCTGCGTTTACCTGAAATGAAGTCGTGCTTGAAGGAAGAGACAGAGCCTGGTATTTAAACCCGTTTCTGAAGGGAAACACACGGCACAGTTCTCATCCATGAAACACACACTGCTTTAGAGTAAGAAGCACGCTCGTGCTTTCTAGAATCTCTAATACAAGGGGAAAAGTGAGTGTGCTCAGAACAAAAGAACTGTGTTTCCTACACACATGGACCATATCTAGTTCAACTCTGTTTCTGAAACTGACACAAACCACAGGTCCTCTAACATCCAATGCTTTTCAGTTAAGAGCGAGAAACGTGTGAGCTTTGTGAACAATGTAGCTTCGATTGAGCTGAAAAGTGACTGCGTTTACCTGAAACGAAGTCTTGCTTGAAGGAAGACATAGAGCCTGGCATTTAACTCCGATTCTGAAGGGAAACACACGGCACAGTTCTCATCCATGAAACACACTCTGCTTTAGAGCAAGAAGCACGCTCGTGCTTCCTAGAGTCTCTAATACAGAGGGAAACGTGAGTGTGCTCAGAACAAAAGAACTGTGTTTCCTACACACACGGACCATATCTAGTTCAACTCTGTTTCTGAAACTGATACAAACCACAGGTCCTCTAACATCCAATGCTTTTCAGTTAAGAGCGAGAAACGTGTGAGCATTTTCAACAATTTAGCTTCGTTTGAGGTGAAAAGTGATGCATTTACCTGAAACGAAGTCTTGCCTGTAGGAAGGCACAGAGCCTGGCATTTAACTCCGTTTCTGAAGGGCAACACACGGCACAGTTCTCATCCATGAAACTCAATCTGCTTTAGAGCAAGAAGCACGCTCTTGCTTTCTAGAGTCTCTAATAAAGAGGGAAACGTGAGTGTGCTCAGAACAAAAGAACGGTGTTTCCTACACACACGGACCATATCTAGTTCAACTCTGTTTCTGAAACTGATACAAACCACAGGTCGCCTAACATCCAATGCTTTTCAGTTAAGAGCGAGAAACATGTGAGCTTTGTGAACAATGTAGCTTCGTTTGAGCTGAAAAGCGACTGCGTTTACCTGAAACGAAGCCTTGCTTGAAGAAAGACACAGTCCTGGCATTGAACTCCGTTTCTGTGGGGAAACACATGGCACACTTCTCATCCATGAAACACACTCTGCTTTAGAGCAAGAAGCACGCTCTTGCTTTCTAGAGTCTCTAATACAGAGGGAAACGTGAGTGTGCTCAGAACAAAAGAACTGTGTTTCCAACACACACGGACCATATCTAGTTCAACTCTGTTTCTGAAACTGATACAAACCACAGGTCCTCTAAATCCAAAGCTTTTCAGTTAAGAGCGAGAAACGTGTCAGCTTTGTGAACAATGTAGCTTCGTTTGAGCTGAAAAGTGACTGCGTTTACCTGAAACGAAATCTTGCTTGTAGGAAGACACACGCCTGGCATTTAACACCGTTTCTGAAGGGAAACACAAGGCACAGTTCTCATCCATGAAACACACTGTGCTTTAGAGCAAGAAGCACGCTCTTGCTTTCTAGAGTCTCTAATACAGAGGGAAACGTGAGTGTGCTCAGAACAAAAGAACTGTGTTTCCTACACACACGGACCATATCTAGTTCAACTCTGTTTCTGAAACTGATACAAACCACAGGTCGTCTAACATCCAATGCTTTTCAGTTAAGAGCGAGAAACGTGTGAGCTTCCTGAACAATGTAGCTTCGTTTGAGGTGAAAAGTGACTGCGTTTACCTGAAACGAAGTCTTGCTTGTAGGAAGACACACGCCTGGCATTTAACTCCGTTTCTGAAGGGAAACACACGGCACAGTTCTCATCCATGAAACACACTCTGCTTTAGAGCAAGAAGCACGCTCTTGCTTTCTAGAGTCTCTAATACAGAGGGAAACGTGAGTATGCTAAGAACAAAAGAACTGTGTTTCCTACACACATGGACCATATCTAGTTCAACTCTGTTTCTGAAACTGATACAAACCACAGGTCCTCTAACATCCAATGCTTTTCAGTTAAGAGCGAGAAACGTGTGAGCTTTGTGAATGATGTAGCTTCGATTGAGCTGAAAAGTGACTGCGTTTACCTGAAACGAAGTCTTGCTTGAAGGAAGACATAGAGCCTGGCATTTAACTCCGATTCTGAAGGGAAACACACGGCACAGTTCTCATCCATGAAACACACTCTGCTTTAGTGCAAGAAGCACGCTCGTGCTTCCTAGAGTCTCTAATACAGAGGGAAACGTGAGTGTGCTCAGAACAAACGAACTGTTTTTCCAACACACACGGACCATATCTAGTTCATCTCTGTTTCTAAGACTGATACAAACCACAGGTCGTCTAACATCCAATGCTTTTCAATTAAGAGTGAGAAACGTGTGAGCTTCGTGAACAAGGTAGATTCGTTTGAGCTGAAAGGTGTCTGCGTTTACCTGAAATGAAGTCGTGCTTGAAGGAAGAGACAGAGCCTGGTATTTAAACCCGTTTCTGAAGGGAAACACACGGCACAGTTCTCATCCATGAAACACACTCTGCTTTAGAGTAAGAAGCACGCTCGTGCTTTCTAGAATCTCTAATACAAGGGGAAAAGTGAGTGTGCTCAGAACAAAAGAACTGTGTTTCCTACACACATGGACCATATCTAGTTCAACTCTGTTTCTGAAACTGACACAAACCACAGGTCCTCTAACATCCAATGCTTTTCAGTTAAGAGCGAGAAACGTGTGAGCTTTGTGAACAATGTAGCTTCGATTGAGCTGAAAAGTGACTGCGTTTACCTGAAACGAAGTCTTGCTTGAAGGAAGACATAGAGCCTGGCATTTAACTCCGATTCTGAAGGGAAACACACGGCACAGTTCTCATCCATGAAACACACTCTGCTTTAGAGCAAGAAGCACGCTCGTGCTTCCTAGAGTCTCTAATACAGAGGGAAACGTGAGTGTGCTCAGAACAAAAGAACTGTGTTTCCTACACACACGGACCATATCTAGTTCAACTCTGTTTCTGAAACTGATACAAACCACAGGTCCTCTAACATCCAATGCTTTTCAGTTAAGAGCGAGAAACGTGTGAGCTTCATGAACAATGTAGCTTCGTTTGAGCTGAAAAGCGACTGCGTTTACCTGAAACGAAGCCTTGCTTGAAGAAAGACACAGTCCTGGCATTGAACTCCGTTTCTGTGGGGAAACACATGGCACACTTCTCATCCATGAAACACACTCTGCTTTAGAGCAAGAAGCACGCTCTTGCTTTCTAGAGTCTCTAATACAGAGGGAAACGTGAGTGTGCTCAGAACAGAAGAACTGTGTTTCCTACACACATGGACCATATCTAGTTCAACTCTGTTTCTGAAACTGATACAAACTAAGGTCGTCTAACATCCAATGCTTTTCACTTAAGAGCGAGAAATGTGTGAGCTTCATGAACAAGGTAGAATCGTTTGAGATGAAAGGTGTCTGCGTTTACCTGAAATGAAGTCTTGCTTGAAGGAAGACACAGAGCCTGGTATTTAAACCCATTTCTGAAGGGAAACACACAGCACAGTTCTCATCCATGAAACACACTCTGCTTTAGAGAAAGAAGCACGCTCTTGCTTTCTAGAGTCTCTAATACACAGGGAAACGTGAGTGTGCTCCGAACAAAAGAACTGTGTTTCCAACACACACGGGCCATATCTAGTTCATCTCTGTTTCTAAAACTGATAAAAAACCACAGGTCGTCTAACATCCAATGCTTTTCAGTTAAGAGTGAGAAACGTGTGAGCTTCGTGAACAAGGTAGATTCGTTTGAGCTGAAAGGTGTCTGCGTTTACCTGAAATGAAGTCGTGCTTGAAGGAAGAGACAGAGCCTGGTATTTAAACCCGTTTCTGAAGGGAAACACACGGCACAGTTCTCATCCATGAAACACACTCTGCTTTAGAGTAAGAAGCACGCTCGTGCTTTCTAGAATCTCTAATACAGGGGGAAAAGTGAGTGTGCTCAGAACAAAAGAACTGTGTTTCCTACACACATGGACCATATCTAGTTCAACTCTGTTTCTGAAACTGACACAAAACACAGGTCCTCTAACATACAATGCTTTTCAGTTAAGAGCGAGAAACGTGTGAGCTTCCTCAACAATGTAGCTTCGATTGAGCTGAAAAGTGACTGCGTTTACCTGAAAAGATTGTCTTGCTTGAAGGAAGACATAGAGCATGGCATTTAACTCCGTTTCTGAAGGAAAACTCACGGCACAGTTCTCATCCATGAAACACACTCTGCTTTAGAGCAAGAAGCACTCTCTTGCTTTCTAGAGTCTCTAATACAGAGGGAAACGTGAGTGTGCTCAGAACAAAATAACTGTGTTTCCAACACACACGGACCATATCTAGTTCAACTCTGTTTCTGAAACTGATACAAACCACAGGTCCTCTAAATCCAATGCTTTTCAGTTAAGAGCGAGAAACGTGTCAGCTTTGTGAACAATGTAGCTTCGTTTGAGCTGAAAAGTGACTGCGTTTACCTGAAACGAAATCTTGCTTGTAGGAAGACACACGCCTGGCATTTAACACCGTTTCTGAAGGGAAACACAAGGCACAGTTCTCATCCATGAAACACACTCTGCTTTAGAGCAAGAAGCACGCTCTTGCTTTCTAGAGTCTCTAATACAGAGGGAAACGTGAGTGTGCTCAGAACAAAAGAACTGTGTTTCCTACACACACGGACCATATCTAGTTCAACTCTGTTTCTGAAACTGATACAAACCACAGGTCGTCTAACATCCAATGCTTTTCAGTTAAGAGCGAGAAACGTGTGAGCTTCCTGAACAATGTAGCTTCGTTTGAGGTGAAAAGTGACTGCGTTTACCTGAAACGAAGTCTTGCTTGTAGGAAGACACACGCCTGGCATTTAACTCCGTTTCTGAAGGGAAACACACGGCACAGTTCTCATCCATGAAACACACTCTGCTTTAGAGCAAGAAGCACGCTCTTGCTTTCTAGAGTCTCTAATACAGAGGGAAACGTGAGTATGCTAAGAACAAAAGAACTGTGTTTCCTACACACATGGACCATATCTAGTTCAACTCTGTTTCTGAAACTGATACAAACCACAGGTCCTCTAACATCCAATGCTTTTCAGTTAAGAGCGAGAAACGTGTGAGCTTTGTGAATGATGTAGCTTCGATTGAGCTGAAAAGTGACTGCGTTTACCTGAAACGAAGTCTTGCTTGAAGGAAGACATAGAGCCTGGCATTTAACTCCGATTCTGAAGGGAAACACACGGCACAGTTCTCATCCATGAAACACACTCTGCTTTAGTGCAAGAAGCACGCTCGTGCTTCCTAGAGTCTCTAATACAGAGGGAAACGTGAGTGTGCTCAGAACAAACGAACTGTTTTTCCAACACACACGGACCATATCTAGTTCATCTCTGTTTCTAAGACTGATACAAACCACAGGTCGTCTAACATCCAATGCTTTTCAATTAAGAGTGAGAAACGTGTGAGCTTCGTGAACAAGGTAGATTCGTTTGAGCTGAAAGGTGTCTGCGTTTACCTGAAATGAAGTCGTGCTTGAAGGAAGAGACAGAGCCTGGTATTTAAACCCGTTTCTGAAGGGAAACACACGGCACAGTTCTCATCCATGAAACACACTCTGCTTTAGAGTAAGAAGCACGCTCGTGCTTTCTAGAATCTCTAATACAAGGGGAAAAGTGAGTGTGCTCAGAACAAAAGAACTGTGTTTCCTACACACATGGACCATATCTAGTTCAACTCTGTTTCTGAAACTGACACAAACCACAGGTCCTCTAACATCCAATGCTTTTCAGTTAAGAGCGAGAAACGTGTGAGCTTTGTGAACAATGTAGCTTCGATTGAGCTGAAAAGTGACTGCGTTTACCTGAAACGAAGTCTTGCTTGAAGGAAGACATAGAGCCTGGCATTTAACTCCGATTCTGAAGGGAAACACACGGCACAGTTCTCATCCATGAAACACTCTCTGCTTTAGAGCAAGAAGCACGCTCGTGCTTCCTAGAGTCTCTAATACAGAGGGAAACGTGAGTGTGCTCAGAACAAAAGAACTGTGTTTCCTACACACACGGACCATATCTAGTTCAACTCTGTTTCTGAAACTGATACAAACCACAGGTCCTCTAACATCCAATGCTTTTCAGTTAAGAGCGAGAAACGTGTGAGCATTTTTAACAATTTAGCTTCGTTTGAGGTGAAAAGTGATGCAATTACCTGAAACGAAGTCTTGCCTGTAGGAAGGCACAGAGCCTGGCATTTAACTCCGTTTCTGAAGGGCAACACACGGCACAGTTCTCATCCATGAAACTCAATCTGCTTTAGAGCAAGAAGCACGCTCTTGCTTTCTAGAGTCTCTAATAAAGAGGGAAACGTGAGTGTGCTCAGAACAAAAGAACGGTGTTTCCTACACACACGGACCATATCTAGTTCAACTCTGTTTCTGAAACTGATACAAACCACAGGTCGCCTAACATCCAATGCTTTTCAGTTAAGAGCGAGAAACATGTGAGCTTTGTGAACAATGTAGCTTCGTTTGAGCTGAAAAGCGACTGCGTTTACCTGAAACGAAGCCTTGCTTGAAGAAAGACACAGTCCTGGCATTGAACTCCGTTTCTGTGGGGAAACACATGGCACACTTCTCATCCATGAAACACAGTCTGCTTTAGAGCAAGAAGCACGCTCTTGCTTTCTAGAGTCTCTAATACAGAGGGAAACGTGAGTGTGCTCAGAACAAAAGAACTGTGTTTCCAACACACACGGACCATATCTAGTTCAACTCTGTTTCTGAAACTGATACAAACCACAGGTCCTCTAAATCCAATGCTTTTCAGTTAAGAGCGAGAAACGTGTCAGCTTTGTGAACAATGTAGCTTCGTTTGAGCTGAAAAGTGACTGCGTTTACCTGAAACGAAATCTTGCTTGTAGGAAGACACACGCCTGGCATTTAACACCGTTTCTGAAGGGAAACACAAGGCACAGTTCTCATCCATGAAACACACTGTGCTTTAGAGCAAGAAGCACGCTCTTGCTTTCTAGAGTCTCTAATACAGAGGGAAACGTGAGTGTGCTCAGAACAAAAGAACTGTGTTTCCTACACACACGGACCATATCTAGTTCAACTCTGTTTCTGAAACTGATACAAACCACAGGTCGTCTAACATCCAATGCTTTTCAGTTAAGAGCGAGAAACGTGTGAGCTTCCTGAACAATGTAGCTTCGTTTGAGGTGAAAAGTGACTGCGTTTACCTGAAACGAAGTCTTGCTTGTAGGAAGACACACGCCTGGCATTTAACTCCGTTTCTGAAGGGAAACACACGGCACAGTTCTCATCCATGAAACACACTCTGCTTTAGAGCAAGAAGCACGCTCTTGCTTTCTAGAGTCTCTAATACAGAGGGAAACGTGAGTATGCTAAGAACAAAAGAACTGTGTTTCCTACACACATGGACCATATCTAGTTCAACTCTGTTTCTGAAACTGATACAAACCACAGGTCCTCTAACATCCAATGCTTTTCAGTTAAGAGCGAGAAACGTGTGAGCTTTGTGAATGATGTAGCTTCGATTGAGCTGAAAAGTGACTGCGTTTACCTGAAACGAAGTCTTGCTTGAAGGAAGACATAGAGCCTGGCATTTAACTCCGATTCTGAAGGGAAACACACGGCACAGTTCTCATCCATGAAACACACTCTGCTTTAGTGCAAGAAGCACGCTCGTGCTTCCTAGAGTCTCTAATACAGAGGGAAACGTGAGTGTGCTCAGAACAAACGAACTGTTTTTCCAACACACACGGACCATATCTAGTTCATCTCTGTTTCTAAGACTGATACAAACCACAGGTCGTCTAACATCCAATGCTTTTCAATTAAGAGTGAGAAACGTGTGAGCTTCGTGAACAACGTAGATTCGTTTGAGCTGAAAGGTGTCTGCGTTTACCTGAAATGAAGTCGTGCTTGAAGGAAGAGACAGAGCCTGGTATTTAAACCCGTTTCTGAAGGGAAACACACGGCACAGTTCTCATCCATGAAACACACTCTGCTTTAGAGTAAGAAGCACGCTCGTGCTTTCTAGAATCTCTAATACAAGGGGAAAAGTGAGTGTGCTCAGAACAAAAGAACTGTGTTTCCTACACACATGGACCATATCTAGTTCAACTCTGTTTCTGAAACTGACACAAACCACAGGTCCTCTAACATCCAATGCTTTTCAGTTAAGAGCGAGAAACGTGTGAGCTTTGTGAACAATGTAGCTTCAATTGAGCTGAAAAGTGACTGCGTTTACCTGAAACGAAGTCTTGCTTGAAGGAAGACATAGAGCCTGGCATTTAACTCCGATTCTGAAGGGAAACACACGGCACAGTTCTCATCCATGAAACACACTCTGCTTTAGAGCAAGAAGCACGCTCGTGCTTCCTAGAGTCTCTAATACAGAGGGAAACGTGAGTGTGCTCAGAACAAAAGAACTGTGTTTCCTACACACACAGACCATATCTAGTTCAACTCTGTTTCTGAAACTGATACAAACCACAGGTCCTCTAACATCCAATGCTTTTCAGTTAAGAGCGAGAATCGTGTGAGCATTTTCAACAATTTAGCTTCGTTTGAGGTGAAAAGTGATGCATTTACCTGAAACGAAGTCTTGCCTGTAGGAAGGCACAGAGCCTGGCATTTAACTCCGTTTCTGAAGGGCAACACACGGCACAGTTCTCATCCATGAAACTCAATCTGCTTTAGAGCAAGAAGCACGCTCTTGCTTTCTAGAGTCTCTAATACAGAGGGAAACGTGAGTGTGCTCAGAACAAAAGAACTGTGTTTCCTACACACACGGACCATATCTAGTTCAACTCTGTTTCTGAAACTGATACAAACCACAGGTCGTCTAACATCCAATGCTTTTCAGTTAAGAGCGAGAAACGTGTGAGCTTCCTGAACAATGTAGCTTCGTTTGAGGTGAAAAGTGACTGCGTTTACCTGAAACGAAGTCTTGCTTGTAGGAAGACACACGCCTGGCATTTAACTCCGTTTCTGAAGGGAAACACACGGCACAGTTCTCATCCATGAAACACACTCTGCTTTAGAGCAAGAAGCACGCTCTTGCTTTCTAGAGTCTCTAATACAGAGGGAAACGTGAGTATGCTAAGAACAAAAGAACTGTGTTTCCTACACACATGGACCATATCTAGTTCAACTCTGTTTCTGAAACTGATACAAACCACAGGTCCTCTAACATCCAATGCTTTTCAGTTAAGAGCGAGAAACGTGTGAGCTTTGTGAATGATGTAGCTTCGATTGAGCTGAAAAGTGACTGCGTTTACCTGAAACGAAGTCTTGCTTGAAGGAAGACATAGAGCCTGGCATTTAACTCCGATTCTGAAGGGAAACACACGGCACAGTTCTCATCCATGAAACACACTCTGCTTTAGTGCAAGAAGCACGCTCGTGCTTCCTAGAGTCTCTAATACAGAGGGAAACGTGAGTGTGCTCAGAACAAACGAACTGTTTTTCCAACACACACGGACCATATCTAGTTCATCTCTGTTTCTAAGACTGATACAAACCACAGGTCGTCTAACATCCAATGCTTTTCAATTAAGAGTGAGAAACGTGTGAGCTTCGTGAACAACGTAGATTCGTTTGAGCTGAAAGGTGTCTGCGTTTACCTGAAATGAAGTCGTGCTTGAAGGAAGAGACAGAGCCTGGTATTTAAACCCGTTTCTGAAGGGAAACACACGGCACAGTTCTCATCCATGAAACACACTCTGCTTTAGAGTAAGAAGCACGCTCGTGCTTTCTAGAATCTCTAATACAAGGGGAAAAGTGAGTGTGCTCAGAACAAAAGAACTGTGTTTCCTACACACATGGACCATATCTAGTTCAACTCTGTTTCTGAAACTGACACAAACCACAGGTCCTCTAACATCCAATGCTTTTCAGTTAAGAGCGAGAAACGTGTGAGCTTTGTGAACAATGTAGCTTCGATTGAGCTGAAAAGTGACTGCGTTTACCTGAAACGAAGTCTTGCTTGAAGGAAGACATAGAGCCTGGCATTTAACTCCGATTCTGAAGGGAAACACACGGCACAGTTCTCATCCATGAAACACACTCTGCTTTAGAGCAAGAAGCACGCTCGTGCTTCCTAGAGTCTCTAATACAGAGGGAAACGTGAGTGTGCTCAGAACAAAAGAACTGTGTTTCCTACACACACGGACCATATCTAGTTCAACTCTGTTTCTGAAACTGATACAAACCACAGGTCCTCTAACATCCAATGCTTTTCAGTTAAGAGCGAGAAACGTGTGAGCATTTTCAACAATTTAGCTTCGTTTGAGGTGAAAAGTGATGCATTTACCTGAAACGAAGTCTTGCCTGTAGGAAGGCACAGAGCCTGGCATTTAACTCCGTTTCTGAAGGGCAACACACGGCACAGTTCTCATCCATGAAACTCAATCTGCTTTAGAGCAAGAAGCACGCTCTTGCTTTCTAGAGTCTCTAATAAAGAGGGAAACGTGAGTGTGCTCAGAACAAAAGAACGGTGTTTCCTACACACACGGACCATATCTAGTTCAACTCTGTTTCTGAAACTGATAAAAACCACAGGTCGCCTAACATCCAATGCTTTTCAGTTAAGAGCGAGAAACATGTGAGCTTTGTGAACAATGTAGCTTCGTTTGAGCTGAAAAGCGACTGCGTTTACCTGAAACGAAGCCTTGCTTGAAGAAAGACACAGTCCTGGCATTGAACTCCGTTTCTGTGGGGAAACACATGGCACACTTCTCATCCATGAAACACACTCTGCTTTAGAGCAAGAAGCACGCTCTTGCTTTCTAGAGTCTCTAATACACAGGGAAACGTGAGTGTGCTCAGAACAAAAGAAGTGTGTTTCCTACACACACGGACCATATCTAGTTCAACTCTGTTTCTGAAACTGATACAAACCACAGGTCCTCTAACATCCAATGCTTTTCAGTTAAGAGCGAGAAACGTGTGAGCTTCGTGAACAATGTAGCTTCATTGGAGATGAAAAGTGACTGCGTTTACCTAAAACGAAGTCTTGCTTGTAGGAAGACACACGCCTGGCATTTAACTCCGTTTCTGAAGGGAAACACACGGCACAGTTCTCATCCATGAAACACACTCTGCTTTAGAGCAAGAAGCACACTCTTGCTTTCTAGAGTCTCTAATACAGAGGGAAACGTGAGTGTGCTCAGAACAAAAGAACTGTGTTTCCTACACTCATGGACCATATCTAGTTCAACTCTGTTTCTGAAACTGATACAAACCACAAGTCCTCTAACATCCAATTCTTTTCAGTTAAGAGCGAGAAACGTGTGAGCTTTGTGAACAATGTAGCTTCGTTTGAGCTGAAAAGCGACTGCGTTTACCTGAAATGAAGCCTTGCTTGACCAAAGACACAGTCCTGGCATTTAACTCCGTTTCTGAAGGGAAACACACGGCACAGTTCTCATCCATGAAACACAATCTGCTTTACAGCAAGAAGCACGCTCTTGCTTTCTAGAGTCTCTAATACAGAGGGAAACGTGAGTGTGCTCAGAACAAAAGAACGGTGTTTCCTACACACACGGACCACATCTAGTTCAACTCTGTTTCTGAAACTGATACAAACTAAGGTCGTCTAACATCCAATGCTTTTCATTTAAGAGCGAGAAATGTGTGAGCTTCATGAACAAGGTAGAATCGTTTGAGATGAAAGGTGTCTGCGATTACCTGAAATGAAGTCTTGCTTGAAGGAAGACACAGAGCCTGGTATTTAAACCCATTTCTGAAGGGAAACACACAGCACAGTTCTCATCCATGAAACACACTCTGCTTTAGAGTAAGAAGCACGCTCGTGCTTTCTAGAATCTCTAATACAGGGGGAAAAGTGAGTGTGCTCAGAACAAAAGAACTGTGTTTCTTACACACACGGACCATATCTAGTTCAACTCTGTTTCTGAAACTGATACAAACCACAGTTCCTCTAATATCCAATGCTTTTCAGTTAAGAGCGGGAAACGTGGGAGCTTTGTGAACAATGTAGCTTCGTTTGAGCTGAAAAGTCACTGCGTTTAACTGAAACGAAGTCTTGCTTGAAGGAAGACATAGAGCCTGGCATTTAACTCCATTTCTGAAGGGATACACACGGCACATTTCTCATCCATGAAACACACTCTGCTTTAGAGAAAGAAGCACGCTCTTGCTTTCTAGAGTCTCTAATACAGAGGGAAACGTGAGTGTGCTCCGAACAAAAGAACTGTGTTTCCAACACACACGGACCATATCTAGTTCATCTCTGTTTCTAAAACTGATACAAACCACAGGTCGTCTAACATCCAATGCTTTTCAGTTAAGAGTGAGAAACGTGTGAGCTTCGTGAACAAGGTAGATTCGTTTGAGCTGAAAGGTGTCTGCGTTTACCTGAAATGAAGTCGTGCTTGACGGAAGAGACAGAGCCTGGTATTTAAAACCGTTTCTGAAGGGAAACACACGGCACAGTTCTCATCCATGAAACACACTCTGCTTTAGAGTAAGAAGCACGCTCGTGCTTTCTAGAATCTCTAATACAAGGGGAAAAGTGAGTGTGCTCAGAACAAAAGAACTGTGTTTCCTACACACATGGACCATATCTAGTTCAACTCTGTTTCTGAAACTGACACAAACCACAGGTCCTCTAACATCCAATGCTTTTCAGTTAAGAGCGAGAAACGTGTGAGCTTTGTGAACGATGTAGCTTCGATTGAGCTGAAAAGTGACTGCGTTTACCTGAAACGAAGTCTTGCTTGAAGGAAGACATAGAGCCTGGCATTTAACTCCGATTCTGAAGGGAAACACACGGCACAGTTCTCGTCCATGAAACACACTCTGCTTTAGAGCAAGAAGCACGCTCTTGCTTCTTAGAGTCTCTAATACAGAGGGAAATGAGAGTGTGCTCAGAACAAAAGAACTGTGTTTCCTACACACACGGACCATATCTAGTTCAACTCTGTTTCTGAAACTGATACAAACCACAGGTCCTCTAACATCCAATGCTTTTCAGTTAAGAGCGAGAAACGTGTGAGCATTTTCAACAATTTAGCTTCGTTTGAGGTGAAAAGTGATGCATTTACCTGAAACGAAGTCTTGCCTGTAGGAAGGCACAGAGCCTGGCATTTAATTCTGTTTCTGAAGGGCAACACACGGCACAGTTCTCATCCATGAAACACAATCTGCTTTAGAGCAAGAAGCACGCTCTTGCATTCTAGAGTCTCTAATAAAGACGGGAAACGTGAGTGTGCTCAGAACAAAAGAACGGTGTTTCCTACACACACGGACCATATCTAGTTCAACTCTGTTTCTGAAACTGATACAAACCACAGGTCGCCTAACATCCAATGCTTTTCAGTTAAGAGCGAGAAACATGTGAGCTTTGTGAACAATGTAGCTTCGTTTGAGCTGAAAAGCGACTGCGTTTACCTGAAACGAAGCCTTGCTTGAAGAAAGACACAGTCCTGGCATTGAACTCCGTTTCTGTGGGGAAACACATGGCACACTTCTCATCCATGAAACACACTCTGCTTTAGAGCAAGAAGCACGCTCTTGCTTTCTAGAGTCTCTAATACACAGGGAAACGTGAGTGTGCTCAGAACAAAAGAAGTGTGTTTCCTACACACACGGACCATATCTAGTTCAACTCTGTTTCTGAAACTGATACAAACCACAGGTCCTCTAACATCCAATGCTTTTCAGTTAAGAGCGAGAAACATGTGAGCTTCGTGAACAATGTAGCTTCATTGGAGGTGAAAAGTGACTGCGTTTACCTAAAACGAAGTCTTGCTTGTAGGAAGACACAGTCCTGGCATTTAACTCCGTTTCTGAAGGGAAACACACGGCACAGTTCTCATCCATGAAACACAATCTGCTTTACAGCAAGAAGCACGCTCTTGCTTTCTAGAGTCTCTAATACAGAGGGAAACGTGAGTGTGCTCAGAACAAAAGAACGGTGTTTCCTACACACACGGACCACATCTAGTTCAACTCTGTTTCTGAAACTGATACAAACTAAGGTCGTCTAACATCCAATGCTTTTCATTTAAGAGCGAGAAATGTGTGAGCTTCATGAACAAGGTAGAATCGTTTGAGATGAAAGGTGTCTGCGATTACCTGAAATGAAGTCTTGCTTGAAGGAAGACACAGAGCCTGGTATTTAAACCCATTTCTGAAGGGAAACACACAGCACAGTTCTCATCCATGAAACACACTCTGCTTTAGAGTAAGAAGCACGCTCGTGCTTTCTAGAATCTCTAATACAGGGGGAAAAGTGAGTGTGCTCAGAACAAAAGAACTGTGTTTCTTACACACACGGACCATATCTAGTTCAACTCTGTTTCTGAAACTGATACAAACCACAGTTCCTCTAACATCCAATGCTTTTCAGTTAAGAGCGGGAAACGTGGGAGCTTTGTGAACAATGTAGCTTCGTTTGAGCTGAAAAGTCACTGCGTTTAACTGAAACGAAATCTTGCTTGAAGGAAGACATAGAGCCTGGCATTTAACTCCATTTCTGAAGGGATACACACGGCACATTTCTCATCCATGAAACACACTCTGCTTTAGAGAAAGAAGCACGCTCTTGCTTTCTAGAGTCTCTAATACAGAGGGAAACGTGAGTGTGCTCCGAACAAAAGAACTGTGTTTCCAACACACACGGACCATATCTAGTTCATCTCTGTTTCTAAAACTGATACAAACCACAGGTCGTCTAACATCCAATGCTTTTCAGTTAAGAGTGAGAAACGTGTGAGCTTCGTGAACATGTAGATTCGTTTGAGCTGAAAGGTGTCTGCGTTTACCTGAAATGAAGTCGTGCTTGAAGAAGAGACAGAGCCTGGTATTTAAACCCGTTTCTGAAGGGAAACACACGGCACAGTTCTCATCCATGAAACACACTCTGCTTTAGAGTAAGAAGCACGCTCGTGCTTTCTAGAATCTCTAATACAGGGGGAAAAGTGAGTGTGCTCAGAACAAAAGAACTGTGTTTCCTACACACATGGACCATATCTAGTTCAACTCTGTTTCTGAAACTGACACAAACCACAGGTCCTCTAACATCCAATGCTTTTCGGTTAAGAGCGAGAAACGTGTGAGCTTTGTGAACAATGTAGCTTCGATTGAGCTGAAAAGTGACTGCGTTTACCTGAAAAGAAGTCTTGCTTGAAGGAAGACATAGAGCCTGGCATTTAACTCCGTTTCTGAAGGAAAACTCACGGCACAGTTCTCATCCATGAAACACACTCTGCTTTAGAGCAAGAAGCACGCTCTTGCTTTCTAGAGTCTCTAATACAGAGGGAAACGTGAGTGTGCTCAGAACAAAAGAACTGTGTTTCCAACACACACGGACCATATCTAGTTCAACTCTGTTTCTGAAACTGATACAAACCACAGGTCCTCTAAATCCAATGCTTTTCAGTTAAGAGCGAGAAACGTGTCAGCTTTGTGAACAATGTAGCTTCGTTTGAGCTGAAAAGTGACTGCGTTTACCTGAAACGAAATCTTGCTTGTAGGAAGACACACGCCTGGCATTTAACACCGTTTCTGAAGGGAAACACAAGGCACAGTTCTCATCCATGAAACACACTGTGCTTTAGAGCAAGAAGCACGCTCTTGCTTTCTAGAGTCTCTAATACAGAGGGAAACGTGAGTGTGCTCAGAACAAAAGAACTGTGTTTCCTACACACACGGACCATATCTAGTTCAACTCTGTTTCTGAAACTGATACAAACCACAGGTCGTCTAACATCCAATGCTTTTCAGTTAAGAGCGAGAAACGTGTGAGCTTTCTGAACAATGTAGCTTCGTTTGAGGTGAAAAGTGACTGCGTTTACCTGAAACGAAGTCTTGCTTGTAGGAAGACACACGCCTGGCATTTAACTCCGTTTCTGAAGGGAAACACACGGCACAGTTCTCATCCATGAAACACACTCTGCTTTAGAGCAAGAAGCACGCTCTTGCTTTCTAGAGTCTCTAATACAGAGGGAAACGTGAGTATGCTCAGAACAAAAGAACTGTGTTTCCTACACACATGGACCATATCTAGTTCAACTCTGTTTCTGAAACTGATACAAACCACAGGTCCTCTAACATCCAATGCTTTTCAGTTAAGAGCGAGAAACGTGTGAGCTTTGTGAATGATGTAGCTTCGATTGAGCTGAAAAGTGACTGCGTTTACCTGAAACGAAGTCTTGCTTGAAGGAAGACATAGAGCCTGGCATTTAACTCCGATTCTGAAGGGAAACACACGGCAAAGTTCTCATCCATGAAACACACTCTGCTTTAGTGAAAGAAGCACGCTCGTGCTTCCTAGAGTCTCTAATACAGAGGGAAACGTGAGTGTGCTCAGAACAAACGAACTGTGTTTCCAACACACACGGACCATATCTAGTTCATCTCTGTTTCTAAAACTGATACAAACCACAGGTCGTCTAACATCCAATGCTTTTCAGTTAAGAGTGAGAAACGTGTGGGCTTCGTGAACAAGGTAGATTCGTTTGAGCTGAAAGGTGTCTGCGTTTACCTGAAATGAAGTCGTGCTTGAAGGAAGAGACAGAGCCTGGTATTTAAACCCGTTTCTGAAGGGAAACACACGGCACAGTTCTCATCCATGAAACACACTCTGCTTTAGAGTAAGAAGCACGCTCGTGCTTTCTAGAATCTCTACTACAGGGGGAAAAGTGAGTGTGCTCAGAACAAAAGAACTGTGTTTCCTACACACATGGACCATATCTAGTTCAACTCTGTTTCTGAAACTGACACAAACCACAGGTCCTCTAACATCCAATGCTTTTCAGTTAAGAGCGAGAAACGTGTGCACTTTGTGAATGATGTAGCTTCGATTGAGCTGAAAAGTGACTGCGTTTACCTGAAACGAAGTCTTGCTTGAAGGAAGACATAGAGCCTGGCATTTAACTCCGATTCTGAAGGGAAACACACGGCACAGTTCTCATCCATGAAACACACTCTGCTTTAGTGCAAGAAGCACGCTCGTGCTTCCTAGAGTCTCTAATACAGAGGGAAACGTGAGTGTGCTCAGAACAAAAGAACTGTGTTTCCTACACACACGGACCATATCTAGTTCAACTCTGTTTCTGAAACTGATACAAACCACAGGTCCTCTAACATCCAATGCTTTTCAGTTAAGAGCGAGAAACGTGTGAGCATTTTCAACAATATAGCTTCCTTTGAGGTGAAAAGTGATGCGTTTACCTGAAACGAAGTCTTGCCTGTAGGAAGGCAGAGAGCCTGGCATTTAACTCCGTTTCTGAAGGAAAACTCACGGCACAGTTCTCATCCATGAAACACACTCTGCTTTAGAGCAAGAAGCACGCTCTTGCTTTCTAGAGTCTCTAATACAGAGGGAAACGTGAGTATGCTCAGAACAAAAGAACTGTGTTTCCTACACACATGGACCATATATAGTTCAACTCTGTTTCTGAAACTGATACAAACCACAGGTCCTCTAACATCCAATGCTTTTCAGTTAAGAGCGAGAAACGTGGGAGCTTTGTGAACAATGTAGCTTCGTTTGAGCTGAAAAGTCACTGCGTTTAACTGAAACGAAGTCTTGCTTGAAGGAAGACATAGAGCCTGGCATTTAACTCCATTTCTGAAGGGATACACACGGCACATTTCTCATCCATGAAACACACTCTGCTTTAGAGAAAGAAGCACGCTCTTGCTTTCTAGAGTCTCTAATACAGAGGGAAACGTGAGTGTGCTCCGAACAAAAGAACTGTGTTTCCAACACACACGGACCATATCTAGTTCATCTCTGTTTCTAAAACTGATACAAACCACAGGTCGTCTAACATCCAATGCTTTTCAGTTAAGAGTGAGAAACGTGTGAGCTTCGTGAACAAGGTAGATTCGTTTGAGCTGAAAGGTGTCTGCGTTTACCTGAAATGAAGTCGTGCTTGACGGAAGAGACAGAGCCTGGTATTTAAAACCGTTTCTGAAGGGAAACACACGGCACAGTTCTCATCCATGAAACACACTCTGCTTTAGAGTAAGAAGCACGCTCGTGCTTTCTAGAATCTCTAATACAAGGGGAAAAGTGAGTGTGCTCAGAACAAAAGAACTGTGTTTCCTACACACATGGACCATATCTAGTTCAACTCTGTTTCTGAAACTGACACAAACCACAGGTCCTCTAACATCCAATGCTTTTCAGTTAAGAGCGAGAAACGTGTGAGCTTTGTGAACGATGTAGCTTCGATTGAGCTGAAAAGTGACTGCGTTTACCTGAAACGAAGTCTTGCTTGAAGGAAGACATAGAGCCTGGCATTTAACTCCGATTCTGAAGGGAAACACACGGCACAGTTCTCGTCCATGAAACACACTCTGCTTTAGAGCAAGAAGCACGCTCTTGCTTCTTAGAGTCTCTAATACAGAGGGAAATGAGAGTGTGCTCAGAACAAAAGAACTGTGTTTCCTACACACACGGACCATATCTAGTTCAACTCTGTTTCTGAAACTGATACAAACCACAGGTCCTCTAACATCCAATGCTTTTCAGTTAAGAGCGAGAAACGTGTGAGCATTTTCAACAATTTAGCTTCGTTTGAGGTGAAAAGTGATGCATTTACCTGAAACGAAGTCTTGCCTGTAGGAAGGCACAGAGCCTGGCATTTAATTCTGTTTCTGAAGGGCAACACACGGCACAGTTCTCATCCATGAAACACAATCTGCTTTAGAGCAAGAAGCACGCTCTTGCATTCTAGAGTCTCTAATAAAGACGGGAAACGTGAGTGTGCTCAGAACAAAAGAACGGTGTTTCCTACACACACGGACCATATCTAGTTCAACTCTATTTCTGAAACTGATACAAACCACAGGTCGCCTAACATCCAATGCTTTTCAGTTAAGAGCGAGAAACATGTGAGCTTTGTGAACAATGTAGCTTCGTTTGAGCTGAAAAGCGACTGCGTTTACCTGAAACGAAGCCTTGCTTGAAGAAAGACACAGTCCTGGCATTGAACTCCGTTTCTGTGGGGAAACACATGGCACACTTCTCATCCATGAAACACACTCTGCTTTAGAGCAAGAAGCACGCTCTTGCTTTCTAGAGTCTCTAATACACAGGGAAACGTGAGTGTGCTCAGAACAAAAGAAGTGTGTTTCCTACACACACGGACCATATCTAGTTCAACTCTGTTTCTGAAACTGATACAAACCACAGGTCCTCTAACATCCAATGCTTTTCAGTTAAGAGCGAGAAACATGTGAGCTTCGTGAACAATGTAGCTTCATTGGAGGTGAAAAGTGACTGCGTTTACCTAAAACGAAGTCTTGCTTGTAGGAAGACACAGTCCTGGCATTTAACTCCGTTTCTGAAGGGAAACACACGGCACAGTTCTCATCCATGAAACACAATCTGCTTTACAGCAAGAAGCACGCTCTTGCTTTCTAGAGTCTCTAATACAGAGGGAAACGTGAGTGTGCTCAGAACAAAAGAACGGTGTTTCCTACACACACGGACCACATCTAGTTCAACTCTGTTTCTGAAACTGATACAAACTAAGGTCGTCTAACATCCAATGCTTTTCATTTAAGAGCGAGAAATGTGTGAGCTTCATGAACAAGGTAGAATCGTTTGAGATGAAAGGTGTCTGCGATTACCTGAAATGAAGTCTTGCTTGAAGGAAGACACAGAGCCTGGTATTTAAACCCATTTCTGAAGGGAAACACACAGCACAGTTCTCATCCATGAAACACACTCTGCTTTAGAGTAAGAAGCACGCTCGTGCTTTCTAGAATCTCTAATACAGGGGGAAAAGTGAGTGTGCTCAGAACAAAAGAACTGTGTTTCTTACACACACGGACCATATCTAGTTCAACTCTGTTTCTGAAACTGATACAAACCACAGTTCCTCTAACATCCAATGCTTTTCAGTTAAGAGCGGGAAACGTGGGAGCTTTGTGAACAATGTAGCTTCGTTTGAGCTGAAAAGTCACTGCGTTTAACTGAAACGAAATCTTGCTTGAAGGAAGACATAGAGCCTGGCATTTAACTCCATTTCTGAAGGGATACACACGGCACATTTCTCATCCATGAAACACACTCTGCTTTAGAGAAAGAAGCACGCTCTTGCTTTCTAGAGTCTCTAATACAGAGGGAAACGTGAGTGTGCTCCGAACAAAAGAACTGTGTTTCCAACACACACGGACCATATCTAGTTCATCTCTGTTTCTAAAACTGATACAAACCACAGGTCGTCTAACATCCAATGCTTTTCAGTTAAGAGTGAGAAACGTGTGAGCTTCGTGAACATGTAGATTCGTTTGAGCTGAAAGGTGTCTGCGTTTACCTGAAATGAAGTCGTGCTTGAAGAAGAGACAGAGCCTGGTATTTAAACCCGTTTCTGAAGGGAAACACACGGCACAGTTCTCATCCATGAAACACACTCTGCTTTAGAGTAAGAAGCACGCTCGTGCTTTCTAGAATCTCTAATACAGGGGGAAAAGTGAGTGTGCTCAGAACAAAAGAACTGTGTTTCCTACACACATGGACCATATCTAGTTCAACTCTGTTTCTGAAACTGACACAAACCACAGGTCCTCTAACATCCAATGCTTTTCGGTTAAGAGCGAGAAACGTGTGAGCTTTGTGAACAATGTAGCTTCGATTGAGCTGAAAAGTGACTGCGTTTACCTGAAAAGAAGTCTTGCTTGAAGGAAGACATAGAGCCTGGCATTTAACTCCGTTTCTGAAGGAAAACTCACGGCACAGTTCTCATCCATGAAACACACTCTGCTTTAGAGCAAGAAGCACGCTCTTGCTTTCTAGAGTCTCTAATACAGAGGGAAACGTGAGTGTGCTCAGAACAAAAGAACTGTGTTTCCAACACACACGGACCATATCTAGTTCAACTCTGTTTCTGAAACTGATACAAACCACAGGTCCTCTAAATCCAATGCTTTTCAGTTAAGAGCGAGAAACGTGTCAGCTTTGTGAACAATGTAGCTTCGTTTGAGCTGAAAAGTGACTGCGTTTACCTGAAACGAAATCTTGCTTGTAGGAAGACACACGCCTGGCATTTAACACCGTTTCTGAAGGGAAACACAAGGCACAGTTCTCATCCATGAAACACACTGTGCTTTAGAGCAAGAAGCACGCTCTTGCTTTCTAGAGTCTCTAATACAGAGGGAAACGTGAGTGTGCTCAGAACAAAAGAACTGTGTTTCCTACACACACGGACCATATCTAGTTCAACTCTGTTTCTGAAACTGATACAAACCACAGGTCGTCTAACATCCAATGCTTTTCAGTTAAGAGCGAGAAACGTGTGAGCTTTCTGAACAATGTAGCTTCGTTTGAGGTGAAAAGTGACTGCGTTTACCTGAAACGAAGTCTTGCTTGTAGGAAGACACACGAATGGCATTTAACTCCGTTTCTGAAGGGAAACACACGGCACAGTTCTCATCCATGAAACACACTCTGCTTTAGAGCAAGAAGCACGCTCTTGCTTTCTAGAGTCTCTAATACAGAGGGAAACGTGAGTATGCTCAGAACAAAAGAACTGTGTTTCCTACACACATGGACCATATCTAGTTCAACTCTGTTTCTGAAACTGATACAAACCACAGGTCCTCTAACATCCAATGCTTTTCAGTTAAGAGCGAGAAACGTGTGAGCTTTGTGAATGATGTAGCTTCGATTGAGCTGAAAAGTGACTGCGTTTACCTGAAACGAAGTCTTGCTTGAAGGAAGACATAGAGCCTGGCATTTAACTCCGATTCTGAAGGGAAACACACGGCAAAGTTCTCATCCATGAAACACACTCTGCTTTAGTGAAAGAAGCACGCTCGTGCTTCCTAGAGTCTCTAATACAGAGGGAAACGTGAGTGTGCTCAGAACAAACGAACTGTGTTTCCAACACACACGGACCATATCTAGTTCATCTCTGTTTCTAAAACTGATACAAACCACAGGTCGTCTAACATCCAATGCTTTTCAGTTAAGAGTGAGAAACGTGTGGGCTTCGTGAACAAGGTAGATTCGTTTGAGCTGAAAGGTGTCTGCGTTTACCTGAAATGAAGTCGTGCTTGAAGGAAGAGACAGAGCCTGGTATTTAAACCCGTTTCTGAAGGGAAACACACGGCACAGTTCTCATCCATGAAACACACTCTGCTTTAGAGTAAGAAGCACGCTCGTGCTTTCTAGAATCTCTACTACAGGGGGAAAAGTGAGTGTGCTCAGAACAAAAGAACTGTGTTTCCTACACACATGGACCATATCTAGTTCAACTCTGTTTCTGAAACTGACACAAACCACAGGTCCTCTAACATCCAATGCTTTTCAGTTAAGAGCGAGAAACGTGTGCACTTTGTGAATGATGTAGCTTCGATTGAGCTGAAAAGTGACTGCGTTTACCTGAAACGAAGTCTTGCTTGAAGGAAGACATAGAGCCTGGCATTTAACTCCGATTCTGAAGGGAAACACACGGCACAGTTCTCATCCATGAAACACACTCTGCTTTAGTGCAAGAAGCACGCTCGTGCTTCCTAGAGTCTCTAATACAGAGGGAAACGTGAGTGTGCTCAGAACAAAAGAACTGTGTTTCCTACACACACGGACCATATCTAGTTCAACTCTGTTTCTGAAACTGATACAAACCACAGGTCCTCTAACATCCAATGCTTTTCAGTTAAGAGCGAGAAACGTGTGAGCATTTTCAACAATATAGCTTCCTTTGAGGTGAAAAGTGATGCGTTTACCTGAAACGAAGTCTTGCCTGTAGGAAGGCAGAGAGCCTGGCATTTAACTCCGTTTCTGAAGGAAAACTCACGGCACAGTTCTCATCCATGAAACACACTCTGCTTTAGAGCAAGAAGCACGCTCTTGCTTTCTAGAGTCTCTAATACAGAGGGAAACGTGAGTATGCTCAGAACAAAAGAACTGTGTTTCCTACACACATGGACCATATATAGTTCAACTCTGTTTCTGAAACTGATACAAACCACAGGTCCTCTAACATCCAATGCTTTTCAGTTAAGAGCGAGAAACGTGTGAGCTTTGTGAATGATGTAGCTTCGATTGAGCTGAAAAGTGACTGCGTTTACCTGAAACGAAGTCTTGCTTGAAGGAAGACATAGAGCTTGGCATTTAACTCCGATTCTGAAGGGAAACACACGGCACAGTTCTCATCCATGAAACACACTCTTCTTTAGAGCAAGAAGCACGCTCATGCTTCCTAGAGTCTCTAATACAGAGGGAAACGTGAGTGTGCTCAGAACAAAAGAACTGTGTTTCCTACACACACGGACCATATCTAGTTCAACTCTCTTTCTGAAACTGATACAAACCACAGGTCCTCTAACATCCAATGCTTTTCACTTAGGAGCGAGAAACGTGTGAGCATTTTCAACAATATAGCTTCCTTTGAGGTGAATAGTGATGCGTTTACCTGAAACGAAGTCTTGCCTGTAGGAAGGCACAGAGCCTGGCATTTAACTCCGTTTCTGAAGGGCAACACACAGCACAGTTCTCATCCATGAAACACAATCGGCTTTAGAGCAAGTAGCACGCTCTTGCTTTCTAGAGTCTCTAATAAAGAGGGAAACGTGAGTGTGCTCAGAACAAAAGAACTGTGTTTCCTACACACACGGACCATATCTAGTTCAACTCTGTTTCTGAAACTGATACAAACCACAGGTCGTCTAACATCCAATGCTTTTCAGTTAAGAGCGAGAAACGTGTGAGCTTCCTGAACAATGTAGCTTCGTTTGAGGTGAAAAGTGACTGCGTTTACCTGAAACGAAGTCTTGCTTGTAGGAAGACACACGCCTGGCATTTAACTCCGTTTCTGAAGGGAAACACACGGCACAGTTCTCATCCATGAAACACACTCTGCTTTAGAGCAAGAAGCATGCTCTTGCATTCTAGAGTCTCTAATACAGAGGGAAACGTGAGTATGCTCAGAACAAAAGAACTGTGTTTCCTACACACATGGACCATATCTAGTTCAACTCTGTTTCTGAAACTGACACAAACCACAGGTCCTCTAACATCCAATGCTTTTCAGTTAAGAGCGAGAAACGTGTGCACTTTGTGAATGATGTAGCTTCGATTGAGCTGAAAAGTGACTGCGTTTACCTGAAACGAAGTCTTGCTTGAAGGAAGACATAGAGCCTGGCATTTAACTCCGATTCTGAAGGGAAACACACGGCACAGTTCTCATCCATGAAACACACTCTGCTTTAGTGCAAGAAGCACGCTCGTGCTTCCTAGAGTCTCTAATACAGAGGGAAACGTGAGTGTGCTCAGAACAAAAGAACTGTGTTTCCTACACACACGGACCATATCTAGTTCAACTCTGTTTCTGAAACTGATACAAACCACAGGTCCTCTAACATCCAATGCTTTTCAGTTAAGAGCGAGAAACGTGTGAGCATTTTCAACAATATAGCTTCCTTTGAGGTGAAAAGTGATGCGTTTACCTGAAACGAAGTCTTGCCTGTAGGAAGGCAGAGAGCCTGGCATTTAACTCCGTTTCTGAAGGAAAACTCATGGCACAGTTCTCATCCATGAAACACACTCTGCTTTAGAGCAAGAAGCACGCTCTTGCTTTCTAGAGTCTCTAATACAGAGGGAAACGTGAGTATGCTCAGAACAAAAGAACTGTGTTTCCTACACACATGGACCATATATAGTTCAACTCTGTTTCTGAAACTGATACAAACCACAGGTCCTCTAACATCCAATGCTTTTCAGTTAAGAGCGAGAAACGTGTGAGCTTTGTGAATGATGTAGCTTCGATTGAGCTGAAAAGTGACTGCGTTTACCTGAAACGAAGTCTTGCTTGAAGGAAGACATAGAGCCTGGCATTTAACTCCGATTCTGAAGGGAAACACACGGCACAGTTCTCATCCATGAAACACACTCTTCTTTAGAGCAAGAAGCACGCTCGTGCTTCCTAGAGTCTCTAATACAGAGGGAAACGTGAGTGTGCTCAGAACAAAAGAACTGTGTTTCCTACACACACGGACCATATCTAGTTCAACTCTCTTTCTGAAACTGATACAAACCACAGGTCCTCTAACATCCAATGCTTTTCACTTAAGAGCGAGAAACGTGTGAGCATTTTCAACAATATAGCTTCCTTTGAGGAGAATAGTGATGCGTTTACCTGAAACGAAGTCTTGCCTGTAGGAAGGCACAGAGCCTGGCATTTAACTCCGTTTCTGAAGGGCAACACACAGCACAGTTCTCATCCATGAAACACAATCGGCTTTAGAGCAAGATGCACGCTCTTGCTTTCTAGAGTCTCTAATAAAGAGGGAAACGTGAGTGTGCTCAGAACAAAAGAACTGTGTTTCCTACACACACGGACCATATCTAGTTCAACTCTGTTTCTGAAACTGATACAAACCACAGGTCGTCTAACATCCAATGCTTTTCAGTTAAGAGCGAGAAACGTGTGAGCTTCCTGAACAATGTAGCTTCGTTTGAGGTGAAAAGTGACTGCGTTTACCTGAAACGAAGTCTTGCTTGTAGGAAGACACACGCCTGGCATTTAACTCCGTTTCTGAAGGGAAACACACGGCACAGTTCTCATCCATGAAACACACTCTGCTTTAGAGCAAGAAGCATGCTCTTGCTTTCTAGAGTCTCTAATACAGAGGGAAACGTGAGTATGCTCAGAACAAAAGAACTGTGTTTCCTACACACATGGACCATATCTAGTTCAACTCTGTTTCTGAAACTGATAGAAACCACAGGTCCTCTAACATCCAATGCTTTTCAGTTAAGAGCGAGAAACGTGTGAGCTTTGTGAATGATGTAGCTTCGATTGAGCTGAAAAGTGACTGCGTTTACCTGAAACGAAGTCTTGCTTGAAGGAAGACATAGAGCCTGGCATTTAACACCGATTCTGAAGGGAAACACACGGCAGAGTTCTCATCCATGAAACACACTCTGCTTTAGTGCAAGAAGCACGCTCGTGCTTCCTAGAGTCTCTAATACAGAGGGAAACGTGAGTGTGCTCAGAACAAACGAACTGTGTTTCCAACACACACGGACCATATCTAGTTCATCTCTGTTTCTAAAACTGAGACAAACCACAGGTCGTCTAACATCCAATGCTTTTCAGTTAAGAGTGAGAAACGTGTGAGCTTCGTGAACAAGGTAGATTCGTTTGAGCTGAAAGGTGTCTGCGTTTACCTGAAATGAAGTCGTGCTTGAAGGAAGAGACAGAGCCTGGTATTTAAACCCGTTTCTGAAGGGAAACACACGGCACAGTTCTCATCCATGAAACACACTCTGCTTTAGAGTAAGAAGCACGCTCGTGCTTTCTAGAATCTCTAATACAGGGGGAAAAGTGAGTGTGCTCAGAACAAAAGAACTGTGTTTCCTACACACATGGACCATATCTAGTTCAACTCTGTTTCTGAAACTGACACAAACCACAGGTCCTCTAACATCCAATGCTTTTCGGTTAAGAGCGAGAAACGTGTGAGCTTTGTGAATGATGTAGCTTCGATTGAGCTGAAAAGTGACTGCGTTTACCTGAAACGAAGTGTTGCTTGAAGGAAGACCTAGAGCCTGGCATTTAACTCAGATTCTGAAGGGAAACACACGGCACAGTTCTCATCCATGAAACACACTCTGCTTTAGAGCAAGAAGCACGCTCGTGCTTCCTAGAGTCTCTAATACAGAGGGAAACGTGAGTGTGCTCAGAACAAAAGAACTGTGTTTCCTACACACACGGACCATATCTAGTTCAACTCTGTTTCTGAAACTGATACAAACCACAGGTCCTCTAACATCCAATGCTTTTCATTTAAGAGTGAGAAACGTGTGAGCATTTTCAACAATATAGCTTCCTTTGAGGTGAATAGTGATGCGTTTACCTGAAACGAAGTCTTGCCTGTAGGAAGGCACAAAGCCTGGCATTTAACTCCGTTTCTGAAGGGCAACACACAGCACAGTTCTCATCCATGAAACACAATCTGCTTTAGAGCAAGAAGCACGATCTTGCTTTCTAGAGTCTCTAATAAAGAGGGAAACGTGAGTATGCTCAGAACAAAAGAACGGTGTTTCCTACACACACGGACCATATCTAGTTCAACTCTGTTTCTGAAACTGATACAAACCACAGGTCCTCTAACATCCAATTCTTTTCAGTTAAGAGCGAGAAACGTGTGAGCTTTGTGAATGATGTAGCTTCGATTGAGCTGAAAAGTGACTGCGTTTACCTGAAACGAAGTCTTGCTTGAAGGAAGACATAGAGCCTGGCATTTAACTCCGATTCTGAAGGGAAACACACGGCACAGTTCTCATCCATGAAACACACTCTGCTTTAGAGCAAGAAGCACGCTCGTGCTTCCTAGAGTCTCTAATACAGAGGGAAACGTGAGTGTGCTCAGAACAAAAGAACTGTGTTTCCTACACACACGGACCATATCTAGTTCAACTCTGTTTCTGAAACTGATACAAACCACAGGTCCTCTAACATCCAATGCTTTTCACTTAAGAGCGAGAAACGTGTGAGCATTTTCAACAATATAGCTTCCTTTGAGGTGAATAGTGATGCGTTTACCTGAAACGAAGTCTTGCCTGTAGGAAGGCACAGAGCCTGGCATTTAACTCCGTTTCTGAAGGGCAACACACAGCACAGTTCTCATCCATGAAACACAATCGGCTTTAGAGCAAGAAGCACGCTCTTGCTTTCTAGAGTCTCTAATAAAGAGGGAAACGTGAGAATGCTCAGAACAAAAGAACGGTGTTTCCTACACACACGGACCATATCTAGTTCAACTCTGTTTCTGAAACTGATACAAACCACAGGTCCTCTAACATCCAATGCTTTTCAGTTAAGAGCGAGAAACGTGTGAGCTTCGTGAACAATGTAGCTTCGTTTGAGGTGAAAAGGGACTGCGTTTACCTGAAACGAAGTCTTGCTTGTAGAAAGACACACGCCTGGCATTTAACTCCGTTCCTGAACGGAAACACACGGCACATTTCTCATCCATGAAGCACACTCTGCTTTAGAGCAAGAAGCACGCTCTTGCTTTCTAGAGTCTCTAATACAGAGGGAAACGTGAGTGTGCTCCGAACAAAAGAACTGTGTTTCCAACACACACGGACCATATCTAGTTCATCTCTGTTTCTGAAACTGACACAAACCACAGGTCCTCTAACATCCAATGCTTTTCGGTTAAGAGCGAGAAACGTGTGAGCTTTGTGAACAATGTAGCTTCGATTGAGCTGAAAAGTGACTGCGTTTACCTGAAAAGAAGTCTTGCTTGAAGGAAGACATAGAGCCTGGCATTTAACTCCGTTTCTGAAGGAAAACTCACGGCACAGTTCTCATCCATGAAACACACTCTGCTTTAGAGCAAGAAGCACGCTCTTGCTTTCTAGAGTCTCTAATACAGAGGGAAACGTGAGTGTGCTCAGAACAAAAGAACTGTGTTTCCAACACACACGGACCATATCTAGTTCAACTCTGTTTCTGAAACTGATACAAACCACAGGTCCTCTAAATCCAATGCTTTTCAGTTAAGAGCGAGAAATGTGTCAGCTTTGTGAACAATGTAGCTTTGTTTGAGCTG
Source organism: Onychomys leucogaster (assembly GCA_949786385.1). Classification (NCBI taxonomy): domain Eukaryota; kingdom Metazoa; phylum Chordata; class Mammalia; order Rodentia; family Cricetidae; genus Onychomys; species Onychomys leucogaster. Next base: position 410,843 of record CATKUP010000088.1, read on the forward strand.
AAAAGTGACTGTGTTTACCTGAAACGAAATCTTGATGGAGGAAGACACACGCCTGGCATTTAACACCGTTTCTGAAGGGAAACACAAGGCACAGTTCTCATCCATGAAACACACTGTGCTTTAGAGCAAGAAGCACGCTCTTGCTTTCTAGAGTCTCTAATACAGAGGGAAACGTGAGTGTGCTCAGAACAAAAGAACTGTGTTTCCTACACACACGGACCATATCTAGTTCAACTCTGTTTCTGAAACTGATACAAACCACAGGTCGTCTAACATCCAATGCTTTTCAGTTAAGAGCGAGAAACGTGTGAGCTTCCTGAACAATGTAGCTTCGTTTGAGGTGAAAAGTGACTGCGTTTACCTGAAACGAAGTCTTGCTTGTAGGAAGACACACGCCTGGCATTTAACTCCGTTTCTGAAGGGAAACACACGGCACAGTTCTCATCCATGAAACACACTCTGCTTTAGAGCAAGAAGCATGCTCTTGCTTTCTAGAGTCTCTAATACAGAGGGAAACATGAGTATGCTCAGAACAAAAGAACTGTGTTTCCTACACACATGGACCATATCTAGTTCAACTCTGTTTCTGAAACTGATACAAACCACAGGTCCTCTAACATCCAATGCTTTTCAGTTAAGAGCGAGAAACGTGTGAGCTTTGTGAATGATGTAGCTTCGATTGAGCTGAAAAGTGACTGCGTTTACCTGAAACGAAGTCTTGCTTGAAGGAAGACATAGAGCCTGGCATTTAACACCGATTCTGAAGGGAAACACACGGCAGAGTTCTCATCCATGAAACACACTCTGCTTTAGTGCAAGAAGCACGCTCGTGCTTCCTAGAGTCTCTAATACAGAGGGAAACGTGAGTGTGCTCAGAACAAACGAACTGTGTTTCCAACACACACGGACCATATCTAGTTCATCTCTGTTTCTAAAACTGATACAAACCACAGGTCGTCTAACATCCAATGCTTTTCAGTTAAGAGTGAGAAACGTGTGAGCTTCGTGAACAAGGTAGATTCGTTTGAGCTGAAAGGTGTCTGCGTTTACCTGAAATGAAGTCGTGCTTGCAGGAAGAGACAGAGCCTGGTATTTAAACCCGTTTCTGAAGGGAAACACACGGCACAGTTCTCATCCATGAAACACACTCTGCTTTAGAGTAAGAAGCACGCTCGTGCTTTCTAGAATCTCTAATACAGGGGGAAAAGTGAGTGTGCTCAGAACAAAAGAACTGTGTTTCCTACACACATGGACCATATCTAGTTCAACTCTGTTTCTGAAACTGACACAAACCACAGGTCCTCTAACATCCAATGCTTTTCAGTTAAGAGCGAGAAACGTGTGAGCTTTGTGAATGATGTAGCTTCGATTGAGCTGAAAAGTGACTGCGTTTACCTGAAACGAAGTGTTGCTTGAAGGAAGACCTAGAGCCTGGCATTTAACTCAGATTCTGAAGGGAAACACACGGCACAGTTCTCATCCATGAAACACACTCTGCTTTAGAGCAAGAAGCACGCTCGTGCTTCCTAGAGTCTCTAATACAGAGGGAAACGTGAGTGTGCTCAGAACAAAAGAACTGTGTTTCCTACACACACGGACCATATCTAGTTCAACTCTGTTTCTGAAACTGATACAAACCACAGGTCCTCTAACATCCAATGCTTTTCATTTAAGAGTGAGAAACGTGTGAGCATTTTCAACAATATAGCTTCCTTTGAGGTGAATAGTGATGCGTTTACCTGAAACGAAGTCTTGCTTGTAGGAAGGCACAAAGCCTGGCATTTAACTCCGTTTCTGAAGGGCAACACACAGCACAGTTCTCATCCATGAAACACAATCTGCTTTAGAGCAAGAAGCACGATCTTGCTTTCTAGAGTCTCTAATAAAGAGGGAAACGTGAGTATGCTCAGAACAAAAGAACGGTGTTTCCTACACACACGGACCATATCTAGTTCAACTCTGTTTCTGAAACTGATACAAACCACAGGTCCTCTAACATCCAATTCTTTTCAGTTAAGAGCGAGAAACGTGTGAGCTTTGTGAACAATGTAGCTTCGTTTGAGCTGAAAAGCGACTGCGTTTACCTGAAACAAAGTCTTGCTTGAAGGAAGACATAGAGCCTGGCATTTAACTCCGCTTCTGAAGGGAAGCACACGGCGCAGTTCTCATCCATGAAACACACTCTGCTTTAGAGCAAGAAGCATGCTCTTGCTTCATAGAGTCACTAATACAGAGGGAAACGTGAGGGTGCTCAGAAAAAAAGAACTGTGTTTCCTACACACATGGACCATATCTAGTTCACCTCTGTTTCTGAAACTGATACAAACCACAGGTCCTCTAAATCCAATGCTTTTCAGTTAAGAGCGAGAATCGTGTCAGCTTTGTGAACAATGTAGCTTCGTTTGAGCTGAAAAGTGACTGAGTTTACCTGAAACGAAGTCTTACTTGTAGGAAGACACACGCCTGGCATTTAACTCCGTTTCTGAAGGGAAACACACGGCACAGTTCTCATCCATGAAACATACTCTGCTTTAGAGCAAGAAGCACGCTCTTGCTTTCTAGAGTCTCTAATACAGAGGGAAACGTGAGTGTGCTCAGAACAAAAGAACTGTGTTTCCTACACACATGGACCATATCTAGTTCAACTCTGTTTCTGAAACTGATACAAACCACAGGTCCTCTAACATCCAATGCTTTTCAGTTAAGAGCGAGAAACGTGTGAGCTTTGTGAACAAAGTAGCTTTGATTGAGCTGAAAAGTGACTGCATTTACCTGAAACGAAGTAGTGCTTGAAGGAAGACATAGAGCCTGACATTTAACTCCGCTTCTGAAGGGAAACACACGGCACAGTTCTCATCCATGAAACACACTCTGCTTTAGAGCAAGAAGCACGCTCTTGCTTCATAGAGTCTCTAATACAGAGGGAAACGTGAGGGTGCTCAGAAAAAAAGAACTGTGTTTCCTACACGCGGACCATATCTAGTTCACCTCTGTTTTTGAAACTGATACAAACCACAGGTCCTCTAACATCCAATGCTTTTCAGTTAAGAGCGAGAAACGTGTGAGCTTTGTGAACAATGTAGCTTCGTTTGAACTGAAAAGTGACTGCGTTTACCTGAAACGAAATCTTGCTTGAAGGAAGACACAGAGCCTGGCATTTAACTCCGATTCTGAAGGGAAACACACGGCACAGTTCTCATCCATGAAGCACACTCTGCTTTAGAGCAAGAAGCACGCTCTTGCTTTCTAGAGTCTCTAATACAGAGGGAAACGTGAGTGTGCTCCGAACAAAAGAACTGTGTTTCCAACACACACGGACCATATCTAGTTCATCTCTGTTTCTGAAACTGACACAAACCACAGGTCCTCTAACATCCAATGCTTTTCGGTTAAGAGCGAGAAACGTGTGAGCTTTGTGAACAATGTAGCTTCGATTGAGCTGAAAAGTGACTGCGTTTACCTGAAAAGAAGTCTTGCTTGAAGGAAGACATAGAGCCTGGCATTTAACTCCGTTTCTGAAGGAAAACTCACGGCACAGTTCTCATCCATGAAACACACTCTGCTTTAGAGCAAGAAGCACGCTCTTGCTTTCTAGAGTCTCTAATACAGAGGGAAACGTGAGTGTGCTCAGAACAAAAGAACTGTGTTTCCAACACACACGGACCATATCTAGTTCAACTCTGTTTCTGAAACTGATACAAACCACAGGTCCTCTAAATCCAATGCTTTTCAGTTAAGAGCGAGAAATGTGTCAGCTTTGTGAACAATGTAGCTTCGTTTGAGCTGAAAAGTGACTGCGTTTACCTGAAACGAAATCTTGATGGAGGAAGACACACGCCTGGCATTTAACACCGTTTCTGAAGGGAAACACAAGGCACAGTTCTCATCCATGAAACACACTGTGCTTTAGAGCAAGAAGCACGCTCTTGCTTTCTAGAGTCTCTAATACAGAGGGAAACGTGAGTGTGCTCAGAACAAAAGAACTGTGTTTCCTACACACACGGACCATATCTAGTTCAACTCTGTTTCTGAAACTGATACAAACCACAGGTCGTCTAACATCCAATGCTTTTCAGTTAAGAGCGAGAAACGTGTGAGCTTCCTGAACAATGTAGCTTCGTTTGAGGTGAAAAGTGACTGCGTTTACCTGAAACGAAGTCTTGCTTGTAGGAAGACACACGCCTGGCATTTAACTCCGTTTCTGAAGGGAAACACACGGCACAGTTCTCATCCATGAAACACACTCTGCTTTAGAGCAAGAAGCATGCTCTTGCTTTCTAGAGTCTCTAATACAGAGGGAAACGTGAGTATGCTCAGAACAAAAGAACTGTGTTTCCTACACACATGGACCATATCTAGTTCAACTCTGTTTCTGAAACTGATACAAACCACAGGTCCTCTAACATCCAATGCTTTTCAGTTAAGAGCGAGAAACGTGTGAGCTTTGTGAATGATGTAGCTTCGATTGAGCTGAAAAGTGACTGCGTTTACCTGAAACGAAGTCTTGCTTGAAGGAAGACATAGAGCCTGGCATTTAACACCGATTCTGAAGGGAAACACACGGCAGAGTTCTCATCCATGAAACACACTCTGCTTTAGTGCAAGAAGCACGCTCGTGCTTCCTAGAGTCTCTAATACAGAGGGAAACGTGAGTGTGCTCAGAACAAACGAACTGTGTTTCCAACACACACGGACCATATCTAGTTCATCTCTGTTTCTAAAACTGATACAAACCACAGGTCGTCTAACATCCAATGCTTTTCAGTTAAGAGTGAGAAACGTGTGAGCTTCGTGAACAAGGTAGATTCGTTTGAGCTGAAAGGTGTCTGCGTTTACCTGAAATGAAGTCGTGCTTGCAGGAGGAGACAGAACCTGGTATTTAAACCCGTTTCTGAAGGGAAACACACGGCACAGTTCTCATCCATGAAACACACTCTGCTTTAGAGTAAGAAGCACGCTCGTGCTTTCTAGAATCTCTAATACAGGGGGAAAAGTGAGTGTGCTCAGAACAAAAGAACTGTGTTTCCTACACACATGGACCATATCTAGTTCAACTCTGTTTCTGAAACTGACACAAACCACAGGTCCTCTAACATCCAATGCTTTTCAGTTAAGAGCGAGAAACGTGTGAGCTTTGTGAATGATGTAGCTTCGATTGAGCTGAAAAGTGACTGCGTTTACCTGAAACGAAGTGTTGCTTGAAGGAAGACCTAGAGCCTGGCATTTAACTCAGATTCTGAAGGGAAACACACGGCACAGTTCTCATCCATGAAACACACTCTGCTTTAGAGCAAGAAGCACGCTCGTGCTTCCTAGAGTCTCTAATACAGAGGGAAACGTGAGTGTGCTCAGAACAAAAGAACTGTGTTTCCTACACACACGGACCATATCTAGTTCAACTCTGTTTCTGAAACTGATACAAACCACAGGTCCTCTAACATCCAATGCTTTTCATTTAAGAGTGAGAAACGTGTGAGCATTTTCAACAATATAGCTTCCTTTGAGGTGAATAGTGATGCGTTTACCTGAAACGAAGTCTTGCTTGTAGGAAGGCACAAAGCCTGGCATTTAACTCCGTTTCTGAAGGGCAACACACAGCACAGTTCTCATCCATGAAACACAATCTGCTTTAGAGCAAGAAGCACGATCTTGCTTTCTAGAGTCTCTAATAAAGAGGGAAACGTGAGTATGCTCAGAACAAAAGAACGGTGTTTCCTACACACACGGACCATATCTAGTTCAACTCTGTTTCTGAAACTGATACAAACCACAGGTCCTCTAACATCCAATGCTTTTCAGTTAAGAGCGAGAAACGTGTGAGCTTTGTGAACAAAGTAGCTTCGATTGAGCTGAAAAGTGACTGCATTTACATGAAACGAAGTAGTGCTTGAAGGAAGACATAGAGCCTGACATTTAACTCCGCTTCTGAAGGGAAACACACGGCACAGTTCTCATCCATGAAACACACTCTGCTTTAGAGCAAGAAGCACGCTCTTGCTTCATAGAGTCTCTAATACAGAGGGAAACGTGAGGGTGCTCAGAAAAAAAGAACTGTGTTTCCTACACGCGGACCATATCTAGTTCACCTCTGTTTTTGAAACTGATACAAACCACAGGTCCTCTAACATCCAATGCTTTTCAGTTAAGAGCGAGAAACGTGTGAGCTTTGTGAACAATGTAGCTTCGTTTGAACTGAAAAGTGACTGCGTTTACCTGAAACGAAGTCTTGCTTGAAGGAAGACACAGAGCCTGGCATTTAACTCCGATTCTGAAGGGAAACACACGGCACAGTTCTCATCCATGAAGCACACTCTGCTTTAGAGCAAGAAGCACGCTCTTGCTTTCTAGAGTCTCTAATACAGAGGGAAACGTGAGTGTGCTCCGAACAAAAGAACTGTGTTTCCAACACACACGGACCATATCTAGTTCATCTCTGTTTCTGAAACTGACACAAACCACAGGTCCTCTAACATGCAATGCTTTTCGGTTAAGAGCGAGAAACGTGTGAGCTTTGTGAACAATGTAGCTTCGATTGAGCTGAAAAGTGACTGCGTTTACCTGAAAAGAAGTCTTGCTTGAAGGAAGACATAGAGCCTGGCATTTAACTCCGTTTCTGAAGGAAAACTCACGGCACAGTTCTCATCCATGAAACACACTCTGCTTTAGAGCAAGAAGCACGCTCTTGCTTTCTAGAGTCTCTAATACAGAGGGAAACATGAGTGTGCTCAGAACAAAAGAACTGTGTTTCCAACACACACGGACCATACCTAGTTCAACTCTGTTTCTGAAACTGATACAAACCACAGGTCCTCTAAATCCAATGCTTTTCAGTTAAGAGCGAGAAATGTGTCAGCTTTGTGAACAATGTAGCTTCGTTTGAGCTGAAATGTGACTGCGTTTACCTGAAACGAAATCTTGATGGAGGAAGACACACGCCTGGCATTTAACACCGTTTCTGAAGGGAAACACAAGGCACAGTTCTCATCCATGAAACACACTGTGCTTTAGAGCAAGAAGCACGCTCTTGCTTTCTAGAGTCTCTAATACAGAGGGAAACGTGAGTGTGCTCAGAACAAAAGAACTGTGTTTCCTACACACACGGACCATATCTAGTTCAACTCTGTTTCTGAAACTGATACAAACCACAGGTCGTCTAACATCCAATGCTTTTCAGTTAAGAGCGAGAAACGTGTGAGCTTCCTGAACAATGTAGCTTCGTTTGAGGTGAAAAGTGACTGCGTTTACCTGAAACGAAGTCTTGCTTGTAGGAAGACACACGCCTGGCATTTAACTCCGTTTCTGAAGGGAAACACACGGCACAGTTCTCATCCATGAAACACACTCTGCTTTAGAGCAAGAAGCATGCTCTTGCTTTCTAGAGTCTCTAATACAGAGGGAAACGTGAGTATGCTCAGAACAAAAGAACTGTGTTTCCTACACACATGGACCATATCTAGTTCAACTCTGTTTCTGAAACTGATACAAACCACAGGTCCTCTAACATCCAATGCTTTTCAGTTAAGAGCGAGAAACGTGTGAGCTTTGTGAATGATGTAGCTTCGATTGAGCTGAAAAGTGACTGCGTTTACCTGAAACGAAGTCTTGCTTGAAGGAAGACATAGAGCCTGGCATTTAACACCGATTCTGAAGGGAAACACACGGCAGAGTTCTCATCCATGAAACACACTCTGCTTTAGTGCAAGAAGCACGCTCGTGCTTCCTAGAGTCTCTAATACAGAGGGAAACGTGAGTGTGCTCAGAACAAACGAACTGTGTTTCCAACACACACGGACCATATCTAGTTCAACTCTGTTTCTGAAACTGACACAAACCACAGGTCCTCTAACATCCAATGCTTTTCAGTTAAGAGCGAGAAACGTGTGAGCTTTGTGAATGATGTAGCTTCGATTGAGCTGAAAAGTGACTGCGTTTACCTGAAACGAAGTGTTGCTTGAAGGAAGACCTAGAGCCTGGCATTTAACTCAGATTCTGAAGGGAAACACACGGCACAGTTCTCATCCATGAAACACACTCTGCTTTAGAGCAAGAAGCACGCTCGTGCTTCCTAGAGTCTCTAATACAGAGGGAAACGTGAGTGTGCTCAGAACAAAAGAACTGTGTTTCCTACACACACGGACCATATCTAGTTCAACTCTGTTTCTGAAACTGATACAAACCACAGGTCCTCTAACATCCAATGCTTTTCATTTAAGAGTGAGAAACGTGTGAGCATTTTCAACAATATAGCTTCCTTTGAGGTGAATAGTGATGCGTTTACCTGAAACGAAGTCTTGCTTGTAGGAAGGCACAAAGCCTGGCATTTAACTCCATTTCTGAAGGGCAACACACAGCACAGTTCTCATCCATGAAACACAATCTGCTTTAGAGCAAGAAGCACGATCTTGCTTTCTAGAGTCTCTAATAAAGAGGGAAACGTGAGTATGCTCAGAACAAAAGAACGGTGTTTCCTACACACACGGACCATATCTAGTTCAACTCTGTTTCTGAAACTGATACAAACCACAGGTCCTCTAACATCCAATTCTTTTCAGTTAAGAGCGAGAAACGTGTGAGCTTTGTGAACAATGTAGCTTCGTTTGAGCTGAAAAGCGACTGCGTTTACCTGAAACAAAGTCTTGCTTGAAGGAAGACATAGAGCCTGGCATTTAACTCCGCTTCTGAAGGGAAGCACACGGCGCAGTTCTCATCCATGAAACACACTCTGCTTTAGAGCAAGAAGCATGCTCTTGCTTCATAGAGTCACTAATACAGAGGGAAACGTGAGGGTGCTCAGAAAAAAAGAACTGTGTTTCCTACACGCGGACCATATCTAGTTCACCTCTGTTTCTGAAACTGATACAAACCACAGGTCCTCTAAATCCAATGCTTTTCAGTTAAGAGCGAGAATCGTGTCAGCTTTGTGAACAATGTAGCTTCGTTTGAGCTGAAAAGTGACTGCGTTTACCTGAAACGAAGTCTTGCTTGTAGGAAGACACACGCCTGGCATTTAACTCCGTTTCTGAAGGGAAACACACGGCACAGTTCTCATCCATGAAACATACTCTGCTTTAGAGCAAGAAGCACGCTCTTGCTTTCTAGAGTCTCTAATACAGAGGGAAAAGTGAGTGTGCTCAGAACAAAAGAACTGTGTTTCCTACACACATGGACCATATCTAGTTCAACTCTGTTTCTGAAACTGATACAAACCACAGGTCCTCTAACATCCAATGCTTTTCAGTTAAGAGCGAGAAACGTGTGAGCTTTGTGAACAAAGTAGCTTCGATTGAGCTGAAAAGTGACTGCATTTACCTGAAACGAAGTAGTGCTTGAAGGAAGACATAGAGCCTGACATTTAACTCCGCTTCTGAAGGGAAACACACGGCACAGTTCTCATCCATGAAACACACTCTGCTTTAGAGCAAGAAGCACGCTCTTGCTTCATAGAGTCTCTAATACAGAGGGAAACGTGAGGGTGCTCAGAAAAAAAGAACTGTGTTTCCTACACGCGGACCATATCTAGTTCACCTCTGTTTTTGAAACTGATACAAACCACAGGTCCTCTAACATCCAATGCTTTTCAGTTAAGAGCGAGAAACGTGTGAGCTTTGTGAACAATGTAGCTTCGTTTGAACTGAAAAGTGACTGCGTTTACCTGAAACGAAGTCTTGCTTGAAGGAAGACACAGAGCCTGGCATTTAACTCCGATTCTGAAGGGAAACACACGGCACAGTTCTCATCCATGAAACACACTCTGCTTTATTGCAAGAAGCACGCTCTTGCTTTCTAGAGTCTCTAATACAGAGGGCAACGTGAGTGTGCTCAGAACAAAAGAACGGTGTTTCCTACACACACGGACCATATCTAGTTCAACTCTGTTTCTGAAACTGATACAAACCACAGGTCCTCTAACATCCAATGCTTTTCAGATAAGAGCCTGAAACGTGTGAGCTTTGTGAACAATGTAGCTTCGATTGAGCTGAAAAGTGACTGCATTTACCTGAAACGAAGACTTGCTTGAAGGAAGACATAGAGCCTGGCATATAAATCCTCTTCTGAAGGGAAACACACGGCACAGTTCTCATCCATGAAACACACTCTGCTTTAGAGCAAGAAGCATGCTCTTGCTTCATAGAGTCACTAATACAGAGGGAAACGTGAGGGTGCTCAGAAAAAAAGAACTGTGTTTCCTACACGCGGACCATATCTAGTTCACCTCTGTTTCTGAAACTGATACAAACCACAGGTCCTCTAACATCCAATGCTTTCCAGTTAAGAGCGAGAAACGTGTCAGCTTTGTGAACAATGTAGCTTCGTTTGAGCTGAAAAGTGACTGCATTTACCTGAAACGAAGTCTTGCTTGAAGGAAGGCACAGAGCCTGGCATTTAACTCTGTTTCTGAAGGGAAACACACGGCACAGTTCTCATCCATGAAACACACTCTGCTTTAGAGCAAGAAGCACGCTCTTGCTTTCTAGAGTCTCTAATACAGAGGGAAACGTGAGTGTGCTCAGAACAAAAGAACTGTGTTTCCTACACACATGGACCATATCTAGTTCAACTCTGTTTCTGAAACTGATACAAACCACAGGTCCTCTAACATCCAATGCTTTTCAGTTAAGAGCGAGAAACGTGTGAGCTTTGTGAACAAAGTAGCTTCGATTGAGCTGAAAAGTGACTGCATTTACCTGAAACGAAGTAGTGCTTGAAGGAAGACATAGAGCCTGACATTTAACTCCGCTTCTGAAGGGAAACACACGGCACAGTTCTCATCCATAAAACACACTCTGCTTTAGAGCAAGAAGCACGCTCTTGCTTCATAGAGTCTCTAATACAGAGGGAAACGTGAGGGTGCTCAGAAAAAAAGAACTGTGTTTCCTACACGCGGACCATATCTAGTTCACCTCTGTTTTTGAAACTGATACAAACCACAGGTCCTCTAACATCCAATGCTTTTCAGTTAAGAGCGAGAAACGTGTGAGCTTTGTGAACAATGTAGCTTCGTTTGAACTGAAAAGTGACTGCGTTTACCTGAAACGAAGTCTTGCTTGAAGGAAGACACAGAGCCTGGCATTTAACTCCGATTCTGAAGGGAAACACACGGCACAGTTCTCATCCATGAAGCACACTCTGCTTTAGAGCAAGAAGCACGCTCTTGCTTTCTAGAGTCTCTAATACAGAGGGAAACATGAGCGTGCTCAGAACAAAAGAACTGTGTTTCCAACACACACGGACCATATCTAGTTCAACTCTGTTTCTGAAACTGATACAAACCACAGGTCCTCTAAATCCAATGCTTTTCAGTTAAGAGCGAGAAATGTGTCAGCTTTGTGAACAATGTAGCTTCGTTTGAGCTGAAAAGTGACTGCGTTTACCTGAAACGAAATCTTGATGGAGGAAGACACACGCCTGGCATTTAACACCGTTTCTGAAGGGAAACACAAGGCACAGTTCTCATCCATGAAACACACTGTGCTTTAGAGCAAGAAGCACGCTCTTGCTTTCTAGAGTCTCTAATACAGAGGGAAACGTGAGTGTGCTCAGAACAAAAGAACTGTGTTTCCTACACACACGGACCATATCTAGTTCAACTCTGTTTCTGAAACTGATACAAACCACAGGTCGTCTAACATCCAATGCTTTTCAGTTAAGAGCGAGAAACGTGTGAGCTTCCTGAACAATGTAGCTTCGTTTGAGGTGAAAAGTGACTGCGTTTACCTGAAACGAAGTCTTGCTTGTAGGAAGACACACGCCTGGCATTTAACTCCGTTTCTGAAGGGAAACACACGGCACAGTTCTCATCCATGAAACACACTCTGCTTTAGAGCAAGAAGCATGCTCTTGCTTTCTAAAGTCTCTAATACAGAGGGAAACGTGAGTATGCTCAGAACAAAAGAACTGTGTTTCCTACACACATGGACCATATCTAGTTCAACTCTGTTTCTGAAACTGATACAAACCACAGGTCCTCTAACATCCAATGCTTTTCAGTTAAGAGCGAGAAACGTGTGAGCTTTGTGAATGATGTAGCTTCGATTGAGCTGAAAAGTGACTGCGTTTACCTGAAACGAAGTCTTGCTTGAAGGAAGACATAGAGCCTGGCATTTAACACCGATTCTGAAGGGAAACACACGGCAGAGTTCTCATCCATGAAACACACTCTGCTTTAGTGCAAGAAGCACGCTCGTGCTTCCTAGAGTCTCTAATACAGAGGGAAACGTGAGTGTGCTCAGAACAAACGAACTGTGTTTCCAACACACACGGACCATATCTAGTTCAACTCTGTTTCTGAAACTGACACAAACCACAGGTCCTCTAACATCCAATGCTTTTCAGTTAAGAGCGAGAAACGTGTGAGCTTTGTGAATGATGTAGCTTCGATTGAGCTGAAAAGTGACTGCGTTTACCTGAAACGAAGTGTTGCTTGAAGGAAGACCTAGAGCCTGGCATTTAACTCAGATTCTGAAGGGAAACACACGGCACAGTTCTCATCCATGAAACACACTCTGCTTTAGAGCAAGAAGCACGCTCGTGCTTCCTAGAGTCTCTAATACAGAGGGAAACGTGAGTGTGCTCAGAACAAAAGAACTGTGTTTCCTACACACACGGACCATATCTAGTTCAACTCTGTTTCTGAAACTGATACAAACCACAGGTCCTCTAACATCCAATGCTTTTCATTTAAGAGTTAGAAACGTGTGAGCATTTTCAACAATATAGCTTCCTTTGAGGTGAATAGTGATGCGTTTACCTGAAACGAAGTCTTGCTTGTAGGAAGGCACAAAGCCTGGCATTTAACTCCATTTCTGAAGGGCAACACACAGCACAGTTCTCATCCATGAAACACAATCTGCTTTAGAGCAAGAAGCACGATCTTGCTTTCTAGAGTCTCTAATAAAGAGGGAAACGTGAGTATGCTCAGAACAAAAGAACGGTGTTTCCTACACACACGGACCATATCTAGTTCAACTCTGTTTCTGAAACTGATACAAACCACAGGTCCTCTAACATCCAATTCTTTTCAGTTAAGAGCGAGAAACGTGTGAGCTTTGTGAACAATGTAGCTTCGTTTGAGCTGAAAAGCGACTGCGTTTACCTGAAACAAAGTCTTGCTTGAAGGAAGACATAGAGCCTGGCATTTAACTCCGCTTCTGAAGGGAAGCACACGGCGCAGTTCTCATCCATGAAACACACTCTGCTTTAGAGCAAGAAGCATGCTCTTGCTTCATAGAGTCACTAATACAGAGGGAAACGTGAGGGTGCTCAGAAAAAAAGAACTGTGTTTCCTACACGCGGACCATATCTAGTTCACCTCTGTTTCTGAAACTGATACAAACCACAGGTCCTCTAAATCCAATGCTTTTCAGTTAAGAGCGAGAATCGTGTCAGCTTTGTGAACAATGTAGCTTCGTTTGAGCTGAAAAGTGACTGCGTTTACCTGAAACGAAGTCTTGTTTGTAGGAAGACACACGCCTGGCATTTAACTCCGTTTCTGAAGGGAAACACACGGCACAGTTCTCATCCATGAAACATACTCTGCTTTAGAGCAAGAAGCACGCTCTTGCTTTCTAGAGTCTCTAATACAGAGGGAAAAGTGAGTGTGCTCAGAACAAAAGAACTGTGTTTCCTACACACATGGACCATATCTAGTTCAACTCTGTTTCTGAAACTGATACAAACCACAGGTCCTCTAACATCCAATGCTTTTCAGTTAAGAGCGAGAAACGTGTGAGCTTTGTGAACAAAGTAGCTTCGATTGAGCTGAAAAGTGACTGCATTTACCTGAAACGAAGTAGTGCTTGAAGGAAGACATAGAGCCTGACATTTAACTCCGCTTCTGAAGGGAAACACACGGCACAGTTCTCATCCATGAAACACACTCTGCTTTAGAGCAAGAAGCACGCTCTTGCTTCATAGAGTCTCTAATACAGAGGGAAACGTGAGGGTGCTCAGAAAAAAAGAACTGTGTTTCCTACACGCGGACCATATCTAGTTCACCTCTGTTTTTGAAACTGATACAAACCACAGGTCCTCTAACATCCAATGCTTTTCAGTTAAGAGCGAGAAACGTGTGAGCTTTGTGAACAATGTAGCTTCGTTTGAACTGAAAAGTGACTGCGTTTACCTGAAACGAAGTCTTGCTTGAAGGAAGACACAGAGCCTGGCATTTAACTCCGATTCTGAAGGGAAACACACGGCACAGTTCTCATCCATGAAACACACTCTGCTTTATTGCAAGAAGCACGCTCTTGCTTTCTAGAGTCTCTAATACAGAGGGCAACGTGAGTGTGCTCAGAACAAAAGAACGGTGTTTCCTACACACACGGACCATATCTAGTTCAACTCTGTTTCTGAAACTGATACAAACCACAGGTCCTCTAACATCCAATGCTTTTCAGATAAGAGCCTGAAACGTGTGAGCTTTGTGAACAATGTAGCTTCGATTGAGCTGAAAAGTGACTGCATTTACCTGAAACGAAGACTTGCTTGAAGGAAGACATAGAGCCTGGCATATAAATCCTCTTCTGAAGGGAAACACACGGCACAGTTCTCATCCATGAAACATACTCTGCTTTAGAGCAAGAAGCACGATATTGCTTTCTAGAGTCTCTAATACAGAGGGAAACGTGAGTGTGCTCAGAACAAAAGAACTGTGTTTCCTACACACATGGACCATATCTAGTTCAACTCTGTTTCTGAAACTGATACAAACCACAGGTCCTGTAACATCCAATGCTTTTCAGATAAGAGCGAGAAACGTGAGAGCTTTGTGAACAATGTAGCTTCTATTGAGCTGAAAAGTGACTGCGTTTACCTGAAACAAAGTCTTGCTTGAAGGAAGACATAGAGCTTGGCATTTAAATCCGCTTCTGAAGGGAAACACACGGCACAGGTCTCATCCATGAAACACAATCTGCTTTAGAGCAAGAAGCATGCTCTTGCTTCCTAGAGTCTCTAATACAGAGGGAAACGTGAGGGTGCTCAGAAAAAAAGAACTGTGTTTCCTACACACATGGACCATATCTAGTTCAACTCTGTTTCTGAAACTGATACAAACCACAGGTCCTCTAACATCCAATGCTTTTCAGTTAAGAGCAAGAAACGTGTAAGCTTTGTGAACAATGTAGCTTCGTTTGAGGTGAAAAGTGATGCGTTTCCCTGAAACGAAGTCTTGCATGTAGGAAGGCACAGAGCCTGGCATTTAACTCTGTTTCTGAAGGGAAACACACGGCACAGTTCACATCCATGAAACACACTCTGCTTTAGAGAAAGAAGCACGCTCTTGCTTTCTAGAGTCTCTAATACAGAGGGAAACCTGAGTGTGCTCCGAACAAAAGAACTGTGTTTCCAACACACACGGACCATATCTAGTTCATCTCTGTTTCTAAAACTGATACAAACCACAGGTCGTCTAACATCCAATGCTTTTCAGTTAAGAGCGAGTAACGTGTCAGCTTTGTGAACAATGTAGCTTCGTTTGAGGTGAAAAGCGACTGCGTTTACCTGAAACGAAATCTTGCTTGTAGGAAGACACACGCCTGGCATTTAACTCCGTTTCTGAAGGGAAACACACGGCACAGTTCTCATCCAAGAAATACACTCTGCTTTAGAGCAAGAAGCACGCTCTTGCTTTCTAGAGTCTCTAATACAGAGGGAAACGTGAGTGTGCTCAGAACAAAAGAACTGTGTTTCCTACACACATGGACCATATCTAGTTCAACTCTGTTTCTGAAACTGATGCAAACCACAGGTCCTCTAACATCCAATGCTTTTCGGTTAAGAGCGAGAAACGTGTGAGCTTTGTGAACAATGTAGCTTCCATTGAGCTGAAAAGTGACTGCGTTTACCTGAAACGAAGTCTTGATTGAAGGAAGACATAGAGCCTGGCATTTAACTCCGTTTCTGAATGAAAACTCACGGCACAGTTCTCATCCATGAAACACACTCTGCTTTAGAGCAAGAAGCACGCTCTTGCTTTCTAGAGTCTCTAATACAGAGGGAAACGTGAGTGTGCTCAGAACAAAAGAACTGTGTTTCCTACACACACGGACCATATCTAGTTCAACTCTGTTTCTGAAACTGATACAAACCACAGGTCCTCTAAATCCAATGCTTTCCAGTTAAGAGCGAGAAACGTGTCAGCTTTGTGAACAATGTAGCTTCGTTTGAGCTGAAAAGTGACTGCATTTACCTGAAACGAAGTCTTGCTTGAAGGAAGACACAGAGCCTGGCATTTAACTCCGATTCTGAAGGGAAACACATGGCACAGTTCTCATCCATGAAACACAGTCTGCTTTATTGCAAGAAGCACGCTCTTGCTTTCTAGAGTCTCTAATACAGAGGGCAACGTGAGTGTGCTCAGAACAAAAGAACGGTGTTTCCTACACACACGGACCATATCTAGTTCAACTCTGTTTCTGAAACTGATACAAACCACAGGTCCTCTAACATCCAATGCTTTTCAGTTAAGAGCAAGAAACGTGTGAGCTTCGTGAACAATGTAGCTTCCTTTCAGGTGAAAAGTGACTGCCTTTATGTGAAACGAAGTCTTGCTTTTAGGAAGACACACGCCTGGCATTTAACTCCGTTTCTGAAGGGAAACACACGGCACAGTTCTCATCCATGAAACATACTCTGCTTTAGAGCAAGAAGCACGCTATTGCTTTCTTGAGTCTCTAATACAGAGGGAAACGTGAGTGTGCTCAGAACAAAAGAACTGTGTTTCCTACACACATGGACCATATCTAGTTCAACTCTGTTTCTGAAACTGATACAAACCACAGGTCCTCTAACATCCAATGCTTTTCAGTTAAGAGCGAGAAATGTGTGAGCTTTGTGAACTATGTAGCTTCGATTGAGCTGAAAAGTGACTGCGTTTACCTGAAACGAAGTCTTGCTTGAAGGAAGACATAGAGCCTGGCATTTAACTCCGTTTCTGAAGGGAAACACATGGCACAGTTCTCATCCATGAAACACAATCTGCTTTAGAGCAAGAAGCACGCTCTTGCTTCCTAGAGTCTCTAATACAGAGGGAATCGTGAGGGTGCTCAAGACAAAAGAACTGTGTTTCCTACACACACGGACCATATCTAGTTCAACTCTGTTTCTGAAACTGATACAAACCACAGGTCCTCTAACATCCAATGCTTTTCAGTTAAGAGTGAGAAACGTGTGAGGGTTGTGAACAATGTAGCTTCGTTTGAGGTGAAAAGTGATGCGTTTCCCTGAAATGAAGTCTTGCCTGTAGGAAGGCACAGAGCCTGGCATTTAACTCTGTTTCTGAAGGGAAACACACGGCACAGTTCTCATCCATGAAACACACTCTGCTTTAGAGCAAGAAGCACGCACTTGCTTTTTAGAGTCTCTAATACAGAGGGAAACGTGAGTGTGCTCAGAACAAAAGAACTGTGTTTCCTACACACATGGACCATATCTAGTTCAACTCTGTTTCTGAAACTGATACAAACCACAGGTCCTCTAACATCCAATGCTTTTCAGTTAAGAGTGAGAAACGTGTGAGGGTTGTGAACAATGTAGCTTCCTTTGAGGTGAAAAGTGATGCGTTTCCCTGAAACGAAGTCTTGCCTGTAGGAAGGCACAGAGCCTGGCATTTAATTCTGTTTCTGAAGGGAAACACACGGCACAGTTCTCATCCATGAAACACACTCTGCTTTAGAGCAAGAAGCACGCTCTTGCTTTCTAGAGTCTCTAATACAGAGGGAAACGTGAGTGTGCTCAGAACAAAAGAACGGTTTTTCCTACACACACGGACCATATCTAGTTCAACTCTGTTTCTGAAACTGACACAAACCACAGGTCCTCTAACATCCAATGCTTTTCAGTTAAGAGCGAGAAACGTGTGAGCTTTGTGAATGATGTAGCTTCGATTGAGCTGAAAAGTGACTGCGTTTACCTGAAACGAAGTGTTGCTTGAAGGAAGACCTAGAGCCTGGCATTTAACTCAGATTCTGAAGGGAAACACACGGCACAGTTCTCATCCATGAAACACACTCTGCTTTAGAGCAAGAAGCACGCTCGTGCTTCCTAGAGTCTCTAATACAGAGGGAAACGTGAGTGTGCTCAGAACAAAAGAACTGTGTTTCCTACACACACGGACCATATCTAGTTCAACTCTGTTTCTGAAACTGATACAAACCACAGGTCCTCTAACATCCAATGCTTTTCATTTAAGAGTGAGAAACGTGTGAGCATTTTCAACAATATAGCTTCCTTTGAGGTGAATAGTGATGCGTTTACCTGAAACGAAGTCTTGCTTGTAGGAAGGCACAAAGCCTGGCATTTAACTCCATTTCTGAAGGGCAACACACAGCACAGTTCTCATCCATGAAACACAATCTGCTTTAGAGCAAGAAGCACGATCTTGCTTTCTAGAGTCTCTAATAAAGAGGGAAACGTGAGTATGCTCAGAACAAAAGAACGGTGTTTCCTACACACACGGACCATATCTAGTTCAACTCTGTTTCTGAAACTGATACAAACCACAGGTCCTCTAACATCCAATTCTTTTCAGTTAAGAGCGAGAAACGTGTGAGCTTTGTGAACAATGTAGCTTCGTTTGAGCTGAAAAGCGACTGCGTTTACCTGAAACAAAGTCTTGCTTGAAGGAAGACATAGAGCCTGGCATTTAACTCCGCTTCTGAAGGGAAGCACACGGCGCAGTTCTCATCCATGAAACACACTCTGCTTTAGAGCAAGAAGCATGCTCTTGCTTCATAGAGTCACTAATACAGAGGGAAACGTGAGGGTGCTCAGAAAAAAAGAACTGTGTTTCCTACACGCGGACCATATCTAGTTCACCTCTGTTTCTGAAACTGATACAAACCACAGGTCCTCTAAATCCAATGCTTTTCAGTTAAGAGCGAGAATCGTGTCAGCTTTGTGAACAATGTAGCTTCGTTTGAGCTGAAAAGTGACTGCGTTTACCTGAAACGAAGTCTTGCTTGTAGGAAGACACACGCCTGGCATTTAACTCCGTTTCTGAAGGGAAACACACGGCACAGTTCTCATCCATGAAACATACTCTGCTTTAGAGCAAGAAGCACGCTCTTGCTTTCTAGAGTCTCTAATACAGAGGGAAAAGTGAGTGTGCTCAGAACAAAAGAACTGTGTTTCCTACACACATGGACCATATCTAGTTCAACTCTGTTTCTGAAACTGATACAAACCACAGGTCCTCTAACATCCAATGCTTTTCAGTTAAGAGCGAGAAACGTGTGAGCTTTGTGAACAAAGTAGCTTCGATTGAGCTGAAAAGTGACTTCATTTACCTGAAACGAAGTAGTGCTTGAAGGAAGACATAGAGCCTGACATTTAACTCCGCTTCTGAAGGGAAACACACGGCACAGTTCTCATCCATGAAACACACTCTGCTTTAGAGCAAGAAGCACGCTCTTGCTTCATAGAGTCTCTAATACAGAGGGAAACGTGAGGGTGCTCAGAAAAAAAGAACTGTGTTTCCTACACGCGGACCATATCTAGTTCACCTCTGTTTTTGAAACTGATACAAACCACAGGTCCTCTAACATCCAATGCTTTTCAGTTAAGAGCGAGAAACGTGTGAGCTTTGTGAACAATGTAGCTTCGTTTGAACTGAAAAGTGACTGCGTTTACCTGAAACGAAGTCTTGCTTGAAGGAAGACACAGAGCCTGGCATTTAACTCCGATTCTGAAGGGAAACACACGGCACAGTTCTCATCCATGAAACACACTCTGCTTTATTGCAAGAAGCACGCTCTTGCTTTCTAGAGTCTCTAATACAGAGGGCAACGTGAGTGTGCTCAGAACAAAAGAACGGTGTTTCCTACACACACGGACCATATCTAGTTCAACTCTGTTTCTGAAACTGATACAAACCACAGGTCCTCTAACATCCAATGCTTTTCAGATAAGAGCCTGAAACGTGTGAGCTTTGTGAACAATGTAGCTTCGATTGAGCTGAAAAGTGACTGCATTTACCTGAAACGAAGACTTGCTTGAAGGAAGACATAGAGCCTGGCATATAAATCCTCTTCTGAAGGGAAACACACGGCACAGTTCTCATCCATGAAACATACTCTGCTTTAGAGCAAGAAGCACGATATTGCTTTCTAGAGTCTCTAATACAGAGGGAAACGTGAGTGTGCTCAGAACAAAAGAACTGTGTTTCCTACACACATGGACCATATCTAGTTCAACTCTGTTTCTGAAACTGATACAAACCACAGGTCCTGTAACATCCAATGCTTTTCAGATAAGAGCGAGAAACGTGAGAGCTTTGTGAACAATGTAGCTTCTATTGAGCTGAAAAGTGACTGCGTTTACCTGAAACAAAGTCTTGCTTGAAGGAAGACATAGAGCTTGGCATTTAAATCCGCTTCTGAAGGGAAACACACGGCACAGGTCTCATCCATGAAACACAATCTGCTTTAGAGCAAGAAGCATGCTCTTGCTTCCTAGAGTCTCTAATACAGAGGGAAACGTGAGGGTGCTCAGAAAAAAAGAACTGTGTTTCCTACACACATGGACCATATCTAGTTCAACTCTGTTTCTGAAACTGATACAAACCACAGGTCCTCTAACATCCAATGCTTTTCAGTTAAGAGCAAGAAACGTGTAAGCTTTGTGAACAATGTAGCTTCGTTTGAGGTGAAAAGTGATGCGTTTCCCTGAAACGAAGTCTTGCATGTAGGAAGGCACAGAGCCTGGCATTTAACTCTGTTTCTGAAGGGAAACACACGGCACAGTTCACATCCATGAAACACACTCTGCTTTAGAGAAAGAAGCACGCTCTTGCTTTCTAGAGTCTCTAATACAGAGGGAAACCTGAGTGTGCTCCGAACAAAAGAACTGTGTTTCCAACACACACGGACCATATCTAGTTCATCTCTGTTTCTAAAACTGATACAAACCACAGGTCGTCTAACATCCAATGCTTTTCAGTTAAGAGCGAGTAACGTGTCAGCTTTGTGAACAATGTAGCTTCGTTTGAGGTGAAAAGCGACTGCGTTTACCTGAAACGAAATCTTGCTTGTAGGAAGACACACGCCTGGCATTTAACTCCGTTTCTGAAGGGAAACACACGGCACAGTTCTCATCCAAGAAATACACTCTGCTTTAGAGCAAGAAGCACGCTCTTGCTTTCTAGAGTCTCTAATACAGAGGGAAACGTGAGTGTGCTCAGAACAAAAGAACTGTGTTTCCTACACACATGGACCATATCTAGTTCAACTCTGTTTCTGAAACTGATGCAAACCACAGGTCCTCTAACATCCAATGCTTTTCGGTTAAGAGCGAGAAACGTGTGAGCTTTGTGAACAATGTAGCTTCCATTGAGCTGAAAAGTGACTGCGTTTACCTGAAACGAAGTCTTGATTGAAGGAAGACATAGAGCCTGGCATTTAACTCCGTTTCTGAATGAAAACTCACGGCACAGTTCTCATCCATGAAACACACTCTGCTTTAGAGCAAGAAGCACGCTCTTGCTTTCTAGAGTCTCTAATACAGAGGGAAACGTGAGTGTGCTCAGAACAAAAGAACTGTGTTTCCTACACACACGGACCATATCTAGTTCAACTCTGTTTCTGAAACTGATACAAACCACAGGTCCTCTAAATCCAATGCTTTCCAGTTAAGAGCGAGAAACGTGTCAGCTTTGTGAACAATGTAGCTTCGTTTGAGCTGAAAAGTGACTGCATTTACCTGAAACGAAGTCTTGCTTGAAGGAAGACACAGAGCCTGGCATTTAACTCCGATTCTGAAGGGAAACACATGGCACAGTTCTCATCCATGAAACACAGTCTGCTTTATTGCAAGAAGCACGCTCTTGCTTTCTAGAGTCTCTAATACAGAGGGCAACGTGAGTGTGCTCAGAACAAAAGAACGGTGTTTCCTACACACACGGACCATATCTAGTTCAACTCTGTTTCTGAAACTGATACAAACCACAGGTCCTCTAACATCCAATGCTTTTCAGTTAAGAGCAAGAAACGTGTGAGCTTCGTGAACAATGTAGCTTCCTTTCAGGTGAAAAGTGACTGCCTTTATGTGAAACGAAGTCTTGCTTTTAGGAAGACACACGCCTGGCATTTAACTCCGTTTCTGAAGGGAAACACACGGCACAGTTCTCATCCATGAAACATACTCTGCTTTAGAGCAAGAAGCACGCTATTGCTTTCTTGAGTCTCTAATACAGAGGGAAACGTGAGTGTGCTCAGAACAAAAGAACTGTGTTTCCTACACACATGGACCATATCTAGTTCAACTCTGTTTCTGAAACTGATACAAACCACAGGTCCTCTAACATCCAATGCTTTTCAGTTAAGAGCGAGAAATGTGTGAGCTTTGTGAACTATGTAGCTTCGATTGAGCTGAAAAGTGACTGCGTTTACCTGAAACGAAGTCTTGCTTGAAGGAAGACATAGAGCCTGGCATTTAACTCCGTTTCTGAAGGGAAACACATGGCACAGTTCTCATCCATGAAACACAATCTGCTTTAGAGCAAGAAGCACGCTCTTGCTTCCTAGAGTCTCTAATACAGAGGGAATCGTGAGGGTGCTCAAGACAAAAGAACTGTGTTTCCTACACACACGGACCATATCTAGTTCAACTCTGTTTCTGAAACTGATACAAACCACAGGTCCTCTAACATCCAATGCTTTTCAGTTAAGAGTGAGAAACGTGTGAGGGTTGTGAACAATGTAGCTTCGTTTGAGGTGAAAAGTGATGCGTTTCCCTGAAATGAAGTCTTGCCTGTAGGAAGGCACAGAGCCTGGCATTTAACTCTGTTTCTGAAGGGAAACACACGGCACAGTTCTCATCCATGAAACACACTCTGCTTTAGAGCAAGAAGCACGCACTTGCTTTCTAGAGTCTCTAATACAGAGGGAAACGTGAGTGTGCTCAGAACAAAAGAACTGTGTTTCCTACACACATGGACCATATCTAGTTCAACTCGGTTTCTGAAACTGATACAAACCACAGGTCCTCTAACATCCAATGCTTTTCAGTTAAGAGTGAGAAACGTGTGAGGGTTGTGAACAATGTAGCTTCCTTTGAGGTGAAAAGTGATGCGTTTCCCTGAAACGAAGTCTTGCCTGTAGGAAGGCACAGAGCCTGGCATTTAATTCTGTTTCTGAAGGGAAACACACGGCACAGTTCTCATCCATGAAACACACTCTGCTTTAGAGCAAGAAGCACGCTCTTGCTTTCTAGAGTCTCTAATACAGAGGGAAACGTGAGTGTGCTCAGAACAAAAGAACGGTTTTTCCTACACACACGGACCATATCTAGTTCAACTCTGTTTCTGAAACTGATACAAACCACAGGTCGTCTAACATCCAATGCTTTTCAGTTAAGAGCGGGAAACGTGTGAGCGTTGTGAACAATTTAGCCTCGTTTGAGGTGAAAAGTGATGCGTTTCCCTGAAACGAAGTCTTGCCTGTAGGAAGGCACAGAGCCTGGCATTTAACTCCGTCTCTGAAGGGAAACACCCGGCACAGTTGTTATCCAAGAAACACAATCTGCTTTAGAGTAAGAAGCACGCTCGTGCTTTCTAGAGTCTCTAATACAGGGGGAAAAGTGAGTGTGTTCAGAAAAAAAGAACTGTGTTTCTTACACACACGGACCATATCTAGTTCAACTCTGTTTCTGAAACTGATACAAACCACAGGTCCTCTAACATCCAATGCTTTTCAGTTAAGAGCGGGAAACATGTGAGCTTCGTGAACAATGTAGCTTCGTTTGAGGTGAAAAGTCACTGCGTTTACCTGGAACGAAGTCTTGCTTGAAGGAAGACATAGAGCCTGGCATTTAACTCCGTTTCTGAAGGGAAACACACGGCATAGTTCTCATCCATGAAACACAATCTGCTTTATAGCAAGAAGCACGCTCTTACTTTCTAGAGTCTCTAATACAGAGGGAAACGTGAGTGTGCTCAGAACAAAAGAACGTTTTTTCCTACACACACAGACCATATCTAGTTCAACTCGGTTTCTGAAACTGATACAAACCACGGGTCCTCTAACATCCAATGCTTTTCAGTTAAGAGCGAGAAATGTGTGAGCTTTGTGAACAATGTAGCTTCGTTTGAGCTGAAAAGTCACTGTGTTTACCTGAAACGAAGTCTTATTGAAGGAAGACATAGAGCCTGGCATTTAACTCCGTTTCTGAAGGAAAACACACGGCATAGTTCTCATCCATGAAACACACTCTGCTTTAGAGCACGAAGCACGCTCTTGCTTCCTAGAGTCTCTAATACAGAGGGAAACGTGAGGGTGCTCAGAACAAAAGAACGGTATTTCTTACACACACGGACCAAATCTAGTTCAACTCTGTTTCTGAAACTGATACAAACCACAAGTCGCCTAACATCCAATGCTTTTCAGTTAAGAGCGAGAAACATGTGAGCTTTGTGAACAATGTAGCTTCATTTGAGCTTAAAAGTGACTGCGTTTACCTGAAACGAAGTCTTGCTTGAGGAAAGACACAGAGCCTGGCATTTAACTCCGTTTCTGAAGGAAAACACATGGCACAGTTCTCATCCATGAAACACACTCTGCTTTAGAGCAAGAAGCACGCTCTTGCTTTCTAGAGTCTCTAATACAGAGGGAAATGTGAGTGTGCTCAGAACAAAAGCACTGTGTTTCCTACACACGGACCATATCTAGTTCAACTCTGTTTCTGAAACTGATAGAAACCACAGGTCCTCTAACATCCAATGCTTTTCAGTTAAGAGCGAGAAACTTGTGAGCTTTGTGAACAATGTAGCTTCGTTTGAGCCGAAAAGTGCCTGCGTTTACCTGAAAAGAATACTTGCTTGAAGGAAGACACAGAGCCTGGCATTTAACTCCGTTTCTTAAGGGAAACACACAGCACAGTTCTCATCCATGAAACACAATCTGCTTTACAGCAAGAAGCACGCCTTTGCTTTCTAGAGTCTCTAATACAGAGGGAAACATGAGTGTGCTCAGAACAAAAGAACTGTGTTTCCTACACACGGACCATATCTAGTTCAACTCTGTTTCTGAAACTGATACAAACCACAGGTCATCTAACATCGAATGCTTTTCAGTTAAGAGCGAGAAACGTGTGAGCTTTGTGAACAATGTAGCTTCGTTTGAGCTGAAAAGTGACTGCGTTTACCTGAAACGAATACTTGCTTGAAGGAAGACACAGAGCCTGGCATTTAACTCTGTTTCTGAAGGGAAACACACAGCACAGTTCTCATCCATGAAACACACTCTGCTTTAGTCAAGAAGCACGCTCTTGCTTTCTAGAGTCTCTAATACAGAGGGAAACCTGAGTGTGCTCAGAACAAAAGAACTGTTTTTCCTACTCACGGACCATATCTAGTTCAACTCTGTTTCTGAAACTGATACAAACCACAGGTCCTCTAACATCCAATGTTTTTCAGTTAAGAGCGAGAAACGTGTGAGCGTTGTGAACAATGTAGCTTCGTTTGAGGTGAAAAGTGACTGCGTTTACCTGAAACGAAGTCTTGCTTGTAGGAAGACACACGCCTGGCATTTAACTCCGTTTCTGAAGGGAAACACACGGCACAGTTCTGATCCATGAAACACACACTACTTTACAGCAAGAAGCACGCTCTTGCTTTCTAGAGTCTCTAATACAGAGGGAAACGTGAGTGTGCTCAGAACAAAAGAACTGTGTTTCCTACACACATGGACCATATCTAGTTCAACTCGGTTTCTGAAACTGATACAAACCACAGGTCCTCTAACATCCAATGCTTTTCAGTTAAGAGCGAGAAATGAGTGAGCTTTGTGAACAATGTTGCTTCGTTTGAGCTGAAAAGTGACTGCGTTTACCTGATAAGAATACTTGCTTGAAGGAAGACACAGAGCCTGTCATTTAACTCCGTTACTGAAGGGAAACACACAGCTCAGTTGTCATCCATGAAACACAATCTGCTTTACAGCAAGAAGCACGCTCTTGCTTTCTAGAGTCTCTAATACAGAGGGAAACGTGTGTGTGCTCAGAACAAAAGAACGGTATTTCATACACACACGGACCAAATCTAGTTCAACTCTGTTTCTGAAACTGATACAAACCACAGGTCGCCTAACATCCAATGCTTTTCAGTTAAGAGCGAGAAATTTGTGAGCTTTGTGAACAATGTAGCTTCGTTTGAGGTGAAAAGTGACTGCGTTTACCTGAAACGAAGTCTTGCTTGTAGGAAGACACACGCCTGGCATTTTACTCCGTTTCTGAAGGGAAACACACGGCACAGTTCTCATCCATGAAACACACTCTGCTTTAGAGCAAGAAGCACGCTCTTGCTTTCTAGAGTCTCTAATACAGAGGGAAACTTGAGTGTGCTCAGAAGAAAAGAACTGTGTTTCCTACACACATGGACCATATCTAGTTCAACTCGGTTTCTGAAACTGATACAAACCACAGGTCCTCTAACATCCAATGCTTTTCAGTTAAGAGCGAGAAATGTGTGAGCTTTGTGAACAATGTAGCTTCGATTGAGCTGAAAAGTGACTGTGTTTACCTGAAACGACGTCTTGCTTGAAGGAAGACATAGAGCCTGGCATTTAACTCCGTTTCTGAAGGAAAACACACGGCACAGTTCTCATCCATGAAACACACACTGCTTTAGAGCAAGAAGCACGCTCTTGCTTCCTAGAGTCTCTAATACAGAGGGAAACGTGAGGGTGCTCAGAAAAAATGAACTGTGTTTCCTACACACACGGACCATATCTAGTTCAACTCTGTTTCTGAAACTGATACAAACCACAGGTCCTCTAACATCCAATGCTTTTCAGTTAAGAGCGAGAAACGTGTGAGCTTTGTGAACAATGTAGCTTCGTTTGAGCTGAAAAGTGCCTGCGTTTACCTGGAAAGAATACTTGCTTGAAGGAAGACACAGAGCCTGGCATTTAACTTCATTTCTGAAGGGAAACACACAGCACAGTTCTCATCCATGAAACACAATCTGCTTTACAGCAAGAAGCACGCTCTTGCTTTCTAGAGTCTCTAATACAGAGGGAAACGTGAGTGTGCTCAGAACAAAAGAACGGTGTTTCCTACACACGGACCATATCTAGTTCAACTCTGTTTCTGAAACTGATACAAACCACAGGTCCTCTAACATCGAATGCTTTTCAGTTAAGAGCGAGAAACGTGTGAGCTTTGTGAACAATGTAGCTTCGTTTGAGCTGAAAAGTGACTGCGTTTACCTGAAACGAATACTTGCTCGAAGGAAGACACAGAGCCTGGCATTTAACTCCGTTTCTGAAGGGAAACACACAGCACAGTTCTCATCTTTGAAACACACTCTGCTTTAGTCAAGAAGCACGCTCTTGCTTTCTAGAGTCTCTAATACAGAGGGAAACCTGAGTGTGCTCAGAACAAAAGAACTGTTTTTCCTACTCACGGACCATATCTAGTTCAACTCTGTTTCTGAAACTGATACAAACCACAGGTCCTCTAACATCCAATGCTTTTCAGTTAAGAGCGAGAAACGTGTGAGCGTTGTGAACAATGTAGCTTCGTTTGAGGTGAAAAGTGACTGCGTTTACCTGAAACGAAGTCTTGCTTGTAGGAAGACACACGCCTGGCATTTAACTCCGTTTCTGAAGGGAAACACACGGCACAGTTCTGATCCATGAAACACACACTACTTTACAGCAAGAAGCACGCTCTTGCTTTCTAGAGTCTCTAATACAGAAGGAAACGTGAGTGTGCTCAGAACAAAAGAACTGTGTTTCCTACACACATGGACCATATCTAGTTCAACTCGGTTTCTGAAACTGATACAAACCACAGGTCCTCTAACATCCAATGCTTTTCAGTTAAGAGCGAGAAATGAGTGAGCTTTGTGAACAATGTTGCTTCGTTTGAGCTGAAAAGTGACTGCGTTTACCTGATAAGAATACTTGCTTGAAGGAAGACACAGAGCCTGTCATTTAACTCCGTTACTGAAGGGAAACACACAGCTCAGTTGTCATCCATGAAACACAATCTGCTTTACAGCAAGAAGCACGCTCTTGCTTTCTAGAGTCTCTAATACAGAGGGAAACGTGTGTGTGCTCAGAACAAAAGAACGGTATTTCATACACACACGGACCAAATCTAGTTCAACTCTGTTTCTGAAACTGATACAAACCACAGGTCGCCTAACATCCAATGCTTTTCAGTTAAGAGCGAGAAATTTGTGAGCGTTGTGAACAATGTAGCTTCGTTTGAGGTGAAAAGTGACTGCGTTTACCTGAAACGAAGTCTTGCTTGTAGGAAGACACACGCCTGGCATTTTACTCCGTTTCTGAAGGGAAACACACGGCACAGTTCTCATCCATGAAACACACTCTGCTTTAGAGCAAGAAGCACGCTCTTGCTTTCTAGAGTCTCTAATACAGAGGGAAACTTGAGTGTGCTCAGAAGAAAAGAACTGTGTTTCCTACACACATGGACCATATCTAGTTCAACTCGGTTTCTGAAACTGATACAAACCACAGGTCCTCTAACATCCAATGCTTTTCAGTTAAGAGCGAGAAATGTGTGAGCTTTGTGAACAATGTAGCTTCGATTGAGCTGAAAAGTGACTGTGTTTACCTGAAACGACGTCTTGCTTGAAGGAAGACATAGAGCCTGGCATTTAACTCCGTTTCTGAAGGAAAACACACGGCACAGTTCTCATCCATGAAACACACACTGCTTTAGAGCAAGAAGCACGCTCTTGCTTCCTAGAGTCTCTAATACAGAGGGAAACGTGAGGGTGCTCAGAAAAAATGAACTGTGTTTCCTACACACACGGACCATATCTAGTTCAACTCTGTTTCTGAAACTGATACAAACCACATGTCCTCTAACATCCAATGCTTTTCAGTTAAGAGCGAGAAACGTGTGAGCTTTGTGAACAATGTAGCTTCGTTTGAGCTGAAAAGTGCCTGCGTTTACCTGGAAAGAATACTTGCTTGAAGGAAGACACAGAGCCTGGCATTTAACTTCATTTCTGAAGGGAAACACACAGCACAGTTCTCATCCATGAAACACAATCTGCTTTACAGCAAGAAGCACGCTCTTGCTTTCTAGAGTCTCTAATACAGAGGGAAACGTGAGTGTGCTCAGAACAAAAGAACGGTGTTTCCTACACACGGACCATATCTAGTTCAACTCTGTTTCTGAAACTGATACAAACCACAGGTCCTCTAACATCGAATGCTTTTCAGTTAAGAGCGAGAAACGTGTGAGCTTTGTGAACAATGTAGCTTCGTTTGAGCTGAAAAGTGACTGCGTTTACCTGAAACGAATACTTGCTCGAAGGAAGACACAGAGCCTGGCATTTAACTCCGTTTCTGAAGGGAAACACACAGCACAGTTCTCATCCATGAAACACACTCTGCTTTAGAGCAAGAAGCACGCTCTTGCTTTCTAGAGTCTCTAATACAGAGGGAAACGTGTGTGTGCTCAGAACAAAAGAACGGTATTTCCTACACACACGGACCAAATCTAGTTGAACTCTGTTTCTGAAACTGATACAAACCACAGGTCGCCTAACATCCAATGCTTTTCAGTTAAGAGCGAGAAACATGTGAGCTTTGTGAACAATGTAGCTTCATTTGAGCTTAAAAGTGACTGCGTTTACCTGAAACGAAGTCTTGCTTGAAGAAAGACACAGAGCCTGGCATTTAACTCCGTTTCTGAAGGAAAACACATGGCACAGTTCTCATCCATGAAACACACTCTGCTTTAGAGCAAGAAGCACGCTCTTGCTTTCTAGAGTCTCTAATACAGAGGGAAACGTGAGTGTGCTCAGAACAAAAGAACTGTGTTTCCTACACACATGGACCATATCTAGTTCAACTCGGTTTCTGAAACTGATAAAAACCACAGGTCCTCTAACATCCAATGCTTTTCAATTAAGAGCGAGAAACGTGTGAGCTTTGTGAACAATGTAGCATTGTTTGAGCTGAAAATTGCCTGCGTTTACCTGAAAAGAATACTTGCTTGAAGGAAGACACAGAGCCTGGCATTTAACTCCCTTTCTGAAGGGAAACACACAGCACAATTCTCATCCATGAAACACACTCTGCTTTAGAACAAGAAGCACGCTCTTGCTTTCTAGAGTCTCTAATACAGAGGGAAACCTGAGTGTGCTCAGAACAAAAGAACTGTTTTTCCTACTCACGGACCATATCTAGTTCAACTCTGTTTCTGAAACGGATACAAACCACAGGTCCTCTAACATCCAATGCTTTTCAGTTAAGAGCGAGAAACGTGTGAGCATTGTGAACAATGTAGCTTCGTTTGAGGTG
Organism: Onychomys leucogaster; assembly: GCA_949786385.1. Classification (NCBI taxonomy): domain Eukaryota; kingdom Metazoa; phylum Chordata; class Mammalia; order Rodentia; family Cricetidae; genus Onychomys; species Onychomys leucogaster. The sequence continues at coordinate 441,121 of CATKUP010000088.1, forward strand.
AAAAGTGACTGCGTTTACCTGAAACGAAATCTTGCTTGTAGGAAGACACACGCCTGGCATTTAACTCCGTTTCTGAAGGGAAACACATGGCACAGTTCTCATCCATGAAACACACTCTACTTTACAGCAAGAAGCACGCTCTTGCTTTCTAGAGTCTCTAATACAGGGGGAAACGTGAGTGTGCTCAGAACAAAAGAACTGTGTTTCCTACACACATGGACCATATCTAGTTCAACTCGGTTTCTGAAACTGATACAAACCACAGGTCCTCTAACATCCAATGCTTTTCAGTTAAGAGCGAGAAATGAGTGAACTTTTGTGAACAATGTAGCTTCGATTGAGCTGAAAAGTGACTGCGTTTACCTGAAACGAAGTCTTGCTTGAAGAAAGACATAGAGCCTGGCATTTAACTCCGTTTCTGAAGGAAAACACACGGCACAGTTCTCATCCATGAAACACACACTGCTTTAGAGCAAGAAGCACGCTCTTGCTTCCTAGAGTCTCTAATACAGAGGGAAACGTGAGTGTGCTCAGAAAAAAAGAACTGTGTTTCCTACACACATGGACCATATCTAGTTCAACTCTGTTTCTGAAACTGATACAAACCACAGGTCCTCTAACATCCAATGCTTTTCAGTTAAGAGCGAGAAACGTGTGAGCTTTGTGAACAATGTAGCTTCGTTTGAGCTGAAAAGTGCCTGCGTTTACCTGGAAAGAATACTTGCTTGAAGGAAGACACAGAGCCTGGCATTTAACTCCGTTTCTGAAGGGAAACACACAGCACAGTTCTCATCCATGAAACACAATCTGCTTTACAGCAAGAAGCACGCTCTTGCTTTCTAGAGTCTCTAATACAGAGAGAAACGTGAGTGTGCTCAGAACAAAAGAACGGTGTTTCCTACACACGGATCATATCTAGTTCAACTCTGTTTCTGAAACTGATACAAACCACAGGTCCTCTAACATCGAATTCTTTTCAGTTAAGAGCGAGAAACGTGTGAGCTTTGTGAACAATGTAGCTTCGTTTGAGCTGAAAAGTGACTGCGTTTACCTGAAACGAATACTTGCTCGAAGGAAGACACAGAGCCTGGCATTTAACTCCGTTTCTGAAGGGAAACACACAGCACAGTTCTCATCCATGAAACACACTCTGCTTTAGAGCAAGAAGCACGCTCTTGCTTTCTAGAGTCTCTAATACAGAGGGAAACATGTGTGTGCTCAGAACAAAAGAACGGTATTTCCTACACACACGGACCAAATCTAGTTCAACTCTGTTTCTGAAACTGATACAAACCACAGGTCGCCTAACATCCAATGCTTTTCAGTTAAGAGCGAGAAACATGTGAGCTTTGTGAACAATGTAGCTTCATTTGAGCTTAAAAGTGACTGCGTTTACCTGAAACGAAGTCTTGCTTGAAGAAAGACACAGAGCCTGGCATTTAACTCCGTTTCTGAAGGAAAACACATGGCACAGTTCTCATCCATGAAACACACTCTGCTTTAGAGCAAGAAGCACGCTCTTGCTTTCTAGAGTCTCTAATACAGAGGGAAACGTGAGTGTGCTCAGAACAAAAGAACTGTGTTTCCTACACACGGACCATATCTAGTTCAAGTCTGTTTCTGAAACTGATACAAACCACAGGTCCTCTAACATCCAATACTTTTCAGTTAAGAGCGAGAAACGTGTGAGCTTTGTGAACAATGTAGCTTCGTTTGAGCTGAGAAGTGACTGCGTTTACCTGAAACGAATTATTGCTTGAAGGAAGACACAGAGCCTGGCATTTAACTCCGTTTCTGAAGGGAAACACACAGCACAGTTCTCTTCCATGAAACACACTCTGCTTTAGAGCAAGAAGCACGCTCTTGCTTCCTAGAGTCTCTAATACAGAGGGAAACGTGAGTGTGCTCAGAAAAAAGAACTGTGTTTCCTACACACACGGACCATATCTAGTTCAACTCTGTTTCTGAAACTGATACAAACCACAGGTCCTCTAACATCCAATGCTTTTCACTTAAGAGCGAGAAACGTGTGAGCTTTGTGAACAATGCAACTTCGTTTGAGCTGAAAAGTGCCTGCGTTTACCAGAAAAGAATACTTGCTTGAAGGAAGACACAGAGCCTGGCATTTAACTCCGTTTCTGAAGGGAAACACACAGCACAGTTCTCATCCATGAAACACAATCTGCTTTACAGCAAGAAGCATGCCTTTGCTTTCTAGAGTCTCTAATACAGAGGGAAACGTGAGTGTGCTCAGAACAAAAGAACTGTGTTTCCTACACACGGACCATATCTAGTTCAACTCTGTTTCTGAAACTGATACAAACCACAGGTCCTCAAACATCGAATGCTTTTCAGTTAAGAGCGAGAAACGTGTGAGCTTTGTGAACAATGTAGCTTCGTTTGAGCTGAAAAGTGACTGCCTTTACCTGAAACGAATACTTGCTTGAGGAAGACACAGAGCCTAGCATTTAACTCCGTTTCTGAAGGGAAACACACAGTACAGTTCTCATCCATGAAACACAATCTGCTTTAGTCAAGAAGCACGCTCTTGCTTTCTAGAGTCTCTAATACAGAGGGAAACCTGAGTGTGCTCAGAACAAAAGAACTGTGTTTCCTACTCACGGACCATATCTAGTTCAACTCTGTTTCTGAAACTGATACCAACCACAGGTCCTCTAACATCCAATGCTTTTCAGTTAAGAGCGAGAAACGTGTGAGCGTTGTGAACAATGTAGCTTCGTTTGAGGTGAAAAGTGACTGCGTTTACCTGAAACGAAGTCTTGCTTGTAGGAAGACACACGCCTGGCATTTAACTCCGTTTCTGAAGGGAAACACACGGCACAGTTCTCATCCATGAAACACACTCTGCTTTACAGCAAGAAGCACGCTCTTGCTTTCTAGAGTCTCTAATACAGAGGGAAACGTGAGTGTGCTCAGAACAAAAGAACTGTGTTTCCTACACACATGGACCATATCTAGTTCAACTCGGTTTCTGAAACTGATAAAAACCACAGGTCCTCTAACATCCAATGCTTTTCAATTAAGAGCGAGAAACGTGTGAGCTTTGTGAACAATGTAGCTTTGTTTGAGCTGAAAATTGCCTGCGTTTACCTGAAAAGAATACTTGCTTGAAGGAAGACACAGAGCCTGGCATTTAACTCCCTTTCTGAGGGGAAACACACAGCACAATTCTCATCCATATAACACACTCTGCTTTAGAACAAGAAGCACGCTCTTGCTTTCTAGAGTCTCTAATACAGAGGGAAACCTGAGTGTGCTCAGAACAAAAGAACTGTTTTTCCTACTCACGGACCATATCTAGTTCAACTCTGTTTCTGAAACGGATACAAACCACAGGTCCTCTAACATCCAATGCTTTTCAGTTAAGAGCGAGAAACGTGTGAGCGTTGTGAACAATGTAGCTTCGTTTGAGGTAAAAGTGACTGTTTACCTGAAACGAAATCTTGCTTGTAGGAAGACACACGCCTGGCATTTAACTCCGTTTCTGAAGGGAAACACATGGCACAGTTCTCATCCATGAAACACACTCTACTTTACAGCAAGAAGCACGCTCTTGCTTTCTAGAGTCTCTAATACAGGGGGAAACGTGAGTGTGCTCAGAACAAAAGAACTGTGTTTCCTACACACATGGACCATATCTAGTTCAACACGGTTTCTGAAACTGATACAAACCACAGGTCCTCTAACATCCAATGCTTTTCAGTTAAGAGCGAGAAATGAGTGAACTTTTGTGAACAATGTAGCTTCGATTGAGCTGAAAAGTGACTGCGTTTACCTGAAACGAAGTCTTGCTTGAAGAAAGACATAGAGCCTGGCATTTAACTCCGTTTCTGAAGGAAAACACACGGCACAGTTCTCATCCATGAAACACACACTGCTTTAGAGCAAGAAGCACGCTCTTGCTTCCTAGAGTCTCTAATACAGAGGGAAACGTGAGTGTGCTCAGAAAAAAAGAACTGTGTTTCCTACACACATGGACCATATCTAGTTCAACTCTGTTTCTGAAACTGATACAAACCACAGGTCCTCTAACATCCAATGCTTTTCAGTTAAGAGCGAAAAACGTGTGAGCTTTGTGAACAATGTAGCTTCGTTTGAGCTGAAAAGTGCCTGCGTTATACCTGAAAAGAATTCTTGCTTGAAGGAAGACACAGAGCCTGGCATTTAACTCCATTTCTGAAGGGCAACACAAAGCACAGTTCTCATCCATGAAACACAATCTGCTTTACAGCAAGAAGCACGCCTTTGCTTTCTAGAGTCTCTAATACAGAGGGAAACGTGAGTATGCTCAGAACAAAAGAACTGTGTTTCCTACACACGGACCATATCTAGTTCAACTCTGTTTCTGAAACTGATACAAACCACAGGTCCTCTAACATCCAATGCTTTTCAGTTAAGGGCGAGAAATGTGTGAGCTTTGTGAACAATGTAGCTTCGATTGAGCTGAAAAGTGACTGTGTTTACCTGAAATGACGTCTTAGTTGAAGGAAGACATAGAGCCTGGCATTTAACTCCGATTCTGAAGGGAAACACACGGCACAGTTCTCATCCATGAAACACACTCTGCTTTATTGCAAGAAGCACGCTCTTGCTTTCTAGAGTCTCTAATACAGAGGGCAACGTGAGTGTGCTCAGAACAAAAGAACGGTGTTTCCTACACACACGGACCATATCTAGTTCAACTCTGTTTCTGAAACTGATACAAACCACAGGTCCTCTAACATCCAATGCTTTTCAGATAAGAGCGAGAAACGTGTGAGCTTTGTGAACAATGTAGCTTCGATTGAGCTGAAAAGTGACTGCGTTTACCTGAAACGAAGTCTTGCTTGAAAGAAGACATAGAGCCTGGCATTTAAATCCGCTTCTGAAGGGAAACAAACGGCACAGTTCTCATCCATGAAACATACTCTGCTTTAGAGCAAGAAGCACGATATTGCTTTCTAGAGTCTATAATACAGAGGGAAACGTGAGGGTGCTCAGAAAAAAAGAACTTTGTTTCCCACACACATGGACCATATCTAGTTCAAGTCTGTTTCTGAAACTGATACAAACCACAGGTCCTCTAATATCCAATGCTTTTCCGTTAAGAGCAAGAAACGTGTGAGCGTTGTGAACAATGTAGCTTCATTTGAGGTGAAAAGTGATGCGTTTCCCTGAAACGAAGTCTTGCATGTAGGAAGGCACAGAGCCAGGCATTTAACTCTGTTTCTGAAGGGAAACACACGGCACAGTTCTCATCCATGAAACACACTCTGCTTTAGAGAAAGAAGCACGCTCTTGCTTTCTAGAGTCTCTAATACAGAGGGAAACGTGAGTGTGCTCCGAACAAAAGAACTGTGTTTCCAACACACACGGACCATATCTAGTTCATCTCTGTTTCTAAAACTGATACAAACAACAGGTCATCTAACATCCAATGCTTTTCAGTTAAGAGTGAGAAACGTGTGAGCTTCCTGAACAAGGTAGATTTGTTTGAGCTGAAAGGTGTCTGCGTTTACCTGAAATGAAGTCGTGCTTGAAGGAAGAAAGAGAGCCTGGTATTACACCCGTTTCTGAAGGGAAACACATGGCACAGTTCTCATCCATGAAACACACTCTGCTTTAGAGTAAGAAGCACGCTCGTGCTTTCTAGAATCTCTAATACAGGGGGAAAAGTGAGTGTGCTCAGAACAAAAGAACTGTGTTTCTTACACACACGGACCCTATCTAGTTCATCTCTGTTTCTAAAACTGATACAAACCACAGGTCGTCTAACATCCAATGCTTTTCAGTTAAGAGCGAGAAACGTGTCAGCTTTGTGAACAATGTAGCTTCGTTTGAGGTGAAAAGCGACTGCGTTTACCTGAAACGAAATCTTGCTTGTAGGAAGACACACGCCTGGCATTTAACTCCGTTTCTGAAGGGAAACACACGGCACAGTTCTCATCCAAGAAACACACTCTGCTTTAGAGCAAGAAGCACGCTCTTGCTTTCTAGAGTCTCTAGTACAGAGGGAAACGTGAGTGTGCTCAGAACAAAAGAACTGTGTTTCCTACACACATGGACCATATCTAGTTCAACTCTGTTTCTGAAACTGATACAAACCACAGGTCCTCTAACATCCAATGCTTTTCGGTTAAGAGCGAGAAACGTGTGAGCTTTGTGAACAATGTAGCTTCCATTGAGCTGAAAAGTGACTGCGTTTACCTGAAACGAAGTCTTGCTTGAAGGAAGACATAGAGCCTGGCATTTAACTCCGTTTCTGAAGGAAAACTCACGGCACAGTTCTCATCCATGAAACACACTCTGATTTAGAGCAAGAAGCACGCTCTTGCTTTCTAGAGTCTCTAATACAGAGGGAAACGTGAGTGTGCTCAGAACAAAAGAACTGTGTTTCCTACACACACGGACCATATCTAGATCAACTCTGTTTCTGAAACTGATACAAACCACAGGTCCTCTAAATCCAATGCTTTTCAGTTAAGAGCGAGAAACGTGTCAGCTTTGTGAACAATGTAGCTTCGTTTGAGCTGAAAAGTGACTGCATTTACCTGAAACGAAGTCTTGCTTGAAGGAAGTCACAGAGCCTGGCATTTAACTCCGATTCTGAAGGGAAACACACGGCACAGTTCTCATCCATGAAACAAGTCTGCTTTATTGCAAGAAGCACGCTCTTGCTTTCTAGAGTCTCTAATACAGGGGGCAACGTGAGTGTGCTCAGAACAAAAGAACGGTGTTTCCTACACACACGGACCATATCTAGTTCAACTCTGTTTCTGAAACTGATACAAACCACAGGTCCTCTAACATCCAATGCTTTTCAGTTAAGAGCAAGAAACGTGTGAGCTTCGTGAACAATGTAGCTTCCTTTGAGGTGAAAAGTGACTGCGTTTATGTGAAACGAATCTTGCTTTTAGGAAGACACACGCCTGGCATTTAACTCCGTGTCTGAAGGGAAACACACGGCACAGTTCTCATCCATGAAACATACTCTGCTTTAGAGCAAGAAGCACGCTATTGCTTTCTAGAGTCTCTAATACAGAGGGAAACGTGAGTGTGGTCAGAACAAAAGAACTGTGTTTCCTACACACATGGACCATATCTAGTTCAACTCTGTTTCTGAAACTGATACAAACCACAGGTCCTCTAACATCCAATGCTTTTCAGTTAAGAGCGAGAAATGTGTGAGCTTTGTGAACAATGTAGCTTCGAAAGAGCTGAAAAGTGACTGCGTTTACCTCAAACGAAGTCTTGCTTGAAGGAAGACATAGAGCCTGGCATTTAACTCCGTTTCTGAAGAGAAACACATGGCACAGTTCTCATCCATGAAACACAATCTGCTTTAGAGCAAGAAGCACGCTCTTGCTTCCTAGAGTCTCTAATACAGAGGGAAACGTGAGGGTGCTCAAGACAAAAGAACTGTGTTTCCTACACACACGGACCATATCTAGTTCAACTCTGTTTCTGAAACTGATACAAACCACAGGTCCTCTAACATCCAATGCTTTTCAGTTAAGAGTGAGAAACGTGTGAGGGTTGTGAACAATGTAGCTTCGTTTGAGGTGAAAAGTGATGCGTTTCCCTGAAACGAAGTCTTGCCTGTAGGAAGGCACAGAGCCAGGCATTTAACTCTGTTTCTGAAGGGAAACACACGGCACAGTTCTCATCCATGAAACACACTCTGCTTTAGAGCAAGAAGCACGCTCTTGCTTTCTAGAGTCTCTAATACAGAGGGAAACGTGAGTGTGGTCAGAAGAAAAGAACTGTGTTTCCTACACACATGGACCATATCTAATTCAACGCTGTTTCTGAAACTGATACAAACCACAGGTCCTCTAACATCCAATGCTTTTCAGTTAAGAGCGAGAAATGTGTGAGCTTTGTGAACAATGTAGCTTCGATTGAGCTGAAAAGTGACTGCGTTTACCTGATACGAAGTCTTGCTTGAAGGAAGACATAGAGCCTGGCATTTAACTCCGTTTCTGAAGGGAAACACATGGCACAGTTCTCATTCATGAAACACAATCTGCTTTAGAGCAAGAAGCACGCTCTTGCTTCCTAGAGTCTCTAATACAGAGGGAAACGTGAGGGTGCTCAAGACAAAAGAACTGTGTTTCCTACACACACGGACCATATCTAGTTCAACTCTGTTTCTGAAACTGATACAAACCACAGGTCCTCTAACATCCAATGCTTTTCAGTTAAGAGTGAGAAACGTGTGAGGGTTGTGAACAATGTAGCTTCGTTTGAGGTGAAAAGTGATGCGTTTCCCTGAAACGAAGTCTTGCCTGTAGGAAGGCATAGAGCCTGGCATTTAACTCTGTTTCTGAAGGGAAAGACACGGCACAGTTCTCATCCATGAAACACACTCTGCTTTAGAGCAAGAAGCACGCTCTTGCTTTCTAGAGTCTCTAATACAGAGGGAAACGTGAGTGTGCTCAGAACAAAAGAATGGTTTTTCCTACACACACGGACCATATCTAGTTCAACTCTGTTTCTGAAACTGATACAAACCACAGGTCGTCTAACATCCAATGCTTTTCAGTTAAGAGCGGGAAACGTGTGAGCGTTGTGAACAATGTAGCTTCGTTTGAGGTGAAAAGTGATGCGTTTCCCTGAAACGAAGTCTTGCCTGTAGGAAGGCACAGAGCCTGGCATTTAACTCCGTCTCTGAAGGGAAACACCCGGCACAGTTGTCATCCAAGAAACACAATCTGCTTTAGAGTAAGAAGCACGCTCATGCTTTCTAGAGTCTCTAATACAGGGTGAAAAGTGAGTGTGCTCAGAAAAAAAGAACTGTGTTTCTTACACACACGGACCATATCTAGTTCAACTCTGTTTCTGAAACTGATACAAACCACGGGTCCTCTAACATCCAATGCTTTTCAGTTAAGAGCGAGAAATGTGTGAGCTTTGTGAACAATGTAGCTTCGTTTGAGCTGAAAAGTCACTGTGTTTACCTGAAACGAAGTCTTATTGAAGGAAGACATAGAGCCTGGCATTTAACTCCGTTTCTGAAGGAAAACACACGGCATAGTTCTCATCCATGAAACACACTCTGCTTTAGAGCACGAAGCACGCTCTTGCTTCCAAGAGTCTCTAATACAGAGGGAAACGTGAGGGTGCTCAGAACAAAAGAACGGTATTTCCTACACACACGGACCAAATCTAGTTCAACTCTGTTTCTGAAACTGATACAAACCACAAGTCGCCTAACATCCAATGCTTTTCAGTTAAGAGCGAGAATCATGTGAGCTTTGTGAACAATGTAGCTTCATTTGAGCTTAAAAGTGACTGCGTTTACCTGAAACGAAGTCTTGCTTGAGGAAAGACACAGAGCCTGGCATTTAACTCCGTTTCTGAAGGAAAACACACGGCACAGTTCTCATCCATGAAACACACTCTGCTTTAGAGCAAGAAGCACGCTCTTGCTTTCTAGAGTCTCTAATACAGAGGGAAACGTGAGTGTGCTCAGAACAAAAGCACTGTGTTTCCTACACACGGACCATATCTAGTTCAACTCTGTTTCTGAAACTCATAGAAACCACAGGTCCTCTAACATCCAATGCTTTTCAGTTAAGAGCGAGAAACGTGTGAGCTTTGTGAACAATGTAGCTTCGTTTGAGCCGAAAAGTGCCTGCGTTTACCTGAAAAGAATACTTGCTTGAAGGAAGACACAGAGCCTGGCATTTAACTCCGTTTCTGAAGGGAAACACACGGCACAGTTCTCATCCATGAAACACAATCTGCTTTACAGCAAGAAGCACGCCTTTGCTTTCTAGAGTCTCTAATACAGAGGGAAACATGAGTGTGCTCAGAACAAAAGAACTGTGTTTCCTACACACGGACCATATCTAGTTCAACTCTGTTTCTGAAACTGATACAAACCACAGGTCCTCTAACATCGAATGCTTTTCAGTTAAGAGCGAGAAACGTGTGAGGTTTGTGAACAATGTAGGTTCGTTTGAGCTGAAAAGTGACTGCTTTTACCTGAAACGAATACTTGCTTGAAGGAAGACACGGAGCCTGGCATTTAACTCGGTTTCTGAAGGGAAACACACGGCACAGTTCTCATCCATGAAAAACACACTGCTTTAAAGCAAGAAGCACGCTCTTGCTTTCTAGAGACTCTAATACAGAGGGAAACCTGAGTGTGCTCAGAACAAAAGAACTGTTTTTCCTACTCACGGACCATATCTAGTTCAACTCTGTTTCTGAAACGGATACAAAACACAGGTCCTGTAACATCCAATGCTTTTCAGTTAAGAGTGAGAAACGTGTGAGCTTTGTGAACAATGTAGCTAAGTTTGAGCTGAAAAGTGACTGCGTTTACCTGATAAGAATACTTGCTTGAAGGAAGACACAGAGCCTGGCATTTAACTCCGTTACTGAAGGGAAACACACAGCTCAGTTCTCATCCATGAAACACAATCTGCTTTACAGCAAGAAGCACGCTCTTGCTTTCTAGAGTCTCTAATACAGAGGGAAACGTGTGTGTGCTCAGAACAAAAGAACGGTATTTCATACACACACGGACCAAATCTAGTTCAACTCTGTTTCTGAAACTGATACAAACCACAGGTCGCCTAACATCCAATGCTTTTCAGTTAAGAGCGAGAAACGTGTGAGCTTTGTGAACAATGTAGCTTCATTTGAGCTTAAAAGTGACTGCGTTTACCTGAAACGATGTCTTGCTTGAAGAAAGACAGAGAGCCTGGCATTTAACTCCGTTTCTGAAGGAAAACACATGGCACAGTTCTCATCCATGAAAAACACTCTGCTTTAGAGCAAGAAGCACGCTCTTGCTTCCTAGAGTATCTAATACAGAGGGAAACGTGAGGGTGATCAGAAAAAATGAACTGTGTTTCCTACACACACGGACCATATCTAGTTCAACTCTGTTTCTGAAACTGATACAAACCACAGGTCCTCTAACATCCAATGCTTTTCAGTTAAGAGCGAGAAACGTGTGAGCTTTGTGAACAATGTAGCTTCGTTTGAGCTGAAAAGTGCCTGCGTTTACCCGAAAAGAATACTTGCTTGAAGGAAGACACAGAGCCTGGCATTTAACTCCGTTTCTGAAGGGAAACACACAGCACAGTTCTCATCCATGAAACACAATCTGCTTTACAGCAAGAAGCACGCTCTTGCTTTCTAGAGTCTCTAATACAGAGGGAAACGTGAGTGTGCTCAGAACAAAAGAACGGTGTTTCCTACATACGGACCATATCTAGTTCAACTCTGTTTCTGAAACTGATACAAACCACAGGTCCTCTAACATCCAATGCTTTTCAGTTAAGAGCGATAAACGTGTGAGCTTTGTGAACAATGTAGCTTCCTTTGAGCTGAAAAGTGACTGCGTTTACCTGAAACGAATACTTGCTTGAAGGAAGACACAGAGCCTGGCATTTAACTCCGTTTCTGAAGGGAAACACACAGCACAGTTCTCATCCATGAAACACACTCTGCTTTAGAGCAAGAAGCACGCTCTTGCTTTCTAGAGTCTCTAATACAGAGGGAAACGTGTGTGTGCTCAGAATAAAAGAACGGTATTTCCTACACACACGGACCAAATCTAGTTCAACTCTGTTTCTGAAACTGATACAAACCACAGGTCGCCTAACATCCAATGCTTTTCAGTTAAGAGCGAGAAACTTGTGAGCTTTGTGAACAATGTAGCTTCATTTGAGCTTAAAAGTGACTGCGTTTACCTGAAACGAAGTCTTGCTTGAAGAAAGACACAGAGCCTGGCATTTAACTCCGTTTCTGAAGGAAAACACATGGCACAGTTCTCATCCATGAAACACACTCTGCTTTAGAGCAAGATGCACGCTCTTGCTTTCTAGAGTCTCTAATACAGAGGGAAACGTGAGTGTGCTCAGAAAAAAAGAACTGTGTTTCCTACACACACGGACCATATCTAGTTCAACTCTGTTTCTGAAACTGATACAAACCACAGGTCCTCTAACATCCAATACTTTTCAGTTAAGAGCGAGAAACGTGTGAGCTTTGTGAACAATGTAGCTTCGTTTGAGCTGAAAAGTGACTGCGTTTACCTGAAACGAATTATTGCTTGAAGGAAGACACAGAGCCTGGCATTTAACTCCGTTTCTGAAGGGAAACACACAGCACAGTTCTCTTCCATGAAACACACTCTGCTTTAGAGCAATAAGCACGCTCTTGCTTTCTAGCGTCTCTAATACAGAGGGAAACGTGAGTGTGCTCAGAACAAAAGAACTGTGTTTCCTACACACACGGACCATATCTAGTTCAACTCTGTTTCTGAAACTGATACAAACCACAGGTCCTCTAACATCCAATGCTTTTCAATTAAGAGCGAGAAACGTGTGAGCTTTGTGAACAATGTAGCTTCGTTTGAGCTGAAAATTGCCTGCGTTTACCTGAAAAGAATACTTGCTTGAAGGAAGACACAGAGCCTGGCATTTAACTCCCTTTCTGAAGGGAACCACACAGCACAGTTCTCATCCATGAAACACACTCTGCTTTAGAACAAGAAGCACGCTCTTGCTTTCTAGAGTCTCTAATACAGAGGGTAACCTGAGTGTGCTCAGAACAAAAGAACTGTTTTTCCTACTCACGGACCATATCTAGTTCAACTCTGTTTCTGAAACGGATACAAACCACAGGTCCTCTAACATCCAATGCTTTTCAGTTAAGAGTGAGAAACGTGTGAGCGTTGTGAACAATGTAGCTTCGTTTGAGGTGAAAAGTGACTGCGTTTACCTGAAACGAAGTCTTGCTTGTAGGAAGACACACGCCTGGCATTTAACTCCGTTTCTGAAGGGAAACACACGGCACAGTTCTCATCCATGAAACACACTCTGCTTTACAGCAAGAAGCACGCTCTTGCTTTCTAGAGTCTCTAATACAGAGGGAAACGTGAGTGTGCTCAGAACAAAAGAACTGTGTTTCCTACACACATGGACCATATCTAGTTCAACTCGGTTTCTGAAACTGATACAAACCACAGGTCCTCTAACATCCAATGCTTTTCAGTTAAGAGCGAGAAACGTGTGAGCTTTGTGAACAATGTAGCTCCGTTTGAGCTGAAAAGTGACTGAGTTTACCTGATAAGAATACTTGCTTGAAGAAAGACACAGAGCCTGGCATTTAACTCCGATTCTGAAGGGAAACACACGGCACCGTTCTCATCCATGAAACACACTCTGCTTTAGAGCAAGAAGCACGCTCTTGCTTCCTAGAGTCTCTAATACAGAGGGAAATGTGAGGGTGCTCAGAAAAAAAGAACTGTGTTTCCTACACACACGGACCATATCTAGTTCAACTCTGTTTCTGAAACTGATACAAACCACAGGTCCTCTAACATCCAATGCTTTTCAGTTAAGAGCGAGAAACCTGTGTCCTTTGTGAACAATGTAGCTTTGTTTGAGCTGAAAATTGCCTGCGTTTACCTGAAACGAATACTTGCTTGAAGGAAGACACAGAGCCTGGCATTTAACTCCGTTTCTGAAGGGAAACACACAGCACAGTTCTCATCCATGAAACACACTCTGCTTTAGAGCAAGAAGCACGCTCTTGCTTTCTAGAGTCTCTAATACAGAGGGAAACCTGAGTGTGCTCAGAACAAAAGAACGGTTTTTCCTACACACACGGACCAAAATTAGTTCAACTCTGTTTCTGAAACTGATACAAACCACAGGTCGCCTATCATCAATGCTTTTCAGTTAAGAGCGAGAAACATGTGAGCTTTGTGAACAATGTAGCTTCATTTGAGCTTAAAATTGACTGCGTTTACCTGAAACGAAGTCTTGCTTGAAGAAAGACACAGAGCCTGGCATTTAACTCCGTTTCTGAAGGAAAACACATGGCACAGTTCTCATCCATGAAACACACTCTGCTTTAGAGCAAGAGGCACGCTCTTGCTTTCTAGAGTCTCTAATACAGAGGGAAACGTGAGTGTGCTCAGAACAAAAGAACTGTGTTTCCTACACACGGACCATATCTAGTTCAACCCTGTTTCTGAAACTGATACAAACCACAGGTCCTCTAATATCCCATACTTTTCAGTTAAGAGGGAGAAACGTGTGAGCTTTGTGAACAATGTAGCTTCGTTTGAGCTGAAAAGTGACTGCGTTTACCTGAAACGAATACTTGCTTGAAGGAAGACACAGAGCCTGTCATTTAACTCCGATTCTGAAGGGAAACACACGGCACAGTTCTCATCCATGAAACACACTCTGCTTTAGAGCAATAAGCACGCTCTTGCTTTCTAGAGTCTCTAATACAGAGGGAAATGTGAATGTGCTCAGAACAAAAGAACTGTGTTTCCTACTCACGGACCATATCTAGTTCAACTCTGTTTCTGAAACTGATACAAACCACAGGTCCTCTAACATCCAATGCTTTTCAGTTAAGAGCGAGAAACGTGTGAGCTTTGTGAACAATGTAGCTTCGTTTGAGCTGAAAAGTGACTGCGTTTACCTGATAAGAATACTTGCTTGAAGAAAGACACAGAGCCTGGCATTTAACTCCGATTCTGAAGGGAAACACATGCCACAGTTCTCATCCATGAAACACACTCTGCTTTAGAGCAAGAAGCACGCTCTTGCTTTCTAGAGTCTCTAATACAGAGGGAAACGTGAGTGTGCTCAGAACAAAAGAACTGTGTTTCCTACACACATGGACCATATCTACTTCAACTCTGTTTCTGAAACTGATACAAACCATAGGTCGTCTAACATCCAATGCTTTTCAGTTAAGAGCGAGAAACGTGTGAGCTTTGTGAACAATGTAGCTTCGTTTGAGCTGAAAAGTGACTGCGTTTACCTGAAACGAATACTTGCTTGAAGGAAGACACAGAGCCTGGCATTTAATTCCGATTCTGAAGGGAAACACATGGCACAGTTCTCATCCATGAAACACACTCTGCTTTATTGCAAGAAGCACGCTCTTGCTTTCTATAGTCTCTAATACAGAGGGAAACTTGAGTGTGCTCAGAACAAAAGAACAGTGTTTCCAAACACACGGACCAAATCTAGTTCAACTCTGTTTCTGAAACTGATACAAACTACAGGTCCTCTAACATCCAATGCTTTTCAGTTAAGAGCGAGAAATGTGTGAGCTTTGTTAACAATGTAGCTTCAATTGAGATCAAAAGTGACTGCGTTTACCTGAAACGAAGTCTTGCTTGAAGGAAGACATAGAGCAAGCCATTTAACTCCGTTTCTGAAGGGAAACACACGGCACCGTTCTCATCCATGAAACACACTCTGCTTTAGAGCAAGAAGCACGCTCTTGCTTCCTAGAGTCTCTAATACAGAGGGAAATGTGAGGGTGCTCAGAAAAAAAGAACTGTGTTTCCTACACACACGGACCATATCTAGTTCAACTCTGTTTCTGAAACTGATACAAACCACAGGTCCTCTAACATCCAATGCTTTTCAGTTAAGAGCGAGAAACCTGTGACCTTTGTGAACAATGTAGCTTCGTTTGAGCTGAAAATTACCTGCGTTTACCTGAAACGAATACTTGCTTGAAGGAAGACACAGAGCCTGGCATTTAACTCCGTTTCTGAAGGGAAACACACAGCACAGTTCTCATCCATGAAACACACTCTGCTTTAGAGCAAGAAGCACGCTCTTGCTTTCTAGAGTCTCTAATACAGAGGGAAACCTGAGTGTGCTCAGAACAAAAGAACGGTTTTTCCTACACACACGGACCAAAATTAGTTCAACTCTGTTTCTGAAACTGATACAAACCACAGGTCGCCTATCATCAATGCTTTTCAGTTAAGAGCGAGAAACATGTGAGCTTTGTGAACAATGTAGCTTCATTTGAGCTTAAAATTGACTGCGTTTACCTGAAACGAAGTCTTGCTTGAAGAAAGACACAGAGCCTGGCATTTAACTCCGTTTCTGAAGGAAAACACATGGCACAGTTCTCATCCATGAAACACACTCTGCTTTAGAGCAAGAGGCACGCTCTTGCTTTCTAGAGTCTCTAATACAGAGGGAAACGTGAGTGTGCTCAGAACAAAAGAACTGTGTTTCCTACACACGGACCATATCTAGTTCAACCCTGTTTCTGAAACTGATACAAACCACAGGTCCTCTAATATCCCATACTTTTCAGTTAAGAGGGAGAAACGTGTGAGCTTTGTGAACAATGTAGCTTCGTTTGAGCTGAAAAGTGACTGCGTTTACCTGAAACGAATACTTGCTTGAAGGAAGACACAGAGCCTGTCATTTAACTCCGATTCTGAAGGGAAACACACGGCACAGTTCTCATCCATGAAACACACTCTGCTTTAGAGCAATAAGCACGCTCTTGCTTTCTAGAGTCTCTAATACAGAGGGAAATGTGAATGTGCTCAGAACAAAAGAACTGTGTTTCCTACTCACGGACCATATCTAGTTCAACTCTGTTTCTGAAACTGATACAAACCACAGGTCCTCTAACATCCAATGTTTTTCAGTTAAGAGCGAGAAACGTGTGAGCTTTGTGAACAATGTAGCTTCGTTTGAGCTGAAAAGTGACTGCGTTTACCTGATAAGAATACTTGCTTGAAGAAAGACACAGAGCCTGGCATTTAACTCCGATTCTGAAGGGAAACACATGGCACAGTTCTCATCCATGAAACACACTCTGCTTTAGAGCAAGAAGCACGCTCTTGCTTTCTAGAGTCTCTAATACAGAGGGAAACGTGAGTGTGCTCAGAACAAAAGAACTGTGTTTCCTACACACATGGACCATATCTAGTTCAACTCTGTTTCTGAAACTGATACAAACCATAGGTCGTCTAACATCCAATGCTTTTCAGTTAAGAGCGAGAAACGTGTGAGCTTTGTGAACAATGTAGCTTCGTTTGAGCTGAAAAGTGACTGCGTTTACCTGAAACGAATACTTGCTTGAAGGAAGACACAGAGCCTGGCATTTAATTCCGATTCTGAAGGGAAACACATGGCACAGTTCTCATCCATGAAACACACTCTGCTTTATTGCAAGAAGCACGCTCTTTCTTTCTATAGTCTATAATACAGAGGGAAACTTGAGTGTGCTCAGAACAAAAGAACAGTGTTTCCAAACACACGGACCAAATCTAGTTCAACTCTGTTTCTGAAACTGATACAAACTACAGGTCCTCTAACATCCAATGCTTTTCAGTTAAGAGTGAGAAATGTGTGAGCTTTGTTAACAATGTAGCTTCAATTGAGATCAAAAGTGACTGCGTTTACCTGAAACGAAGTCTTGCTTGAAGGAAGACATAGAGCCTGGCATTTAACTCCGTTTCTGAAGGGAAACACACGGCACAGTTCTCATCCATGAAACACACTCTGCTTTAGAGCAAGAAGCACGCTCTTGCTTCCTAGAGTCTCTAATACAGAGGGAAATGTGAGGGTGCTCAGAAAAAAAGAACTGTGTTGCCTACACACACGGACCATATCTAGTTCAACTCTGTTTCTGAAACTGATACAAACCACAGGTCCTCTAACATCCAATGCTTTTCAGTTAAGAGCGAGAAACCTGTGACCTTTGTGAACAATGTAGCTTCGTTTGAGCTGAAAATTACCTGCGTTTACCTGAAACGAATACTTGCTTGAAGGAAGACACAGAGCCTGGCATTTAACTCCGTTTCTGAAGGGAAACACACAGCACAGTTCTCATCCATGAAACACACTCTGCTTTAGAGCAAGAAGCACGCTCTTGCTTTCTAGAGTCTCTAATACAGAGGGAAACCTGAGTGTGCTCAGAACAAAAGAACGGTTTTTCCTACACACACGGACCAAAATTAGTTCAACTCTGTTTCTGAAACTGATACAAACCACAGGTCGCCTATCATCAATGCTTTTCAGTTAAGAGCGAGAAACATGTGAGCTTTGTGAACAATGTAGCTTCATTTGAGCTTAAAATTGACTGCGTTTACCTGAAACGAAGTCTTGCTTGAAGAAAGACACAGAGCCTGGCATTTAACTCCGTTTCTGAAGGTAACACATGGCACAGTTCTCATCCATGAAACACACTCTGCTTTAGAGCAAGAGGCACGCTCTTGCTTTCTAGAGTCTCTAATACAGAGGGAAACGTGAGTGTGCTCAGAACAAAAGAACTGTGTTTCCTACACACGGACCATATCTAGTTCAACCCTGTTTCTGAAACTGATACAAACCACAGGTCCTCTAATATCCCATACTTTTCAGTTAAGAGGGAGAAACGTGTGAGCTTTGTGAACAATGTAGCTTCGTTTGAGCTGAAAAGTGACTGCGTTTACCTGAAACGAGTACTTGCTTGAAGCAAGACACAGAGCCTGTCATTTAACTCCGATTCTGAAGGGAAACACACGGCACAGTTCTCATCCATGAAACACACTCTGCTTTAGAGCAATAAGCACGCTCTTGCTTTCTAGAGTCTCTAATACAGAGGGAAATGTGAATGTGCTCAGAACAAAAGAACTGTGTTTCCTACTCACGGACCATATCTAGTTCAACTCTGTTTTTGAAACTGATACAAACCACAGGTCCTCTAACTTCGAATGCTTTTCAGTTAAGAGCAAGAAACTTGTGAGCTTTGTGAACAATGTAGCTTCGTTTGAGCTGAAAATCGAGTGCGTTTACCTGAAATGAAGCCTTGCTTGAAGAAAGACACAGAGCCTGGCATTTAACTCCGTTTCTGAAGGGAAACACACAGCACAGTTCTCATCCATGAAACACAATCTGCTTTACAGCAAGAAGCACGCTCTTGCTTTCTAGAGTCTCTAATACAGAGGGAAACGTGAGTGTGCTCAGAACAAAAGAACGGTGTTTCCTACATACGGACCATATCTAGTTCAACTCTGTTTCTGAAACTGATACAAACCACAGGTCCTCTAACATCCAATGCTTTTCAGTTAAGAGCGATAAACGTGTGAGCTTTGTGAACAATGTAGCTTCCTTTGAGCTGAAAAGTGACTGCGTTTACCTGAAACGAATACTTGCTTGAAGGAAGACACAGAGCCTGGCATTTAACTCCGTTTCTGAAGGGAAACACACAGCACAGTTCTCATCCATGAAACACACTCTGCTTTAGAGCAAGAAGCATGCTCTTGCTTTCTAGAGTCTCTAATACAGAGGGAAACGTGTGTGTGCTCAGAATAAAAGAACGGTATTTCCTACACACACGGACCAAATCTAGTTCAACTCTGTTTCTGAAACTGATACAAACCACAGGTCGCCTAACATCCAATGCTTTTCAGTTAAGAGCGAGAAACTTGTGAGCTTTGTGAACAATGTAGCTTCATTTGAGCTTAAAAGTGACTGCGTTTACCTGAAACGAAGTCTTGCTTGAAGAAAGAAACAGAGCCTGGCATTTAACTCCGTTTCTGAAGGAAAACACATGGCACAGTTCTCATCCATGAAACACACTCTGCTTTAGAGCAAGAAGCACGCTCTTGCTTTCTAGAGTCTCTAATACAGAGGGAAACGTGAGTGTGCTCAGAAAAAAAGAACTGTGTTTCCTACACACACGGACCATATCTAGTTCAACTCTGTTTCTGAAACTGATACAAACCACAGGTCCTCTAACATCCAATACTTTTCAGTTAAGAGCGAGAAATGTGTGAGCTTTGTGAACAATGTAGCTTCGTTTGAGCTGAAAAGTGACTGCGTTTACCTGAAACGAATTATTGCTTGAAGGAAGACACAGAGCCTGGCATTTAACTCCGTTTCTGAAGGGAAACACACAGCACAGTTCTCTTCCATGAAACACACTCTGCTTTAGAGCAATAAGCACGCTCTTGCTTTCTAGCGTCTCTAATACAGAGGGAAACGTGAGTGTGCTCAGAACAAAAGAACTGTGTTTCCTACACACACGGACCATATCTAGTTCAACTCTGTTTCTGAAACTGATACAAACCACAGGTCCTCTAACATCCAATGCTTTTCAATTAAGAGCGAGAAACGTGTGAGCTTTGTGAACAATGTAGCTTCGTTTGAGCTGAAAATTGCCTGCGTTTACCTGAAAAGAATACTTGCTTGAAGGAAGACACAGAGCCTGGCATTTAACTCCCTTTCTGAAGGGAAACACACAGCACAGTTCTCATCCATGAAACACACTCTGCTTTAGAACAAGAAGCACGCTCTTGCTTTCTAGAGTCTCTAATACAGAGGGTAACCTGAGTGTGCTCAGAACAAAAGAACTGTTTTTCCTACTCACGGACCATATCTAGTTCAACTCTGTTTCTGAAACGGATACAAACCACAGGTCCTCTAACATCCAATGCTTTTCAGTTAAGAGTGAGAAACGTGTGAGCGTTGTGAACAATGTAGCTTCGTTTGAGGTGAAAAGTGACTGCGTTTACCTGAAACGAAGTCTTGCTTGTAGGAAGATACACGCCTGGCATTTAACTCCGTTTCTGAAGGGAAACACACGGCACAGTTCTCATCCATGAAACACACTCTGCTTTACAGCAAGAAGCACGCTCTTGCTTTCTAGAGTCTCTAATACAGAGGGAAACGTGAGTGTGCTCAGAACAAAAGAACTGTGTTTCCTACACACATGGACCATATCTAGTTCAACTCTGTTTCTGAAACTGATACAAACCACAGGTCCTCTAACATCCAATGCTTTTCAGTTAAGAGCGAGAAATGAGTGAACTTTTGTGAACAATGTAGCTTCGATTGAGCTGAAAAGTGACTGCGTTTACCTGAAACGAAGTCTTGCTTGAAGAAAGACATAGAGCCTGGCATTTAACTCCGTTTCTGAAGGAAAACACACGGCACAGTTCTCTTCCATGAAACACACACTGCTTTAGAGCAAGAAGCACGCTCTTGTTTCCTAGAGTCTCTAATACAGAGGGAAACGTGAGTGTGCTCAGAAAAAAAGAACTGTGTTTCCTACACACACGGACCATATCTAGTTCAACTCTGTTTCTGAAACTGATACAAACCACAGGTCCTCTAACATCCAATGCTTTTCAGTTAAGAGCGAAAAACGTGTGAGCTTTGTGAACAATGTAGCTTTGTTTGAGCTGAAAAGTGCCTGCGTTATACCTGAAAAGAATACTTTCTTGAAGGAAGACACAGAGCCTGGCATTTAACTCCATTTCTGAAGGGCAACACAGAGCACAGTTTTCATCCATGAAACACAATCTGCTTTACAGCAACTAGCACGCCTTTCCTTTCTAGAGTCTCTAATACAGAGGGAAACGCGAGTGTGCTCAGAACAAAAGAACTGTGTTTCCTACACACGGACCATATCTAGTTCAACTCTGTTTCTGAAACTGATACAAACCACAGGTCCTCTAACATCGAATGCTTTTCAGTTAAGAGTGAGAAACGAGTGAGCGTTGTGAACAATGTAGCTTCGTTTGAGGTGAAAAGTGACTGCGTTTACCTGAAACGAAGTCTTGCTTGTAGGAAGACACACGCCTGGCATTTAACTCCGTTTCTGAAGGGAAACACACGGCACAGTTCTCATCCATGAAACACACTCTGCTTTACAGCAAGAAGCACGCTCTTGCTTTCTAGAGTCTCTAATACAGAGGGAAACGTGAGTGTGCTCAGAACAAAAGAACTGTGTTTCCTACACACATGGACCATATCTAGTTCAACTCGGTTTCTGAAACTGATACAAACCACAGGTCCTCTAACATCCAATGCTTTTCAGTTAAGAGCGAGAAACGTGTGAGCTTTGTGAACAATGTAGCTCCGTTTGAGCTGAAAAGTGACTGAGTTTACCTGATAAGAATACTTGCTTGAAGAAAGACACAGAGCCTGGCATTTAACTCCGATTCTGAAGGGAAACACACGGCACCGTTCTCATCCATGAAACACACTCTGCTTTAGAGCAAGAAGCACGCTCTTGCTTCCTAGAGTCTCTAATACAGAGGGAAATGTGAGGGTGCTCAGAAAAAAAGAACTGTGTTTCCTACACACACGGACCATATCTAGTTCAACCCTGTTTCTGAAACTGATACAAACCACAGGTCCTCTAATATCCCATACTTTTCAGTTAAGAGGGAGAAACATGTGAGCTTTGTGAACAATGTAGCTTCGTTTGAGCTGAAAAGTGACTGCGTTTACCTGAAACGAATACTTGCTTGAAGGAAGACACAGAGCCTGTCATTTAACTCCGATTCTGAAGGGAAACACACGGCACAGTTCTCATCCATGAAACACACTCTGCTTTAGAGCAATAAGCACGCTCTTGCTTTCTAGAGTCTCTAATACAGAGGGAAATGTGAATGTGCTCAGAACAAAAGAACTGTGTTTCCTACTCACGGACCATATCTAGTTCAACTCTGTTTCTGAAACTGATACAAACCACAGGTCCTCTAACATCCAATGCTTTTCAGTTAAGAGCGAGAAACGTGTGAGCTTTGTGAACAATGTAGCTTCGTTTGAGCTGAAAAGTGACTGCGTTTACCTGATAAGAATACTTGCTTGAAGAAAGACACAGAGCCTGGCATTTAACTCCGATTCTGAAGGGAAACACATGGCACAGTTCTCATCCATGAAACACACTCTGCTTTAGAGCAAGAAGCACGCTCTTGCTTTCTAGAGTCTCTAATACAGAGGGAAACGTGAGTGTGCTCAGAACAAAAGAACTGTGTTTCCTACACACATGGACCATATCTAGTTCAACTCTGTTTCTGAAACTGATACAAACCATAGGTCGTCTAACATCCAATGCTTTTCAGTTAAGAGCGAGAAACGTGTGAGCTTTGTGAACAATGTAGCTTCGTTTGAGCTGAAAAGTGACTGCGTTTACCTGAAACGAATACTTGCTTGAAGGAAGACACAGAGCCTGGCATTTAATTCCGATTCTGAAGGGAAACACATGGCACAGTTCTCATCCATGAAACACACTCTGCTTTATTGCAAGAAGCACGCTCTTGCTTTCTATAGTCTCTAATACAGAGGGAAACTTGAGTGTGCTCAGAACAAAAGAACAGTGTTTCCAAACACACGGACCAAATCTAGTTCAACTCTGTTTCTGAAACTGATACAAACTACAGGTCCTCTAACATCCAATGCTTTTCAGTTAAGAGCGAGAAATGTGTGAGCTTTGTTAACAATGTAGCTTCAATTGAGATCAAAAGTGACTGCGTTTACCTGAAACGAAGTCTTGCTTGAAGGAAGACATAGAGCCTGCCATTTAACTCCGTTTCTGAAGGGAAACACACGGCACCGTTCTCATCCATGAAACACACTCTGCTTTAGAGCAAGAAGCACGCTCTTGCTTCCTAGAGTCTCTAATACAGAGGGAAATGTGAGGGTGCTCAGAAAAAAAGAACTGTGTTTCCTACACACACGGACCATATCTAGTTCAACTCTGTTTCTGAAACTGATACAAACCACAGGTCCTCTAACATCCAATGCTTTTCAGTTAAGAGCGAGAAACCTGTGACCTTTGTGAACAATGTAGCTTCGTTTGAGCTGAAAATTACCTGCGTTTACCTGAAACGAATACTTGCTTGAAGGAAGACACAGAGCCTGGCATTTAACTCCGTTTCTGAAGGGAAACACACAGCACAGTTCTCATCCATGAAACACACTCTGCTTTAGAGCAAGAAGCACGCTCTTGCTTTCTAGAGTCTCTAATACAGAGGGAAACCTGAGTGTGCTCAGAACAAAAGAACGGTTTTTCCTACACACACGGACCAAAATTAGTTCAACTCTGTTTCTGAAACTGATACAAACCACAGGTCGCCTATCATCAATGCTTTTCAGTTAAGAGCGAGAAACATGTGAGCTTTGTGAACAACGTAGCTTCATTTGAGCTTAAAATTGACTGCGTTTACCTGAAACGAAGTCTTGCTTGAAGAAAGACACAGAGCCTGGCATTTAACTCCGTTTCTGAAGGAAAACACATGGCACAGTTCTCATCCATGAAACACACTCTGCTTTAGAGCAAGAGGCACGCTCTTGCTTTCTAGAGTCTCTAATACAGAGGGAAACGTGAGTGTGCTCAGAACAAAAGAACTGTGTTTCCTACACACGGACCATATCTAGTTCAACCCTGTTTCTGAAACTGATACAAACCACAGGTCCTCTAATATCCCATACTTTTCAGTTAAGAGGGAGAAACGTGTGAGCTTTGTGAACAATGTAGCTTCGTTTGAGCTGAAAAGTGACTGCGTTTACCTGAAACGAATACTTGCTTGAAGGAAGACACAGAGCCTGTCATTTAACTCCGATTCTGAAGGGAAACACACGGCACAGTTCTCATCCATGAAACACACTCTGCTTTAGAGCAATAAGCACGCTCTTGCTTTCTAGAGTCTCTAATACAGAGGGAAATGTGAATGTGCTCAGAACAAAAGAACTGTGTTTCCTACTCACGGACCATATCTAGTTCAACTCTGTTTCTGAAACTGATACAAACCACAGGTCCTCTAACATCCAATGCTTTTCAGTTAAGAGCGAGAAACGTGTGAGCTTTGTGAACAATGTAGCTTCGTTTGAGCTGAAAAGTGACTGCGTTTACCTGATAAGAATACTTGCTTGAAGAAAGACACAGAGCCTGGCATTTAACTCTGATTCTGAAGGGAAACACATGGCACAGTTCTCATCCATGAAACACACTCTGCTTTAGAGCAAGAAGCACGCTCTTGCTTTCTAGAGTCTCTAATACAGAGGGAAACGTGAGTGTGCTCAGAACAAAAGAACTGTGTTTCCTACACACATGGACCATATCTAGTTCAACTCTGTTTCTGAAACTGATACAAACCACAGGTCCTCTAACATCCAATGCTTTTCAGTTAAGAGCGAGAAACGTGTGAGCTTTGTGAACAATGTAGCTTCGTTTGAGCTGAAAAGTGACTGCGTTTATCTGAAACGAATACTTGCTTGAAGGAAGACACAGAGCCTGGCATTTAATTCCGATTCTGAAGGGAAACACATGGCACAGTTCTCATCCATGAAACACACTCTGCTTTATTGCAAGAAGCACGCTCTTTCTTTCTATAGTCTATAATACAGAGGGAAACTTGAGTGTGCTCAGAACAAAAGAACAGTGTTTCCAAACACACGGACCAAATCTAGTTCAACTCTGTTTCTGAAACTGATACAAACTACAGGTCCTCTAACATCCAATGCTTTTCAGTTAAGAGCGAGAAATGTGTGAGCTTTGTTAACAATGTAGCTTCAATTGAGATCAAAAGTGACTGCGTTTACCTGAAACGAAGTCTTGCTTGAAGGAAGACATAGAGCCTGGCATTTAACTCCGTTTCTGAAGGGAAACACACGGCACCGTTCTCATCCATGAAACACACTCTGCTTTAGAGCAAGAAGCACGCTCTTGCTTCCTAGAGTCTCTAATACAGAGGGAAATGTGAGGGTGCTCAGAAAAAAAGAACTGTGTTTCCTACACACACGGACCATATCTAGTTCAACTCTGTTTCTGAAACTGATACAAACCACAGGTCCTCTAACATCCAATGCTTTTCAGTTAAGAGCGAGAAACCTGTGACCTTTGTGAACAATGTAGCTTCGTTTGAGCTGAAAATTACCTGCGTTTACCTGAAACGAATACTTGCTTGAAGGAAGACACAGAGCCTGGCATTTAACTCCGTTTCTGAAGGGAAACACACAGCACAGTTCTCATCCATGAAACACACTCTGCTTTAGAGCAAGAAGCACGCTCTTGCTTTCTAGAGTCTCTAATACAGAGGGAAACCTGAGTGTGCTCAGAACAAAAGAACGGTTTTTCCTACACACACGGACCAAAATTAGTTCAACTCTGTTTCTGAAACTGATACAAACCACAGGTCGCCTATCATCAATGCTTTTCAGTTAAGAGCGAGAAACATGTGAGCTTTGTGAACAATGTAGCTTCATTTGAGCTTAAAATTGACTGCGTTTACCTGAAACGAAGTCTTGCTTGAAGAAAGACACAGAGCCTGGCATTTAACTCCGTTTCTGAAGGAAAACACATGGCACAGTTCTCATCCATGAAACACACTCTGCTTTAGAGCAAGAGGCACGCTCTTGCTTTCAAGAGTCTCTAATACAGAGGGAAACGTGAGTGTGCTCAGAACAAAAGAACTGTGTTTCCTACACACGGACCATATCTAGTTCAACCCTGTTTCTGAAACTGATACAAACCACAGGTCCTATAATATCCCATACTTTTCAGTTAAGAGGGAGAAACGTGTGAGCTTTGTGAACAATGTAGCTTCGTTTGAGCTGAAAAGTGACTGCGTTTACCTGAAACGAATACTTGCTTGAAGGAAGACACAGAGCCTGTCATTTAACTCCGATTCTGAAGGGAAACACACGGCACAGTTCTCATCCATGAAACACACTCTGCTTTAGAGCAATAAGCACGCTCTTGCTTTCTAGAGTCTCTAATACAGAGGGAAATGTGAATGTGCTCAGAACAAAAGAACTGTGTTTCCTACTCACGGACCATATCTAGTTCAACTCTGTTTTTGAAACTGATACAAACCACAGGTCCTCTAACTTCGAATGCTTTTCAGTTAAGAGCAAGAAACTTGTGAGCTTTGTGAACAATGTAGCTTCGTTTGAGCTGAAAATCGAGTGCGTTTACCTGAAATGAAGCCTTGCTTGAAGAAAGACACAGAGCCTGGCATTTAACTCCGTTTCTGAAGGGAAACACACAGCACAGTTCTCATCCATGAAACACACTCTGCTTTAGAGCAAGAAGCACGCTCTTGCTTTCTAGAGACTCTAATACAGAGGGAAACGTGAGGGTGCTCAGAACAAAAGAACTGTGTTTCCTACTCACGGACCATATCTAGTTCAACTCTGTTTCTGAAACTGATACAAACCACAGGTCGTCTAACATCCAATGCTTTTCAGTTAAGAGCGAGAAACGTGTGAGCTTTGAGAACAATGTAGCTTCGTTTGAGCTGAAAAGTGACTGAATTTACCTGAAACGAAGTCTTGCTTGAAGAAAGACACAGAGCCTGGCATTTAACTCCGATTCTGAAGGGAAACACACGGCACAGTTCTCATCCATGAAACACACTCTGCTTTAGAGCAAGAAGCACGCTCTTGCTTTCTAGAGTCTCTAATACAGAGGGAAATGTGAATATGCTCAGAACAAAAGAACTGTGTTTCCTACTCACGGACCATATCTAGTTCAACTCTGTTTCTGAAACTGATACAAACCACAGGTCCTCTAACTTCGAATGCTTTTCAGTTAAGAGCAAGAAACTTGTGAGCTTTGTGAACAAGGTAGCTTTGTTTGAGCTGAAAATCGAGTGCGTTTACCTGAAATGAAGCCTTGCTTGAAGAAAGACACAGAGCCTGGCATTTAACTCCGTTTCTGAAGGGAAACACACAGCACAGTTCTCATCCATGAAACACACTCTGCTTTAGAGCAAGAAGCACGCTCTTGCTTTCTAGAGACTCTAATACAGAGGGAAACGTGAGGGTGCTCAGAACAAAAGAACTGTGTTTCCTACTCACGGACCATATCTAGTTCAACTCTGTTTCTGAAACTGATACAAACCACAGGTCGTCTAACATCCAATGCCTTTCAATTAAGAGCGAGAAACGTGTGAGCTTTGTGAACAATGTAGCTTCGTTTGAGCTGAAAAGTGACTGAATTTACCTGAAACGAAGTCTTGCTTGAAGGAAGACATAGAGCCTGGCATTTAATTCCGATTCTGAATGGAAACACATGGCACAGTTCTCATCCATGAAACACACTCTGCTTTATTGCAAGAAGCACGCTCTTGCTTTCTAGAGTCTCTAATACAGAGGGAAACGTGAGTGTGTTCAGAACAAAAGAACTGTGTTTCCTACTCACGGACCATATCTAGTTCAACTCTGTTTCTGAAACTGATACAAACCACAGGTCGTCTAACATCCAATGCTTTTCAGTTAAGAGCGAGAAATGTGTGAGCTTTGTGAACAATGTAGCTTCAATTGAGCTGAAAAGTGACTGCGTTTACCTGAAACGAAGTCTTGCTTGAAGGAAGACACAGAGCCTGGCATTTAACTCCGTTTCTGAAGGGAAACACACAGCACAATTCTCATCCCTGAAACACAATCTGCTTTACAGCAAGAAGCACGCCTTTGCTTTCTAGAGTCTCTAATACAGTGGGAAACGTGAGTGTGCTCAGAACAAAAGAACTGTTTTTCCTACACACGGACCATATCTAGTTCAACTCTGTTTCTGAAACGGATACAAACCACAGGTCTTCTAACATCCAATGCTTTTCAGTTAAGAGTGAGAAACGTGTGAGCTTTGTGAACAATGTAGCTTCGTTTGAGCTGAAAAGTGACTGCGTTTACCTGAAACGAATACTTGCTTGAAGGAAGACATAGATCCTGGCATTTAACTCCGTTTCTGAAGGGAAACACACGGCACCGTTCTCATCCATGAAACACACTCTGCTTTAGAGCAAGAAGCACGCTCTTGCTTCCTAGAGTCTCTAATACAGAGGGAAACGTGAGGGTGCTCAGAAAAAAAGAACTGTTTTTCCTACACACACGGATCATATCTAGTTCAACTCTGTTTCTGAAACTGATACAAACCACAGGTCCTCTAACATCCAATGCTTTTCAGTTAAGAGCGAGAAACCTGTGACCTTTGTGAACAATGTAGCTTCGTTTGAGCTGAAAATTGCCTGCGTTTACCTGAAACGAATACTTGCTTGAAGGAAGACACAGAGCCTGGCATTTAACTCCGTTTCTGAAGGGAAACACACAGCACAGTTCTCATCCATGAAACACACTCTGCTTTAGAGCAAGAAGCACGCTCTTGCTTTCTAGAGTCTCTAATACAGAGGGAAACCTGAGTGTGCTCAGAACAAAAGAACGGTTTTTCCTACACACACGGACCAAAATTAGTTCAACTCTGTTTCTGAAACTGATACAAACCACAGGTCGCCTATCATCAATGCTTTTCAGTTAAGAGCGTGAAACATGTGAGCTTTGTGAACAATGTAGCTTCATTTGAGCTTAAAATTGACTGCGTTTACCTGAAACGAAGTCTTGCTTGAAGAAAGACACAGAGCCTGGCATTTAACTCTGTTTCTGAAGGAAAACACATGGCACAGTTCTCATCCATGAAACACACTATGCTTTAGAGCAAGAGGCTCGCTCTTGCTTTCTAGAGTCTCTAATACAGAGGGAAACGTGAGTGTGCTCAGAACAAAAGAACTGTGTTTCCTACACACGGACCATATCTAGTTCAACTCTGTTTCTGAAACTGATACAAACCACAGGTCCTCTAACTTCGAATGCTTTTCAGTTAAGAGCAAGAAACTTGTGAGCTTTGTGAACAATGTAGCTTCGTTTGAGCTGAAAATCGAGTGCGTTTACCTGAAATGAAGCCTTGCTTGAAGAAAGACACAGAGCCTGGCATTTAACTCCGTTTCTGAAGGGAAACACACAGCACAGTTCTCATCCATGAAACACACTCTGCTTTAGAGCAAGAAGCACGCTCTTGCTTTCTAGAGACTCTAATACAGAGGGAAACGTGAGGGTGCTCAGAACAAAAGAACTGTGTTTCCTACTCACGGACCATATCTAGTTCAACTCTGTTTCTGAAACTGATACAAACCACAGGTCCTCTAACTTCGAATGCTTTTCAGTTAAGAGCGAGAAACGTGTGAGCTTTGTGAACAATGTAGCTTCGTTTGAGCTGAAAAGTGACTGAATTTACCTGAAACGAAGTCTTGCTTGAAGGAAGACACAGAGCCTGGCATTTAACTCCGATTCTGAAGGGAAACACACGGCACAGTTCTCATCCATGAAACACACTCTGCTTTAGAGCAAGAAGCACGCTCTTGCTTTCTAGAGTCTCTAATACAGAGGGAAATGTGAATATGCTCAGAACAAAAGAACTGTGTTTCCTACTCACGGACCATATCTAGTTCAACTCTGTTTCTGAAACTGATACAAACCACAGGTCCTCTAACTTCGAATGCTTTTCAGTTAAGAGCAAGAATCTTGTGAGCTTTGTGAACAATGTAGCTTCGTTTGAGCTGAAAATCGAGTGCGTTTACCTGAAATGAAGCCTTGCTTGAAGAAAGACACAGAGCCTGGCATTTAACTCCGTTTCTGAAGGGAAACACACAGCACAGTTCTCATCCATGAAACACACTCTGCTTTAGAGCAAGAAGCACGCTCTTGCTTTCTAGAGACTCTAATACAGAGGGAAACATGAGGGTGCTCAGAACAAAAGAACTGTGTTTCCTACTCACGGACCATATCTAGTTCAACTCTGTTTCTGAAACTGATACAAACCACAGGTCGTCTAACATCCAATGCTTTTCAGTTAAGAGCGAGAAATGTGTGAGCTTTGTGAACAATGTAGCTTCAATTGAGCTGAAAAGTGACTGCGTTTACCTGAAACGAAGTCTTGCTTGAAGGAAGACACAGAGCCTGGCATTTAACTCCGTTTCTGAAGGGAAACACACAGCACAATTCTCATCCATGAAACACAATATGCTTTACATCAAGAAGCACGCCTTTGCTTTCTAGAGTCTCTAATACAGTGGGAAACGTGAGTGTGCTCAGAACAAAAGAACTGTTTTTCCTACACACGGAACATATCTAGTCCTACTCTGTTTCTGAAACGGATACAAACCACAGGTCTTCTAACATCCAATGCTTTTCAGTTAAGAGCGAGAAACGTGTGAGCTTTGTGAACAATGTAGCTTCATTTGAGCTGAAAAGTGACTGCGTTTACCTGAAACAAATACTTGCTTGAAGAAAGACACAGAGCCTGGCATTTAACTCCGATTCTGATGGGAAACACATGGCACAGTTCTCATCCATGAAACACACTCTGCTTTATTGCAAGAAGCACGCTCTTGCTTTCTAGAGTCTCTAATACAGAGGGAAACGTGAGTGTGCTCAGAACAAAAGAACGGTGTTTCCTACACACACGGACCATATCTAGTTCAACTCTGTTTCTGAAACTGATACAAACTACAGGTCCTCTAACATCCAATGCTTTTCAGTTAAGAGCGAGAAATGTGTGAGCTTTGTGAACAATGTAGCTTCAATTGAGCTGAAAAGTGACTGCGTTTACCTGAAACGAAGTCTTGCTTGAAGGAAGACATAGAGCCTGGCATTTAACTCCGTTTCTGAAGAGAAACACACGGCACAGTTCTCATCCATGAAACACACTCTGCTTTAGAGCAAGAAGCACGCTCTTGCTTCCTAGAGTCTCTAATACAGAGGGAAACGTGAGGGTGCTCAGAAAAAAAGAACTGTGTTTCCTACACACACGGACCATATCTAGTTTAACTCTGTTTCTGAAACTTATACAAACCACAGGTCCTCTAACATCCAATACTTTTCAGATAAGAGCGAGAAACCTGTGAGCTTTGTGAACAATGTAGCTTAGTTTGAGCTGAAAAGTGACTGCGTTTACCTGAAAAGAATACTTGCTTGAAGGAAAACACAGAGCCTGGCATTTAACTCCGTTTCTGAAGGGAAACACACAGCACAGTTCTCATAAATGAAACACAATCTGCTTTACAGCAAGAAGCACGCTCTTGCTTTCTAGAGTCTCTAATGCAGAGGGAAACGTGAGTGTGCTCAGAACAAAAGAACTGTGTTTCCTACTCACGGACCATATCTAGTTCAACTCTGTTTCTGAAACTGATACAAACCACAGGTCCTCTAACATCCAATGCTTTTCAGTTAAGAGCGAGAAACGTGTGAGCTTTGTGAACAATGTAGCTTCGTTTGAGCTTAAAAGTGACTGCGTTTACCTGATAAGAATACTTGCTTGAAGAAAGACACAGAGCCTGGCATTTAACTCCGATTCTGAAGGGAAACACATGGCACAGTTCTCATCCATGAAACACAATCTGCTTTATAGCAAGAAGCACGCTCTTGCTTTCTAGAGTCTCTAATACAGAGGGAAACGTGAGTGTGCTCAGAACAAAAGAACTGTGTTTCCTACACACATGGACCATATCTAGTTCAACTCTGTTTCTGAAACTGATACAAACCATAGGTCGTCTAACATCCAATGCTTTTCAGTTAAGAGCGAGAAACGTGTGAGCTTTGTGAACAATGTAGCTTCGTTTGAGCTGAAAAGTGACTGCGTTTACCTGAAACGAATACTTGCTTGAAGGAAGACACAGAGCCTGGCATTTAACTCCGATTCTGAAGGGAAACACATGGCACAGTTCTCATCCATGAAACACACTCTGCTTTATTGCAAGAAGCACGCTCTTGCTTTCTATAGTCTCTAATACAGAGGGAAACTTGAGTGTGCTCAGAACAAAAGAACAGTGTTTCCAAACACACGGACCAAATCTAGTTCAACTCTGTTTCTGAAACTGATACAAACTACAGGTCCTCTAACATCCAATGCTTTTCAGTTAAGAGCGAGAAATGTGTGAGCTTTGTTAACAATGTAGCTTCAATTGAGATCAAAAGTGACTGCGTTTACCTGAAACGAAGTCTTGCTTGAAGGAAGACATAGAGCCTGCCATTTAACTCCGTTTCTGAAGGGAAACACACGGCACCGTTCTCATCCATGAAACACACTCTGCTTTAGAGCAAGAAGCACGCTCTTGCTTCCTAGAGTCTCTAATACAGAGGGAAATGTGAGGGTGCTCAGAAAAAAAGAACTGTGTTTCCTACACACACGGACCATATCTAGTTCAACTCTGTTTCTGAAACTGATACAAACCACAGGTCCTCTAACATCCAATGCTTTTCAGTTAAGAGCGAGAAACCTGTGACCTTTGTGAACAATGTAGCTTCGTTTGAGCTGAAAATTACCTGCGTTTACCTGAAACGAATACTTGCTTGAAGGAAGACACAGAGCCTGGCATTTAACTCCGTTTCTGAAGGGAAACACACAGCACAGTTCTCATCCATGAAACACACTCTGCTTTAGAGCAAGAAGCACGCTCTTGCTTTCTAGAGTCTCTAATACAGAGGGAAACCTGAGTGTGCTCAGAACAAAAGAACGGTTTTTCCTACACACACGGACCAAAATTAGTTCAACTCTGCTTCTGAAACTGATACAAACCACAGGTCGCCTATCATCAATGCTTTTCAGTTAAGAGCGAGAAACATGTGAGCTTTGTGAACAACGTAGCTTCATTTGAGCTTAAAATTGACTGCGTTTACCTGAAACGAAGTCTTGCTTGAAGAAAGACACAGAGCCTGGCATTTAACTCCGTTTCTGAAGGAAAACACATGGCACAGTTCTCATCCATGAAACACACTCTGCTTTAGAGCAAGAGGCACGCTCTTGCTTTCTAGAGTCTCTAATACAGAGGGAAACGTGAGTGTGCTCAGAACAAAAGAACTGTGTTTCCTACACACGGACCATATCTAGTTCAACCCTGTTTCTGAAACTGATACAAACCACAGGTCCTCTAATATCCCATACTTTTCAGTTAAGAGGGAGAAACGTGTGAGCTTTGTGAACAATGTAGCTTCGTTTGAGCTGAAAAGTGACTGCGTTTACCTGAAACGAATACTTGCTTGAAGGAAGACACAGAGCCTGTCATTTAACTCCGATTCTGAAGGGAAACACACGGCACAGTTCTCATCCATGAAACACACTCTGCTTTAGAGCAATAAGCACGCTCTTGCTTTCTAGAGTCTCTAATACAGAGGGAAATGTGAATGTGCTCAGAACAAAAGAACTGTGTTTCCTACTCACGGACCATATCTAGTTCAACTCTGTTTCTGAAACTGATACAAACCACAGGTCCTCTAACATCCAATGCTTTTCAGTTAAGAGCGAGAAACGTGTGAGCTTTGTGAACAATGTAGCTTCGTTTGAGCTGAAAAGTGACTGCGTTTACCTGATAAGAATACTTGCTTGAAGAAAGACACAGAGCCTGGCATTTAACTCTGATTCTGAAGGGAAACACATGGCACAGTTCTCATCCATGAAACACACTCTGCTTTAGAGCAAGAAGCACGCTCTTGCTTTCTAGAGTCTCTAATACAGAGGGAAACGTGAGTGTGCTCAGAACAAAAGAACTGTGTTTCCTACACACATGGACCATATCTAGTTCAACTCTGTTTCTGAAACTGATACAAACCATAGGTCGTCTAACATCCAATGCTTTTCAGTTAAGAGCGAGAAACGTGTGAGCTTTGTGAACAATGTAGCTTCGTTTGAGCTGAAAAGTGACTGCGTTTACCTGAAACGAATACTTGCTTGAAGGAAGACACAGAGCCTGGCATTTAATTCCGATTCTGAAGGGAAACACATGGCACAGTTCTCATCCATGAAACACACTCTGCTTTATTGCAAGAAGCACGCTCTTTCTTTCTATAGTCTATAATACAGAGGGAAACTTGAGTGTGCTCAGAACAAAAGAACAGTGTTTCCAAACACACGGACCAAATCTAGTTCAACTCTGTTTCTGAAACTGATACAAACTACAGGTCCTCTAACATCCAATGCTTTTCAGTTAAGAGCGAGAAATGTGTGAGCTTTGTTAACAATGTAGCTTCAATTGAGATCAAAAGTGACTGCGTTTACCTGAAACGAAGTCTTGCTTGAAGGAAGACATAGAGCCTGGCATTTAACTCCGTTTCTGAAGGGAAACACACGGCACCGTTCTCATCCATGAAACACACTCTGCTTTAGAGCAAGAAGCACGCTCTTGCTTCCTAGAGTCTCTAATACAGAGGGAAATGTGAGGGTGCTCAGAAAAAAAGAACTGTGTTTCCTACACACACGGACCATATCTAGTTCAACTCTGTTTCTGAAACTGATACAAACCACAGGTCCTCTAACATCCAATGCTTTTCAGTTAAGAGCGAGAAACCTGTGACCTTTGTGAACAATGTAGCTTCGTTTGAGCTGAAAATTACCTGCGTTTACCTGAAACGAATACTTGCTTGAAGGAAGACACAGAGCCTGGCATTTAACTCCGTTTCTGAAGGGAAACACACAGCACAGTTCTCATCCATGAAACACACTCTGCTTTAGAGCAAGAAGCACGCTCTTGCTTTCTAGAGTCTCTAATACAGAGGGAAACCTGAGTGTGCTCAGAACAAAAGAACGGTTTTTCCTACACACACGGACCAAAATTAGTTCAACTCTGTTTCTGAAACTGATACAAACCACAGGTCGCCTATCATCAATGCTTTTCAGTTAAGAGCGAGAAACATGTGAGCTTTGTGAACAATGTAGCTTCATTTGAGCTTAAAATTGACTGCGTTTACCTGAAACGAAGTCTTGCTTGAAGAAAGACACAGAGCCTGGCATTTAACTCCGTTTCTGAAGGAAAACACATGGCACAGTTCTCATCCATGAAACACACTCTGCTTTAGAGCAAGAGGCACGCTCTTGCTTTCTAGAGTCTCTAATACAGAGGGAAACGTGAGTGTGCTCAGAACAAAAGAACTGTGTTTCCTACACACGGACCATATCTAGTTCAACCCTGTTTCTGAAACTGATACAAACCACAGGTCCTCTAATATCCCATACTTTTCAGTTAAGAGGGAGAAACGTGTGAGCTTTGTGAACAATGTAGCTTCGTTTGAGCTGAAAAGTGACTGCGTTTACCTGAAACGAATACTTGCTTGAAGGAAGACACAGAGCCTGTCATTTAACTCCGATTCTGAAGGGAAACACACGGCACAGTTCTCATCCATGAAACACACTCTGCTTTAGAGCAATAAGCACGCTCTTGCTTTCTAGAGTCTCTAATACAGAGGGAAATGTGAATGTGCTCAGAACAAAAGAACTGTGTTTCCTACTCACGGACCATATCTAGTTCAACTCTGTTTTTGAAACTGATACAAACCACAGGTCCTCTAACTTCGAATGCTTTTCAGTTAAGAGCAAGAAACTTGTGAGCTTTGTGAACAATGTAGCTTCGTTTGAGCTGAAAATCGAGTGCGTTTACCTGAAATGAAGCCTTGCTTGAAGAAAGACACAGAGCCTGGCATTTAACTCCGTTTCTGAAGGGAAACACACAGCACAGTTCTCATCCATGAAACACACTCTGCTTTAGAGCAAGAAGCACGCTCTTGCTTTCTAGAGACTCTAATACAGAGGGAAACGTGAGGGTGCTCAGAACAAAAGAACTGTGTTTCCTACTCACGGACCATATCTAGTTCAACTCTGTTTCTGAAACTGATACAAACCACAGGTCGTCTAACATCCAATGCTTTTCAGTTAAGAGCGAGAAACGTGTGAGCTTTGTGAACAATGTAGCTTCGTTTGAGCTGAAAAGTGACTGAATTTACCTGAAACGAAGTCTTGCTTGAAGAAAGACACAGAGCCTGGCATTTAACTCCGATTCTGAAGGGAAACACACGGCACAGTTCTCATCCATGAAACACACTCTGCTTTAGAGCAAGAAGCACGCTCTTGCTTTCTAGAGTCTCTAATACAGAGGGAAATGTGAATATGCTCAGAACAAAAGAACTGTGTTTCCTACTCACGGACCATATCTAGTTCAACTCTGTTTCTGAAACTGATACAAACCACAGGTCCTCTAACTTCGAATGCTTTTCAGTTAAGAGCAAGAAACTTGTGAGCTTTGTGAACAAGGTAGCTTTGTTTGAGCTGAAAATCGAGTGCGTTTACCTGAAATGAAGCCTTGCTTGAAGAAAGACACAGAGCCTGGCATTTAACTCCGTTTCTGAAGGGAAACACACAGCACAGTTCTCATCCATGAAACACACTCTGCTTTAGAGCAAGAAGCACGCTCTTGCTTTCTAGAGACTCTAATACAGAGGGAAACGTGAGGGTGCTCAGAACAAAAGAACTGTGTTTCCTACTCACGGACCATATCTAGTTCAACTCTGTTTCTGAAACTGATACAAACCACAGGTCGTCTAACATCCAATGCCTTTCAATTAAGAGCGAGAAACGTGTGAGCTTTGTGAACAATGTAGCTTCGTTTGAGCTGAAAAGTGACTGAATTTACCTGAAACGAAGTCTTGCTTGAAGGAAGACACAGAGCCTGGCATTTAATTCCGATTCTGAATGGAAACACATGGCACAGTTCTCATCCATGAAACACACTCTGCTTTATTGCAAGAAGCACGCTCTTGCTTTCTAGAGTCTCTAATACAGAGGGAAACGTGAGTGTGTTCAGAACAAAAGAACTGTGTTTCCTACTCACGGACCATATCTAGTTCAACTCTGTTTCTGAAACTGATACAAACCACAGGTCTTCTAACATCCAATGCTTTTCAGTTAAGAGTGAGAAACGTGTGAGCTTTGTGAACAATGTAGCTTCGTTTGAGCTGAAAAGTGACTGCGTTTACCTGAAACGAATACTTGCTTGAAGGAAGACATAGATCCTGGCATTTAACTCCGTTTCTGAAGGGAAACACACGGCACCGTTCTCATCCATGAAACACACTCTGCTTTAGAGCAAGAAGCACGCTCTTGCTTCCTAGAGTCTCTAATACAGAGGGAAACGTGAGGGTGCTCAGAAAAAAAGAACTGTTTTT
Organism: Onychomys leucogaster; assembly: GCA_949786385.1. NCBI lineage: Eukaryota > Metazoa > Chordata > Mammalia > Rodentia > Cricetidae > Onychomys > Onychomys leucogaster. Next base: position 478,467 of record CATKUP010000088.1, read on the forward strand.
CCTACACACACGGATCATATCTAGTTCAACTCTGTTTCTGAAACTGATACAAACCACAGGTCCTCTAACATCCAATGCTTTTCAGTTAAGAGCGAGAAACCTGTGACCTTTGTGAACAATGTAGCTTCGTTTGAGCTGAAAATTGCCTGCGTTTACCTGAAACGAATACTTGCTTGAAGGAAGACACAGAGCCTGGCATTTAACTCCGTTTCTGAAGGGAAACACACAGCACAGTTCTCATCCATGAAACACACTCTGCTTTAGAGCAAGAAGCACGCTCTTGCTTTCTAGAGTCTCTAATACAGAGGGAAACCTGAGTGTGCTCAGAACAAAAGAACGGTTTTTCCTACACACACGGACCAAAATTAGTTCAACTCTGTTTCTGAAACTGATACAAACCACAGGTCGCCTATCATCAATGCTTTTCAGTTAAGAGCGTGAAACATGTGAGCTTTGTGAACAATGTAGCTTCATTTGAGCTTAAAATTGACTGCGTTTACCTGAAACGAAGTCTTGCTTGAAGAAAGACACAGAGCCTGGCATTTAACTCTGTTTCTGAAGGAAAACACATGGCACAGTTCTCATCCATGAAACACACTCTGCTTTAGAGCAAGAGGCTCGCTCTTGCTTTCTAGAGTCTCTAATACAGAGGGAAACGTGAGTGTGCTCAGAACAAAAGAACTGTGTTTCCTACACACGGACCATATCTAGTTCAACTCTGTTTCTGAAACTGATACAAACCACAGGTCCTCTAACTTCGAATGCTTTTCAGTTAAGAGCAAGAAACTTGTGAGCTTTGTGAACAATGTAGCTTCGTTTGAGCTGAAAATCGAGTGCGTTTACCTGAAATGAAGCCTTGCTTGAAGAAAGACACAGAGCCTGGCATTTAACTCCGTTTCTGAAGGGAAACACACAGCACAGTTCTCATCCATGAAACACACTCTGCTTTAGAGCAAGAAGCACGCTCTTGCTTTCTAGAGACTCTAATACAGAGGGAAACGTGAGGGTGCTCAGAACAAAAGAACTGTGTTTCCTACTCACGGACCATATCTAGTTCAACTCTGTTTCTGAAACTGATACAAACCACAGGTCCTCTAACTTCGAATGCTTTTCAGTTAAGAGCGAGAAACGTGTGAGCTTTGTGAACAATGTAGCTTCGTTTGAGCTGAAAAGTGACTGAATTTACCTGAAACGAAGTCTTGCTTGAAGGAAGACACAGAGCCTGGCATTTAACTCCGATTCTGAAGGGAAACACACGGCACAGTTCTCATCCATGAAACACACTCTGCTTTAGAGCAAGAAGCACGCTCTTGCTTTCTAGAGTCTCTAATACAGAGGGAAATGTGAATATGCTCAGAACAAAAGAACTGTGTTTCCTACTCACGGACCATATCTAGTTCAACTCTGTTTCTGAAACTGATACAAACCACAGGTCCTCTAACTTCGAATGCTTTTCAGTTAAGAGCAAGAAACTTGTGAGCTTTGTGAACAATGTAGCTTCGTTTGAGCTGAAAATCGAGTGCGTTTACCTGAAATGAAGCCTTGCTTGAAGAAAGACACAGAGCCTGGCATTTAACTCCGTTTCTGAAGGGAAACACACAGCACAGTTCTCATCCATGAAACACACTCTGCTTTAGAGCAAGAAGCACGCTCTTGCTTTCTAGAGACTCTAATACAGAGGGAAACATGAGGGTGCTCAGAACAAAAGAACTGTGTTTCCTACTCACGGACCATATCTAGTTCAACTCTGTTTCTGAAACTGATACAAACCACAGGTCGTCTAACATCCAATGCTTTTCAGTTAAGAGCGAGAAATGTGTGAGCTTTGTGAACAATGTAGCTTCAATTGAGCTGAAAAGTGACTGCGTTTACCTGAAACGAAGTCTTGCTTGAAGGAAGACACAGAGCCTGGCATTTAACTCCGTTTCTGAAGGGAAACACACAGCACAATTCTCATCCATGAAACACAATATGCTTTACATCAAGAAGCACGCCTTTGCTTTCTAGAGTCTCTAATACAGTGGGAAACGTGAGTGTGCTCAGAACAAAAGAACTGTTTTTCCTACACACGGAACATATCTAGTCCTACTCTGTTTCTGAAACGGATACAAACCACAGGTCTTCTAACATCCAATGCTTTTCAGTTAAGAGCGAGAAACGTGTGAGCTTTGTGAACAATGTAGCTTCATTTGAGCTGAAAAGTGACTGCGTTTACCTGAAACAAATACTTGCTTGAAGAAAGACACAGAGCCTGGCATTTAACTCCGATTCTGATGGGAAACACATGGCACAGTTCTCATCCATGAAACACACTCTGCTTTATTGCAAGAAGCACGCTCTTGCTTTCTAGAGTCTCTAATACAGAGGGAAACGTGAGTGTGCTCAGAACAAAAGAACGGTGTTTCCTACACACACGGACCATATCTAGTTCAACTCTGTTTCTGAAACTGATACAAACTACAGGTCCTCTAACATCCAATGCTTTTCAGTTAAGAGCGAGAAATGTGTGAGCTTTGTGAACAATGTAGCTTCAATTGAGCTGAAAAGTGACTGCGTTTACCTGAAACGAAGTCTTGCTTGAAGGAAGACATAGAGCCTGGCATTTAACTCCGTTTCTGAAGAGAAACACACGGCACAGTTCTCATCCATGAAACACACTCTGCTTTAGAGCAAGAAGCACGCTCTTGCTTCCTAGAGTCTCTAATACAGAGGGAAACGTGAGGGTGCTCAGAAAAAAAGAACTGTGTTTCCTACACACACGGACCATATCTAGTTTAACTCTGTTTCTGAAACTGATACAAACCACAGGTCCTCTAACATCCAATACTTTTCAGTTAAGAGCGAGAAACCTGTGAGCTTTGTGAACAATGTAGCTTAGTTTGAGCTGAAAAGTGACTGCGTTTACCTGAAAAGAATACTTGCTTGAAGGAAAACACAGAGCCTGGCATTTAACTCCGTTTCTGAAGGGAAACACACAGCACAGTTCTCATAAATGAAACACAATCTGCTTTACAGCAAGAAGCACGCTCTTGCTTTCTAGAGTCTCTAATGCAGAGGGAAACGTGAGTGTGCTCAGAACAAAAGAACTGTGTTTCCTACTCACGGACCATATCTAGTTCAACTCTGTTTCTGAAACTGATACAAACCACAGGTCCTCTAACATCCAATGCTTTTCAGTTAAGAGCGAGAAACGTGTGAGCTTTGTGAACAATGTAGCTTCGTTTGAGCTTAAAAGTGACTGCGTTTACCTGAAACGAAGTCTTGCTTGAAGAAAGATACAGAGCCTGGCATTTAACTCCGTTTCTGAAGGAAAACACATGGCACAGTTCTCATCCATGAAACACACTCTGCTTTAGAGCAAGAGGCACGCTCTTGCTTTCTAGAGTCTCTAATACTGAGGGAAACGTGAGTGTGCTCAGAACAAAAGAACTGTGTTTCCTACACACGGACCATATCTAGTTCAACTCTGTTTCTGAAACTGATACAAACCACAGGTCCTCTAACATCCAGTGCTTTTCAGTTAAGAGCGAGAAACGTGTGAGCTTTGTGAACAATGTAGCTTCGTCTGAGCTGAAAAGTGACTGCGTTTACCTGAAACGAAGTCTTGCTTGAAGTAAGACACAGAGCCTGGCATTTAACTCCGATTCTGAAGGGAAACACACGGCACAGTTCTCATCCATGAAACACACTCTGCTTTAGAGCAAGAAGCACGCTCTTGCTTTCTAGAGTCTCTAATACAGAGGGAAATGTGAATATGCTCAGAACAAAAGAACTGTGTTTCCTACTCACGGACCATATCTAGTTCAACTCTGTTTCTGAAACTGATACAAACCACAGGTCCTCTAACTTCGAATGCTTTTCAGTTAAGAGCAAGAAACTTGTGAGCTTTGTGAACAATGTAGCTTCGTTTGAGCTGAAAATCGAGTGCGTTTACCTGAAATGAAGCCTTGCTTGAAGAAAGACACAGAGCCTGGCATTTAACTCCGTTTCTGAAGGGAAACACACAGCACAGTTCTCATCCATGAAACACACTCTGCTTTAGAGCAAGAAGCACGCTCTTGCTTTCTAGAGACTCTAATACAGAGGGAAACGTGAGGGTGCTCAGAACAAAAGAACTGTGTTTCCTACTCACGGACCATATCTAGTTCAACTCTGTTTCTGAAACTGATACAAACCACAGGTCGTCTAACATCCAATGCTTTTCAGTTAAGAGCGAGAAATGTGTGAGCTTTGTGAACAATGTAGCTTCGTTTGAGCTGAAAAGTGACTGAATTTACCTGAAACGAAGTCTTGCTTGAAGGAAGACACAGAGCCTGGCATTTAACTCCGATTCTGAAGGGAAACACACGGCACAGTTCTCATCCATGAAACACACTCTGCTTTAGAGCAAGAAGCACGCTCTTGCTTTCTAGAGTCTCTAATACAGAGGGAAATGTGAATATGCTCAGAACAAAAGAACTGTGTTTCCTACTCACGGACCATATCTAGTTCAACTCTGTTTCTGAAACTGATACAAACCACAGGTCCTCTAACTTCGAATGCTTTTCAGTTAAGAGCAAGAAACTTGTGAGCTTTGTGAACAATGTAGCTTCGTTTGAGCTGAAAATCGAGTGCGTTTACCTGAAATGAAGCCTTGCTTGAAGAAAGACACAGAGCCTGGCATTTAACTCCGTTTCTGAAGGGAAACACACAGCACAGTTCTCATCCATGAAACACACTCTGCTTTAGAGCAAGAAGCACGCTCTTGCTTTCTAGAGACTCTAATACAGAGGGAAACATGAGGGTGCTCAGAACAAAAGAACTGTGTTTCCTACTCACGGACCATATCTAGTTCAACTCTGTTTCTGAAACTGATACAAACCACAGGTCGTCTAACATCCAATGCTTTTCAGTTAAGAGCGAGAAATGTGTGAGCTTTGTGAACAATGTAGCTTCAATTGAGCTGAAAAGTGACTGCGTTTACCTGAAACGAAGTCTTGCTTGAAGGAAGACACAGAGCCTGGCATTTAACTCCGTTTCTGAAGGGAAACACACAGCACAATTCTCATCCATGAAACACAATATGCTTTACATCAAGAAGCACGCCTTTGCTTTCTAGAGTCTCTAATACAGTGGGAAACGTGAGTGTGCTCAGAACAAAAGAACTGTTTTTCCTACACACGGAACATATCTAGTCCTACTCTGTTTCTGAAACGGATACAAACCACAGGTCTTCTAACATCCAATGCTTTTCAGTTAAGAGCGAGAAACGTGTGAGCTTTGTGAACAATGTAGCTTCATTTGAGCTGAAAAGTGACTGCGTTTACCTGAAACAAATACTTGCTTGAAGAAAGACACAGAGCCTGGCATTTAACTCCGATTCTGATGGGAAACACATGGCACAGTTCTCATCCATGAAACACACTCTGCTTTATTGCAAGAAGCACGCTCTTGCTTTCTAGAGTCTCTAATACAGAGGGAAACGTGAGTGTGCTCAGAACAAAAGAACGGTGTTTCCTACACACACGGACCATATCTAGTTCAACTCTGTTTCTGAAACTGATACAAACTACAGGTCCTCTAACATCCAATGCTTTTCAGTTAAGAGCGAGAAATGTGTGAGCTTTGTGAACAATGTAGCTTCAATTGAGCTGAAAAGTGACTGCGTTTACCTGAAACGAAGTCTTGCTTGAAGGAAGACATAGAGCCTGGCATTTAACTCCGTTTCTGAAGAGAAACACACGGCACAGTTCTCATCCATGAAACACACTCTGCTTTAGAGCAAGAAGCACGCTCTTGCTTCCTAGAGTCTCTAATACAGAGGGAAACGTGAGGGTGCTCAGAAAAAAAGAACTGTGTTTCCTACACACACGGACCATATCTAGTTTAACTCTGTTTCTGAAACTGATACAAACCACAGGTCCTCTAACATCCAATACTTTTCAGTTAAGAGCGAGAAACCTGTGAGCTTTGTGAACAATGTAGCTTAGTTTGAGCTGAAAAGTGACTGCGTTTACCTGAAAAGAATACTTGCTTGAAGGAAAACACAGAGCCTGGCATTTAACTCCGTTTCTGAAGGGAAACACACAGCACAGTTCTCATAAATGAAACACAATCTGCTTTACAGCAAGAAGCACGCTCTTGCTTTCTAGAGTCTCTAATGCAGAGGGAAACGTGAGTGTGCTCAGAACAAAAGAACTGTGTTTCCTACTCACGGACCATATCTAGTTCAACTCTGTTTCTGAAACTGATACAAACCACAGGTCCTCTAACATCCAATGCTTTTCAGTTAAGAGCGAGAAACGTGTGAGCTTTGTGAACAATGTAGCTTCATTTGAGCTTAAAAGTGACTGCGTTTACCTGAAACGAAGTCTTGCTTGAAGAAAGATACAGAGCCTGGCATTTAACTCCGTTTCTGAAGGAAAACACATGGCACAGTTCTCATCCATGAAACACACTCTGCTTTAGAGCAAGAGGCACGCTCTTGCTTTCTAGAGTCTCTAATACTGAGGGAAACGTGAGTGTGCTCAGAACAAAAGAACTGTGTTTCCTACACACGGACCATATCTAGTTCAACTCTGTTTCTGAAACTGATACAAACCACAGGTCCTCTAACATCCAGTGCTTTTCAGTTAAGAGCGAGAAACGTGTGAGCTTTGTGAACAATGTAGCTTCGTCTGAGCAGAAAAGTGACTGCGTTTACCTGAAACGAAGTCTTGCTTGAAGTAAGACACAGAGCCTGGCATTTAACTCCGATTCTGAAGGGAAACACACGGCACAGTTCTCATCCATGAAACACACTCTGCTTTAGAGCAAGAAGCACGCTCTTGCTTTCTAGAGTCTCTAATACAGAGGGAAATGTGAATATGCTCAGAACAAAAGAACTGTGTTTCCTACTCACGGACCATATCTAGTTCAACTCTGTTTCTGAAACTGATACAAACCACAGGTCCTCTAACTTCGAATGCTTTTCAGTTAAGAGCAAGAAACTTGTGAGCTTTGTGAACAATGTAGCTTCGTTTGAGCTGAAAATCGAGTGCGTTTACCTGAAATGAAGCCTTGCTTGAAGAAAGACACAGAGCCTGGCATTTAACTCCGTTTCTGAAGGGAAACACACAGCACAGTTCTCATCCATGAAACACACTCTGCTTTAGAGCAAGAAGCACGCTCTTGCTTTCTAGAGACTCTAATACAGAGGGAAACGTGAGGGTGCTCAGAACAAAAGAACTGTGTTTCCTACTCACGGACCATATCTAGTTCAACTCTGTTTCTGAAACTGATACAAACCACAGGTCGTCTAACATCCAATGCTTTTCAGTTAAGAGCGAGAAATGTGTGAGCTTTGTGAACAATGTAGCTTCAATTGAGCTGAAAAGTGACTGCGTTTACCTGAAACGAAGTCTTGCTTGAAGGAAGACACAGAGCCTGGCATTTAACTCCGTTTCTGAAGGGAAACACACAGCACAGTTCTCATCCATGAAACACACTCTGCTTTATTTCAAGAAGCACGCTCTTGCGTTCTAGAGTCTCTAATACAGAGGGAAACGTGAGTGTGTTCAGAACAAAAGAACGGTGTTTCCTACACACACGGACCATATCTAGTTCAACTCTGTTTCTGAAACTGATACAAACTACAGGTCCTCTAACATCCAATGCTTTTCAGTTAAGAGCGAGAAATGTGTGAGCTTTGTGAACAATGTAGCTTCAATTGAGCTGAAAAGTGACTGCGTTTACCTGAAACGAAGTCTTGCTTGAAGGAAGACATAGAGCCTGGCATTTAACTCCGTTTCTGAAGGGAAACACACGGCACAGTTCTCATCCATGAAACACACTCTGCTTTAGAGCAAGAAGCACGCTCTTGCTTCTTTGAGTCTCTAATACAGAGGGAAACGTGAGGGTGCTCAGAAAAAAAGAACTGTGTTTCCTACCCACACGGACCTAATCTAGTTCAACTCTGTTTCTGAAACTGATACAAACCACAGGTCGCCTATCATCAATGCTTTTCAGTTAAGAGCGAGAAACATGTGAGCTTTGTGAACAATGTAGCTTCATTTGAGCTTAAAAGTGACTGCGTTTACCTGAAACGAAGTCTTGCTTGAAGAAAGACACAGAGCCTGGCATTTAACTCCGTTTCTGAAGGAAAACACATGGCACAGTTCTCATCCATGAAACACACTCTGCTTCAGAACAAGAGGCACGCTCTTGCTTTTTAGAGTCTCTAATACAGAGGGAAACGTGAGTGTGCTCAGAACAAAAGAACTGTGTTTCCTACACGGACCATATATAGTTCAACTCTGTTTCTGAAACTGATACAAACCACAGGTCCTCTAATATCCAATACTTTTCTGTAAAGAGGGAGAAACGTGTGAGCTTTTTGAACAATGTAGCTTCGTTTGAGCTGAAAAGTGACTGCGTTTACATGAAACGAATACTTGCTTGAAGGAAGACACAGAGCCTGTCATTTAACTCTGATTCTGAAGGGAAACACACGGCACAGTTCTCATCCATGAAACACACTCTGCTTTAGAGCAAGAAGTACGCTCTTGCTTTCTAGAGTCTCTAATACAGAGGGAAATGTGAATGTGCTCAGAACAAAAGAACTGTGTTTCCTACTCACGGACCATATCTAGTTCAACTCTGTTTCTGAAACTGATACAAACTACAGGTCCTCTAACATCCAATGCTTTTCAGTTAAGAGCGAGAAATGTGTGAGCTTTGTGAACAATGTAGCTTCAATTGAGCTGAAAAGTGACTGCGTTTACCTGAAACGAAGTCTTGCTTGAAGGAAGACATAGAGCCTGGCATTTAACTCCGTTTCTGAAGAGAAACACACGGCACAGTTCTCATCCATGAAACACACTCTGCTTTAGAGCAAGAAGCACGCTCTTGCTTCCTAGAGTCTCTAATACAGAGGGAAACGTGAGGGTGCTCAGAAAAAAAGAACTGTGTTTCCTACACACACGGACCATATCTAGTTTAACTCTGTTTCTGAAACTGATACAAACCACAGGTCCTCTAACATCCAATACTTTTCAGTTAAGAGCGAGAAACCTGTGAGCTTTGTGAACAATGTAGCTTAGTTTGAGCTGAAAAGTGACTGCGTTTACCTGAAAAGAATACTTGCTTGAAGGAAAACACAGAGCCTGGCATTTAACTCCGTTTCTGAAGGGAAACACACAGCACAGTTCTCATAAATGAAACACAATCTGCTTTACAGCAAGAAGCACGCTCTTGCTTTCTAGAGTCTCTAATGCAGAGGGAAACGTGAGTGTGCTCAGAACAAAAGAACTGTGTTTCCTACTCACGGACCATATCTAGTTCAACTCTGTTTCTGAAACTGATACAAACCACAGGTCGTCTAACATCCAATGCTTTTCAGTTAAGAGCGAGAAACGTGTGAGCTTTGTGAACAATGTAGCTTCGTTTGAGCTGAAAAGTGACTGAATTTACCTGAAACGAAGTCTTGCTTGAAGGAAGACACAGAGCCTGGCATTTAACTCCGATTCTGAAGGGAAACACACGGCACAGTTCTCATCCATGAAACACACTCTGCTTTAGAGCAAGAAGCACGCTCTTGCTTTCTAGAGTCTCTAATACAGAGGGAAATGTGAATATGCTCAGAACAAAAGAACTGTGTTTCCTACTCACGGACCATATCTAGTTCAACTCTGTTTCTGAAACTGATACAAACCACAGGTCCTCTAACTTCGAATGCTTTTCAGTTAAGAGCAAGAAACTTGTGAGCTTTGTGAACAATGTAGCTTCGTTTGAGCTGAAAATCGAGTGCGTTTACCTGAAATGAAGCCTTGCTTGAAGAAAGACACAGAGCCTGGCATTTAACTCCGTTTCTGAAGGGAAACACACAGCACAGTTCTCATCCATGAAACACACTCTGCTTTAGAGCAAGAAGCACGCTCTTGCTTTCTAGAGACTCTAATACAGAGGGAAACGTGAGGGTGCTCAGAACAAAAGAACTGTGTTTCCTACTCACGGACCATATCTAGTTCAACTCTGTTTCTGAAACTGATACAAACCACAGGTCGTCTAACATCCAATGCTTTTCAGTTAAGAGCGAGAAATGTGTGAGCTTTGTGAACAATGTAGCTTCAATTGAGCTGAAAAGTGACTGCGTTTACCTGAAACGAAGTCTTGCTTGAAGGAAGACACAGAGCCTGGCATTTAACTCCGTTTCTGAAGGGAAACACACAGCACAGTTCTCATCCATGAAACACACTCTGCTTTATTTCAAGAAGCACGCTCTTGCGTTCTAGAGTCTCTAATACAGAGGGAAACGTGAGTGTGTTCAGAACAAAAGAACGGTGTTTCCTACACACACGGACCATATCTAGTTCAACTCTGTTTCTGAAACTGATACAAACTACAGGTCCTCTAACATCCAATGCTTTTCAGTTAAGAGCGAGAAATGTGTGAGCTTTGTGAACAATGTAGCTTCAATTGAGCTGAAAAGTGACTGCGTTTACCTGAAAAGAAGTCTTGCTTGAAGGAAGACATAGAGCCTGGCATTTAACTCCGTTTCTGAAGGGAAACACACGGCACCGTTCTCATCCATGAAACACACTCTGCTTTAGAGCAAGAAGCACGCTCTTGCTTCTTTGAGTCTCTAATACAGAGGGAAACGTGAGGGTGCTCAGAAAAAAAGAACTGTGTTTCCTACCCACACGGACCTAATCTAGTTCAACTCTGTTTCTGAAACTGATACAAACCACAGGTCGCCTATCATCAATGCTTTTCAGTTAAGAGCGAGAAACATGTGAGCTTTGTGAACAATGTAGCTTCATTTGAGCTTAAAAGTGACTGCGTTTACCTGAAACGAAGTCTTGCTTGAAGAAAGACACAGAGCCTGGCATTTAACTCCGTTTCTGAAGGAAAACACATGGCACAGTTCTCATCCATGAAACACACTCTGCTTCAGAACAAGAGGCACGCTCTTGCTTTTTAGAGTCTCTAATACAGAGGGAAACGTGAGTGTGCTCAGAACAAAAGAACTGTGTTTCCTACACGGACCATATATAGTTCAACTCTGTTTCTGAAACTGATACAAACCACAGGTCCTCTAATATCCAATACTTTTCTGTAAAGAGGGAGAAACGTGTGAGCTTTTTGAACAATGTAGCTTCGTTTGAGCTGAAAAGTGACTGCGTTTACATGAAACGAATACTTGCTTGAAGGAAGACACAGAGCCTGTCATTTAACTCTGATTCTGAAGGGAAACACACGGCACAGTTCTCATCCATGAAACACACTCTGCTTTAGAGCAAGAAGTACGCTCTTGCTTTCTAGAGTCTCTAATACAGAGGGAAATGTGAATGTGCTCAGAACAAAAGAACTGTGTTTCCTACTCACGGACCATATCTAGTTCAACTCTGTTTCTGAAACTGATACAAACTACAGGTCCTCTAACATCCAATGCTTTTCAGTTAAGAGCGAGAAATGTGTGAGCTTTGTGAACAATGTAGCTTCAATTGAGCTGAAAAGTGACTGCGTTTACCTGAAACGAAGTCTTGCTTGAAGGAAGACATAGAGCCTGGCATTTAACTCCGTTTCTGAAGAGAAACACACGGCACAGTTCTCATCCATGAAACACACTCTGCTTTAGAGCAAGAAGCACGCTCTTGCTTCCTAGAGTCTCTAATACAGAGGGAAACGTGAGGGTGCTCAGAAAAAAAGAACTGTGTTTCCTACACACACGGACCATATCTAGTTTAACTCTGTTTCTGAAACTGATACAAACCACAGGTCCTCTAACATCCAATACTTTTCAGTTAAGAGCGAGAAACCTGTGAGCTTTGTGAACAATGTAGCTTAGTTTGAGCTGAAAAGTGACTGCGTTTACCTGAAAAGAATACTTGCTTGAAGGAAAACACAGAGCCTGGCATTTAACTCCGTTTCTGAAGGGAAACACACAGCACAGTTCTCATAAATGAAACACAATCTGCTTTACAGCAAGAAGCACGCTCTTGCTTTCTAGAGTCTCTAATGCAGAGGGAAACGTGAGTGTGCTCAGAACAAAAGAACTGTGTTTCCTACTCACGGACCATATCTAGTTCAACTCTGTTTCTGAAACTGATACAAACCACAGGTCGTCTAACATCCAATGCTTTTCAGTTAAGAGCGAGAAACGTGTGAGCTTTGTGAACAATGTAGCTTCGTTTGAGCTGAAAAGTGACTGAATTTACCTGAAACGAAGTCTTGCTTGAAGGAAGACACAGAGCCTGGCATTTAACTCCGATTCTGAAGGGAAACACACGGCACAGTTCTCATCCATGAAACACACTCTGCTTTAGAGCAAGAAGCACGCTCTTGCTTTCTAGAGTCTCTAATACAGAGGGAAATGTGAATATGCTCAGAACAAAAGAACTGTGTTTCCTACTCACGGACCATATCTAGTTCAACTCTGTTTCTGAAACTGATACAAACCACAGGTCCTCTAACTTCGAATGCTTTTCAGTTAAGAGCAAGAAACTTGTGAGCTTTGTGAACAATGTAGCTTCGTTTGAGCTGAAAATCGAGTGCGTTTACCTGAAATGAAGCCTTGCTTGAAGAAAGACACAGAGCCTGGCATTTAACTCCGTTTCTGAAGGGAAACACACAGCACAGTTCTCATCCATGAAACACACTCTGCTTTAGAGCAAGAAGCACGCTCTTGCTTTCTAGAGACTCTAATACAGAGGGAAACGTGAGGGTGCTCAGAACAAAAGAACTGTGTTTCCTACTCACGGACCATATCTAGTTCAACTCTGTTTCTGAAACTGATACAAACCACAGGTCGTCTAACATCCAATGCTTTTCAGTTAAGAGCGAGAAATGTGTGAGCTTTGTGAACAATGTAGCTTCAATTGAGCTGAAAAGTGACTGCGTTTACCTGAAACGAAGTCTTGCTTGAAGGAAGACACAGAGCCTGGCATTTAACTCCGTTTCTGAAGGGAAACACACAGCACAGTTCTCATCCATGAAACACACTCTGCTTTATTTCAAGAAGCACGCTCTTGCGTTCTAGAGTCTCTAATACAGAGGGAAACGTGAGTGTGTTCAGAACAAAAGAACGGTGTTTCCTACACACACGGACCATATCTAGTTCAACTCTGTTTCTGAAACTGATACAAACTACAGGTCCTCTAACATCCAATGCTTTTCAGTTAAGAGCGAGAAATGTGTGAGCTTTGTGAACAATGTAGCTTCAATTGAGCTGAAAAGTGACTGCGTTTACCTGAAAAGAAGTCTTGCTTGAAGGAAGACATAGAGCCTGGCATTTAACTCCGTTTCTGAAGGGAAACACACGGCACCGTTCTCATCCATGAAACACACTCTGCTTTAGAGCAAGAAGCACGCTCTTGCTTCTTTGAGTCTCTAATACAGAGGGAAACGTGAGGGTGCTCAGAAAAAAAGAACTGTGTTTCCTACCCACACGGACCTAATCTAGTTCAACTCTGTTTCTGAAACTGATACAAACCACAGGTCGCCTATCATCAATGCTTTTCAGTTAAGAGCGAGAAACATGTGAGCTTTGTGAACAATGTAGCTTCATTTGAGCTTAAAAGTGACTGCGTTTACCTGAAACGAAGTCTTGCTTGAAGAAAGACACAGAGCCTGGCATTTAACTCCGTTTCTGAAGGAAAACACATGGCACAGTTCTCATCCATGAAACACACTCTGCTTCAGAACAAGAGGCACGCTCTTGCTTTTTAGAGTCTCTAATACAGAGGGAAACGTGAGTGTGCTCAGAACAAAAGAACTGTGTTTCCTACACGGACCATATATAGTTCAACTCTGTTTCTGAAACTGATACAAACCACAGGTCCTCTAATATCCAATACTTTTCTGTAAAGAGGGAGAAACGTGTGAGCTTTTTGAACAATGTAGCTTCGTTTGAGCTGAAAAGTGACTGCGTTTACATGAAACGAATACTTGCTTGAAGGAAGACACAGAGCCTGTCAGTTAACTCTGATTCTGAAGGGAAACACACGGCACAGTTCTCATCCATGAAACACACTCTGCTTTAGAGCAAGAAGTACGCTCTTGCTTTCTAGAGTCTCTAATACAGAGGGAAATGTGAATGTGCTCAGAACAAAAGAACTGTGTTTCCTACTCACGGACCATATCTAGTTCAACTCTGTTTCTGAAACTGATACAAACCACAGGTCCTCTATCTTCGAATGCTTTTCGGTTAAGAGCAAGAAACTTGTGAGCTTTGTGAACAAAGTAGCTTCGTTTGAGCTGAAAATCGAGTGCGTTTACCTGAAATGAAGCCTTGCTTGACGAAAGACACAGTCCTGGCATTTAACTCCGTTTCTGAAGGGAAACACACGGCACAGTTCTCATCCATGAAACACAATCTGCTTTACAGCAAGAAGCACGCTCTTGCTTTCTAGAGTCTCTAATACAGAGGGAAACGTGAGTGTGCTCAGAACAAAAGAACTGTGTTTCCTACACACGGACCATATCTAGTTCAACTCTGTTTCTGAAACTGATACAAACCACAGGTCCTCTAACATCCAATGCTTTTCAGTTAAGACGAGAAACGTGTGAGCTTTGTGAACAATGTAGCTTCGTTTGAGCTGAAAAGTGACTGAATTTACCTGAAACGAAGTCTTGCTTGACTGAAGACACAGAGCCTGACATTTAATTCCAATTCTGAATGGAAACACATGGCACAGTTCTCATCCATGAAACACACTCTGCTTTATTGCAAGAAGCACACTCTTGCTTTCTAGAGTCTCTAATACAGAGGGAAACGTGAGTGTGCTCAGAACAAAAGAACTGTGTTTCCTACTCACGGACCATATCTAGTTCAACTCTGTTTCTGAAACTGATACAAACCACAGGTCGTCTAACATCCAATGCTTTTCAGTTAAGAGCGAGAAATGTGTGAGCTTTGTGAACAATGTAGCTTCAATTGAGCTGAAAAGTGACTGCGTTTACCTGAAACGAAGTCTTGCTTGAAGGAAGACACAGAGCCTGGCATTTAACTCCGTTTCTGAAGGGAAACAACAGCACAATTCTCATCCATGAAACACACTCTGCTTTACAGCAAGAAGCACGCTCTTGCTTTCTAGAGTCTCTAATACAGAGGGAAACCTGAGTGTGCTCAGAACAAAAGAACGGTTTTTCCTACACACACGGACCAAATCTAGTTCAACTCTGTTTCTGAAACTGATACAAACCACAGGTCGCCTATCATCAATGCTTTTCAGTTAAGAGCGAGAAACATGTGAGCTTTGTGAACAATGTAGCTTCATTTGAGCTTAAAAGTGACTGCGTTTACCTGAAACGAAGTCTTGCTTGAAGAAAGACACAGAGCCTGGCATTTAACTCCGTTTCTGAAGGGAAACACACAGCACAGTTCTCATCCATGAAACACACTCTGCTTTAGAGCAAGAAGCACGCTCTTGCTTTCTAGAGACTCTAATACAGAGGGAAACGTGAGGGAGCTCAGAACATAAGAACTGTGTTTCCTACTCACGGACCATATCTAGTTCAACTCTGTTTCTGAAACTGATACAAACCACAGGTCGTCTAACATCCTATGCTTTTCAGTTAAGAGCGAGAAACGTGTGAGCTTTGTGAACAATGTAGCTTCGTTTGAGCTGAAAAGTGACTGAATTTACCTGAAACGAAGTCTTGCTTGAAGGAAGACACAGAGCCTGGCATTTAACTCCGATTCTGAAGGAAAACACATGGCACAGTTCTCATCCATGAAACACACTCTGCTTCAGAACAAGAGGCACGCTCTTGCTTTTTAGAGTCTCTAATACAGAGGGAAACGTGAGTGTGCTCAGAACAAAAGAACTGTGTTTCCTACACGGACCATATATAGTTCAACTCTGTTTCTGAAACTGATACAAACCACAGGTCCTCTAATATCCAATACTTTTCTGTAAAGAGGGAGAAACGTGTGAGCTTTGTGAACAATGTAGCTTCGTTTGAGCTGAAAAGTGACTGCGTTTACATGAAACGAATACTTGCTTGAAGGAAGACACAGAGCCTGTCATTTAACTCTGATTCTGAAGGGAAACACACGGCACAGTTCTCATCCATGAAACACACTCTGCTTTAGAGCAAGAAGTACGCTCTTGCTTTCTAGAGTCTCTAATACAGAGGGAAATGTGAATGTGCTCAGAACAAAAGAACTGTGTTTCCTACTCACGGACCATATCTAGTTCAACTCTGTTTCTGAAACTGATACAAACTACAGGTCCTCTAACATCCAATGCTTTTCAGTTAAGAGCGAGAAATGTGTGAGCTTTGTGAACAATGTAGCTTCAATTGAGCTGAAAAGTGACTGCGTTTACCTGAAACGAAGTCTTGCTTGAAGGAAGACATAGAGCCTGGCATTTAACTCCGTTTCTGAAGAGAAACACACGGCACAGTTCTCATCCATGAAACACACTCTGCTTTAGAGCAAGAAGCACGCTCTTGCTTCCTAGAGTCTCTAATACAGAGGGAAACGTGAGGGTGCTCAGAAAAAAAGAACTGTGTTTCCTACACACACGGACCATATCTAGTTTAACTCTGTTTCTGAAACTGATACAAACCACAGGTCCTCTAACATCCAATACTTTTCAGTTAAGAGCGAGAAACCTGTGAGCTTTGTGAACAATGTAGCTTAGTTTGAGCTGAAAAGTGACTGCGTTTACCTGAAAAGAATACTTGCTTGAAGGAAAACACAGAGCCTGGCATTTAACTCCGTTTCTGAAGGGAAACACACAGCACAGTTCTCATAAATGAAACACAATCTGCTTTACAGCAAGAAGCACGCTCTTGCTTTCTAGAGTCTCTAATGCAGAGGGAAACGTGAGTGTGCTCAGAACAAAAGAACTGTGTTTCCTACTCACGGACCATATCTAGTTCAACTCTGTTTCTGAAACTGATACAAACCACAGGTCCTCTAACATCCAATGCTTTTCAGTTAAGAGCGAGAAACGTGTGAGCTTTGTGAACAATGTAGCTTCATTTGAGCTTAAAAGTGACTGCGTTTACCTGAAACGAAGTCTTGCTTGAAGAAAGATACAGAGCCTGGCATTTAACTCCGTTTCTGAAGGAAAACACATGGCACAGTTCTCATCCATGAAACACACTCTGCTTTAGAGCAAGAGGCACGCTCTTGCTTTCTAGAGTCTCTAATACTGAGGGAAACGTGAGTGTGCTCAGAACAAAAGAACTGTGTTTCCTACACACGGACCATATCTAGTTCAACTCTGTTTCTGAAACTGATACAAACCACAGGTCGTCTAACATCCAATGCTTTTCAGTTAAGAGCGAGAAACGTGTGAGCTTTGTGAACAATGTAGCTTCGTTTGAGCTGAAAAGTGACTGAATTTACCTGAAACGAAGTCTTGCTTGAAGGAAGACACAGAGCCTGGCATTTAACTCCGATTCTGAAGGGAAACACACGGCACAGTTCTCATCCATGAAACACACTCTGCTTTAGAGCAAGAAGCACGCTCTTGCTTTCTAGAGTCTCTAATACAGAGGGAAATGTGAATATGCTCAGAACAAAAGAACTGTGTTTCCTACTCACGGACCATATCTAGTTCAACTCTGTTTCTGAAACTGATACAAACCACAGGTCCTCTAACTTCGAATGCTTTTCAGTTAAGAGCAAGAAACTTGTGAGCTTTGTGAACAATGTAGCTTCGTTTGAGCTGAAAATCGAGTGCGTTTACCTGAAATGAAGCCTTGCTTGAAGAAAGACACAGAGCCTGGCATTTAACTCCGTTTCTGAAGGGAAACACACAGCACAGTTCTCATCCATGAAACACACTCTGCTTTAGAGCAAGAAGCACGCTCTTGCTTTCTAGAGACTCTAATACAGAGGGAAACGTGAGGGTGCTCAGAACAAAAGAACTGTGTTTCCTACTCACGGACCATATCTAGTTCAACTCTGTTTCTGAAACTGATACAAACCACAGGTCGTCTAACATCCAATGCTTTTCAGTTAAGAGCGAGAAATGTGTGAGCTTTGTGAACAATGTAGCTTCAATTGAGCTGAAAAGTGACTGCGTTTACCTGAAACGAAGTCTTGCTTGAAGGAAGACACAGAGCCTGGCATTTAACTCCGTTTCTGAAGGGAAACACACAGCACAGTTCTCATCCATGAAACACACTCTGCTTTATTTCAAGAAGCACGCTCTTGCGTTCTAGAGTCTCTAATACAGAGGGAAACGTGAGTGTGTTCAGAACAAAAGAACGGTGTTTCCTACACACACGGACCATATCTAGTTCAACTCTGTTTCTGAAACTGATACAAACTACAGGTCCTCTAACATCCAATGCTTTTCAGTTAAGAGCGAGAAATGTGTGAGCTTTGTGAACAATGTAGCTTCAATTGAGCTGAAAAGTGACTGCGTTTACCTGAAAAGAAGTCTTGCTTGAAGGAAGACATAGAGCCTGGCATTTAACTCCGTTTCTGAAGGGAAACACACGGCACCGTTCTCATCCATGAAACACACTCTGCTTTAGAGCAAGAAGCACGCTCTTGCTTCTTTGAGTCTCTAATACAGAGGGAAACGTGAGGGTGCTCAGAAAAAAAGAACTGTGTTTCCTACCCACACGGACCTAATCTAGTTCAACTCTGTTTCTGAAACTGATACAAACCACAGGTCGCCTATCATCAATGCTTTTCAGTTAAGAGCGAGAAACATGTGAGCTTTGTGAACAATGTAGCTTCATTTGAGCTTAAAAGTGACTGCGTTTACCTGAAACGAAGTCTTGCTTGAAGAAAGACACAGAGCCTGGCATTTAACTCCGTTTCTGAAGGAAAACACATGGCACAGTTCTCATCCATGAAACACACTCTGCTTCAGAACAAGAGGCACGCTCTTGCTTTTTAGAGTCTCTAATACAGAGGGAAACGTGAGTGTGCTCAGAACAAAAGAACTGTGTTTCCTACACGGACCATATATAGTTCAACTCTGTTTCTGAAACTGATACAAACCACAGGTCCTCTAATATCCAATACTTTTCTGTAAAGAGGGAGAAACGTGTGAGCTTTTTGAACAATGTAGCTTCGTTTGAGCTGAAAAGTGACTGCGTTTACATGAAACGAATACTTGCTTGAAGGAAGACACAGAGCCTGTCAGTTAACTCTGATTCTGAAGGGAAACACACGGCACAGTTCTCATCCATGAAACACACTCTGCTTTAGAGCAAGAAGTACGCTCTTGCTTTCTAGAGTCTCTAATACAGAGGGAAATGTGAATGTGCTCAGAACAAAAGAACTGTGTTTCCTACTCACGGACCATATCTAGTTCAACTCTGTTTCTGAAACTGATACAAACCACAGGTCCTCTATCTTCGAATGCTTTTCGGTTAAGAGCAAGAAACTTGTGAGCTTTGTGAACAAAGTAGCTTCGTTTGAGCTGAAAATCGAGTGCGTTTACCTGAAATGAAGCCTTGCTTGACGAAAGACACAGTCCTGGCATTTAACTCCGTTTCTGAAGGGAAACACACGGCACAGTTCTCATCCATGAAACACAATCTGCTTTACAGCAAGAAGCACGCTCTTGCTTTCTAGAGTCTCTAATACAGAGGGAAACGTGAGTGTGCTCAGAACAAAAGAACTGTGTTTCCTACACACGGACCATATCTAGTTCAACTCTGTTTCTGAAACTGATACAAACCACAGGTCCTCTAACATCCAATGCTTTTCAGTTAAGACGAGAAACGTGTGAGCTTTGTGAACAATGTAGCTTCGTTTGAGCTGAAAAGTGACTGAATTTACCTGAAACGAAGTCTTGCTTGACTGAAGACACAGAGCCTGACATTTAATTCCAATTCTGAATGGAAACACATGGCACAGTTCTCATCCATGAAACACACTCTGCTTTATTGCAAGAAGCACACTCTTGCTTTCTAGAGTCTCTAATACAGAGGGAAACGTGAGTGTGCTCAGAACAAAAGAACTGTGTTTCCTACTCACGGACCATATCTAGTTCAACTCTGTTTCTGAAACTGATACAAACCACAGGTCGTCTAACATCCAATGCTTTTCAGTTAAGAGCGAGAAATGTGTGAGCTTTGTGAACAATGTAGCTTCAATTGAGCTGAAAAGTGACTGCGTTTACCTGAAACGAAGTCTTGCTTGAAGGAAGACACAGAGCCTGGCATTTAACTCCGTTTCTGAAGGGAAACAACAGCACAATTCTCATCCATGAAACACACTCTGCTTTACAGCAAGAAGCACGCTCTTGCTTTCTAGAGTCTCTAATACAGAGGGAAACCTGAGTGTGCTCAGAACAAAAGAACGGTTTTTCCTACACACACGGACCAAATCTAGTTCAACTCTGTTTCTGAAACTGATACAAACCACAGGTCGCCTATCATCAATGCTTTTCAGTTAAGAGCGAGAAACATGTGAGCTTTGTGAACAATGTAGCTTCATTTGAGCTTAAAAGTGACTGCGTTTACCTGAAACGAAGTCTTGCTTGAAGAAAGACACAGAGCCTGGCATTTAACTCCGTTTCTGAAGGGAAACACACAGCACAGTTCTCATCCATGAAACACACTCTGCTTTAGAGCAAGAAGCACGCTCTTGCTTTCTAGAGACTCTAATACAGAGGGAAACGTGAGGGAGCTCAGAACATAAGAACTGTGTTTCCTACTCACGGACCATATCTAGTTCAACTCTGTTTCTGAAACTGATACAAACCACAGGTCGTCTAACATCCTATGCTTTTCAGTTAAGAGCGAGAAACGTGTGAGCTTTGTGAACAATGTAGCTTCGTTTGAGCTGAAAAGTGACTGAATTTACCTGAAACGAAGTCTTGCTTGAAGGAAGACACAGAGCCTGGCATTTAACTCCGATTCTGAAGGGAAACACACGGCACAGTTCTCATCCATGAAACACACTCTGCTTTAGAGCAAGAAGCACGCTCTTGCTTTCTAGAGTCTCTAATACAGAGGGAAATGTGAATATGCTCAGAACAAAAGAACTGTGT
The DNA here is from genome assembly GCA_949786385.1 of Onychomys leucogaster. Lineage (NCBI taxonomy): Eukaryota > Metazoa > Chordata > Mammalia > Rodentia > Cricetidae > Onychomys > Onychomys leucogaster. The sequence continues at coordinate 499,403 of CATKUP010000088.1, forward strand.
TTCCTACTCACGGACCATATCTAGTTCAACTCTGTTTCTGAAACTGATACAAACCACAGGTCCTCTAACTTCGAATGCTTTTCAGTTAAGAGCAAGAAACTTGTGAGCTTTGTGAACAATGTAGCTTCGTTTAAGCTGAAAATCGAGTGCGTTTACCTGAAATGAAGCCTTGCTTGAAGAAAGACACAGAGCCTGGCATTTAACTCCGTTTCTGAAGGGAAACACACAGCACAGTTCTCATCCATGAAACACACTCTGCTTTAGAGCAAGAAGCACGCTCTTGCTTTCTAGAGACTCTAATACAGAGGGAAACGTGAGGGTGCTCAGAACAAAAGAACTGTGTTTCCTACTCACGGACCATATCTAGTTCAACTCTGTTTCTGAAACTGATACAAACCACAGGTCGTCTAACATCCAATGCTTTTCAGTTAAGAGCGAGAAATGTGTGAGCTTTGTGAACAATGTAGCTTCAATTGAGCTGAAAAGTGACTGCGTTTACCTGAAACGAAGTCTTGCTTGAAGGAAGACACAGAGCCTGGCATTTAACTCCGTTTCTGAAGGGAAACACACAGCACAGTTCTCATCCATGAAACACACTCTGCTTTATTGCAAGAAGCACGCTCTTGCTTTCTAGAGTCTCTAATACAGAGGGAAACGTGAGTGTGTTCAGAACAAATGAACGGTGTTTCCTACACACACGGACCATATCTAGTTCAACTCTGTTTCTGAAACTGATACAAACTACAGGTCCTCTAACATCCAATGCTTTTCAGTTAAGAGCGAGAAATGTGTGAGCTTTGTGAACAATGTAGCTTCAATTGAGCTGAAAAGTGACTGCCTTTACCTGAAACGAAGTCTTGCTTGAAGGAAGACATAGAGCCTGGCATTTAACTCCGTTTCTGAAGGGAAACACACGGCACCGTTCTCATCCATGAAACACACTCTGCTTTAGAGCAAGAAGCACGCTCTTGCTTCTTAGAGTCTCTAATACAGAGGGAAACGTGAGGGTGCTCAGAAAAAAAGAACTGTGTTTCCTACCCACACGGACCTAATCTAGTTCAACTCTGTTTCTGAAACTGATACAAACCACAGGTCGCCTATCATCAATGCTTTTCAGTTAAGAGCGAGAAACATGTGAGCTTTGTGAACAATGTAGCTTCATTTGAGCTTAAAAGTGACTGCGTTTACCTGAAACGAAGTCTTGCTTGAAGAAAGACACAGAGCCTGGCATTTAACTCCGTTTCTGAAGGAAAACACATGGCACAGTTCTCATCCATGAAACACACTCTGCTTCAGAACAAGAGGCACGCTCTTGCTTTTTAGAGTCTCTAATACAGAGGGAAACGTGAGTGTGCTCAGAACAAAAGAACTGTGTTTCCTACACGGACCATATATAGTTCAACTCTGTTTCTGAAACTGATACAAACCACAGGTCCTCTAATATCCAATACTTTTCTGTAATGAGGGAGAAACGTGTGAGCTTTTTGAACAATGTAGCTTCGTTTGAGCTGAAAAGTGACTGCGTTTACATGAAACGAATACTTGCTTGAAGGAAGACACAGAGCCTGTCATTTAACTCTGATTCTGAAGGGAAACACACGGCACAGTTCTCATCCATGAAACACACTCTGCTTTAGAGCAAGAAGTACGCTCTTGCTTTCTAGAGTCTCTAATACAGAGGGAAATGTGAATGTGCTCAGAACAAAAGAACTGTGTTTCCTACTCACGGACCATATCTAGTTCAACTCTGTTTCTGAAACTGATACAAACCACAGGTCCTCTATCTTCGAATGCTTTTCGGTTAAGAGCAAGAAACTTTTGAGCTTTGTGAACAATGTAGCTTCGTTTGAGCTGAAAATCGAGTGCGTTTACCTGAAATGAAGCCTTGCTTGACGAAAGACACAGTCCTGGCATTTAACTCCGTTTCTGAAGGGAAACACACGGCACAGTTCTCATCCATGAAACACAATCTGCTTTACAGCAAGAAGCACGCTCTTGCTTTCTAGAGTCTCTAATACAGAGGGAAACGTGAGTGTGCTCAGAACAAAAGAACTGTGTTTCCTACACACGGACCATATCTAGTTCAACTCTGTTTCTGAAACTGATACAAACCACAGGTCCTCTAACATCCAATGCTTTTCAGTTAAGACGAGAAACGTGTGAGCTTTGTGAACAATGTAGCTTCGTTTGAGCTGAAAAGTGACTGAATTTACCTGAAACGAAGTCTTGCTTGACTGAAGACACAGAGCCTGACATTTAATTCCAATTCTGAATGGAAACACATGGCACAGTTCTCATCCATGAAACACAATCTGCTTTACAGCAAGAAGCACGCATTTGCTTTCTAGAGTCTCTAATACAGTGGGAAACGTGAGTGTGCTCAGAACAAAAGAACTGTGTTTCCTACACGGACCATATATAGTTCAACTCTGTTTCTGAAACTGATACAAACCACAGGTCCTCTAATATCCAATACTTTTTTGTAAAGAGGGAGAAACGTGTGAGCTTTGTGAACAATGTAGCTTCGTTTGAGCTGAAAAGTGACTGCGTTTACATGAAACGAATACTTGCTTGAAGGAAGACACAAAGCCTGTCATTTAACTCTGATTCTGAAGGGAAACACACGGCACAGTTCTCATCCATGAAACACACTCTGCTTTAGAGCAAGAAGTACGCTCTTGCTTTCTAGAGTCTCTAATACAGAGGGAAATGTGAATGTGCTCAGAACAAAAGAACTGTGTTTCCTACTCACGGACCATATCTAGTTCAACTCTGTTTCTGAAACTGATACAAACCACAGGTCCTCTATCTTCGAATGCTTTTCGGTTAAGAGCAAGAAACTTGTGAGCTTTGTGAACAAAGTAGCTTCGTTTGAGCTGAAAATCGAGTGCGTTTACCTGAAATGAAGCCTTGCTTGACGAAAGACACAGTCCTGGCATTTAACTCCGTTTCTAAAGGGAAACACACGGCACAGTTCTCATCCATGAAACACAATCTGCTTTACAGCAAGAAGCACGCTCTTGCTTTCTAGAGTCTCTAATACAGAGGGAAACGTGAGTGTGCTCAGAACAAAAGAACTGTGTTTCCTACACACGGACCATATCTAGTTCAACTCTGTTTCTGAAACTGATACAAACCACAGGTCCTCTAACATCCAATGATTTTCAGTTAAGACGAGAAACGTGTGAGCTTTGTGAACAATGTAGCTTCGTTTGAGCTGAAAAGTGACTGAATTTACCTGAAACGAAGTCTTGCTTGACTGAAGACACAGAGCCTGACATTTAATTCCAATTCTGAATGGAAACACATGGCACAGTTCTCATCCATGAAACACACTCTGCTTTATTGCAAGAAGCACACTCTTGCTTTCTAGAGTCTCTAATACAGAGGGAAACGTGAGTGTGCTCAGAACAAAAGAACTGTGTTTCCTACTCACGGACCATATCTAGTTCAACTCTGTTTCTGAAACTGATACAAACCACAGGTCGTCTAACATCCAATGCTTTTCAGTTAAGAGCGAGAAATGTGTGAGCTTTGTGAACAATGTAGCTTCAATTGAGCTGAAAAGTGACTGCGTTTACCTGAAACGAAGTCTTGCTTGAAGGAAGACACAGAGCCTGGCATTTAACTCCGTTTCTGAAGGGAAACAACAGCACAATTCTCATCCATGAAACACACTCTGCTTTACAGCAAGAAGCACGCTCTTGCTTTCTAGAGTCTCTAATACAGAGGGAAACCTGAGTGTGCTCAGAACAAAAGAACGGTTTTTCCTACACACACGGACCAAATCTAGTTCAACTCTGTTTCTGAAACTGATACAAACCACAGGTCGCCTATCATCAATGCTTTTCAGTTAAGAGCGAGAAACATGTGAGCTTGGTGAACAATGTAGCTTCATTTGAGCTTAAAAGTGACTGCGTTTACCTGAAACGAAGTCTTGCTTGAAGAAAGACACAGAGCCTGGCATTTAACTCCGTTTCTGAAGGAAAACACATGGCACAGTTCTCATCCATGAAACACACTCTGCTTTAGAGCAAGAGGCACGCTCTTGCTTTCTAGAGTCTCTAATACAGAGGGAAACGTGAGTGTGCTCAGAACAAAAGAACTGTGTTTCCTACACACGGACCATATCTAGTTCAACTCTGTTTCTGAAACTGATACAAACCACAGGTCCTCTAACATCCAATGCTTTTCAGTTAAGAGCGAGAAACGTGTGAGCTTTGTGAACAATGTAGCTTCGTCTGAGCTGAAAAGTGACTGTGTTTACCTGAAACGAATATTGCTTGAAGTAAGACACAGAGCCTGGCATTTAACTCCGTTTCTGAAGGGAAACACACAGCACAGTTCTCATCCATGAAACACACTCTGCTTTAGAGCAAGAAGCACGCTCTTGCTTTCTAGAGACTCTAATACAGAGGGAAACGTGAGGGAGCTCAGAACATAAGAACTGTGTTTCCTACTCACGGACCATATCTAGTTCAACTCTGTTTCTGAAACGGATACAAACCACAGGTCTTCTAACATCCAATGCTTTTCAGTTAAGAGCGAGAAACGTGTGAGCTTTGTGAACAATGTAGCTTCGTTTGAGCTGAAAAGTGACTGCGTTTACCTGAAACAAATACTTGCTTGAAGGAAGACACAGAGCCTGGCATTTAATTCCGTTTCTGAAGGGAAACACACAGCACAGTTCTCATCCATGAAACACACTCTGCTTTAGAGCAAGAAGCACGCTCTTGCTTTCTAGAGTCTCTAATACAGAGGGAAACCTGAGTGTGCTCAGAACAAAAGAACTGTTTTTCCAACTCACGGACCATATCTAGTTCAACTCTGTTTCTGAAACGGATACAAACCACAGGTCCTCTAACATCCAATGCTTTTCAGTTAAGAGCGAGAAACGTGTGAGCTTTGTGAACAATGTAACTTCGTTTGAGCTGAAAAGTGAGTGCGTTTACCTGATAAGAATACTTGCTTGAAGAAAGACACAGAGCCTGGCATTTAACTCCGATTCTGAAGGGAAACACATGGCACAGTTCTCATCCATGAAACACACTCTGCTTTAGAGCAAGAAGCACGCTCTTGCTTTCTAGAGTCTCTAATACTGAGGGAAATGTGAATGTGCTCAGAACAAAAGAACTGTGTTTCCTACTCACGGACCATATCTAGTTCAACTCTGTTTCTGAAACTGATACAAACCACAGGTCCTCTAACTTCGAATGCTTTTCAGTTAAGAGCAAGAAACTTGTGAGCTTTGTGAACAATGTAGCTTCATTTGAGCTGAAAATCGAGTGCGTTTACCTGAAATGAAGCCTTGCTTGACGAAAGACACAGTCCTGGCATTTAACTCCGTTTCTGAAGGGAAACACACGGCACAGTTCTCATCCATGAAACACAATCTGCTTTACAGCAAGAAGAACGCTCTTGCTTTCTAGAGTCTCTAATACAGAGGGAAACCTGAGTGTGCTCAGAACAAAAGAACTGTGTTTCCTACACACGGACCATATCTAGTTCAACTCTGTTTCTGAAACTGATACAAACCACAGGTCCTCTAACATCCAATGCTTTTCAGTTAAGAGCGAGAAACGTGTGAGCTTTGTGAACAATGTAGCTTCGTCTGAGCTGAAAAGTGACTGCATTTACCTGAAACGAATATTGCTTGAAGTAAGACACAGAGCCTGGCATTTAACTCCGTTTCTGAAGGGAAACACACAGCACAGTTCTCATCCATGAAACACAGTCTGCTTTAGAGCAAGAAGCACGCTCTTGCTTTCTAGAGACTCTAATACAGAGGGAAACGTGAGGGTGCTCAGAACAAAAGAACTGTGTTTCCTACTCACGGACCATATCTAGTTCAACTCTGTTTCTGAAACTGATACAAACCACAGGTCGTCTAACATCCAATGCTTTTCAGTTAAGAGCGAGAAACGTGTGAGCTTTGTGAACAATGTAGCTTCGTTTGAGCTGAAAAGTGACTGAATTTACCTGAAACGAAGTCTTGCTTGAAGGAAGACACAGAGCCTGGCATTTAATTCCGATTCTGAATGGAAACACATGGCACAGTTCTCATCCATGAAACACACTCTGCTTTATTGCAAGAAGCACGCTCTTGCTTTCTAGAGTCTCTAATACAGAGGGAAACGTGAGTGTGCTCAGAACAAAAGAACGGTGTTTCCTACTCACGGACCATATCTAGTTCAACTCTGTTTCTGAAACTGATACAAACCAGAGGTCGTCGAACATCCAATGCTTTTCAGTTAAGAGCGAGAAATGTGTGAGCTTTGTGAACAATGTAGCTTCAATTGAGCTGAAAAGTGACTGCGTTTACCTGAAACGAAGTCTTGCTTGAAGGAAGACATAGAGCCTGGCATTTAACTCCGTTTCTGAAGGGAAACACACGGCACCGTTCTCATCCATGAAACACACTCTGCTTTAGAGCACGAAGCACGCTCTTGCTTCCTAGAGTCTCTAATACAGAGGGAAACGTGAGGGTGCTCAGAAAAAAAGAACTGTGTTTCCTACACACACGGACCATATCTAGTTCAACTCTGTTTCTGAAACTGATACAAACCCCAGGTCCTCTAACATCCAATGCTTTTCAGTTAAGAGCGAGAAACCTGTGAGCTTTGTGAACAATGTAGCTTAGTTTGAGCTGAAAAGTGACTGCGTTTACCTGAAAAGAATACTTGCTTGAAGGAAGACACAGAGCCTGGCATTTAACTCCGTTTCTGAAGGGAAACACACAGCACAGTTCTCATCCATGAAACACAATCTGCTTTACAGCAAGAAGCACGCTCTTGCTTTCTAGAGTCTCTAAAACAGAGGGAAACCTGTGTGTGCTCAGAACAAAAGAACGGTTTTTCCTACACACACGGACCAAATCTAGTTCAACTCTGTTTCTGAAACTGATACAAACCACAGGTCGCCTATCATCAATGCTTTTCAGTTAAGAGCGAGAAACATGTGAGCTTTGTGAACAATGTAGCTTCATTTGAGCTTAAAAGTGACTGCGTTTACCTGAAACGAAGTCTTGCTTGAAGAAAGACAGAGAGCCTGGCATTTAACTCCGTTTCTGAAGGAAAACACATGGCACAGTTCTCATCCATGAAACACACTCTGCTTTAGAGCAAGAGGCACGCTCTTGCTTTCTAGAGTCTCTAATACAGAGGGAAACGTGAGTGTGCTCAGAACAAAAGAACTGTGTTTCCTACACACGGACCATATCTAGTTCAACTCTGTTTCTGAAACTGATACAAACCACAGGTCCTCTAATATACAATACTTTTCATTTAAGAGGGAGAAACGTGTGATCTTTGTGAACAATGTAGCTTCGTTTGAGCTGAAAAGTGACTGCGTTTACCTGAAACGAATACTTGCTTGAAGGAAGACACAGAGCCTGTCATTTAACTCCGATTCTGAAGGGAAACACACGGCACAGTTCTCATCCATGAAACACACTCTGCTTTAGAGCAAGAAGCACGCTCTTGCTTTCTAGAGTCTCTAATACAGAGGGAAATGTGAATGTGCTCAGAACAAAAGAACTGTGTTTCCTACTCACGGACCATATCTAGTTCAACTCTGTTTCTGAAACTGATACAAACCACAGGTCGTCTAACATCCAATGCTTTTCAGTTAAGAGAGAGAAACGTGTCAGCTTTGTGAACAATGTAGGTTCGTTTGAGGTGAAAAGTGGCTGCGTTTACCTGAAACGAAATCTTGCATGTAGGAAGACACACGCCTGGCATTTAACTCCGTTTCTGAAGAAACAAACGGCACAGTTCTCATCCGTGAAACACACTCTGCTTTAGAGCAAGAAGCACGCTCTTGCTTTCTAGAGTCTCTAATACAGAGGGGAAATTTAGTGTGCTCAATACAAAAGAACTGTTTTTCCTACACACACGGACCATATCTAGTTCAACTCTGTTTCTGAAACTGATACAAACCACAGGTCTTCTAACATCCAATGCTTTTCAGTTAAGAGCGAGAAATGTGTGAGCTTTGTGAACAATGTAGCTTCATTTGAGCTGAAAAGCGACTGCGTTTACCTGAAACAAATACTTGCTTGAAGGAAGACACAGAGCCTGGCATTTAACTCCGTTTCTGAAGGGAAACACACAGCACAGTTCTCATCCATGAAACACACTCTGCTTTAGAGCAAGAAGCACGCTCTTGCTTTCTAGAGTCTCTAATACAGAGGGAAACCTGAGTGTGCTCAGAAGAAAAGAACTGTTTTTCCTACTCACGGACCATATCTAGTTCAACTCTGTTTCTGAAACGGATACAAACCACAGGTCCTCTAACATCCAATGCTTTTCAGTTAAGAGCGAGAAACGTGTGAGCTTTTTGAACAATGTAGCTTCGTTTGAGCTGAGAAGTGACTGCGTATACCTGATAAGAATACTTGCTTGAAGAAAAACACAGAGCCTGGCATTTAACTCCGATTGAAGGGAAACACACGGCACAGTTCTCATCCATGAAACACACTCTGCTTTACAGCAAGAAGCACGCTCTTGCTTTCTAGAGTCTCTAATACAGAGGGAAACGTGAGTGTGCTCAGAACAAAAGAACTGTGTTTCCTACACACATGGACCATATCTAGTTCAACTCTGTTTCTGAAACTGATAAAAACCACAGGTCCTCTAACATCCAATTCTTTTCAGTTAAGAGCGAGAAACGTGTGAGCTTTGTGAACAATGTAGCTTCGTTTGAGCTGAAAATCCAGTGCGTTTACCTGAAATGAAGCCTTGCTTGACGAAAGACACAGTCCTGGCATTTAACTCCATTTCTGAAGGGAAACACACAGCACAGTTCTCATCCATGAAACACACTCTGCTTTAGAGCAAGAAGCACGCTCTTGCTTTCTAGAGACTCTAATACAGAGGGAAACGTGAGTGTGCTCAGAACAAAAGAACTGTGTTTCCTACTCACGGACCATATCTAGTTCAACTCTGTTTCTGAAACTGATACAAACCACAGGTCGTCTAACATCCAATGCTTTTCAGTTAAGAGCGAGAAACATACAAGCTTTGTGAACAATGTAGCTTCGTTTGAGCTGAAACGTGACGGCATTTACCTGAAACGAAGTATTGCTTGAAGGAAGACACAGAGCCTGGCATTTAACTCCGATTCTGAAGGGAAACACATGGCACAGTTCTCGTCCATGAAACACACTCTGCTTTAGAGCAAGAAGCACGCTCTTGCTTTCTAGAGTGTCTAATACAGAGGGAAACGTGAGTGTTTTCAGAACAAAAGAACGGTGTTTCCTACACACAAGGATGATATCTAGTTCAACTCTGTTTCTGAAACTGATACAAACCACAGGTCCTCTAATATCCAATACTTTTCAGTTAAGAGGGAGAAAAGTGTGAGCTTTGTGAACAATGTAGCTTCGTTTGAGCTGAAAAGTGACTGCATTTACCTGAAACGAAGTCTTGCTTGAAGGTAGACACAGAGCCTGGCATTTAACTCCGTTTCTGAAGGGAAACACACAGCACAGTTCTCATCCATGAAACACACTCTGCTTTAGAGCAACAAGCACGCCCTTGCTTTCTAGAGTCTCTAATACAGAGGGAAACCTGAGTGTGCTCAGAACAAAAGAACTGTTTTTCCAACTCACGGACCATATCTAGTTCAACTCTGTTTCTGAAACGGATACAAACCACAGGTCCTCTAACATCCAATGCTTTTCAGTTAAGAGCGAGAAACGTGTGAGCTTTGTGAACAATGTAGCTTCGTTTGAGCTGAAAAGTGACTGCGTTTACCTGATAAGAATACTTGCTTGAAGAAAGACACAGAGCCTGGCATTTAACTCCGATTCTGAAGGGAAACACATGGCACAGTTCTCATCCATGAAACACACTCTGCTTTAGAGCAAGAAGCACGCTCTTGCTTTCTAGAGTCTCTAATACCGAGGGAAATGTGAATGTGCTCAGAACAAAAGAACTGTGTTTCCTACTCACGGACCATATCTAGTTCAACTCTGTTTCTGAAACTGATACAAACCACAGGTCGTCTAACATCCAATGCTTTTCAGTTAAGAGCGAGAAACGTGTGAGCTTTGTGAACAATGTAGCTTCGTTTGAGCTGAAAAGTGACTGAATTTACCTGAAACGAAGTCTTGCTTGAAGGAAGACACAGAGCCTGGCATTTAATTCCGATTCTGAATGGAAACACATGGCACAGTTCTCATCCATGAAACACACTCTGCTTTATTGCAAGAAGCACGCTCTTGCTTTCTAGAGTCTCTAATACAGAGGGAAACGTGAGTGTGCTCAGAACAAAAGAACGGTGTTTCCTACTCACGGACCATATCTAGTTCAACTCTGTTTCTGAAACTGATACAAACCAGAGGTCGTCGAACATCCAATGCTTTTCAGTTAAGAGCGAGAAATGTGTGAGCTTTGTGAACAATGTAGCTTCAATTGAGCTGAAAAGTGACGGCGTTTACCTGAAACGAAGTCTTGCTTGAAGGAAGACATAGAGCCTGGCATTTAACTCCGTTTCTGAAGGGAAACACACGGCACCGTTCTCATCCATGAAACACACTCTGCTTTACAGCACGAAGCACGCTCTTGCTTCCTAGAGTCTCTAATACAGAGGGAAACGTGAGGGTGCTCAGAAAAAAAGAACTGTGTTTCCTACACACACGGACCATATCTAGTTCAACTCTGTTTCTGAAACTGATACAAACCCCAGGTCCTCTAACATCCAATGCTTTTCAGTTAAGAGCGAGAAACCTGTGAGCTTTGTGAACAATGTAGCTTAGTTTGAGCTGAAAAGTGACTGCGTTTACCTGAAAAGAATACTTGCTTGAAGGAAGACACAGAGCCTGGCATTTAACTCCGTTTCTGAAGGGAAACACACAGCACAGTTCTCATCCATGAAACACAATCTGCTTTACAGCAAGAAGCACGCTCTTGCTTTCTAGAGTCTCTAAAACAGAGGGAAACCTGTGTGTGCTCAGAACAAAAGAACGGTTTTTCCTACACACACGGACCAAATCTAGTTCAACTCTGTTTCTGAAACTGATACAAACCACAGGTCGCCTATCATCAATGCTTTTCAGTTAAGAGCGAGAAACATGTGAGCTTTGTGAACAATGTAGCTTCATTTGAGCTTAAAAGTGACTGCGTTTACCTGAAACGAAGTCTTGCTTGAAGAAAGACAGAGAGCCTGGCATTTAACTCCGTTTCTGAAGGAAAACAAATGGCACAGTTCTCATCCATGAAACACACTGTGCTTTAGAGCAAGAGGCACGCTCTTGCTTTCTAGAGTCTCTAATACAGAGGGAAACGTGAGTGTGCTCAGAACAAAAGAACTGTGTTTCCTACACACGGACCATATCTAGTTCAACTCTGTTTCTGAAACTGATACAAATCACAGGTCCTCTTATATCCAATACTTTTCAGTTAAGAGGGAGAAACGTGTGATCTTTGTGAACAATGTAGCTTCGTTTGAGCTGAAAAGTGACTGCGTTTACCTGAAACGAATACTTGCTTGAAGGAAGACACAGAGCCTGTCATTTAACTCCGATTCTGAAGGGAAACACACGGCACAGTTCTCATCCATGAAACACAGTCTGCTTTAGAGCAAGAAGCACGCTCTTGCTTTCTAGAGTCTCTAATACCGAGGGAAATGTGAATGTGCTCAGAACAAAAGAACTGTGTTTCCTACTCACGGACCATATCTAGTTCAACTCTGTTTCTGAAACTGATACAAACACAGGTCCTGTAACTTCGAATGCTTTTCAGTTAAGAGCAAGAAATTTGTGAGCTGTGTGAACAATGTAGCTTCGTTTGAGCTGAAAATCGAGTGCGTTTACCTGAAATGAAGCCTTGCTTGACAAAAGACACAGTCCTGGCATTTAACTCCGTTTCTGAAGGGAAACACACTGCACAGTTCTCGTCCATGAAACACAATCTGCTTTACAGCAAGAAGAACGCTCTTGCTTTCTAGAGTCTCTAATACAGAGGGAAACGTGAGTGTGCTCAGAACAAAAGAACTGTGTTTCCTACTCACGGACCATATCTAGTTCAACTCTGTTTCTGAAACTGATACAAACCACAGGTCCTCTAACATCCAATGCTTTTCAGTTAAGAGCGAGAAACGTGTGAGCTTTCTGAACAATGTAGCTTCGTTTGAGCTGAAAAGCGACTGCGTTTACCTAAAACGAAGCCTTGCTTGAAGAAAGACACAGTCCTGGCATTGAACTCCGTTTCTGAATGGAAACACATGGCACAGTTCTCATTCATGAAACACACTCTGCTTTAGAGCAAGAAGCACGCTCTTGCTTTCTAGAGTCTCTAATACAGAGTGAAACGTGAGTGTGCTCAGAACAAAAGAACTTGGTTTCCTACACACATGGACCATATCTAGTTCAAATCTGTTTCTGAAACTGATACAAACCACAGGTCCTCTAAGATCCAATTCTTTTCAGTTAAGAGCGAGAAACGTGTGAGCTTTGTGAACAATGTAGCTTCGTTTGAGCTGAAAATCCAGTGCGTTTACCTGAAATGAAGCCTTGCTTGACGAAAGACACAGTCCTGGCATTTAACTCCGATTCTGAAGGGAAACACACGGCACAGTTCTCATCCATGAAACACAATCTGCTTTACAGCAAGAAGCACGCTCTTGCTTCCTAGAGTCTCTAATACAGAGGGAAACGTGAGTGTGCTCAGAACAAAAGAACTGTGTTTCCTACACACGGACCATATCTAGTTTAACTCTGTTTCTGAAACTGATACAAACCTCAGGTCCTCTAACATCCAATGCTTTTCAGTTAAGAGCGAGAAACGTGTGAGCTTTGTGAAAAATGTAGCTTCGTTTGAGCTGAAAAGTGACTGCATTTACCTGAAACGAAGTCTTGCTTGAAGGAAGACACAGAGCCTGGCATTTAACTCCGATTCTGAAGGGAAACACACAGCACAGTTCTCATCCATGAAACACACTCTGCTTTATTGCAAGAAGCACGCTCTTGCTTTCTAGAGTCTCTAATACAGAGGGAAACGTGAGTGTGCTCAGAACAAAGGAACGGTGTTTCCTACACACACGGACCATATCTAGTTCACCTCTGTTTCTGAAACTGATACAAACCACAGGTCGTCTAACATCCAATGCTTTTCAGTTAAGAGAGAGAAACGTGTCAGCTTTGTGAACAATGTAGGTTCGTTTGAGGTGAAAAGTGACTGCGTTTACCTGAAACGAAATCTTGCTTGTAGGAAGACACACGCCTGGCATTTAACTCCGTTTCTGAATGGAAACAAACGGCACAGTTCTCATCCGTGAAACACACTCTGCTTTAGAGCAAGAAGCATGCTCTTGCTTTCTAGAGTCTCTAATACAGAGCGGAAATTTAGTGTGCTCAATACAAAAGAACTGTTTTTCCTACACAAACGGACCATATCCTGTTCAACTCTGTTTCTGAAACTGATACAAACCACAGGTCTTCTAACATCCAATGCTTTTCAGTTAAGAGCGAGAAACGTGTGAGCTTTCTGAACAATGTAGCTTCGTTTGAGCTGAAAAGCGACTGCGTTTACCTAAAACGAAGCCTTGCTTGAAGAAAGACACAGTCCTGGCATTGAACTCCGTTTCTGAAGGGAAACACATGGCACAGTTCTCATTCATGAAACACACTCTGCTTTAGAGCAAGAAGCACGCTCTTGCTTTCTAGAGTCTCTAATACAGAGTGAAACGTGAGTGTGCTCAGAACAAAAGAACTGGGTTTCCTACACACATGGACCATATCTAGTTCAAAACTGTTTCTGAAACTGATACAAACCACAGGTCCTCTAACATCCAATTCTTTTCAGTTAAGAGCGAGAAACGTGTGAGCTTTGTGAACAATGTAGCTTCCTTTGAGCTGAAAATCGAGTGCGTTTACCTGAAACGAAGCCTTGCTTTACGAAAGACACATTCCTGGCATTTAACACCATTTCTGAAGGGAAACACACGGCATAGTTCTCATCCATGAAACACAATCTGCTTTACAGCAAGAAGCACGCTCTTGCTTCCTAGATTCTCTAATACAGAGGGAAACGTGAGTGTGCTCAGAACAAAAGAACTGTGTTTCCTACACACGGACCATATCTAGTTCAACTCTGTTTCTGAAACTGATACAAACCTCAGGTCCTCTAACATCCAATGCTTTTCAGTTAAGAGCGAGAAACGTGTGAGCTTTGTGAACAATGTAGCTTCGTCTGAGCTGAAAAGTGACTGCGTTTACCTGAAACGAATACTTCCTTGAAGTAAGACATAGAGCCTGGCATTTAAATCCGTTTCTGAAGTGAAACACACAGCACAGTTCTCATCCATGAAACACACTCTGCTTTAGAGCACAAAGCACGCTCTTGCTTTCTAGAGACTCTAATACAGAGGGATACGTGAGTGTGCTCAGAACAAAAGAACTGTGTTTCCTACTTACGGACCATATCTAGTTCAACTCTGTTTCTGAAACTGATACAAACCACAGGTCGTCTAACATCCAATGCTTTTCAGTTAAGAGCGAGAAACGTGTGAGCTTTGTGAACAATGTAGCTTCGTTTGAGCTGAAAAGTGACTGCATTTACCTGAAACGAAGTATTGCTTGAAGGAAGACACAGAGCCTGGCATTTAACTCCGATTCTGAAGGGAAACACATGGCACAGTTCTCATCCATGAAACACACTCTGCTATATTGCAAGAAGCACGCTCTTGCTTTCTAGAGTCTCTAATACAGAGGGAAACGTGAGTGTGCTCAGAACAAAAGAACGGTGTGTCCTACACACACGGACCATATCTAGTTCAACTCTGTTTCTGAAACTGATACAAACCACAGGTCGTCTAACATCCAATGCTTTTCAGTTAAGAGCGAGAAACGTGTGAGCTTCGTGAACTAGGTAGATTCGTTTGAGCTGAAAGGTGTCTGCGTTTACCTGAAATGAAGTCTTGCTTGAAGGAAGACACAGAGCCTGTTATTTAAACCCGTTTCTGAAGGAAAACACACAGCACAGTTCTCATCCATGAAACACACTCTGCTTTAGAGTAAGAAGCACGCTCGTGCTTTCTAGAATCTCTAATACAGGGGGAAAGGTGAGTGTGCTCAAACAAAAGAAATGTGTTTCTTACACACACGGAACATATCTAGTTCAACTCTGTTTCTGAAACTGATACAAACCACAGGTCTTCTAACATCCAATGCTTTTCAGTTAAGAGCGAGAAACGTGTGAGCTTTCTGAACAATGTAGCTTCGTTTGAGCTGAAAAGCGACTGCGTTTACCTAAAACGAAGCCTTGCTTGAAGAAAGACACAGTCCTGGCATTGAACTCCGTTTCTGAAGGGAAACACATGGCACAGTTCTCATTCATGAAACACACTCTGCTTTAGAGCAAGAAGCACGCTCTTGCTTTCTAGAGTCTCTAATACAGAGTGAAACATGAGTGTGCTCAGAACAAAAGAACTGGGTTTCCTACACACATGGACCATATCTAGTTCAAATCTGTTTCTGAAACTGATACAAACCACAGGTCCTCTAAGATCCAATTCTTTTCAGTTAAGAGCGAGAAACGTGTGAGCTTTGTGAACAATGTAGCTTCCTTTGAGCTGAAAATCGAGTGCGTTTACCTGAAAAGAAGCCTTGCTTTACGAAAGACACATTCCTGGCATTTAACACCATTTCTGAAGGGAAACACACGGCATAGTTCTCATCCATGAAACACAATCTGCTTTACAGCAAGAAGCACGCTCTTGCTTCCTAGATTCTCTAATACAGAGGGAAACGTGAGTGTGCTCAGAACAAAAGAACTGTGTTTCCTACACACGGACCATATCTAGTTCAACTCTGTTTCGGAAACTGATACAAACCTCAGGTCCTCTAACATCCAATGCTTTTCAGTTAAGAGCGAGAAACGTGTGAGCTTTGTGAACAATGTAGCTTCGTCTGAGCTGAAAAGTGACTGTGTTTACCTGAAACGAATACTTCCTTGAAGTAAGACATAGAGCCTGGCATTTAACTCCGTTTCTGAAGTGAAACACACAGCACAGTTCTCATCCATGAAACACACTCTGCTTTAGAGCACAAAGCACGCTCTTGCTTTCTAGAGACTCTAATACAGAGGGATACGTGAGTGTGCTCAGAACAAAAGAACTGTGTTTCCTACTTACGGACCATATCTAGTTCAACTCTGTTTCTGAAACTGATACAAACCACAGGTCGTCTAACATCCAATGCTTTTCAGTTAAGAGCGAGAAACGTGTGAGCTTTGTGAACAATGTAGCTTCGTTTGAGCTGAAAAGTGACTGCATTTACCTGAAACGAAGTATTGCTTGAAGGAAGACACAGAGCCTGGCATTTAACTCCGATTCTGAAGGGAAACACATGGCACAGTTCTCATCCATGAAACACACTCTGCTATATTGCAAGAAGCACGCTCTTGCTTTCTAGAGTCTCTAATACAGAGGGAAACGTGAGTGTGCTCAGAACAAATGAACGGTGTGTCCTACACACACGGACCATATCTAGTTCAACTCTGTTTCTGAAACTGATACAAACCACAGGTCGTCTAACATCCAATGCTTTTCAGTTAAGAGCGAGAAACGTGTGAGCTTCGTGAACTAGGTAGATTCGTTTGAGCTGAAAGGTGTCTGCGTTTACCTGAAATGAAGTCTTGCTTGAAGGAAGACACAGAGCCTGTTATTTAAACCCGTTTCTGAAGGAAAACACACAGCACAGTTCTCATTCATGAAACACACTCTGCTTTAGAGTAAGAAGCACGCTCGTGCTTTCTAGAATCTCTAATACAGGGGGAAAGGTGAGTGTGCTCAAACAAAAGAAATGTGTTTCTTACACACACGGAACATATCTAGTTCAACTCTGTTTCTGAAACTGATACAAACCACAGGTCCTCTAACATCCAATGCTTTTCAGTTAACAGCAGGAAACGTGTGAGCTTTGTGAACAATGTAGCTTCATTTGAGCTGAAAAGCGACTGCGTTTACCTGAAACGAAGCCTTGCTTTACGAAAGACACAGTCCTGGCATTTAACACCGTTTCTGAAGGGAAACACACGGCACAGTTCTCATCCATGAAACACAATCTGCTTTACAGCAAGAAGCACGCTCTTGCTTTCTAGAGTCTCTAATACAGAGGGAAACGTGAGTGTGCTCAGAACAAAAGAACTGTGTTTCCTTCACACGGACCATATCTAGTTCAACTCTGTTTCTGAAACTGATACAAACCTCAGGTCCTCTAACATCCAATGCTTTTCAGTTAAGAGCGAGAAACGTGTGAGCTTTGTGAACAATGTAGCTTCGTCTGACTGAAAAGTGACTGCGTTTACCTGAAACGAATACTTGCTTGAAGTAAGACACAGAGCCTGGCATTTAACTCCGTTTCTGAAGGGAAACACACAGCACAGTTCTCATCCATGAAACACACTCTGCTTTAGAGCACGAAGCACGCTCTTGCTTTCTAGAGACTCTAATACAGAGGGATACGTGAGTGTGCTCAGAACGAAAGAACTCTGTTTCCTACTCACGGACCATATCTAGTTCAACTCTGTTTCTGAAACTGATACAAACCACAGGTCGTCTAACATCCAATGCTTTTCAGTTAAGAGCGAGAAACGTGTGAGCTTTGTATACAATGTAGCTTCGTTTGAGCTGAAAAGTGACTGCATTTACCTGAAACGAAGTATTGCTTGAAGGAAGACACAGAGCCTGGCATTTAACTCCGATTCTGAAGGGAAATACATGGCACAGTTCTCATCCATGAAACACACTCTGCTTTATTACAAGAAGCACGCTCTTGCTTTCTAGAGTCTCTAATACAGAGGGAAACATGAGTGTGCTCAGAACAAAAGAACGGTGTTTCCTACACACACGGACCATATCTAGTTCAACTCTGTTTCTGAAACTGATACAAACCACAGGTCGCCTAACATCCAATGCTTTACAGTTAAGAGCGAGAAACGTGTGAGCTTCGTGAACTAGGTAGATTCGTTTGAGCTGAAACGTGTCTGCATTTACCTGAAATGAAGTCTTGCTTGAAGGAAGACACAGAGCCTGTTATTTAAACCCGTTTCTGAAGGGAAACACACAGCACAGTTCTCATCCATGAAACACACTCTGCTTTAGAGTAAGAAGCACGCTCGTGCTTTCTAGAATCTCTAATACAGGGGGAAAGGTGAGTGTGCTCAATACAAAAGAACTGTTTTTCCTACACACACGGACCATATCTAGTTCAACTCTGTTTCTGAAACTGATACAAACCACAGGACTTCTAACATCCAATGCTTTTCAATTAAGAGCGAGAAAAGTGTGAGCTTTGTGAACAATGTAGCTTCGTTTGAGCTGAAAAGCGACTGCGTTTACCTGAAACGAAGCCTTGCTTGAAGAAAGACACAGTCCTGGCATTGAACTCCATTTCTGAAGGGAAACACATGGCACAGTTCTCATCCATGAAACACACTCTGCTTTAGAGCAAGAAGCACGTTCTTGCTTTCTAGAGTCTCTAATACAGAGGGAAACGTCAGTGTGCTCAGAACAAAAGAACTGTGTTTCCTACACACACGGACCATATCTAGTTCACCTGTGTTACTGAAACTGATACAAACCACAGGTCCTCTAACATCCAATGCTTTTCAGTTAAGAGCGAGAAACGTGTGAGCTTCGTGAACAATGTAGCTTCATTGGAGGTGAAAAGTGACTGTGTTTACCTAAAACGAAGTCTTGCTTGTAGGAAGACACACGCCTGTCATTTAACTCCGTTTCTGAAGGGAAACAGACGGCACAGTTCTCATCCATGAAACACAATCTGCTTTACAGCAAGAAGCACGCTCTTGCTTTCTAGAGTCTCTAATACAGAGGGAAACGTGCGTGTGCTCAGAACAAAAGAACTGTGTTTCCTACACACGGACCATATCTAGTTCAACTCTGTTTCTGAAACTGATACAAAGCTCAGGTCCTCTAACATCCAATGCTTTTCAGTTAAGAGCGAGAAACGTGTGAGCTTTGTGAACAATGTAGCTTCGTCTGAGCTGAAAAGTGACTGCGTTTACCTGAAACGAATACTTGCTTGAAGTAAGACACAGAGCCTGGCATTTAATTCCGTTTCTGAAGGGAAACACACAGCACAGTTCTCATCCATGAAACACACTCTGCTTTAGAACAAGAAGCACGCTATTGTTTTCTAGAGACTCTAATACAGAGGGAAACGTGAGTGTGCTCAGAACAAAAGAACTGTGTTTCCTACACACGGACCATATCTAGTTCAACTCTGTTTCTGAAACTGATACAAACCACAGGTCGTCTAACATCCAATGCTTTTCAGTTAAGAGCGAGAAACGTGTGAGCGTTGTGAACTATGTAGCTTCGTTTGAGGTGAAAAGTGACTGCGTTTACCTGAAATGAAGTCTTGCTTTTAGGAAGTCACACGCCTGGCATTTAACTCCGTTTCTGAAGGGAAACAAACGGCACAGTTCTCATCCGTGAAACACACTCTGCTTTAGAGCAAGAAGCACGCTCTTGCTTTCTAGAGTCTCTAATACAGAGGGAAACGTGAGTGTGCTCAGAACAAAAGAACTGTGTTTCCTACACACGGACCATATCTAGTTCAACTCTGTTTCTGAAACTGATACAAACCACAGGTCCTCTAATATCCAATACTTTTCAGTTAAGAGGGAGAAACGTGTGAGCTTTGTGAACAATGTAGCTTCATTTGAGCTGAAAAGTGACTGCGTTTACCTGAAACGAATACTTGCTTGAAGGAAGAAACAGAGCCTGTCATTTAACTCCGATTCTGAAGGGAAACACACGGCACAGTTCTCATCCATGAAACACACTCTGCTTTAGAGCAAGAAGCACGCTCTTGCTTTCTAGTGTCTCTAATACAGAGGGAAATGTGAATGTGCTCAGAACAAAAGAACTGTGTTTCCTACTCACGGACCATATATAGTTCAACTCTGTTTCTGAAACTGATGCAAACCACAGGTCGTCTAACATCCAATGCTTTTCAGTTAAGAGAGAGAAACGTGTCAGCTTTGTGAACAATGTAGGTTCGTTTGAGGTGAAAAGTGACTGCGTTTACCTGAAACGAAATCTTGCTTGTAGGAAGACACACGCCTGGCATTTAACTCCGTTTCTGAAGGGAAACAAACAGCACAGTTCTCATCCGTGAAACACACTCTGCTTTAGAGCAAGAAGCACGCTCTTGCTTTCTAGAGTCTCTAATACAGAGGGGAAATTTAGTGTGCTCAATACAAAAGAACTGTTTTTCCTACACACATGGACCATATCTAGTTCAACTCTGTTTCTGAAACTGATACAAACCACAGGTCTTCTAACATCCAATGCTTTTCAGTTAAGAGCGAGAAACGTGTGAGCTTTGTGAACAATGTAGCTTCATTTGAGCTGAAAAGCGACTGCGTTTACCTGAAACAAATACTTGCTTGAAGGAAGACACAGAGCCTGGCATTTAACTCCGTTTCTGAAGGGAAACACACAGCACAGTTCTCATCCATGAAACACACTCTGCTTTAGAGCAAGAAGCACGCTCTTGCTTTCTAGATTCTCTAATACAGAGGGAAACCTGAGTGTGCTCAGAAGAAAAGAACTGTTTTTCCTACTCACGGACCATATCTAGTTCAATTCTGTTTCTGAAACGGATACAAACCACAGGTCCTCTAACATCCAATGCTTTTCAGTTAGAGCGAGAAACGTGTGAGCTTTTTGAACAATGTAGCTTCGTTTGAGCTGAAAATTGACTGCGTATACCTGATAAGAATACTTGCTTGAAGAAAGACACAGAGCCTGGCATTTAACTCCGATTGAAGGGAAACACACGGCACAGTTCTCATCCATGAAACACACTCTGCTTTACAGCAAGAAGCACGCTCTTGCTTTCTAGAGTCTCTAATACAGAGGGAAACGTGAGTGTGCTCAGAACAAAAGAACTGTGTTTCCTACACACATGGACCATATCTAGTTCAACTCTGTTTCTGAAACTGATACAAACCACAGGTCCTCTAACATCCAATTCTTTTCAGTTAAGAGAGAGAAACGTGTGAGCTTTGTGAACAATGTAGCTTCGTTTCAGCTGAAAATCCTGTGCGTTTACCTGAAATGAACCCTTGCTTGACGAAAGACACAGTCCTGGCATTTAACTCCGATTCTGAAGGGAAACACACGGCACAGTTCTCATCCATGAAACACAATCTGCTTTACAGCAAGAAGCACGCTCTTGCTTCCTAGAGTCTCTAATACAGAGGGAAATGTGAATGTGCTCAGAACAAAAGAACTGTGTTTCCTACTCACGGACCATATCCAGTTCAACTCTGTTTCTGAAACTGATACAAACCACAGTTCCTCTAACTTCGAATGCTTTTCAGTTAAGAGCAAGAAACTTGTGAGCTTTGTGAACAATGTAGCTTCGTTTGAGCTGAAAAGTGACTGCATTTACCTGAAACGAAGCCTTGCTTGAAGAAAGACACAATCCTGGCATTGAACTCCGTTTCGGAAGGGAAACACATGGCACAGTTCTCATTCATGAAACACACTCTGCTTTAGAGCAAGAAGCACGCTCTTGCTTTCTAGAGTCTCTAATACAGAGTGAAACGTGAGTGTGCTCAGAACAAAAGAACTGGGTTTCCTACACACATGGACCATATCTAGTTCAAATCTGTTTCTGAAACTGATACAAACCACAGGTCCTCTAACATCCAATGCTTTTCAGTTAAGAGCGAGAAACGTGTGAGCTTTGTGAACAATGTAGCTTCGTCTGACTGAAAAGTGACTGCGTTTACCTGAAACGAATACTTGCTTGAAGTAAGACACAGAGCCTGGCATTTAACTCCGTTTCTGAAGGGAAACACACAGCACAGTTCTCATCCATGAAACACACTCTGCTTTAGAGCACGAAGCACGCTCTTGCTTTCTAGAGACTCTAATACAGAGGGATACGTGAGTGTGCTCAGAACGAAAGAACTCTGTTTCCTACTCACGGACCATATCTAGTTCAACTCTGTTTCTGAAACTGATACAAACCACAGGTCGTCTAACATCCAATGCTTTTCAGTTAAGAGCGAGAAACGTGTGAGCTTTGTATACAATGTAGCTTCGTTTGAGCTGAAAAGTGACTGCATTTACCTGAAACGAAGTATTGCTTGAAGGAAGACACAGAGCCTGGCATTTAACTCCGATTCTGAAGGGAAATACATGGCACAGTTCTCATCCATGAAACACACTCTGCTTTATTACAAGAAGCACGCTCTTGCTTTCTAGAGTCTCTAATACAGAGGGAAACATGAGTGTGCTCAGAACAAAAGAACGGTGTTTCCTACACACACGGACCATATCTAGTTCAACTCTGTTTCTGAAACTGATACAAACCACAGGTCGCCTAACATCCAATGCTTTACAGTTAAGAGCGAGAAACGTGTGAGCTTCGTGAACTAGGTAGATTCGTTTGAGCTGAAACGTGTCTGCATTTACCTGAAATGAAGTCTTGCTTGAAGGAAGACACAGAGCCTGTTATTTAAACCCGTTTCTGAAGGGAAACACACAGCACAGTTCTCATCCATGAAACACACTCTGCTTTAGAGTAAGAAGCACGCTCGTGCTTTCTAGAATCTCTAATACAGGGGGAAAGGTGAGTGTGCTCAATACAAAAGAACTGTTTTTCCTACACACACGGACCATATCTAGTTCAACTCTGTTTCTGAAACTGATACAAACCACAGGACTTCTAACATCCAATGCTTTTCAATTAAGAGCGAGAAAAGTGTGAGCTTTGTGAACAATGTAGCTTCGTTTGAGCTGAAAAGCGACTGCGTTTACCTGAAACGAAGCCTTGCTTGAAGAAAGACACAGTCCTGGCATTGAACTCCATTTCTGAAGGGAAACACATGGCACAGTTCTCATCCATGAAACACACTCTGCTTTAGAGCAAGAAGCACGTTCTTGCTTTCTAGAGTCTCTAATACAGAGGGAAACGTCAGTGTGCTCAGAACAAAAGAACTGTGTTTCCTACACACACGGACCATATCTAGTTCACCTGTGTTACTGAAACTGATACAAACCACAGGTCCTCTAACATCCAATGCTTTTCAGTTAAGAGCGAGAAACGTGTGAGCTTCGTGAACAATGTAGCTTCATTGGAGGTGAAAAGTGACTGTGTTTACCTAAAACGAAGTCTTGCTTGTAGGAAGACACACGCCTGTCATTTAACTCCGTTTCTGAAGGGAAACAGACGGCACAGTTCTCATCCATGAAACACAATCTGCTTTACAGCAAGAAGCACGCTCTTGCTTTCTAGAGTCTCTAATACAGAGGGAAACGTGCGTGTGCTCAGAACAAAAGAACTGTGTTTCCTACACACGGACCATATCTAGTTCAACTCTGTTTCTGAAACTGATACAAAGCTCAGGTCCTCTAACATCCAATGCTTTTCAGTTAAGAGCGAGAAACGTGTGAGCTTTGTGAACAATGTAGCTTCGTCTGAGCTGAAAAGTGACTGCGTTTACCTGAAACGAATACTTGCTTGAAGTAAGACACAGAGCCTGGCATTTAATTCCGTTTCTGAAGGGAAACACACAGCACAGTTCTCATCCATGAAACACACTCTGCTTTAGAACAAGAAGCACGCTATTGTTTTCTAGAGACTCTAATACAGAGGGAAACGTGAGTGTGCTCAGAACAAAAGAACTGTGTTTCCTACACACGGACCATATCTAGTTCAACTCTGTTTCTGAAACTGATACAAACCACAGGTCGTCTAACATCCAATGCTTTTCAGTTAAGAGCGAGAAACGTGTGAGCGTTGTGAACTATGTAGCTTCGTTTGAGGTGAAAAGTGACTGCGTTTACCTGAAATGAAGTCTTGCTTTTAGGAAGTCACACGCCTGGCATTTAACTCCGTTTCTGAAGGGAAACAAACGGCACAGTTCTCATCCGTGAAACACACTCTGCTTTAGAGCAAGAAGCACGCTCTTGCTTTCTAGAGTCTCTAATACAGAGGGAAACGTGAGTGTGCTCAGAACAAAAGAACTGTGTTTCCTACACACGGACCATATCTAGTTCAACTCTGTTTCTGAAACTGATACAAACCACAGGTCCTCTAATATCCAATACTTTTCAGTTAAGAGGGAGAAACGTGTGAGCTTTGTGAACAATGTAGCTTCATTTGAGCTGAAAAGTGACTGCGTTTACCTGAAACGAATACTTGCTTGAAGGAAGAAACAGAGCCTGTCATTTAACTCCGATTCTGAAGGGAAACACACGGCACAGTTCTCATCCATGAAACACACTCTGCTTTAGAGCAAGAAGCACGCTCTTGCTTTCTAGTGTCTCTAATACAGAGGGAAATGTGAATGTGCTCAGAACAAAAGAACTGTGTTTCCTACTCACGGACCATATATAGTTCAACTCTGTTTCTGAAACTGATACAAACCACAGGTCGTCTAACATCCAATGCTTTTCAGTTAAGAGAGAGAAACGTGTCAGCTTTGTGAACAATGTAGGTTCGTTTGAGGTGAAAAGTGACTGCGTTTACCTGAAACGAAATCTTGCTTGTAGGAAGACACACGCCTGGCATTTAACTCCGTTTCTGAAGGGAAACAAACAGCACAGTTCTCATCCGTGAAACACACTCTGCTTTAGAGCAAGAAGCACGCTCTTGCTTTCTAGAGTCTCTAATACAGAGGGGAAATTTAGTGTGCTCAATACAAAAGAACTGTTTTTCCTACACACATGGACCATATCTAGTTCAACTCTGTTTCTGAAACTGATACAAACCACAGGTCTTCTAACATCCAATGCTTTTCAGTTAAGAGCGAGAAACGTGTGAGCTTTGTGAACAATGTAGCTTCATTTGAGCTGAAAAGCGACTGCGTTTACCTGAAACAAATACTTGCTTGAAGGAAGACACAGAGCCTGGCATTTAACTCCGTTTCTGAAGGGAAACACACAGCACAGTTCTCATCCATGAAACACACTCTGCTTTAGAGCAAGAAGCACGCTCTTGCTTTCTAGATTCTCTAATACAGAGGGAAACCTGAGTGTGCTCAGAAGAAAAGAACTGTTTTTCCTACTCACGGACCATATCTAGTTCAATTCTGTTTCTGAAACGGATACAAACCACAGGTCCTCTAACATCCAATGCTTTTCAGTTAAGAGCGAGAAACGTGTGAGCTTTTTGAACAATGTAGCTTCGTTTGAGCTGAAAATTGACTGCGTATACCTGATAAGAATACTTGCTTGAAGAAAGACACAGAGCCTGGCATTTAACTCCGATTGAAGGGAAACACACGGCACAGTTCTCATCCATGAAACACACTCTGCTTTACAGCAAGAAGCACGCTCTTGCTTTCTAGAGTCTCTAATACAGAGGGAAACGTGAGTGTGCTCAGAACAAAAGAACTGTGTTTCCTACACACATGGACCATATCTAGTTCAACTCTGTTTCTGAAACTGATACAAACCACAGGTCCTCTAACATCCAATTCTTTTCAGTTAAGAGAGAGAAACGTGTGAGCTTTGTGAACAATGTAGCTTCGTTTCAGCTGAAAATCCTGTGCGTTTACCTGAAATGAACCCTTGCTTGACGAAAGACACAGTCCTGGCATTTAACTCCGATTCTGAAGGGAAACACACGGCACAGTTCTCATCCATGAAACACAATCTGCTTTACAGCAAGAAGCACGCTCTTGCTTCCTAGAGTCTCTAATACAGAGGGAAATGTGAATGTGCTCAGAACAAAAGAACTGTGTTTCCTACTCACGGACCATATCCAGTTCAACTCTGTTTCTGAAACTGATACAAACCACAGTTCCTCTAACTTCGAATGCTTTTCAGTTAAGAGCAAGAAACTTGTGAGCTTTGTGAACAATGTAGCTTCGTTTGAGCTGAAAAGTGACTGCATTTACCTGAAACGAAGCCTTGCTTGAAGAAAGACACAATCCTGGCATTGAACTCCATTTCGGAAGGGAAACACATGGCACAGTTCTCATTCATGAAACACACTCTGCTTTAGAGCAAGAAGCACGCTCTTGCTTTCTAGAGTCTCTAATACAGAGTGAAACGTGAGTGTGCTCAGAACAAAAGAACTGGGTTTCCTACACACATGGACCATATCTAGTTCAAATCTGTTTCTGAAACTGATACAAACCACAGGTCCTCTAAGATCCAATTCTTTTCAGTTAAGAGCGAGAAACGTGTGAGCTTTGTGAACAATGTAGCTTCCTTTGAGCTGAAAATCGAGTGCGTTTACCTGAAACGAAGCCTTGCTTTACGAAAGACACATTCCTGGCATTTAACACCATTTCTGAAGGGAAACACACGGCATAGTTCTCATCCATGAAACACAATCTGCTTTACAGCAAGAAGCACGCTCTTGCTTCCTAGATTGTCTAATACAGAGGGAAACGTGAGTGTGCTCAGAACAAAAGAACTGTGTTTCCTACTTACGGACCATATCTAGTTCAACTCTGTTTCTGAAACTGATACAAACCACAGGTCGTCTAACATCCAATGCTTTTCAGTTAAGAGCGAGAAACGTGTGAGCTTTGTGAACAATGTAGCTTCGTTTGAGCTGAAAAGTGACTGCATTTACCTGAAACGAAGTATTGCTTGAAGGAAGACACAGAGCCTGGCATTTAACTCCGATTCTGAAGGGAAACACATGGCACAGTTCTCATCCATGAAACACACTCTGCTTTATTGCAAGAAGCACGCTCTTGCTTTCTAGAGTCTCTAATACAGAGGGAAACGTGAGTGTGCTCAGAACAAAAGAACGGTGTGTCCTACACACACGGACCATATCTAGTTCAACTCTGTTTCTGAAACTGATACAAACCACAGGTCGTCTAACATCCAATGCTTTTCAGTTAAGAGCGAGAAACGTGTGAGCTTCGTGAACTAGGTAGATTCGTTTGAGCTGAAAGGTGTCTGCGTTTACCTGAAATGAAGTCTTGCTTGAAGGAAGACACAGAGCCTGTTATTTAAACCCGTTTCTGAAGGGAAACACACAGCACAGTTCTCATCCATGAAACACACTCTGCTTTAGAGTAAGAAGCACGCTCGTGCTTTCTAGAATCTCTAATACAGGGGGAAAGGTGAGTGTGCTCAAAAAACGAAATGTGTTTCTTACACACACGGAACATATCTAGTTCAACTCTGTTTCTGAAATTGATACAAACCACAGGTCCTCTAACATCCAATGCTTTTCAGTTAACAGCAGGAAACGTGTGAGCTTTGTGAACAATGTAGCTTCGTTTGAGCTGAAAAGCGACTGCGTTTACCTGAAACGAAGCCTTGCTTGAAGAAAGACACAGTCCTGGCATTTAACTCCGTTTCTCAATGGAAACACATGGCACAGTTCTCATCCATGAAACACACTCTGCTTTAGAGCAAGAAGCACGCTCTTGCTTTCTAGAGTCTCTAATACAGAGGGAAACGTGAGTGTGCTCAGAACAAAAGAACGGTGTTTCCTACACACACGGACCATATCTAGTTCAACTCTGTTTCTGAAACTGATACAAACCACAGGTCGTCTAACATCCAGTGCTTTTCAGTTAAGAGAGAGAAACGTGTCAGCTTTGTGAACAATGTAGCTTCGTTTGAGCTGAAAAGTGACTGCGTTTACCTGAAACGAAATCTTGCTTGTAGGAAGACACACGCCTGGCATTTAACTCCGTTTCTGAAGGGAAACAAACGGCACAGTTCTCATCCGTGAAACACACTCTGCTTTAGAGCAAGAAGCACGCTCTTGCTTTCTAGAGTCTCTAATACAGAGGGAAACGTGAGTGTGCTCAGAACAAAAGAACTGTGTTTCCTACACACATGACCCATATCTAGTTCAACACTGTTTCTGAAACTGATACAAACCACAGGTCCGCTAACATCCAATTCTTTTCAGTTAAGAGCGAGAAACGTGTGAGCTTTGTGAACAATGAAGCTTCGTTTGAGCTGAAAATCGAGTGCGTTTACCTGAAACGAATCCTTGCTTTACGAAAGACACAGTCCTGGCATTTAACACCGTTTCTGAAGGGAAACACACGGCACAGTTCTCATCCATGAAACACAATCTGCTTTACAGCAAGAAGCACGCTCTTGCTTCCTAGAGTCTCTAATACAGAGGGAAACGTGAGGGTGCTCAAGACAAAAGAACTGTGTTTCCTACACACACGGACCATATCTAGTTCAACTCTGTTTCTGAAACTGATACAAACCACAGGTCCTCTAACATCCAATGCTTTTCAGTTAAGAGTGAGAAACGTGTGAGGGTTGTGAACAATGTAGCTTCGTTTGAGGTGAAAAGTGATGCGTTTCCCTGAAAAGAAGTCTTGCCTGTAGGAAGGCACAGAGCCTGGCATTTAACTCTGTTTCTGAAGGGAAAGACACGGCACAGTTCTCATCCATGAAACACACTCTGCTTTAGAGCAAGAAGCACGCTCTTGCTTTCTAGAGTCTCTAATACAGAGGGAAACGTGAGTGTGCTCAGAAGAAAAGAACGGTTTTTCCTACACACACGGACCATATCTAGTTCAACTCTGTTTCTGAAACTGATACAAACCACAGGACTTCTAACATCCAATGCTTTTCAGTTAAGAGCGAGAAACGTGTGAGCTTTGTGAACAATGTAGCTTCGTTTGAGCTGAAAAGTGACTGCGTTTACCTGAAACGAAGCCTTGCTTGAAGAAAGACACAGTCCTGGCATTGAACTCCGTTTCTGAAGGGAAACACATGGCACAGTTCTCATCCATGAAACACACTCTGCTTTAGAGCAAGAAGCACGCTCTTGCTTTCTAGAGTCTCTAATACAGAGGGAAACGTGAGTGTGCTCAGAACAAAAGAACTGTGTTTCCTACACACACGGACCATATCTAGTTCACCTGTGTTACTGAAACTGATACAAACCACAGGTCCTCTAACATCCAATGCTTTTCAGTTAAGAGCGAGAAACGTGTGAGCTTCGTGAACAATGTAGCTTCATTGGAGGTGAAAAGTGACTGTGTTTACCTAAAACGAAGTCTTGCTTGTAGGAAGACACACGCCTGGCATTTAACTCCGTTTCTGAAGGGAAACAGACGGCACAGTTCTCATCCATGAAACACAATCTGCTTTACAGCAAGAAGCACGCTCTTGCTTTCTAGAGTCTCTAATACAGAGGGAAACGTGCGTGTGCTCAGAACAAAAGAACTGTGTTTCCTACACACGGACCATATCTAGTTCAACTCTGTTTCTGAAACTGATACAAAGCTCAGGTCCTCTAACATCCAATGCTTTTCAGTTAAGAGCGAGAAACGTGTGAGCTTTGTGAACAATGTAGCTTCGTCTGAGCTGAAAAGTGACTGCGATTACCTGAAACGAATACTTGCTTGAAGTAAGACACAGAGCCTGGCATTTAATTCCGTTTCTGAAGGGAAACACACAGCACAGTTCTCATCCATGAAACACACTCTGCTTTAGAGCAAGAAGCACGCTATTGTTTTCTAGAGACTCTAATACAGAGGGAAACGTGAGTGTGCTCAGAACAAAAGAACTGTGTTTCCTACTCACGGACCATATCTAGTTCAACTCTGTTTCTGAAACTGATACAAACCACAGGTCGTCTAACATCCAATGCTTTTCAGTTAAGAGCGAGAAACGTGTGAGCGTTGTGAACAATGTAGCTTCGTTTGAGGTGAAAAGTGACTGCGTTTACCTGAAATGAAGTCTTGCTTGTAGGAAGTCACACGCCTGGCATTTAACTCCGTTTCTGAAGGAAAACACACGGCACAGTTCTCATCCATGAAACACAATCTGCTTTACAGCAAGAAGCACGCCTTTGCTTTCTAGAGTCTCTAATACAGTGGGAAACGTGAGTGTGCTCAGAACAAAAGAACTGTGTTTCCTACACACGGACCATATCTAGTTCAACTCTGGTTCTGAAACTGATACAAACCACAGGTCCTCTAACATCCAAGGCTTTTCAGTTAAGAGCGAGAAACGTGTGAGCTTTGTGAACAATGTAGCTTCGTTTGAGCTGAAAATTGACTGCGTTTACCTGAAAAGAATACTTGCTTGAAGGAAGACACAGAGCCTGGCATTTAACTCCGTTTCTGAAGGGAAACACACAGCACAGTTCTCATCCATGAAACACACTCTGCTTTAGAACAAGAAGCATGCTCTTGCTTTCTAGAGTCTCTAATACAGAGGGAAACCTGAGTGTGCTCTGAACAAAAGAACTGTTTTTCCTACTCACGGACCATATCTAGTTCAACTCTGTTTCTGAAACGTATATAAACCACAGGTCGTCTAACATCCAATGCTTTTCAGTTAAGAGCGAGAAACGTGTGAGCTTAGTGAACATTATAGCTTCGTTTGAGCTGAAAAGTGACTGCGTTTACCTGATAAGAATACTTGCTTGAAGGAAGACACAGAGCCTGGCATTTAACTCCGTTTCTGAAGGAAAACACACGGCACAGTTCTCATCCATGAAACACAATCTGCTTTACAGCAAGAAGCACGCCTTTGCTTTCTAGAGTCTCTAATACAGTGGGAAACGTGAGTGTGCTCAGAACAAAAGAACTGTGTTTCCTACACACGGACCATATCTAGTTCAACTCTGGTTCTGAAACTGATACAAACCACAGGTCCTCTAACATCCAATGCTTTTCAGTTAAGAGCGAGAAACGTGTGAGCTTTGTGAACAATGTAGCTTCGTTTGAGCTGAAAATTGACTGCGTTTACCTGAAACGAATACTTGCTTGAAGGAAGACACAGAGCCTGGCATTTAACTCCGTTTCTGAAGGGAAACACACAGCACAGTTCTCATCCATGAAACACACTCTGCTTTAGAACAAGAAGCACGCTCTTGCTTTCTAGAGTCTCTAATACAGAGGGAAACCTGAGTGTGCATTGAACAAAAGAACTGTTTTTCCTACTCACGGATCATATCTAGTTCAACTCTGTTTCTGAAACGGATATAAACCACAGGTCCTCTAACATCCAATGCTTTTCAGTTAAGAGCGAGAAACGTGTGAGCTTTGTGAACATTATAGCTTCGTTTGAGCTGAAAAGTGACTGCGTTTACCTGATAAGAATACTTGCTTGAAGGAAGACACAGAGCCTGGCATTTAACTCCGATTCTGAAGGGAAACACACAGCACAGTTCTCATCCATGAAACACAATCTGCTTTGCAGCAAGAAGCACGCTCTTGCTTTCTAGAGTCTCTAATACAGAGGGAAACCTGAGTGTGCTCAGAACAAAAGAACTGTATTTCCTACACACGGACCATATCTAGTTCAACTCTGTTTCTGAAACTGATACAAACCACAGGTCCTCTAACATCCAATACTTTTCAGTTAAGAGCGAGAATCGTGTGAGCTTTGTGAACAATGTAGCTTCGTTTGAGCTGAAAATGACTGCGTTTACCTGAAACGAAGTCTTGCTTGAAGGAAGACATAGAGCCTGGCATTTAACTCCGTTTCTGAAGGAAAACACACGGCACAGTTCTCATCCATGAAACACACTCTGCTTTAGAGCAAGAAGCACGCTCTTGCTTCCTAGAGTCTCTAATACAGAGGGAAACGTGAGGGTGCTCAGAAAAAAAGAACTGTGTTTCCTACTCACGGACCATATCTAGTTCAACTCTGTTTCTGAAACTGATACAAACCACAGGTCGTCTAACATCCAGTGCTTTTCAGTTAAGAGAGAGAAACGTGTCAGCTTTGTGAACAATGTAGCTTCGTTTGAGCTGAAAAGTGACTGTTTTTACCTGAAACGAAATCTTGCTTGTAGGAAGACACACGCCTGGCATTTAACTCCGTTTCTGAAGGGAAACAAACGGCACAGTTCTCATCCGTGAAACACACTCTGCTTTAGAGCAAGAAGCACGCTCTTGCTTTCTAGTGTCTCTAATACAGAGGGGAAATATAGTGTGCTCAATACAAAAGAACTGTTTTTCCTACACACATGGACCATATCTAGTGCAACTCTGGTTCTGAAACTGAACAAACCACAGGTCTTCTAACATCCAATGCTTTTCAGTTAAGAGCGAGAAACGTGTGAGCTTTGTGAACAATGTAGCTTCATTTGAGCTGAAAAGCGACTGCGTTTACCTGAAACGAAGCCTTGCTTGAAGAAAGACACAGTCCTGGCATTGAACTCCGTTTCTGAAGGGAAACACATGGCACAGTTCTCATCCATGAAACACACTCTGCTTTAGAACAAGAAGCATGCTCTTGCTTTCTAGAGTCTCTAATACAGAGGGAAACGTGAGTGTGCTCAGAACAAAAGAACTGTGTTTCCTACACACATGACCCATATCTAGTTCAACACTGTTTCTGAAACTGATACAAACCACAGGTCCGCTAACATCCAATTCTTTTCAGTTAAGAGCGAGAAACGTGTGAGCTTTGTGAACAATGTAGCTTCGTCTGAGCTGAAAAGTGACTGCGTTTACCTGAAACGAATACTTGCTTGAAGTAAGACACAGAGCCTGGCATTTAACTCCGTTTGTGAAGGGAAACACACAGCACAGTTCTCATCAATGAAACACACTCTGCTTTAGAGCACGAAGCACGCTCTTGCTTTCTAGAGACTCTAATACAGAGGAATACGTGAGTGTGCTCAGAACAAAAGAACTGTGTTTCCTACTCACGGACCATATCTAGTTCAACTCTGTTTCTGAAACTGATACAAACCACAGGTCGTCTAACATCCAATGCTTTTCATTTAAGAGCGAGAAACGTGTGAGCTTTGTGAACAATGTAGCTTCGTTTGAGCTGAAAAGTGACTGCATTTACCTGAAACGAAGTATTGCTTGAAGGAAGACACAGAGCCTGGCATTTAACTCCGATTCTGAAGGGAAATACATGGCACAGTTCTCATCCATGAACCACACTCTGCTTTATTACAAGAAGCACGCTCTTGCTTTCTAGAGTCTCTAATACAGAGGGAAACGTGAGTGTGCTCAGAACAAAAGAACGGTGTTTCCTACACACACGGACCATATCTAGTTCAACTCTGTTTCTGAAACTGATACAAACCACAGGTCGCCTAACATCCAATGCTTTACAGTTAAGAGCGAGAAACGTGTGAGCTTCGTGAACTAGGTAGATTCGTTTGAGCTGAAAGGTGTCTGCATTTACCTGAAATGAAGTCTTGCTTGAAGGAAGACACAGAGCCTGTTATTTAAACCCGTTTCTGAAGGGAAACCCACAGCACAGTTCTCATCTATGAAACACACTCTGCTTTAGAGTAAGAAGCACGCTCGTGCTTTCTAGAATCTCTAATACAGGGGGAAAGGTGAGTGTGCTCAATACAAAAGAACTGTTTTTCCTACACACACGGACCATATCTAGTTCAACTCTGTTTCTGAAACTGATACAAACCACAGGACTTCTAACATCCAATGCTTTTCAGTTAAGAGCGAGAAACGTGTGAGCTTTGTGAACAATGTAGCTTCGTTTGAGCTGAAAAGCGACTGCGTTTACCTGAAACGAAGCCTTGCTTGAAGAAAGACACAGTCCTGGCATTGAACTCCGTTTCTGAAGGGAAACACATGGCACAGTTCTCATCCATGAAACACACTCTGCTTTAGAGCAAGAAGCACGCTCTTGCTTTCTAGAGTCTCTAATACAGAGGGAAACGTGAGTGTGCTCAGAACAAAAGAACTGTGTTTCCTACACACACGGACCATATCTAGTTCACCTGTGTTACTGAAACTGATACAAACCACAGGTCCTCTAACATCCAATGCTTTTCAGTTAAGAGCGAGAAACGTGTGAGCGTTGTGAACAATGTAGCTTCGTTTGAGGTGAAAAGTGACTGCGTTTACCTGAAATGAAGTCTTGCTTGTAGGAAGTCACACGCCTGGCATTTAACTCCGTTTCTGAAGGAAAACACACGGCACAGTTCTCATCCATGAAACACAATCTGCTTTACAGCAAGAAGCACGCCTTTGCTTTCTAGAGTCTCTAATACAGTGGGAAACGTGAGTGTTCTCAGAACAAAAGAACTGTGTTTCCTACACACGGACCATATCTAGTTCAACTCTGGTTCTGAAACTGATACAAACCACAGGTCCTCTAACATCCAAGGCTTTTCAGTTAAGAGCGAGAAACGTGTGAGCTTTGTGAACAATGTAGCTTCGTTTGAGCTGAAAATTGACTGCGTTTACCTGAAACGAATACTTGCTTGAAGGAAGACACAGAGCCTGGCATTTAACTCCGTTTCTGAAGGGAAACACACAGCACAGTTCTCATCCATGAAACACACTCTGCTTTAGAACAAGAAGCACGCTCTTGCTTTCTAGAGTCTCTAATACAGAGGGAAACCTGAGTTGCTCTGAACAAAAGAAGTGTTTTTCCTACTCACGGACCATATCTAGTTCAACTCTGTTTCTGAAACGGATATAAACCACAGGTCCTCTAACATCCAATGCTTTTCAGTTAAGAGCGAGAAACGTGTGAGCTTTGTGAACATTATAGCTTCGTTTAAGCTGAAAAGTGACTGCGTTTACCTGATAACAATACTTGCTTGAAGGAAGACACAGAGCCTGGCATTTAACTCCGTTTCTGAAGGAAAACACACGGCACAGTTCTCATCCATGAAACACAATCTGCTTTACAGCAAGAAGCACGCCTTTGCTTTCTAGAGTCTCTAATACTGTGGGAAACGTGAGTGTGCTCAGAACAAAAGAACTGTGTTTCCTACACACGGACCATATCTAGTTCAACTCTGGTTCTGAAACTGATACAAACCACAGGTCCTCTAACATCCAATGCTTTTCAGTTAAGAGCGAGAAACGTGTGAGCTTTGTGAACAATGTAGCTTCGTTTGAGCTGAAAATTGACTGCGTTTACCTGAAACGAATACTTGCTTGAAGGAAGACACAGAGCCTGGCATTTAACTCCGTTTCTGAAGGGAAACACACAGCACAGTTCTCATCCATGAAACACACTCTGCTTTAGAACAAGAAGCACGCTCTTGCTTTCTAGAGTCTCTAATACAGAGGGAAACGTGAGTTTGCTCAGAACAAAAGAACTGTGTTTCCTACACACATGGACCATATCTAGTTCAACTCGGTTTCTGAAACTGATACAAACCACAGGTCCTCTAACATCCAATGCTTTTCAGTTAAGAGCGAGAAATGTGTGAGCTTTGTGAACAATGTAGCTTCGATTGAGCTGAAAATGACTGCGTTTACCTGAAACGAAGTCTTGCTTGAAGGAAGACATAGAGCCTGGCATTTAACTCCGTTTCTGAAGGAAAACACACGGCACAGTTCTCATCCATAAAACACACTCTGCTTTAGAGCAAGAAGCACGCTCTTGCTTCCTAGAGTCTCTAATACAGAGGGAAACGAGAGGGTGCTCAGAAAAAAAGAACTGTGTTTCCTACTCACGGACCATATCTAGTTCAACTCTGTTTCTGAAACTGATACAAACCACAGGTCGTCTAACATCCAATGCTTTTCAGTTAAGAGCGAGAAACATACGAGCTTTGTGAACAATGTAGCTTCGTTTGAGCTGAAACGTGACTGCATTTACCAGAAATGAAGTATTGCTTGAAGGAAGACACAGAGCCTGGCATTTAACTCCGATTCTGAAGGGAAACACATGGCACAGTTCTCATCCATGAAACACACTCTGCTTTAGAGCAAGAAGCACGCTCTTGCTTTCTAGAGTCTCTAATACAGAGGGAAATGTGAATGTGCTCAGAACAAAAGAACTGTGTTTCCTACTCACGGACCATATCCAGTTCAACTCTGTTTCTGAAACTGATACAAACCACAGTTCCTCTAACTTCGAATACTTTTCAGTTAAGAGCAAGAATCTTGTGAGCTTTGTGAACAATGTAGCTTCGTTTGAGCTGAAAAGTGACTGCATTTACCTGAAACGAAGTCTTGCTTGAAGGAAGACACAGAGCCTGGCATTTAACTCCGATTCTGAAGGGAAACACACAGCACAGTTCTCATCCATGAAACACACTCTGCTTTATTGCAAGAAGCACGCTCTTGCTTTCTAGAGTCTCTAATACAGAGGGAAACGTGAGTGTGCTCAGAACAAAGGAACGGTGTTTCCTACACACACGGACCATATCTAGTTCAACTCTGTTTCTGAAACGTATATAAACCACAGGTCGTCTAACATCCAATGCTTTTCAGTTAAGAGCGAGAAACGTGTGAGCTTAGTGAACATTATAGCTTCGTTTGAGCTGAAAAGTGACTGCGTTTACCTGATAAGAATACTTGCTTGAAGGAAGACACAGAGCCTGGCATTTAACTCCGTTTCTGAAGGAAAACACACGGCACAGTTCTCATCCATGAAACACAATCTGCTTTACAGCAAGAAGCACGCCTTTGCTTTCTAGAGTCTCTAATACAGTGGGAAACGTGAGTGTGCTCAGAACAAAAGAACTGTGTTTCCTACACACGGACCATATCTAGTTCAACTCTGGTTCTGAAACTGATACAAACCACAGGTCCTCTAACATCCAATGCTTTTCAGTTAAGAGCGAGAAACGTGTGAGCTTTGTGAACAATGTAGCTTCGTTTGAGCTGAAAATTGACTGCGTTTACCTGAAACGAATACTTGCTTGAAGGAAGACACAGAGCCTGGCATTTAACTCCGTTTCTGAAGGGAAACACACAGCACAGTTCTCATCCATGAAACACACTCTGCTTTAGAACAAGAAGCACGCTCTTGCTTTCTAGAGTCTCTAATACAGAGGGAAACCTGAGTGTGCATTGAACAAAAGAACTGTTTTTCCTACTCACGGATCATATCTAGTTCAACTCTGTTTCTGAAACGGATATAAACCACAGGTCCTCTAACATCCAATGCTTTTCAGTTAAGAGCGAGAAACGTGTGAGCTTTGTGAACATTATAGCTTCGTTTGAGCTGAAAAGTGACTGCGTTTACCTGATAAGAATACTTGCTTGAAGGAAGACACAGAGCCTGGCATTTAACTCCGATTCTGAAGGGAAACACACAGCACAGTTCTCATCCATGAAACACAATCTGCTTTGCAGCAAGAAGCACGCTCTTGCTTTCTAGAGTCTCTAATACAGAGGGAAACCTGAGTGTGCTCAGAACAAAAGAACTGTATTTCCTACACACGGACCATATCTAGTTCAACTCTGTTTCTGAAACTGATACAAACCACAGGTCCTCTAACATCCAATACTTTTCAGTTAAGAGCGAGAATCGTGTGAGCTTTGTGAACAATGTAGCTTCGTTTGAGCTGAAAATGACTGCGTTTACCTGAAACGAAGTCTTGCTTGAAGGAAGACATAGAGCCTGGCATTTAACTCCGTTTCTGAAGGAAAACACACGGCACAGTTCTCATCCATGAAACACACTCTGCTTTAGAGCAAGAAGCACGCTCTTGCTTCCTAGAGTCTCTAATACAGAGGGAAACGTGAGGGTGCTCAGAAAAAAAGAACTGTGTTTCCTACTCACGGACCATATCTAGTTCAACTCTGTTTCTGAAACTGATACAAACCACAGGTCGTCTAACATCCAGTGCTTTTCAGTTAAGAGAGAGAAACGTGTCAGCTTTGTGAACAATGTAGCTTCGTTTGAGCTGAAAAGTGACTGTTTTTACCTGAAACGAAATCTTGCTTGTAGGAAGACACACGCCTGGCATTTAACTCCGTTTCTGAAGGGAAACAAACGGCACAGTTCTCATCCGTGAAACACACTCTGCTTTAGAGCAAGAAGCACGCTCTTGCTTTCTAGTGTCTCTAATACAGAGGGGAAATATAGTGTGCTCAATACAAAAGAACTGTTTTTCCTACACACATGGACCATATCTAGTGCAACTCTGGTTCTGAAACTGAACAAACCACAGGTCTTCTAACATCCAATGCTTTTCAGTTAAGAGCGAGAAACGTGTGAGCTTTGTGAACAATGTAGCTTCATTTGAGCTGAAAAGCGACTGCGTTTACCTGAAACGAAGCCTTGCTTGAAGAAAGACACAGTCCTGGCATTGAACTCCGTTTCTGAAGGGAAACACATGGCACAGTTCTCATCCATGAAACACACTCTGCTTTAGAACAAGAAGCATGCTCTTGCTTTCTAGAGTCTCTAATACAGAGGGAAACGTGAGTGTGCTCAGAACAAAAGAACTGTGTTTCCTACACACATGACCCATATCTAGTTCAACACTGTTTCTGAAACTGATACAAACCACAGGTCCGCTAACATCCAATTCTTTTCAGTTAAGAGCGAGAAACGTGTGAGCTTTGTGAACAATGTAGCTTCGTCTGAGCTGAAAAGTGACTGCGTTTACCTGAAACGAATACTTGCTTGAAGTAAGACACAGAGCCTGGCATTTAACTCCGTTTGTGAAGGGAAACACACAGCACAGTTCTCATCAATGAAACACACTCTGCTTTAGAGCACGAAGCACGCTCTTGCTTTCTAGAGACTCTAATACAGAGGAATACGTGAGTGTGCTCAGAACAAAAGAACTGTGTTTCCTACTCACGGACCATATCTAGTTCAACTCTGTTTCTGAAACTGATACAAACCACAGGTCGTCTAACATCCAATGCTTTTCATTTAAGAGCGAGAAACGTGTGAGCTTTGTGAACAATGTAGCTTCGTTTGAGCTGAAAAGTGACTGCATTTACCTGAAACGAAGTATTGCTTGAAGGAAGACACAGAGCCTGGCATTTAACTCCGATTCTGAAGGGAAATACATGGCACAGTTCTCATCCATGAACCACACTCTGCTTTATTACAAGAAGCACGCTCTTGCTTTCTAGAGTCTCTAATACAGAGGGAAACGTGAGTGTGCTCAGAACAAAAGAACGGTGTTTCCTACACACACGGACCATATCTAGTTCAACTCTGTTTCTGAAACTGATACAAACCACAGGTCGCCTAACATCCAATGCTTTACAGTTAAGAGCGAGAAACGTGTGAGCTTCGTGAACTAGGTAGATTCGTTTGAGCTGAAAGGTGTCTGCATTTACCTGAAATGAAGTCTTGCTTGAAGGAAGACACAGAGCCTGTTATTTAAACCCGTTTCTGAAGGGAAACCCACAGCACAGTTCTCATCTATGAAACACACTCTGCTTTAGAGTAAGAAGCACGCTCGTGCTTTCTAGAATCTCTAATACAGGGGGAAAGGTGAGTGTGCTCAATACAAAAGAACTGTTTTTCCTACACACACGGACCATATCTAGTTCAACTCTGTTTCTGAAACTGATACAAACCACAGGACTTCTAACATCCAATGCTTTTCAGTTAAGAGCGAGAAACGTGTGAGCTTTGTGAACAATGTAGCTTCGTTTGAGCTGAAAAGCGACTGCGTTTACCTGAAACGAAGCCTTGCTTGAAGAAAGACACAGTCCTGGCATTGAACTCCGTTTCTGAAGGGAAACACATGGCACAGTTCTCATCCATGAAACACACTCTGCTTTAGAGCAAGAAGCACGCTCTTGCTTTCTAGAGTCTCTAATACAGAGGGAAACGTGAGTGTGCTCAGAACAAAAGAACTGTGTTTCCTACACACACGGACCATATCTAGTTCACCTGTGTTACTGAAACTGATACAAACCACAGGTCCTCTAACATCCAATGCTTTTCAGTTAAGAGCGAGAAACGTGTGAGCGTTGTGAACAATGTAGCTTCGTTTGAGGTGAAAAGTGACTGCGTTTACCTGAAATGAAGTCTTGCTTGTAGGAAGTCACACGCCTGGCATTTAACTCCGTTTCTGAAGGAAAACACACGGCACAGTTCTCATCCATGAAACACAATCTGCT
Source organism: Onychomys leucogaster (assembly GCA_949786385.1). NCBI lineage: Eukaryota > Metazoa > Chordata > Mammalia > Rodentia > Cricetidae > Onychomys > Onychomys leucogaster. The sequence goes on from CATKUP010000088.1 coordinate 539,131, forward strand.
TTACAGCAAGAAGCACGCCTTTGCTTTCTAGAGTCTCTAATACAGTGGGAAACGTGAGTGTTCTCAGAACAAAAGAACTGTGTTTCCTACACACGGACCATATCTAGTTCAACTCTGGTTCTGAAACTGATACAAACCACAGGTCCTCTAACATCCAAGGCTTTTCAGTTAAGAGCGAGAAACGTGTGAGCTTTGTGAACAATGTAGCTTCGTTTGAGCTGAAAATTGACTGCGTTTACCTGAAACGAATACTTGCTTGAAGGAAGACACAGAGCCTGGCATTTAACTCCGTTTCTGAAGGGAAACACACAGCACAGTTCTCATCCATGAAACACACTCTGCTTTAGAACAAGAAGCACGCTCTTGCTTTCTAGAGTCTCTAATACAGAGGGAAACCTGAGTTGCTCTGAACAAAAGAACTGTTTTTCCTACTCACGGACCATATCTAGTTCAACTCTGTTTCTGAAACGGATATAAACCACAGGTCCTCTAACATCCAATGCTTTTCAGTTAAGAGCGAGAAACGTGTGAGCTTTGTGAACATTATAGCTTCGTTTAAGCTGAAAAGTGACTGCGTTTACCTGATAACAATACTTGCTTGAAGGAAGACACAGAGCCTGGCATTTAACTCCGTTTCTGAAGGAAAACACACGGCACAGTTCTCATCCATGAAACACAATCTGCTTTACAGCAAGAAGCACGCCTTTGCTTTCTAGAGTCTCTAATACTGTGGGAAACGTGAGTGTGCTCAGAACAAAAGAACTGTGTTTCCTACACACGGACCATATCTAGTTCAACTCTGGTTCTGAAACTGATACAAACCACAGGTCCTCTAACATCCAATGCTTTTCAGTTAAGAGCGAGAAACGTGTGAGCTTTGTGAACAATGTAGCTTCGTTTGAGCTGAAAATTGACTGCGTTTACCTGAAACGAATACTTGCTTGAAGGAAGACACAGAGCCTGGCATTTAACTCCGTTTCTGAAGGGAAACACACAGCACAGTTCTCATCCATGAAACACACTCTGCTTTAGAACAAGAAGCACGCTCTTGCTTTCTAGAGTCTCTAATACAGAGGGAAACGTGAGTTTGCTCAGAACAAAAGAACTGTGTTTCCTACACACATGGACCATATCTAGTTCAACTCGGTTTCTGAAACTGATACAAACCACAGGTCCTCTAACATCCAATGCTTTTCAGTTAAGAGCGAGAAATGTGTGAGCTTTGTGAACAATGTAGCTTCGATTGAGCTGAAAATGACTGCGTTTACCTGAAACGAAGTCTTGCTTGAAGGAAGACATAGAGCCTGGCATTTAACTCCGTTTCTGAAGGAAAACACACGGCACAGTTCTCATCCATAAAACACACTCTGCTTTAGAGCAAGAAGCACGCTCTTGCTTCCTAGAGTCTCTAATACAGAGGGAAACGAGAGGGTGCTCAGAAAAAAAGAACTGTGTTTCCTACTCACGGACCATATCTAGTTCAACTCTGTTTCTGAAACTGATACAAACCACAGGTCGTCTAACATCCAATGCTTTTCAGTTAAGAGCGAGAAACATACGAGCTTTGTGAACAATGTAGCTTCGTTTGAGCTGAAACGTGACTGCATTTACCAGAAATGAAGTATTGCTTGAAGGAAGACACAGAGCCTGGCATTTAACTCCGATTCTGAAGGGAAACACATGGCACAGTTCTCATCCATGAAACACACTCTGCTTTAGAGCAAGAAGCACGCTCTTGCTTTCTAGAGTCTCTAATACAGAGGGAAATGTGAATGTGCTCAGAACAAAAGAACTGTGTTTCCTACTCACGGACCATATCCAGTTCAACTCTGTTTCTGAAACTGATACAAACCACAGTTCCTCTAACTTCGAATACTTTTCAGTTAAGAGCAAGAATCTTGTGAGCTTTGTGAACAATGTAGCTTCGTTTGAGCTGAAAAGTGACTGCATTTACCTGAAACGAAGTCTTGCTTGAAGGAAGACACAGAGCCTGGCATTTAACTCCGATTCTGAAGGGAAACACACAGCACAGTTCTCATCCATGAAACACACTCTGCTTTATTGCAAGAAGCACGCTCTTGCTTTCTAGAGTCTCTAATACAGAGGGAAACGTGAGTGTGCTCAGAACAAAGGAACGGTGTTTCCTACACACACGGACCATATCTAGTTCACCTCTGTTTCTGAAACTGATACAAACCACAGGTCGTCTAACATCCAATGCTTTTCAGTTAAGAGAGAGAAACGTGTCAGCTTTGTGAACAATGTAGTTTCGTTTGAGGTGAAAAGTGACTGCGTTTACCTGAAACGAAATCTTGCTTGTAGGAAGACACACGCCTGGCATTTAACTCCGTTTCTGAATGGAAACAAACGGCACAGTTCTCATCCGTGAAACACACTCTGCTTTAGAGCAAGAAGCACGCTCTTGCTTTCTAGAGTCTCTAATACAGAGCGGAAATTTAGTGTGCTCAATACAAAAGAACTGTTTTTCCTACACAAACGGACCATATCCTGTTCAACTCTGTTTCTGAAACTGATACAAACCACAGGTCTTCTAACATCCAATGCTTTTCAGTTAAGAGCGAGAAACGTGTGAGCTTTCTGAACAATGTAGCTTCGTTTGAGCTGAAAAGCGACTGCGTTTACCTGAAACGAAGCCTTGCTTGAAGAAAGACACAGTCCTGGCATTGAACTCCGTTTCTGAAGGGAAACACATGGCACAGTTCTCATTCATGAAACACACTCTGCTTTAGAGCAAGAAGCACGCTCTTGCTTTCTAGAGTCTCTAATACAGAGTGAAACGTGAGTGTGCTCAGAACAAAAGAACTGGGTTTCCTACACACATGGACCATATCTAGTTCAAATCTTTTTCTGAAACTGATACAAACCACAGGTCCTCTAAGATCCAATTCTTTTCAGTTAAGAGCGAGAAACGTGTGAGCTTTGTGAACAATGTAGTTTCCTTTGAGCTGAAAATCGAGTGCGTTTACCTGAAACGAAGCCTTGCTTTACGAAAGACACATTCCTGGCATTTAACACCATTTCTGAAGGGAAACACACGGCATAGTTCTCATCCATGAAACACAATCTGCTTTACAGCAAGAAGCACGCTCTTGCTTCCTAGATTCTCTAATACAGAGGGAAACGTGAGTGTGCTCAGAACAAAAGAACTGTGTTTCCTACACACGGACCATATCTAGTTCAACTCTGTTTCTGAAACTGATACAAACATCAGGTCCTCTAACATCCAATGCTTGTCAGTTAAGAGTGAGAAACGTGTGAGCTTTGTGAACAATGTAGCTTCGTCTGAGCTGAAAAGTGACTGCGTTTACCTGAAACGAATACTTGCTTGAAGTAAGACACAGAGCCTGGCATTTAACTCCGTTTCTGAAGTGAAACACACAGCACAGTTTTCATCCATGAAACACACTCTGCTTTAGAGCACGAAGCACGCTCTTGCTTTCTAGAGACTCTAATACAGAGGGATACGTGAGTGTGCTCAGAACAAAAGAACTGTGTTTCCTACTTACGGACCATATCTAGTTCAACTCTGTTTCTGAAACTGATACAAACCACAGGTCGTCTAACATCCAATGCTTTTCAGTTAAGAGCGAGAAACGTTTGAGCTTTGTGAACAATGTAGCTTCGTTTGAGCTGAAAAGTGACTGCATTTACCTGAAACGAAGTATTGCTTGAAGGAAGACACAGAGCCTGGCATTTAACTCCGTTTCTGAAGGGAAACACATGGCACAGTTCTCATCCATGAAACACACTCTGCTTTATTGCAAGAAGCACGCTCTTGCTTTCTAGAGTCTCTAATACAGAGGGAAACGTGAGTGTGCTCAGAACAAAAGAACGGTGTGTCCTACACACACGGACCATATCTAGTTCAACTCTGTTTCTGAAACTGATACAAACCACAGGTCGTCTAACATCCAATGCTTTTCAGTTAAGAGCGAGAAACGTGTGAGCTTCGTGAACTAGGTAGATTCGTTTGAGCTGAAAGGTGTCTGCGTTTACCTGAAATGAAGTCTTGCTTGAAGGAAGACACAGAGCCTGTTATTTAAACCCGTTTCTGAAGGGAAACACACAGCACAGTTCTCATCCATGAAACACACTCTGCTTTAGAGTAAGAAGCACGCTCGTGCTTTCTAGAATCTCTAATACAGGGGGAAAGGTGAGTGTGCTCAAACAAAAGAAATGTGTTTCTTACACACACGGAACATATCTAGTTCAACTCTGTTTCTGAAACTGATACAAACCACAGGTCCTCTAACATCCAATGCTTTTCAGTTAACAGCAGGAAACGTGTGAGCTTTGTGAACAATGTAGCTTCGTTTGAGCTGAAAAGCAACTGCGTTTACCTGAAACGAAGCCTTGCTTGAAGAAAGACACAGTCCTGGCATTTAACTCCGTTTCTCAAGGGAAACACATGGCACAGTTCTCATCCATGAAACACACTCTGCTTTAGAGCAAGAAGCACGCTCTTGCTTTCTAGAGTCTCTAATACAGAGGGAAACGTGAGTGTGCTCAGAACAAAAGAACGGTGTTTCCTACACACACGGACCATATCTAGTTCAACTCTGTTTCTGAAACTGATACAAACCACAGGTCGTCTAACATCCAGTGCTTTTCAGTTAAGAGAGAGAAACGTGTCAGCTTTGTGAACAATGTAGCTTCATTGGAGGTGAAAAGTGACTGCGTTTACCTGAAACGAAATCTTGCTTGTAGGAAGAAACACGACTGGCATTTAACTCCGTTTCTGAAGGGAAACAAACGGCACAGTTCTCATCCGTGAAACACACTCTGGTTTAGAGCAAGAAGCACGCTCTTGCTTTCTAGTGTCTCTAATACAGAGGGGAAATATAGTGTGCTCAATACAAAAGAACTGTTTTTCCTACACACATGGACCATATCTAGTTCAACTCTGGTTCTGAAACTGATACATACCACAGGTCTTCTAACATCCAATGCTTTTCAGTTAAGAGCAAGAAACGTGTGAGCTTTGTGAACAATGTAGCTTCGTTTGAGCTGAAAATCGAGTGCGTTTACCTGAAACGAAGCCTTGCTTTACGAAAGACACAGTCCTGGCATTTAACACCGTTTCTGAAGGGAAACACACGGCACAGTTCTCATCCATGAAACACAATCTGCTTTACAGCAAGAAGCACGCTCTTGCTTCCTAGAGTCTCTAATACAGAGGGAAACGTGAGTGTGCTCAGAACAAAAGAACTGTGTTTCCTTCACACGGACCATATCTAGTTCAACTCTGTTTCTGAAACTGATACAAAGCTCAGGTCCTCTAACATCCAATGCTTTTCAGTTAAGAGCGAGAAACGTGTGAGCTTTGTGAACAATGTAGCTTCGTCTGAGCTGAAAAGTGACTGCGTTTACCTGAAACGAATACTTGCTTGAAGTAAGACACAGAGCCTGGCATTTAACTCCGTTTCTGAAGGGAAACACACAGCACAGTTCTCATCCATGAAACACACTCTGCTTTAGAGCACGAAGCACGCTCTTGCTTTCTAGAGACTCTAATACAGAGGGATACGTGAGTGTGCTCAGAACAAAAGAACTGTGTTTCCTACTCACGGACCATATCTAGTTCAACTCTGTTTCTGAAACTGATACAAACCACAGGTCGTCTAACATCCAATGCTTTTCAGTTAAGAGCGAGAAACGTGTGAGCTTTGTGAACAATGTAGCTTCGTTTGAGCTGAAAAGTGACTGCATTTACCTGAAACGAAGTATTGCTTGAAGGAAGACACAGAGCCTGGCATTTAACTCCGATTCTGAAGGGAAATACATGGCACAGTTCTCATCCATGAAACACACTCTGCTTTATTACAAGAAGCACGCTCTTGCTTTCTAGAGTCTCTAATACAGAGGGAAACGTGAGTGTGCTCAGAACAAAAGAACGGTGTTTCCTACACACACGGACCATATCTAGATCAACTCTGTTTCTGAAACTGATACAAACCACAGGTCGCCTAACATCCAATGCTTTACAGTTAAGAGCGAGAAACGTGTGAGCTTCGTGAACTAGGTAGATTCGTTTGAGCTGAAAGGTGTCTGCATTTACCTGAAATGAAGTCTTGCTTGAAGGAAGACACAGAGCCTGTTATTTAAACCCGTTTCTGAAGGGAAACCCACAGCACAGTTCTCATCCATGAAACACACTCTGCTTTAGATTAAGAAGCACGCTCGTGCTTTCTAGAATCTCTAATACAGGGGGAAAGGTGAGTGTGCTCAATTAAAAGAACTGTTTTTCCTACACACACGGACCATATCTAGTTCAACTCTGGTTCTGAAACTGATACAAACCACAGGACTTCTAACATCCAATGCTTTTCAGTTAAGAGCGAGAAACGTGTGAGCTTTGTGAACAATGTAGCTTTGTTTGAGCTGAAAAGCGACTGCGTTTACCTGAAACGAAGCCTTGCTTGAAGAAAGACACAGTCCTGGCATTGAACTCCGTTTCTGAAGGGAAACACATGGCACAGTTCTCATCCATGAAACACACTCTGCTTTAGAGCAAGAAGCACGCTCTTGCTTTCTAGAGTCTCTAATACAGAGGGAAACGTGAGTGTGCTCAGAACAAAAGAACTGTGTTTCCTACACACACGGACCATATCTAGTTCACCTGTGTTACTGAAACTGATACAAACCACAGGTCCTCTAACATCCAATGCTTTTCAGTTAAGAGCGAGAAACGTGTGAGCTTCGTGAACAATGTAGCTTCATTGGAGGTGAAAAGTGACTGTGTTTACCTAAAACGAAGTCTTGCTTGTAGGAAGACACACGCCTGGCATTTAACTCCGTTTCTGAAGGGAAACAGACGGCACAGTTCTCATCCATGAAACACAATCTGCTTTACAGCAAGAAGCACGCTCTTGCTTTCTAGAGTCTCTAATACAGAGGGAAACGTGCGTGTGCTCAGGACAAAAGAACTGTGTTTCCTACACACGGACCATATCTAGTTCAACTCTGTTTCTGAAACTGATACAAAGCTCAGGTCCTCTAACATCCAATGCTTTTCCGTTAAGAGCGAGAAACGTGTGAGCTTTGTGAACAATGTAGCTTCGTTTGAGCTGAAAAGTGACTGCGTTTACCTGAAACGAAATCTTGCTTGTAGGAAGACACACGCCTGGCATTTAACTCCGTTTCTGAAGGGAAACAAACGGCACAGTTCTCATCCGTGAAACACACTCTGGTTTAGAGCAAGAAGCACGCTCTTGCTTTCTAGTGTCTCTAATACAGAGGGGAAATATAGTGTGCTCAATACAAAAGAACTGTTTTTCCTACACACATGGACCATATCTAGTTCAACTCTGGTTCTGAAACTGATACAAACCACAGGTCTTCTAACATCCAATGCTTTTCAGTTAAGACCGAGAAACGTGTGAGCTTTGTGAACAATGTAGCTTCGTTTGAGCTGAAAATCGAGTGCGTTTACCTGAAACGAAGCCTTGCTTTACGAAAGACACAGTCCTGGCATTTAACACCGTTTCTGAAGGGAAACACACGGCACAGTTCTCATCCATGAAACACAATCTGCTTTACAGCAAGAAGCACGATCTTGCTTCCTAGAGTCTCTAATACAGAGGGAAACGTGAGTGTGCTCAGAACAAAAGAACTGTGTTTCCTTCACACGGACCATATCTAGTTCAACTCTGTTTCTGAAACTGATACAAAGCTCAGGTCCTCTAACATCCAATGCTTTTCAGTTAAGAGCGAGAAACGTGTGAGCTTTGTGAACAATGTAGCTTCGTCTGAGCTGAAAAGTGACTGCGTTTACCTGAAACGAATACTTGCTTGAAGTAAGACACAGAGCCTGGCATTTAACTCCGTTTCTGAAGGGAAACACACAGCACAGTTCTCATCCATGAAACACACTCTGCTTTAGAGCACGAAGCACGCTCTTGCTTTCTAGAGACTCTAATACAGAGGGATACGTGAGTGTGCTCAGAACAAAAGAACTGTGTTTCCTACTCACGGACCATATCTAGTTCAACTCTGTTTCTGAAACTGATACAAACCACAGGTCGTCTAACATCCAATGCTTTTCAGTTAAGAGCGAGAAACGTGTGAGCTTTGTGAACAATGTAGCTTCGTTTGAGCTGAAAAGTGACTGCATTTACCTGAAACGAAGTATTGCTTGAAGGAAGACACAGAGCCTGGCATTTAACTCCGATTCTGAAGGGAAATACATGGCACAGTTCTCATCCATGAAACACACTCTGCTTTATTACAAGAAGCACGCTCTTGCTTTCTAGAGTCTCTAATACAGAGGGAAACGTGAGTGTGCTCAGAACAAAAGAACGGTGTTTCCTACACACACGGACCATATCTAGATCAACTCTGTTTCTGAAACTGATGCAAACCACAGGTCGCCTAACATCCAATGCTTTACAGTTAAGAGCGAGAAACGTGTGAGCTTCGTGAACTAGGTAGATTCGTTTGAGCTGAAAGGTGTCTGCATTTACCTGAAATGAAGTCTTGCTTGAAGGAAGACACAGAGCCTGTTATTTAAACCCGTTTCTGAAGGGAAACCCACAGCACAGTTCTCATCCATGAAACACACTCTGCTTTAGAGTAAGAAGCACGCTCTTGCTTTCTAGAATCTCTAATACAGGGGGAAAGGTGAGTGTGCTCAATTAAAAGAACTGTTTTTCCTACACACACGGACCATATCTAGTTCAACTCTGGTTCTGAAACTGATACAAACCACAGGACTTCTAACATCCAATGCTTTTCAGTTAAGAGCGAGAAACGTGTGAGCTTTGTGAACAATGTAGCTTTGTTTGAGCTGAAAAGCGACTGCGTTTACCTGAAACGAAGCCTTGCTTGAAGAAAGACACAGTCCTGGCATTGAACTCCGTTTCTGAAGGGAAACACATGGCACAGTTCTCATCCATGAAACACACTCTGCTTTAGAGCAAGAAGCACGCTCTTGCTTTCTAGTGTCTCTAATACAGAGGGGAAATATAGTGTGCTCAATACAAAAGAACTGTTTTTCCTACACACATGGACCATATCTAGTTCAACTCTGGTTCTGAAACTGATACAAACCACAGGTCTTCTAACATCCAATGCTTTTCAGTTAAGAGCAAGAAACGTGTGAGCTTTGTGAACAATGTAGCTTCGTTTGAGCTGAAAATCGAGTGCGTTTACCTGAAACGAAGCCTTGCTTTACGAAAGACACAGTCCTGGCATTTAACACCGTTTCTGAAGGGAAACACACGGCACAGTTCTCATCCATGAAACACAATCTGCTTTACAGCAAGAAGCACGCTCTTGCTTCCTAGAGTCTCTAATACAGAGGGAAACGTGAGTGTGCTCAGAACAAAAGAACTGTGTTTCCTTCACACGGACCATATCTAGTTCAACTCTGTTTCTGAAACTGATACAAAGCTCAGGTCCTCTAACATCCAATGCTTTTCAGTTAAGAGCGAGAAACGTGTGAGCTTTGTGAACAATGTAGCTTCGTCTGAGCTGAAAAGTGACTGCGTTTACCTGAAACGAATACTTGCTTGAAGTAAAACACAGAGCCTGGCATTTAACTCCGTTTCTGAAGGGAAACACACAGCACAGTTCTCATCCATGAAACACACTCTGCTTTAGAGCACGAAGCACGCTCTTGCTTTCTAGAGACTCTAATACAGAGGGATACGTGAGTGTGCTCAGAACAAAAGAACTGTGTTTCCTACTCACGGACCATATCTAGTTCAACTCTGTTTCTGAAACTGATACAAACCACAGGTCGTCTAACATCCAATGCTTTTCAGTTAAGAGCGAGAAACGTGTGAGCTTTGTGAACAATGTAGCTTCGTTTGAGCTGAAAAGTGACTGCATTTACCTGAAACGAAGTATTGCTTGAAGGAAGACACAGAGCCTGGCATTTAACTCCGATTCTGAAGGGAAATACATGGCACAGTTCTCATCCATGAAACACACTCTGCTTTATTACAAGAAGCACGCTCTTGCTTTCTAGAGTCTCTAATACAGAGGGAAACGTGAGTGTGCTCAGAACAAAAGAACGGTGTTTCCTACACACACGGACCATATCTAGATCAACTCTGTTTCTGAAACTGATACAAACCACAGGTCGCCTAACATCCAATGCTTTACAGTTAAGAGCGAGAAACGTGTGAGCTTCGTGAACTAGGTAGATTCGTTTGAGCTGAAAGGTGTCTGCATTTACCTGAAATGAAGTCTTGCTTGAAGGAAGACACAGAGCCTGTTATTTAAACCCGTTTCTGAAGGGAAACCCACAGCACAGTTCTCATCCATGAAACACACTCTGCTTTAGAGTAAGAAGCACGCTCGTGCTTTCTAGAATCTCTAATACAGGGGGAAAGGTGAGTGTGCTCAATTAAAAGAACTGTTTTTCCTACACACACGGACCATATCTAGTTCAACTCTGGTTCTGAAACTGATACAAACCACAGGACTTCTAACATCCAATGCTTTTCAGTTAAGAGCGAGAAACGTGTGAGCTTTGTGAACAATGTAGCTTTGTTTGAGCTGAAAAGCGACTGCGTTTACCTGAAACGAAGCCTTGCTTGAAGAAAGACACAGTCCTGGCATTGAACTCCCTTTCTGAAGGGAAACACATGGCACAGTTCTCATCCATGAAACACACTCTGCTTTAGAGCAAGAAGCACGCTCTTGCTTTCTAGAGTCTCTAATACAGAGGGAAACGTGAGTGTGCTCAGAACAAAAGAACTGTGTTTCCTACACACACGGACCATATCTAGTTCACCTGTGTTACTGAAACTGATACAAACCACAGGTCCTCTAACATCCAATGCTTTTCAGTTAAGAGCGAGAAACGTGTGAGCTTCGTGAACAATGTAGCTTCATTGGAGGTGAAAAGTGACTGTGTTTACCTAAAACGAAGTCTTGCTTGTAGGAAGACACACGCCTGGCATTTAACTCCGTTTCTGAAGGGAAACAGACGGCACAGTTCTCATCCATGAAACACAATCTGCTTTACAGCAAGAAGCACGCTCTTGCTTTCTAGAGTCTCTAATACAGAGGGAAACGTGCGTGTGCTCAGAACAAAAGAACTGTGTTTCCTACACACGGACCATATCTAGTTCAACTCTGTTTCTGAAACTGATACAAAGCTCAGGTCCTCTAACATCCAATGCTTTTCCGTTAAGAGCGAGAAACGTGTGAGCTTTGTGAACAATGTAGCTTCGTCTGAGCTGAAAAGTGACTGCGATTACCTGAAACGAATACTTGCTTGAAGTAAGACACAGAGCCTGGCATTTAATTCCGTTTCTGAAGGGAAACACACAGCACAGTTCTCATCCATGAAACACACTCTGCTTTAGAGCAAGAAGCACGCTATTGTTTTCTAGAGACTCTAATACAGAGGGAAACATGAGTGTGCTCAGAACAAAAGAACTGTGTTTCCTACTCACGGACCATATCTAGTTCAACTCTGTTTCTGAAACTGATACAAACCACAGGTCGTCTAACATCCAATGCTTTTCAGTTAAGAGCGAGAAACGTGTGAGCGTTGTGAACAATGTAGCTTCGTTTGAGGTGAAAAGTGACTGCGTTTACCTGAAATGAAGTCTTGCTTGTAGGAAGTCACACGCCTGGCATTTAACTCCGTTTCTGAAGGAAAACACACGGCACAGTTCTCATCCATGAAACACAATCTGCTTTACAGCAAGAAGCACGCCTTTGCTTTCTAGAGTCTCTAATACAGTGGGAAACGTGAGTGTGCTCAGAACAAAAGAACTGTGTTTCCTACACACGGACCATATCTAGTTCAACTCTGGTTCTGAAACTGATACAAACCACAGGTCCTCTAACATCCAATGCTTTTCAGTTAAGAGCGAGAAACGTGTGAGCTTTGTGAACAATGTAGCTTCGTTTGAGCTGAAAATTGACTGCGTTTACCTGAAAGGAATACTTGCTTGAAGGAAGACACAGAGCCTGGCATTTAACTCCGTTTCTGAAGGGAAACACACAGCACAGTTCTCATCCATGAAACACACTCTGCTTTAGAACAAGAAGCACGCTCTTGCTTTCTAGAGTCTCTAATACAGAGGGAAACCTGAGTGTGCTCTGAACAAAAGAACTGTTTTTCCTACTCACGGACCATATCTAGTTCAACTCTGTTTCTGAAACGGATATAAACCACAGGTCCTCTAACATCCAATGCTTTTCAGTTAAGAGCGAGAAACGTGTGAGCTTTGTGAAGATTGTAGCTTCGTTTGAGCTGAAAAGTGACTGCGTTTACCTGATAAGAATACTTGCTTGAAGGAAGACACAGAGCCTGGCATTTAACTCCGTTTCTGAAGGGAAACACACAGCACAGTTCTCATCCATGAAACACAATCTGCTTTACAGCAAGAAGCACGCTCTTGCTTTCTAGAGTCTCTAATACAGAGGGAAACGTGAGTGTGCTCAGAACAAAAGAACTGTATTTCCTACACACGGACCATATCTAGTTCAACTCTGTTTCTGAAACTGATACAAACCACAGGTCCTCTACCATCCAATACTTTTCAGTTAAGAGCGAGAATCGTGTGAGCTTTGTGAACAATGTAGCTTCGTTTGAGCTGAAAAGTGACTGCGTTTACCTGAAACGAATCCTTGCTTGAAGGAAGACACAGAGCCTGGCATTTAACTCCATTTCTGAAGGGAAACACACAGCACAGTTCTCATCCATGAAACACACTCTGCTTTAGAGCACGAAGCACGCTCTTGCTTTCTAGAGACTCTAATACAGAGGGATACGTGAGTGTGCTCAGAACAAAAGAACTGTGTTTCCTACTTACGGACCATATCTAGATCAACTCTGTTTCTGAAACTGATACAAACCACAGGTCGTCTAACATCCAATGCTTTTCAGTTAAGAGCGAGAAACGTGTGAGCTTTGTGAACAATGTAGCTTCGTCTGAGCTGAAAAGTGACTGCATTTACCAGAAAAGAATACTTGCTTGAAGTAAGACACAGAGCCTGGCATTTAACTCCGTTTCTGAAGGGAAACACACAGCACAGTTCTCATCCATGAAACACACTCTGCTTTAGAGCACGAAGCACGCTCTTGCTTTCTAGAGACTCTAATACAGAGGGATACGTGAGTGTGCTCAGAACAAAAGAACTGTGTTTCCTACTCACGGACCATATCTAGTTCAACTCTGTTTCTGAAACTGATACAAACCACAGGTCGTCTAACATCCAATGCTTTTCAGTTAAGAGCGAGAAACGTGTGAGCTTTGTGAACAATGTAGCTTCGTTTGAGCTGAAAAGTGACTGCATTTACCTGAAACGAAGTATTGCTTGAAGGAAGACACAGAGCCTGGCATTTAACTCCGATTCTGAAGGCAAATACATGGCACAGTTCTCATCCATGAAACACACTCTGCTTTATTACAAGAAGCACGCTCTTGCTTTCTAGAGTCTCTAATACAGAGGGAAACGTGAGTGTGCTCAGAACAAAAGAACGGTGTTTCCTACACACACGGACCATATCTAGATCAACTCTGTTTCTGAAACTGATACAAACCACAGGTCGCCTAACATCCAATGCTTTACAGTTAAGAGCGAGAAACGTGTGAGCTTCGTGAACTAGGTAGATTCGTTTGAGCTGAAAGGTGTCTGCATTTACCTGAAATGAAGTCTTGCTTGAAGGAAGACACAGAGCCTGTTATTTAAACCCGTTTCTGAAGGGAAACCCACAGCACAGTTCTCATCCATGAAACACACTCTGCTTTAGAGTAAGAAGCACGCTCGTGCTTTCTAGAATCTCTAATACAGGGGGAAAGGTGAGTGTGCTCAATTAAAAGAACTGTTTTTCCTACACACACGGACCATATCTAGTTCAACTCTGGTTCTGAAACTGATACAAACCACAGGACTTCTAACATCCAATGCTTTTCAGTTAAGAGCGAGAAACGTGTGAGCTTTGTGAACAATGTAGCTTTGTTTGAGCTGAAAAGCGACTGCGTTTACCTGAAACGAAGCCTTGCTTGAAGAAAGACACAGTCCTGGCATTGAACTCCCTTTCTGAAGGGAAACACATGGCACAGTTCTCATCCATGAAACACACTCTGCTTTAGAGCAAGAAGCACGCTCTTGCTTTCTAGAGTCTCTAATACAGAGGGAAACGTGAGTGTGCTCAGAACAAAAGAACTGTGTTTCCTACACACACGGACCATATCTAGTTCACCTGTGTTACTGAAACTGATACAAACCACAGGTCCTCTAACATCCAATGCTTTTCAGTTAAGAGCGAGAAACGTGTGAGCTTCGTGAACAATGTAGCTTCATTGGAGGTGAAAAGTGACTGTGTTTACCTAAAACGAAGTCTTGCTTGTAGGAAGACACACGCCTGGCATTTAACTCCGTTTCTGAAGGGAAACAGACGGCACAGTTCTCATCCATGAAACACAATCTGCTTTACAGCAAGAAGCACGCTCTTGCTTTCTAGAGTCTCTAATACAGAGGGAAACGTGCGTGTGCTCAGAACAAAAGAACTGTGTTTCCTACACACGGACCATATCTAGTTCAACTCTGTTTCTGAAACTGATACAAAGCTCAGGTCCTCTAACATCCAATGCTTTTCCGTTAAGAGCGAGAAACGTGTGAGCTTTGTGAACAATGTAGCTTCGTCTGAGCTGAAAAGTGACTGCGATTACCTGAAACGAATACTTGCTTGAAGTAAGACACAGAGCCTGGCATTTAATTCCGTTTCTGAAGGGAAACACACAGCACAGTTCTCATCCATGAAACACACTCTGCTTTAGAGCAAGAAGCACGCTATTGTTTTCTAGAGACTCTAATACAGAGGGAAACATGAGTGTGCTCAGAACAAAAGAACTGTGTTTCCTACTCACGGACCATATCTAGTTCAACTCTGTTTCTGAAACTGATACAAACCACAGGTCGTCTAACATCCAATGCTTTTCAGTTAAGAGCGAGAAACGTGTGAGCGTTGTGAACAATGTAGCTTCGTTTGAGGTGAAAAGTGACTGCGTTTACCTGAAATGAAGTCTTGCTTGTAGGAAGTCACACGCCTGGCATTTAACTCCGTTTCTGAAGGAAAACACACGGCACAGTTCTCATCCATGAAACACAATCTGCTTTACAGCAAGAAGCACGCCTTTGCTTTCTAGAGTCTCTAATACAGTGGGAAACGTGAGTGTGCTCAGAACAAAAGAACTGTGTTTCCTACACACGGACCATATCTAGTTCAACTCTGGTTCTGAAACTGATACAAACCACAGGTCCTCTAACATCCAATGCTTTTCAGTTAAGAGCGAGAAACGTGTGAGCTTTGTGAACAATGTAGCTTCGTTTGAGCTGAAAATTGACTGCGTTTACCTGAAAGGAATACTTGCTTGAAGGAAGACACAGAGCCTGGCATTTAACTCCGTTTCTGAAGGGAAACACACAGCACAGTTCTCATCCATGAAACACACTCTGCTTTAGAACAAGAAGCACGCTCTTGCTTTCTAGAGTCTCTAATACAGAGGGAAACCTGAGTGTGCTCTGAACAAAAGAACTGTTTTTCCTACTCACGGACCATATCTAGTTCAACTCTGTTTCTGAAACGGATATAAACCACAGGTCCTCTAACATCCAATGCTTTTCAGTTAAGAGCGAGAAACGTGTGAGCTTTGTGAAGATTGTAGCTTCGTTTGAGCTGAAAAGTGACTGCGTTTACCTGATAAGAATACTTGCTTGAAGGAAGACACAGAGCCTGGCATTTAACTCCGTTTCTGAAGGGAAACACACAGCACAGTTCTCATCCATGAAACACAATCTGCTTTACAGCAAGAAGCACGCTCTTGCTTTCTAGAGTCTCTAATACAGAGGGAAACGTGAGTGTGCTCAGAACAAAAGAACTGTATTTCCTACACACGGACCATATCTAGTTCAACTCTGTTTCTGAAACTGATACAAACCACAGGTCCTCTACCATCCAATACTTTTCAGTTAAGAGCGAGAATCGTGTGAGCTTTGTGAACAATGTAGCTTCGTTTGAGCTGAAAAGTGACTGCGTTTACCTGAAACGAATCCTTGCTTGAAGGAAGACACAGAGCCTGGCATTTAACTCCATTTCTGAAGGGAAACACACAGCACAGTTCTCATCCATGAAACACACTCTGCTTTAGAGCACGAAGCACGCTCTTGCTTTCTAGAGACTCTAATACAGAGGGATACGTGAGTGTGCTCAGAACAAAAGAACTGTGTTTCCTACTTACGGACCATATCTAGATCAACTCTGTTTCTGAAACTGATACAAACCACAGGTCGTCTAACATCCAATGCTTTTCAGTTAAGAGCGAGAAACGTGTGAGCTTTGTGAACAATGTAGCTTCGTCTGAGCTGAAAAGTGACTGCATTTACCAGAAAAGAATACTTGCTTGAAGTAAGACACAGAGCCTGGCATTTAACTCCGTTTCTGAAGGGAAACACACAGCACAGTTCTCATCCATGAAACACACTCTGCTTTAGAGCACGAAGCACGCTCTTGCTTTCTAGAGACTCTAATACAGAGGGATACGTGAGTGTGCTCAGAACAAAAGAACTGTGTTTCCTACTCACGGACCATATCTAGTTCAACTCTGTTTCTGAAACTGATACAAACCACAGGTCGTCTAACATCCAATGCTTTTCAGTTAAGAGCGAGAAACGTGTGAGCTTTGTGAAAAATATAGCTTCGTTTGAGCTGAAAAGTGACTGCATTTACCTGAAACGAAGTATTGCTTGAAGGAAGACACAGAGCCTGGCATTTAACTCCGATTCTGAAGGGAAATACATGGCACAGTTCTCATCCATGAAACACACTCTGCTTTATTACAAGAAGCACGCTCTTGCTTTCTAGAGTCTCTAATACAGAGGGAAACGTGAGTGTGCTCAGAACAAAAGAACGGTGTTTCCTACACACACGGACCCTATCTAGATCAACTCTGTTTCTGAAACTGATACAAACCACAGGTCGCCTAACATCCAATGCTTTACAGTTAAGAGCGAGAAACGTGTGAGCTTCGTGAACTAGGTAGATTCGTTTGAGCTGAAAGGTGTCTGCATTTACCTGAAATGAAGTCTTGCTTGAAGGAAGACACAGAGCCTGTTATTTAAACCCGTTTCTGAAGGGAAACCCACAGCACAGTTCTCATCCATGAAACACACTCTGCTTTAGAGTAAGAAGCACGCTCGTGCTTTCTAGAATCTCTAATACAGGGGGAAAGGTGAGTGTGCTCAATTAAAAGAACTGTTTTTCCTACACACACGGACCATATCTAGTTCAACTCTGGTTCTGAAACTGATACAAACCACAGGACTTCTAACATCCAATGCTTTTCAGTTAAGAGCGAGAAACGTGTGAGCTTTGTGAACAATGTAGCTTTGTTTGAGCTGAAAAGCGACTGCGTTTACCTGAAACGAAGCCTTGCTTGAAGAAAGACACAGTCCTGGCATTGAACTCCGTTTCTGAAGGGAAACACATGGCACAGTTCTCATCCATGAAACACACTCTGCTTTAGAGCAAGAAGCACGCTCTTGCTTTCTAGAGTCTCTAATACAGAGGGAAACGTGAGTGTGCTCAGAACAAAAGAACTGTGTTTCCTACACACACGCACCATATCTAGTTCACCTGTGTTACTGAAACTGATACAAACCACAGGTCCTCTAACATCCAATGCTTTTCAGTTAAGAGCGAGAAACGTGTGAGCTTCGTGAACAATGTAGCTTCATTGGAGGTGAAAAGTGACTGTGTTTACCTAAAACGAAGTCTTGCTTGTAGGAAGACACACGCCTGGCATTTAACTCCGTTTCTGAAGGGAAGCAGACGGCACAGTTCTCATCCATGAAACACAATCTGCTTTACAGCAAGAAGCACGCTCTTGCTTTCTAGAGTCTCTAATACAGAGGGAAACGTGCGTGTGCTCAGAACAAAAGAACTGTGTTTCCTACACACGGACCATATCTAGTTCAACTCTGTTTCTGAAACTGATACAAAGCTCAGGTCCTCTAACATCCAATGCTTTTCCGTTAAGAGCGAGAAACGTGTGAGCTTTGTGAACAATGTAGCTTCGTCTGAGCTGAAAAGTGACTGCGATTACCTGAAACGAATACTTGCTTGAAGTAAGACACAGAGCCTGGCATTTAATTCCGTTTCTGAAGGGAAACACACAGCACAGTTCTCATCCATGAAACACACTCTGCTTTAGAGCAAGAAGCACGCTATTGTTTTCTAGAGACTCTAATACAGAGGGAAACGTGAGTGTGCTCAGAACAAAAGAACTGTGTTTCCTACTCACGGACCATATCTAGTTCAACTCTGTTTCTGAAACTGATACAAACCACAGGTCGTCTAACATCCAATGCTTTTCAGTTAAGAGCGAGAAACGTGTGAGCGTTGTGAACAATGTAGCTTCGTTTGAGGTGAAAAGTGACTGCGTTTACCTGAAATGAAGTCTTGCTTGTAGGAAGTCACACGCCTGGCATTTAACTCCGTTTCTGAAGGAAAACACACGGCACAGTTCTCATCCATGAAACACAATCTGCTTTACAGCAAGAAGCACGCCTTTGCTTTCTAGAGTCTCTAATACAGTGGGAAACGTGAGTGTGCTCAGAACAAAAGAACTGTGTTTCCTACACACGGACCATATCTAGTTCAACTCTGGTTCTGAAACTGATACAAACCACAGGTCCTCTAACATCCAATGCTTTTCAGTTAAGAGCGAGAAACGTGTGAGCTTTGTGAACAATGTAGCTTCGTTTGAGCTGAAAATTGACTGCGTTTACCTGAAACGAATACTTGCTTGAAGGAAGACACAGAGCCTGGCATTTAACTCCGTTTCTGAAGGGAAACACACAGCACAGTTCTCATCCATGAAACACACTCTGCTTTAGAACAAGAAGCACGCTCTTGCTTTCTAGAGTCTCTAATACGGAGGGAAACCTGAGTGTGCTCTGAACAAAAGAACTGTTTTTCCTACTCACGGACCATATCTAGTTCAACTCTGTTTCTGAAACTGATATAAACCACAGGTCCTCTAACATCCAATGCTTTTCAGTTAAGAGCGAGAAACGTGTGAGCTTTGTGAACATTGTAGCTTCGTTTGAGCTGAAAAGTGACTGCGTTTACCTGATAAGAATACTTGCTTGAAGGAAGACACAGAGCCTGGCATTTAACTCCGTTTCTGAAGGGAAACACACAGCACAGTTCTCATCAATGAAACACAATCTGCTTTACAGCAAGAAGCACGCTCTTGCTTTCTAGAGTCTCTAATACAGAGGGAAACGTGAGTGTGCTCAGAACAAAAGAACTGTATTTCCTACACACGGACCATATCTAGTTCAACTCTGTTTCTGAAACTGATACAAACCACAGGTCCTCTACCATCCAATACTTTTCAGTTAAGAGCGAGAATCGTGTGAGCTTTGTGAACAATGTAGCTTCGTTTGAGCTGAAAAGTGACTGCGTTTACCTGAAACGAATCCTTGCTTGAAGGAAGACACAGAGCCTGGCATTTAACTCCATTTCTGAAGGGAAACACACAGCACAGTTCTCATCCATGAAACACAATCTGCTTTACAGCAAGAAGCACGCTCTTGCTTCCTAGAGTCTCTAATACAGAGGGAAACGTGAGTGTGCTCAGAACAAAAGAACTGTGTTTCCTACACACGGACCATATCTAGTTCAACTCTGTTTCTGAAACTGATACAAACCTCAGGTCCTCTAACATCCAATGCTTTTCCGTTAAGAGTGAGAAACGTGTGAGCTTTGTGAACAATGTAGCTTCGTCTGAGCTGAAAAGTGACTGCGTTTACCTGAAACGAATACTTGCTTGAAGTAAGACACAGAGCCTGGCATTTAACTCCGTGTCTGAAGTGAAACACACAGCACAGTTCTCATCCATGAAACACACTCTGCTTTAGAGCACGAAGCACGCTCTTGCTTTCTAGAGACTCTAATACAGAAGGATACGTGAGTGTGCTCAGAACAAAAGAACTGTGTTTCCTACTTAGGGACCATATCTAGTTCAACTCTGTTTCTGAAACTGATACAAACCACAGGTCGTCTAACATCCAATGCTTTTCAGTTAAGAGCGAGAAACGTGTGAGCTTTGTGAACAATGTAGCTTCGTTTGAGCTGAAAAGTGACTGCATTTACCTGAAACGAAGTATTGCTTGAAGGAAGACACAGAGCCTGGCATTTAACTCCGATTCTGAAGGGAAACACATGGCACAGTTCTCATCCATGAAACACACTCTGCTTTATTGCAAGAAGCACGCTCTTGCTTTCTAGAGTCTCTAATACAGAGGGAAACGTGAGTGTGCTCAGAACAAAAGAACGGTGTGTCCTACACACACGGACCATATCTAGTTCAACTCTGTTTCTGAAACTGATACAAACCACAGGTCGTCTAACATCCAATGCTTTTCAGTTAAGAGTGAGAAACGTGTGAGCTTCGTGAACTAGGTAGATTCGTTTGAGCTGAAAGGTGTCTGCGTTTACCTGAAATGAAGTCTTGCTTGAAGGAAGACACAGAGCCTGTTATTTAAACCCGTTTCTGAAGGGAAACACACAGCACAGTTCTCATCCATGAAACACACTCTGCTTTAGAGTAAGAAGCACGCTCGTGCTTTCTAGAATCTCTAATACAGGGGGAAAGGTGAGTGTGCTCAAACAAAAGAAATGTGTTTCTTACACACACGGAACATATCTAGTTCAACTCTGTTTCTGAAACTGATACAAACCACAGGTCCTCTAACATCCAATGCTTTTCAGTTAACAGCAGGAAACGTGTGAGCTTTGTGAACAATGTAGCTTCGTTTGAGCTGAAAAGCAACTGCGTTTACCTGAAACGAAGCCTTGCTTGAAGAAAGACACAGTCCTGGCATTTAACTCCGTTTCTCAAGGGAAACACATGGCACAGTTCTCATCCATGAAACACACTCTGCTTTAGAGCAAGAAGCACGCTCTTGCTTTCTAGAGTCTCTAATACAGAGGGAAACGTGAGTGTGCTCAGAACAAAAGAACGGTGTTTCCTACACACACGGACCATATCTAGTTCAACTCTGTTTCTGAAACTGATACAAACCACAGGTCGTCTAACATCCAGTGCTTTTCAGTTAAGAGAGAGAAACGTGTCAGCTTTGTGAACAATGTAGCTTCGTTTGAGCTGAAAAGTGACTGCGTTTACCTGAAACGAAATCTTGCTTGTAGGAAGAAACACGACTGGCATTTAACTCCGTTTCTGAAGGGAAACAAACGGCACAGTTCTCATCCGTGAAACACACTCTGGTTTAGAGCAAGAAGCACGCTCTTGCTTTCTAGTGTCTCTAATACAGAGGGGAAATATAGTGTGCTCAATACAAAAGAACTGTTTTTCCAACACACATGGACCATATCTAGTTCAACTCTGGTTCTGAAACTGATACATACCACAGGTCTTCTAACATCCAATGCTTTTCAGTTAAGAGCAAGAAACGTGTGAGCTTTGTGAACAATGTAGCTTCGTTTGAGCTGAAAATCGAGTGCGTTTACCTGAAACGAAGCCTTGCTTTACGAAAGACACAGTCCTGGCATTTAACACCGTTTCTGAAGGGAAACACACGGCACAGTTCTCATCCATGAAACACAATCTGCTTTACAGCAAGAAGCACGCTCTTGCTTCCTAGAGTCTCTAATACAGAGGGAAACGTGAGTGTGCTCAGAACAAAAGAACTGTGTTTCCTTCACACGGACCATATCTAGTTCAACTCTGTTTCTGAAACTGATACAAAGCTCAGGTCCTCTAACATCCAATGCTTTTCAGTTAAGAGCGAGAAACGTGTGAGCTTTGTGAACAATGTAGCTTCGTCTGAGCTGAAAAGTGACTGCGTTTACCTGAAACGAATACTTGCTTGAAGTAAGACACAGAGCCTGGCATTCAACTCCGTTTCTGAAGGGAAACACACAGCACAGTTCTCATCCATGAAACACACTCTGCTTTAGAGCACGAAGCACGCTCTTGCTTTCTAGAGACTCTAATACAGAGGGATACGTGAGTGTGCTCAGAACAAAAGAACTGTGTTTCCTACTCACGGACCATATCTAGTTCAACTCTGTTTCTGAAACTGATACAAACCACAGGTCGTCTAACATCCAATGCTTTTCAGTTAAGAGCGAGAAACGTGTGAGCTTTGTGAACAATGTAGCTTCGTTTGAGCTGAAAAGTGACTGCATTTACCTGAAACGAAGTATTGCTTGAAGGAAGACACAGAGCCTGGCATTTAACTCCGATTCTGAAGGGAAATACATGGCACAGTTCTCATCCATGAAACACACTCTGCTTTATTACAAGAAGCACGCTCTTGCTTTCTAGAGTCTCTAATACAGAGGGAAACGTGAGTGTGCTCAGAACAAAAGAACGGTGTTTCCTACACACACGGACCATATCTAGATCAACTCTGTTTCTGAAACTGATACAAACCACAGGTCGCCTAACATCCAATGCTTTACAGTTAAGAGCGAGAAACGTGTGAGCTTCGTGAACTAGGTAGATTCGTTTGAGCTGAAAGGTGTCTGCATTTACCTGAAATGAAGTCTTGCTTGAAGGAAGACACAGAGCCTGTTATTTAAACCCGTTTCTGAAGGGAAACCCACAGCACAGTTCTCATCCATGAAACACACTCTGCTTTAGATTAAGAAGCACGCTCGTGCTTTCTAGAATCTCTAATACAGGGGGAAAGGTGAGTGTGCTCAATTAAAAGAACTGTTTTTCCTACACACACGGACCATATCTAGTTCAACTCTGGTTCTGAAACTGATACAAACCACAGGACTTCTAACATCCAATGCTTTTCAGTTAAGAGCGAGAAACGTGTGAGCTTTGTGAACAATGTAGCTTTGTTTGAGCTGAAAAGCGACTGCGTTTACCTGAAACGAAGCCTTGCTTGAAGAAAGACACAGTCCTGGCATTGAACTCCGTTTCTGAAGGGAAACACATGGCACAGTTCTCATCCATGAAACACACTCTGCTTTAGAGCAAGAAGCACGCTCTTGCTTTCTAGAGTCTCTAATACAGAGGGAAACGTGAGTGTGCTCAGAACAAAAGAACTGTGTTTCCTACACACACGGACCATATCTAGTTCACCTGTGTTACTGAAACTGATACAAACCACAGGTCCTCTAACATCCAATGCTTTTCAGTTAAGAGCGAGAAACGTGTGAGCTTCGTGAACAATGTAGCTTCATTGGAGGTGAAAAGTGACTGTGTTTACCTAAAACGAAGTCTTGCTTGTAGGAAGACACACGCCTGGCATTTAACTCCGTTTCTGAAGGGAAACAGACGGCACAGTTCTCATCCATGAAACACAATCTGCTTTACAGCAAGAAGCACGCTCTTGCTTTCTAGAGTCTCTAATACAGAGGGAAACGTGCGTGTGCTCAGGACAAAAGAACTGTGTTTCCTACACACGGACCATATCTAGTTCAACTCTGTTTCTGAAACTGATACAAAGCTCAGGTCCTCTAACATCCAATGCTTTTCCGTTAAGAGCGAGAAACGTGTGAGCTTTGTGAACAATGTAGCTTCGTTTGAGCTGAAAAGTGACTGCGTTTACCTGAAACGAAATCTTGCTTGTAGGAAGACACACGCCTGGCATTTAACTCCGTTTCTGAAGGGAAACAAATGGCACAGTTCTCATCCGTGAAACACACTCTGGTTTAGAGCAAGAAGCACGCTCTTGCTTTCTAGTGTCTCTAATACAGAGGGGAAATATAGTGTGCTCAATACAAAAGAACTGTTTTTCCTACACACATGGACCATATCTAGTTCAACTCTGGTTCTGAAACTGATACAAACCACAGGTCTTCTAACATCCAATGCTTTTCAGTTAAGAGCAAGAAACGTGTGAGCTTTGTGAACAATGTAGCTTCGTTTGAGCTGAAAATCGAGTGCGTTTACCTGAAACGAAGCCTTGCTTTACGAAAGACACAGTCCTGGCATTTAACACCGTTTCTGAAGGGAAACACACGGCACAGTTCTCATCCATGAAACACAATCTGCTTTACAGCAAGAAGCACGCTCTTGCTTCCTAGAGTCTCTAATACAGAGGGAAACGTGAGTGTGCTCAGAACAAAAGAACTGTGTTTCCTTCACACGGACCATATCTAGTTCAACTCTGTTTCTGAAACTGATACAAAGCTCAGGTCCTCTAACATCCAATGCTTTTCAGTTAAGAGCGAGAAACGTGTGAGCTTTGTGAACAATGTAGCTTCGTCTGAGCTGAAAAGTGACTGCGTTTACCTGAAACGAATACTTGCTTGAAGTAAGACACAGAGCCTGGCATTTAACTCCGTTTCTGAAGGGAAACACACAGCACAGTTCTCATCCATGAAACACACTCTGCTTTAGAGCACGAAGCACGCTCTTGCTTTCTAGAGACTCTAATACAGAGGGATACGTGAGTGTGCTCAGAACAAAAGAACTGTGTTTCCTACTCACGGACCATATCTAGTTCAACTCTGTTTCTGAAACTGATACAAACCACAGGTCGTCTAACATCCAATGCTTTTCAGTTAAGAGCGAGAAACGTGTGAGCTTTGTGAACAATGTAGCTTCGTTTGAGCTGAAAAGTGACTGCATTTACCTGAAACGAAGTATTGCTTGAAGGAAGACACAGAGCCTGGCATTTAACTCCGATTCTGAAGGGAAATACATGGCACAGTTCTCATCCATGAAACACACTCTGCTTTATTACAAGAAGCACGCTCTTGCTTTCTAGAGTCTCTAATACAGAGGGAAACGTGAGTGTGCTCAGAACAAAAGAACGGTGTTTCCTACACACACGGACCATATCTAGATCAACTCTGTTTCTGAAACTGATACAAACCACAGGTCGCCTAACATCCAATGCTTTACAGTTAAGAGCGAGAAACGTGTGAGCTTCGTGAACTAGGTAGATTCGTTTGAGCTGAAAGGTGTCTGCATTTACCTGAAATGAAGTCTTGCTTGAAGGAAGACACAGAGCCTGTTATTTAAACCCGTTTCTGAAGGGAAACCCACAGCACAGTTCTCATCCATGAAACACACTCTGCTTTAGAGTAAGAAGCACGCTCGTGCTTTCTAGAATCTCTAATACAGGGGGAAAGGTGAGTGTGCTCAATTAAAAGAACTGTTTTTCCTACACACACGGACCATATCTAGTTCAACTCTGGTTCTGAAACTGATACAAACCACAGGACTTCTAACATCCAATGCTTTTCAGTTAAGAGCGAGAAACGTGTGAGCTTTGTGAACAATGTAGCTTTGTTTGAGCTGAAAAGCGACTGCGTTTACCTGAAACGAAGCCTTGCTTGAAGAAAGACACAGTCCTGGCATTGAACTCCGTTTCTGAAGGGAAACACATGGCACAGTTCTCATCCATGAAACACACTCTGCTTTAGAGCAAGAAGCACGCTCTTGCTTTCTAGAGTCTCTAATACAGAGGGAAACGTGAGTGTGCTCAGAACAAAAGAACTGTGTTTCCTACACACACGGACCATATCTAGTTCACCTGTGTTACTGAAACTGATACAAACCACAGGTCCTCTAACATCCAATGCTTTTCAGTTAAGAGCGAGAAACGTGTGAGCTTCGTGAACAATGTAGCTTCATTGGAGGTGAAAAGTGACTGTGTTTACCTGAAACGAAGTCTTGCTTGTAGGAAGACACACGCCTGGCATTTAACTCCGTTTCTGAAGGGAAACAGACGGCACAGTTCTCATCCATGAAACACAATCTGCTTTACAGCAAGAAGCACGCTCTTGCTTTCTAGAGTCTCTAATACAGAGGGAAACGTGCGTGTGCTCAGAACAAAAGAACTGTGTTTCCTACACACGGACCATATCTAGTTCAACTCTGTTTCTGAAACTGATACAAAGCTCAGGTCCTCTAACATCCAATGCTTTTCCGTTAAGAGCGAGAAACGTGTGAGCTTTGTGAATGATGTAGCTTCGATTGAGCTGAAAAGTGACTGCGATTACCTGAAACGAATACTTGCTTGAAGTAAGACACAGAGCCTGGCATTTAATTCCGTTTCTGAAGGGAAACACACAGCACAGTTCTCATCCATGAAACACACTCTGCTTTAGAGCAAGAAGCACGCTATTGTTTTCTAGAGACTCTAATACAGAGGGAAACATGAGTGTGCTCAGAACAAAAGAACTGTGTTTCCTACTCACGGACCATATCTAGTTCAACTCTGTTTCTGAAACTGATACAAACCACAGGTCGTCTAACATCCAATGCTTTTCAGTTAAGAGCGAGAAACGTGTGAGCGTTGTGAACAATGTAGCTTCGTTTGAGGTGAAAAGTGACTGCGTTTACCTGAAATGAAGTCTTGCTTGTAGGAAGTCACACGCCTGGCATTTAACTCCGTTTCTGAAGGAAAACACACGGCACAGTTCTCATCCATGAAACACAATCTGCTTTACAGCAAGAAGCACGCCTTTGCTTTCTAGAGTCTCTAATACAGTGGGAAACGTGAGTGTGCTCAGAACAAAAGAACTGTGTTTCCTACACACGGACCATATCTAGTTCAACTCTGGTTCTGAAACTGATACAAACCACAGGTCCTCTAACATCCAATGCTTTTCAGTTAAGAGCGAGAAACGTGTGAGCTTTGTGAACAATGTAGCTTCGTTTGAGCTGAAAATTGACTGCGTTTACCTGAAACGAATACTTGCTTGAAGGAAGACACAGAGCCTGGCATTTAACTCCGTTTCTGAAGGGAAACACACAGCACAGTTCTCATCCATGAAACACACTCTGCTTTAGAACAAGAAGCACGCTCTTGCTTTCTAGAGTCTCTAATACAGAGGGAAACCTGAGTGTGCTCTGAACAAAAGAACTGTTTTTCCTACTCACGGACCATATCTAGTTCAACTCTGTTTCTGAAACGGATATAAACCACAGGTCCTCTAACATCCAATGCTTTTCAGTTAAGAGCGAGAAACGTGTGAGCTTTGTGAACATTGTAGCTTCGTTTGAGCTGAAAAGTGACTGCGTTTACCTGATAAGAATACTTGCTTGAAGGAAGACACAGAGCCTGGCATTTAACTCCGTTTCTGAAGGGAAACACACAGCACAGTTCTCATCCATGAAACACAATCTGCTTTACAGCAAGAAGCACGCTCTTGCTTTCTAGAGTCTCTAATACAGAGGGAAACGTGAGTGTGCTCAGAACAAAAGAACTGTATTTCCTACACACGGACCATATCTAGTTCAACTCTGTTTCTGAAACTGATACAAACCACAGGTCCTCTACCATCCAATACTTTTCAGTTAAGAGCGAGAATCGTGTGAGCTTTGTGAACAATGTAGCTTCGTTTGAGCTGAAAAGTGACTGCGTTTACCTGAAACGAATCCTTGCTTGAAGGAAGACACAGAGCCTGGCATTTAACTCCATTTCTGAAGGGAAACACACAGCACAGTTCTCATCCATGAAACACACTCTGCTTTAGAGCACGAAGCACGCTCTTGCTTTCTAGAGACTCTAATACAGAGGGATACGTGAGTGTGCTCAGAACAAAAGAACTGTGTTTCCTACTTACGGACCATATCTAGTTCAACTCTGTTTCTGAAACTGATACAAACCACAGGTCGTCTAACATCCAATGCTTTTCAGTTAAGAGCGAGAAACGTGTGAGCTTTGTGAACAATGTAGCTTCGTCTGAGCTGAAAAGTGACTGCATTTACCAGAAAAGAATACTTGCTTGAAGTAAGACACAGAGCCTGGCATTTAACTCCGTTTCTGAAGGGAAACACACAGCACAGTTCTCATCCATGAAACACACTCTGCTTTAGAGCACGAAGCACGCTCTTGCTTTCTAGAGACTCTAATACAGAGGGATACGTGAGTGTGCTCAGAACAAAAGAACTGTGTTTCCTACTCACGGACCATATCTAGTTCAACTCTGTTTCTGAAACTGATACAAACCACAGGTCGTCTAACATCCAATGCTTTTCAGTTAAGAGCGAGAAACGTGTGAGCTTTGTGAAAAATATAGCTTCGTTTGAGCTGAAAAGTGACTGCATTTACCTGAAACGAAGTATTGCTTGAAGGAAGACACAGAGCCTGGCATTTAACTCCGATTCTGAAGGGAAATACATGGCACAGTTCTCATCCATGAAACACACTCTGCTTTATTACAAGAAGCACGCTCTTGCTTTCTAGAGTCTCTAATACAGAGGGAAACGTGAGTGTGCTCAGAACAAAAGAACGGTGTTTCCTACACACACGGACCATATCTAGATCAACTCTGTTTCTGAAACTGATACAAACCACAGGTCGCCTAACATCCAATGCTTTACAGTTAAGAGCGAGAAACGTGTGAGCTTCGTGAACTAGGTAGATTCGTTTGAGCTGAAAGGTGTCTGCATTTACCTGAAATGAAGTCTTGCTTGAAGGAAGACACAGAGCCTGTTATTTAAACCCGTTTCTGAAGGGAAACCCACAGCACAGTTCTCATCCATGAAACACACTCTGCTTTAGAGTAAGAAGCACGCTCGTGCTTTCTAGAATCTCTAATACAGGGGGAAAGGTGAGTGTGCTCAATTAAAAGAACTGTTTTTCCTACACACACGGACCATATCTAGTTCAACTCTGGTTCTGAAACTGATACAAACCACAGGACTTCTAACATCCAATGCTTTTCAGTTAAGAGCGAGAAACGTGTGAGCTTTGTGAACAATGTAGCTTTGTTTGAGCTGAAAAGCGACTGCGTTTACCTGAAACGAAGCCTTGCTTGAAGAAAGACACAGTCCTTGCATTGAACTCCGTTTCTGAAGGGAAACACATGGCACAGTTCTCATCCATGAAACACACTCTGCTTTAGAGCAAGAAGCACGCTCTTGCTTTCTAGAGTCTCTAATACAGAGGGAAACGTGAGTGTGCTCAGAACAAAAGAACTGTGTTTCCTACACACGGACCATATCTAGTTCAACTCTGGTTCTGAAACTGATACAAACCACAGGTCCTCTAACATCCAATGCTTTTCAGTTAAGAGCGAGAAACGTGTGAGCTTTGTGAACAATGTAGCTTCGTTTGAGCTGAAAATTGACTGCGTTTACCTGAAACGAATACTTGCTTGAAGGAAGACACAGAGCCTGGCATTTAACTCCGTTTCTGAAGGGAAACACACAGCACAGTTCTCATCCATGAAACACACTCTGCTTTAGAACAAGAAGCACGCTCTTGCTTTCTAGAGTCTCTAATACAGAGGGAAACCTGAGTGTGCTCTGAACAAAAGAACTGTTTTTCCTACTCACGGACCATATCTAGTTCAACTCTGTTTCTGAAACGGATATAAACCACAGGTCCTCTAACATCCAATGCTTTTCAGTTAAGAGCGAGAAACGTGTGAGCTTTGTGAACATTGTAGCTTCGTTTGAGCTGAAAAGTGACTGCGTTTACCTGATAAGAATACTTGCTTGAAGGAAGACACAGAGCCTGGCATTTAACTCCGTTTCTGAAGGGAAACACACAGCACAGTTCTCATCCATGAAACACAATCTGCTTTACAGCAAGAAGCACGCTCTTGCTTTCTAGAGTCTCTAATACAGAGGGAAACGTGAGTGTGCTCAGAACAAAAGAACTGTATTTCCTACACACGGACCATATCTAGTTCAACTCTGTTTCTGAAACTGATACAAACCACAGGTCCTCTACCATCCAATACTTTTCAGTTAAGAGCGAGAATCGTGTGAGCTTTGTGAACAATGTAGCTTCGTTTGAGCTGAAAAGTGACTGCGTTTACCTGAAACGAATCCTTGCTTGAAGGAAGACACAGAGCCTGGCATTTAACTCCATTTCTGAAGGGAAACACACAGCACAGTTCTCATCCATGAAACACACTCTGCTTTAGAGCACGAAGCACGCTCTTGCTTTCTAGAGACTCTAATACAGAGGGATACGTGAGTGTGCTCAGAACAAAAGAACTGTGTTTCCTACTTACGGACCATATCTAGTTCAACTCTGTTTCTGAAACTGATACAAACCACAGGTCGTCTAACATCCAATGCTTTTCAGTTAAGAGCGAGAAACGTGTGAGCTTTGTGAACAATGTAGCTTCGTCTGAGCTGAAAAGTGACTGCATTTACCAGAAAAGAATACTTGCTTGAAGTAAGACACAGAGCCTGGCATTTAACTCCGTTTCTGAAGGGAAACACACAGCACAGTTCTCATCCATGAAACACACTCTGCTTTAGAGCACGAAGCACGCTCTTGCTTTCTAGAGACTCTAATACAGAGGGATACGTGAGTGTGCTCAGAACAAAAGAACTGTGTTTCCTACTCACGGACCATATCTAGTTCAACTCTGTTTCTGAAACTGATACAAACCACAGGTCGTCTAACATCCAATGCTTTTCAGTTAAGAGCGAGAAACGTGTGAGCTTTGTGAAAAATATAGCTTCGTTTGAGCTGAAAAGTGACTGCATTTACCTGAAACGAAGTATTGCTTGAAGGAAGACACAGAGCCTGGCATTTAACTCCGATTCTGAAGGGAAATACATGGCACAGTTCTCATCCATGAAACACACTCTGCTTTATTACAAGAAGCACGCTCTTGCTTTCTAGAGTCTCTAATACAGAGGGAAACGTGAGTGTGCTCAGAACAAAAGAACGGTGTTTCCTACACACACGGACCATATCTAGATCAACTCTGTTTCTGAAACTGATACAAACCACAGGTCGCCTAACATCCAATGCTTTACAGTTAAGAGCGAGAAACGTGTGAGCTTCGTGAACTAGGTAGATTCGTTTGAGCTGAAAGGTGTCTGCATTTACCTGAAATGAAGTCTTGCTTGAAGGAAGACACAGAGCCTGTTATTTAAACCCGTTTCTGAAGGGAAACCCACAGCACAGTTCTCATCCATGAAACACACTCTGCTTTAGAGTAAGAAGCACGCTCGTGCTTTCTAGAATCTCTAATACAGGGGGAAAGGTGAGTGTGCTCAATTAAAAGAACTGTTTTTCCTACACACACGGACCATATCTAGTTCAACTCTGGTTCTGAAACTGATACAAACCACAGGACTTCTAACATCCAATGCTTTTCAGTTAAGAGCGAGAAACGTGTGAGCTTTGTGAACAATGTAGCTTTGTTTGAGCTGAAAAGCGACTGCGTTTACCTGAAACGAAGCCTTGCTTGAAGAAAGACACAGTCCTTGCATTGAACTCCGTTTCTGAAGGGAAACACATGGCACAGTTCTCATCCATGAAACACACTCTGCTTTAGAGCAAGAAGCACGCTCTTGCTTTCTAGAGTCTCTAATACAGAGGGAAACGTGAGTGTGCTCAGAACAAAAGAACTGTGTTTCCTACACACGGACCATATCTAGTTCAACTCTGGTTCTGAAACTGATACAAACCACAGGTCCTCTAACATCCAATGCTTTTCAGTTAAGAGCGAGAAACGTGTGAGCTTTGTGAACAATGTAGCTTCGTTTGAGCTGAAAATTGACTGCGTTTACCTGAAAGGAATACTTGCTTGAAGGAAGACACAGAGCCTGGCATTTAACTCCGTTTCTGAAGGGAAACACACAGCACAGTTCTCATCCATGAAACACACTCTGCTTTAGAACAAGAAGCACGCTCTTGCTTTCTAGAGTCTCTAATACAGAGGGAAACCTGAGTGTGCTCTGAACAAAAGAACTGTTTTTCCTACTCACGGACCATATCTAGTTCAACTCTGTTTCTGAAACGGATATAAACCACAGGTCCTCTAACATCCAATGCTTTTCAGTTAAGAGCGAGAAACGTGTGAGCTTTGTGAACATTGTAGCTTCGTTTGAGCTGAAAAGTGACTGCGTTTACCTGATAAGAATACTTGCTTGAAGGAAGACACAGAGCCTGGCATTTAACTCCGTTTCTGAAGGGAAACACACAGCACAGTTCTCATCCATGAAACACACTCTGCTTTAGAGCACGAAGCACGCTCTTGCTTTCTAGAGACTCTAATACAGAGGGATACGTGAGTGTGCTCAGAACAAAAGAACTGTGTTTCCTACTTACGGACCATATCTAGTTCAACTCTGTTTCTGAAACTGATACAAACCACAGGTCGTCTAACATCCAATGCTTTTCAGTTAAGAGCGAGAAACGTGTGAGCTTTGTGAACAATGTAGCTTCGTCTGAGCTGAAAAGTGACTGCATTTACCAGAAAAGAATACTTGCTTGAAGTAAGACACAGAGCCTGGCATTTAACTCCGTTTCTGAAGGGAAACACACAGCACAGTTCTCATCCATGAAACACACTCTGCTTTAGAGCACGAAGCACGCTCTTGCTTTCTAGAGACTCTAATACAGAGGGATACGTGAGTGTGCTCAGAACAAAAGAACTGTGTTTCCTACTCACGGACCATATCTAGTTCAACTCTGTTTCTGAAACTGATACAAACCACAGGTCGTCTAACATCCAATGCTTTTCAGTTAAGAGCGAGAAACGTGTGAGCTTTGTGAAAAATATAGCTTCGTTTGAGCTGAAAAGTGACTGCATTTACCTGAAACGAAGTATTGCTTGAAGGAAGACACAGAGCCTGGCATTTAACTCCGATTCTGAAGGGAAATACATGGCACAGTTCTCATCCATGAAACACACTCTGCTTTATTACAAGAAGCACGCTCTTGCTTTCTAGAGTCTCTAATACAGAGGGAAACGTGAGTGTGCTCAGAACAAAAGAACGGTGTTTCCTACACACACGGACCATATCTAGATCAACTCTGTTTCTGAAACTGATACAAACCACAGGTCGCCTAACATCCAATGCTTTACAATTAAGAGCGAGAAACGTGTGAGCTTCGTGAACTAGGTAGATTCGTTTGAGCTGAAAGGTGTCTGCATTTACCTGAAATGAAGTCTTGCTTGAAGGAAGACACAGAGCCTGTTATTTAAACCCGTTTCTGAAGGGAAACCCACAGCACAGTTCTCATCCATGAAACACACTCTGCTTTAGAGTAAGAAGCACGCTCGTGCTTTCTAGAATCTCTAATACAGGGGGAAAGGTGAGTGTGCTCAATTAAAAGAACTGTTTTTCCTACACACACGGACCATATCTAGTTCAACTCTGGTTCTGAAACTGATACAAACCACAGGACTTCTAACATCCAATGCTTTTCAGTTAAGAGCGAGAAACGTGTGAGCTTTGTGAACAATGTAGCTTTGTTTGAGCTGAAAAGCGACTGCGTTTACCTGAAACGAAGCCTTGCTTGAAGAAAGACACAGTCCTGGCATTGAACTCCGTTTCTGAAGGGAAACACATGGCACAGTTCTCATCCATGAAACACACTCTGCTTTAGAGCAAGAAGCACGCTCTTGCTTTCTAGAGTCTCTAATACAGAGGGAAACGTGAGTGTGCTCAGAACAAAAGAACTGTGTTTCCTACACACACGCACCATATCTAGTTCACCTGTGTTACTGAAACTGATACAAACCACAGGTCCTCTAACATCCAATGCTTTTCAGTTAAGAGCGAGAAACGTGTGAGCTTCGTGAACAATGTAGCTTCATTGGAGGTGAAAAGTGACTGTGTTTACCTAAAACGAAGTCTTGCTTGTAGGAAGACACACGCCTGGCATTTAACTCCGTTTCTGAAGGGAAGCAGACGGCACAGTTCTCATCCATGAAACACAATCTGCTTTACAGCAAGAAGCACGCTCTTGCTTTCTAGAGTCTCTAATACAGAGGGAAACGTGCGTGTGCTCAGAACAAAAGAACTGTGTTTCCTACACACGGACCATATCTAGTTCAACTCTGTTTCTGAAACTGATACAAAGCTCAGGTCCTCTAACATCCAATGCTTTTCCGTTAAGAGCGAGAAACGTGTGAGCTTTGTGAACAATGTAGCTTCGTCTGAGCTGAAAAGTGACTGCGATTACCTGAAACGAATACTTGCTTGAAGTAAGACACAGAGCCTGGCATTTAATTCCGTTTCTGAAGGGAAACACACAGCACAGTTCTCATCCATGAAACACACTCTGCTTTAGAGCACGAAGCACGCTCTTGCTTTCTAGAGACTCTAATACAGAGGGATACGTGAGTGTGCTCAGAACAAAAGAACTGTGTTTCCTACTCACGGACCATATCTAGTTCAACTCTGTTTCTGAAACTGATACAAACCACAGGTCGTCTAACATCCAATGCTTTTCAGTTAAGAGCGAGAAACGTGTGAGCTTTGTGAAAAATATAGCTTCGTTTGAGCTGAAAAGTGACTGCATTTACCTGAAACGAAGTATTGCTTGAAGGAAGACACAGAGCCTGGCATTTAACTCCGATTCTGAAGGGAAATACATGGCACAGTTCTCATCCATGAAACACACTCTGCTTTATTACAAGAAGCACGCTCTTGCTTTCTAGAGTCTCTAATACAGAGGGAAACGTGAGTGTGCTCAGAACAAAAGAACGGTGTTTCCTACACACACGGACCATATCTAGATCAACTCTGTTTCTGAAACTGATACAAACCACAGGTCGCCTAACATCCAATGCTTTACAGTTAAGAGCGAGAAACGTGTGAGCTTCGTGAACTAGGTAGATTCGTTTGAGCTGAAAGGTGTCTGCATTTACCTGAAATGAAGTCTTGCTTGAAGGAAGACACAGAGCCTGTTATTTAAACCCGTTTCTGAAGGGAAACCCACAGCACAGTTCTCATCCATGAAACACACTCTGCTTTAGAGTAAGAAGCACGCTCGTGCTTTCTAGAATCTCTAATACAGGGGGAAAGGTGAGTGTGCTCAATTAAAAGAACTGTTTTTCCTACACACACGGACCATATCTAGTTCAACTCTGGTTCTGAAACTGATACAAACCACAGGACTTCTAACATCCAATGCTTTTCAGTTAAGAGCGAGAAACGTGTGAGCTTTGTGAACAATGTAGCTTTGTTTGAGCTGAAAAGCGACTGCGTTTACCTGAAACGAAGCCTTGCTTGAAGAAAGACACAGTCCTTGCATTGAACTCCGTTTCTGAAGGGAAACACATGGCACAGTTCTCATCCATGAAACACACTCTGCTTTAGAGCAAGAAGCACGCTCTTGCTTTCTAGAGTCTCTAATACAGAGGGAAACGTGAGTGTGCTCAGAACAAAAGAACTGTGTTTCCTACACACGGACCATATCTAGTTCAACTCTGGTTCTGAAACTGATACAAACCACAGGTCCTCTAACATCCAATGCTTTTCAGTTAAGAGCGAGAAACGTGTGAGCTTTGTGAACAATGTAGCTTCGTTTGAGCTGAAAATTGACTGCGTTTACCTGAAACGAATACTTGCTTGAAGGAAGACACAGAGCCTGGCATTTAACTCCGTTTCTGAAGGGAAACACACAGCACAGTTCTCATCCATGAAACACACTCTGCTTTAGAACAAGAAGCACGCTCTTGCTTTCTAGAGTCTCTAATACAGAGGGAAACCTGAGTGTGCTCTGAACAAAAGAACTGTTTTTCCTACTCACGGACCATATCTAGTTCAACTCTGTTTCTGAAACGGATATAAACCACAGGTCCTCTAACATCCAATGCTTTTCAGTTAAGAGCGAGAAACGTGTGAGCTTTGTGAACATTGTAGCTTCGTTTGAGCTGAAAAGTGACTGCGTTTACCTGATAAGAATACTTGCTTGAAGGAAGACACAGAGCCTGGCATTTAACTCCGTTTCTGAAGGGAAACACACAGCACAGTTCTCATCCATGAAACACAATCTGCTTTACAGCAAGAAGCACGCTCTTGCTTTCTAGAGTCTCTAATACAGAGGGAAACGTGAGTGTGCTCAGAACAAAAGAACTGTATTTCCTACACACGGACCATATCTAGTTCAACTCTGTTTCTGAAACTGATACAAACCACAGGTCCTCTACCATCCAATACTTTTCAGTTAAGAGCGAGAATCGTGTGAGCTTTGTGAACAATGTAGCTTCGTTTGAGCTGAAAAGTGACTGCGTTTACCTGAAACGAATCCTTGCTTGAAGGAAGACACAGAGCCTGGCATTTAACTCCATTTCTGAAGGGAAACACACAGCACAGTTCTCATCCATGAAACACACTCTGCTTTAGAGCACGAAGCACGCTCTTGCTTTCTAGAGACTCTAATACAGAGGGATACGTGAGTGTGCTCAGAACAAAAGAACTGTGTTTCCTACTTACGGACCATATCTAGTTCAACTCTGTTTCTGAAACTGATACAAACCACAGGTCGTCTAACATCCAATGCTTTTCAGTTAAGAGCGAGAAACGTGTGAGCTTTGTGAACAATGTAGCTTCGTCTGAGCTGAAAAGTGACTGCATTTACCAGAAAAGAATACTTGCTTGAAGTAAGACACAGAGCCTGGCATTTAACTCCGTTTCTGAAGGGAAACACACAGCACAGTTCTCATCCATGAAACACACTCTGCTTTAGAGCACGAAGCACGCTCTTGCTTTCTAGAGACTCTAATACAGAGGGATACGTGAGTGTGCTCAGAACAAAAGAACTGTGTTTCCTACTCACGGACCATATCTAGTTCAACTCTGTTTCTGAAACTGATACAAACCACAGGTCGTCTAACATCCAATGCTTTTCAGTTAAGAGCGAGAAACGTGTGAGCTTTGTGAAAAATATAGCTTCGTTTGAGCTGAAAAGTGACTGCATTTACCTGAAACGAAGTATTGCTTGAAGGAAGACACAGAGCCTGGCATTTAACTCCGATTCTGAAGGGAAATACATGGCACAGTTCTCATCCATGAAACACACTCTGCTTTATTACAAGAAGCACGCTCTTGCTTTCTAGAGTCTCTAATACAGAGGGAAACGTGAGTGTGCTCAGAACAAAAGAACGGTGTTTCCTACACACACGGACCATATCTAGATCAACTCTGTTTCTGAAACTGATACAAACCACAGGTCGCCTAACATCCAATGCTTTACAGTTAAGAGCGAGAAACGTGTGAGCTTCGTGAACTAGGTAGATTCGTTTGAGCTGAAAGGTGTCTGCATTTACCTGAAATGAAGTCTTGCTTGAAGGAAGACACAGAGCCTGTTATTTAAACCCGTTTCTGAAGGGAAACCCACAGCACAGTTCTCATCCATGAAACACACTCTGCTTTAGAGTAAGAAGCACGCTCGTGCTTTCTAGAATCTCTAATACAGGGGGAAAGGTGAGTGTGCTCAATTAAAAGAACTGTTTTTCCTACACACACGGACCATATCTAGTTCAACTCTGGTTCTGAAACTGATACAAACCACAGGACTTCTAACATCCAATGCTTTTCAGTTAAGAGCGAGAAACGTGTGAGCTTTGTGAACAATGTAGCTTTGTTTGAGCTGAAAAGCGACTGCGTTTACCTGAAACGAAGCCTTGCTTGAAGAAAGACACAGTCCTTGCATTGAACTCCGTTTCTGAAGGGAAACACATGGCACAGTTCTCATCCATGAAACACACTCTGCTTTAGAGCAAGAAGCACGCTCTTGCTTTCTAGAGTCTCTAATACAGAGGGAAACGTGAGTGTGCTCAGAACAAAAGAACTGTGTTTCCTACACACGGACCATATCTAGTTCAACTCTGGTTCTGAAACTGATACAAACCACAGGTCCTCTAACATCCAATGCTTTTCAGTTAAGAGCGAGAAACGTGTGAGCTTTGTGAACAATGTAGCTTCGTTTGAGCTGAAAATTGACTGCGTTTACCTGAAAGGAATACTTGCTTGAAGGAAGACACAGAGCCTGGCATTTAACTCCGTTTCTGAAGGGAAACACACAGCACAGTTCTCATCCATGAAACACACTCTGCTTTAGAACAAGAAGCACGCTCTTGCTTTCTAGAGTCTCTAATACAGAGGGAAACCTG
Source organism: Onychomys leucogaster (assembly GCA_949786385.1). Taxonomy (NCBI): domain Eukaryota; kingdom Metazoa; phylum Chordata; class Mammalia; order Rodentia; family Cricetidae; genus Onychomys; species Onychomys leucogaster. Next base: position 576,956 of record CATKUP010000088.1, read on the forward strand.
AGTGTGCTCTGAACAAAAGAACTGTTTTTCCTACTCACGGACCATATCTAGTTCAACTCTGTTTCTGAAACGGATATAAACCACAGGTCCTCTAACATCCAATGCTTTTCAGTTAAGAGCGAGAAACGTGTGAGCTTTGTGAACATTGTAGCTTCGTTTGAGCTGAAAAGTGACTGCGTTTACCTGATAAGAATACTTGCTTGAAGGAAGACACAGAGCCTGGCATTTAACTCCGTTTCTGAAGGGAAACACACAGCACAGTTCTCATCCATGAAACACACTCTGCTTTAGAGCACGAAGCACGCTCTTGCTTTCTAGAGACTCTAATACAGAGGGATACGTGAGTGTGCTCAGAACAAAAGAACTGTGTTTCCTACTTACGGACCATATCTAGTTCAACTCTGTTTCTGAAACTGATACAAACCACAGGTCGTCTAACATCCAATGCTTTTCAGTTAAGAGCGAGAAACGTGTGAGCTTTGTGAACAATGTAGCTTCGTCTGAGCTGAAAAGTGACTGCATTTACCAGAAAAGAATACTTGCTTGAAGTAAGACACAGAGCCTGGCATTTAACTCCGTTTCTGAAGGGAAACACACAGCACAGTTCTCATCCATGAAACACACTCTGCTTTAGAGCACGAAGCACGCTCTTGCTTTCTAGAGACTCTAATACAGAGGGATACGTGAGTGTGCTCAGAACAAAAGAACTGTGTTTCCTACTCACGGACCATATCTAGTTCAACTCTGTTTCTGAAACTGATACAAACCACAGGTCGTCTAACATCCAATGCTTTTCAGTTAAGAGCGAGAAACGTGTGAGCTTTGTGAAAAATATAGCTTCGTTTGAGCTGAAAAGTGACTGCATTTACCTGAAACGAAGTATTGCTTGAAGGAAGACACAGAGCCTGGCATTTAACTCCGATTCTGAAGGGAAATACATGGCACAGTTCTCATCCATGAAACACACTCTGCTTTATTACAAGAAGCACGCTCTTGCTTTCTAGAGTCTCTAATACAGAGGGAAACGTGAGTGTGCTCAGAACAAAAGAACGGTGTTTCCTACACACACGGACCATATCTAGATCAACTCTGTTTCTGAAACTGATACAAACCACAGGTCGCCTAACATCCAATGCTTTACAATTAAGAGCGAGAAACGTGTGAGCTTCGTGAACTAGGTAGATTCGTTTGAGCTGAAAGGTGTCTGCATTTACCTGAAATGAAGTCTTGCTTGAAGGAAGACACAGAGCCTGTTATTTAAACCCGTTTCTGAAGGGAAACCCACAGCACAGTTCTCATCCATGAAACACACTCTGCTTTAGAGTAAGAAGCACGCTCGTGCTTTCTAGAATCTCTAATACAGGGGGAAAGGTGAGTGTGCTCAATTAAAAGAACTGTTTTTCCTACACACACGGACCATATCTAGTTCAACTCTGGTTCTGAAACTGATACAAACCACAGGACTTCTAACATCCAATGCTTTTCAGTTAAGAGCGAGAAACGTGTGAGCTTTGTGAACAATGTAGCTTTGTTTGAGCTGAAAAGCGACTGCGTTTACCTGAAACGAAGCCTTGCTTGAAGAAAGACACAGTCCTGGCATTGAACTCCGTTTCTGAAGGGAAACACATGGCACAGTTCTCATCCATGAAACACACTCTGCTTTAGAGCAAGAAGCACGCTCTTGCTTTCTAGAGTCTCTAATACAGAGGGAAACGTGAGTGTGCTCAGAACAAAAGAACTGTGTTTCCTACACACACGCACCATATCTAGTTCACCTGTGTTACTGAAACTGATACAAACCACAGGTCCTCTAACATCCAATGCTTTTCAGTTAAGAGCGAGAAACGTGTGAGCTTCGTGAACAATGTAGCTTCATTGGAGGTGAAAAGTGACTGTGTTTACCTAAAACGAAGTCTTGCTTGTAGGAAGACACACGCCTGGCATTTAACTCCGTTTCTGAAGGGAAGCAGACGGCACAGTTCTCATCCATGAAACACAATCTGCTTTACAGCAAGAAGCACGCTCTTGCTTTCTAGAGTCTCTAATACAGAGGGAAACGTGCGTGTGCTCAGAACAAAAGAACTGTGTTTCCTACACACGGACCATATCTAGTTCAACTCTGTTTCTGAAACTGATACAAAGCTCAGGTCCTCTAACATCCAATGCTTTTCCGTTAAGAGCGAGAAACGTGTGAGCTTTGTGAACAATGTAGCTTCGTCTGAGCTGAAAAGTGACTGCGATTACCTGAAACGAATACTTGCTTGAAGTAAGACACAGAGCCTGGCATTTAATTCCGTTTCTGAAGGGAAACACACAGCACAGTTCTCATCCATGAAACACACTCTGCTTTAGAGCAAGAAGCACGCTATTGTTTTCTAGAGACTCTAATACAGAGGGAAACGTGAGTGTGCTCAGAACAAAAGAACTGTGTTTCCTACTCACGGACCATATCTAGTTCAACTCTGTTTCTGAAACTGATACAAACCACAGGTCGTCTAACATCCAATGCTTTTCAGTTAAGAGCGAGAAACGTGTGAGCGTTGTGAACAATGTAGCTTCGTTTGAGGTGAAAAGTGACTGCGTTTACCTGAAATGAAGTCTTGCTTGTAGGAAGTCACACGCCTGGCATTTAACTCCGTTTCTGAAGGAAAACACACGGCACAGTTCTCATCCATGAAACACAATCTACTTTACAGCAAGAAGCACGCCTTTGCTTTCTAGAGTCTCTAATACAGTGGGAAACGTGAGTGTGCTCAGAACAAAAGAACTGTGTTTCCTACACACGGACCCTATCTAGTTCAACTCTGGTTCTGAAACTGATACAAACCACAGGTCCTCTAACATCCAATGCTTTTCAGTTAAGAGCGAGAAACGTGTGAGCTTTGTGAACAATGTAGCTTCGTTTGAGCTGAAAATTGACTGCGTTTACCTGAAACGAATACTTGCTTGAAGGAAGACACAGAGCCTGGCATTTAACTCCGTTTCTGAAGGGAAACACACAGCACAGTTCTCATCCATGAAACACACTCTGCTTTAGAACAAGAAGCACGCTCTTGCTTTCTAGAGTCTCTAATACAGAGGGAAACCTGAGTGTGCTCTGAACAAAAGAACTGTTTTTCCTACTCACGGACCATATCTAGTTCAACTCTGTTTCTGAAACTGATATAAACCACAGGTCCTCTAACATCCAATGCTTTTCAGTTAAGAGCGAGAAACGTGTGAGCTTTGTGAACATTGTAGCTTCGTTTGAGCTGAAAAGTGACTGCGTTTACCTGATAAGAATACTTGCTTGAAGGAAGACACAGAGCCTGGCATTTAACTCCGTTTCTGAAGGGAAACACACAGCACAGTTCTCATCAATGAAACACAATCTGCTTTACAGCAAGAAGCACGCTCTTGCTTTCTAGAGTCTCTAATACAGAGGGAAACGTGAGTGTGCTCAGAACAAAAGAACTGTATTTCCTACACACGGACCATATCTAGTTCAACTCTGTTTCTGAAACTGATACAAACCACAGGTCCTCTACCATCCAATACTTTTCAGTTAAGAGCGAGAATCGTGTGAGCTTTGTGAACAATGTAGCTTCGTTTGAGCTGAAAAGTGACTGCGTTTACCTGAAACGAATCCTTGCTTGAAGGAAGACACAGAGCCTGGCATTTAACTCCATTTCTGAAGGGAAACACACAGCACAGTTCTCATCCATGAAACACAATCTGCTTTACAGCAAGAAGCACGCTCTTGCTTCCTAGAGTCTCTAATACAGAGGGAAACGTGAGTGTGCTCAGAACAAAAGAACTGTGTTTCCTACACACGGACCATATCTAGTTCAACTCTGTTTCTGAAACTGATACAAACCTCAGGTCCTCTAACATCCAATGCTTTTCCGTTAAGAGTGAGAAACGTGTGAGCTTTGTGAACAATGTAGCTTCGTCTGAGCTGAAAAGTGACTGCGTTTACCTGAAACGAATACTTGCTTGAAGTAAGACACAGAGCCTGGCATTTAACTCCGTGTCTGAAGTGAAACACACAGCACAGTTCTCATCCATGAAACACACTCTGCTTTAGAGCACGAAGCACGCTCTTGCTTTCTAGAGACTCTAATACAGAAGGATACGTGAGTGTGCTCAGAACAAAAGAACTGTGTTTCCTACTTAGGGACCATATCTAGTTCAACTCTGTTTCTGAAACTGATACAAACCACAGGTCGTCTAACATCCAATGCTTTTCAGTTAAGAGCGAGAAACGTGTGAGCTTTGTGAACAATGTAGCTTCGTTTGAGCTGAAAAGTGACTGCATTTACCTGAAACGAAGTATTGCTTGAAGGAAGACACAGAGCCTGGCATTTAACTCCGATTCTGAAGGGAAACACATGGCACAGTTCTCATCCATGAAACACACTCTGCTTTATTGCAAGAAGCACGCTCTTGCTTTCTAGAGTCTCTAATACAGAGGGAAACGTGAGTGTGCTCAGAACAAAAGAACGGTGTGTCCTACACACACGGACCATATCTAGATCAACTCTGTTTCTGAAACTGATACAAACCACAGGTCGCCTAACATCCAATGCTTTACAGTTAAGAGCGAGAAACGTGTGAGCTTCGTGAACTAGGTAGATTCGTTTGAGCTGAAAGGTGTCTGCATTTACCTGAAATGAAGTCTTGCTTGAAGGAAGACACAGAGCCTGTTATTTAAACCCGTTTCTGAAGGGAAACCCACAGCACAGTTCTCATCCATGAAACACACTCTGCTTTAGAGTAAGAAGCACGCTCGTGCTTTCTAGAATCTCTAATACAGGGGGAAAGGTGAGTGTGCTCAATTAAAAGAACTGTTTTTCCTACACACACGGACCATATCTAGTTCAACTCTGGTTCTGAAACTGATACAAACCACAGGACTTCTAACATCCAATGCTTTTCAGTTAAGAGCGAGAAACGTGTGAGCTTTGTGAACAATGTAGCTTTGTTTGAGCTGAAAAGCGACTGCGTTTACCTGAAACGAAGCCTTGCTTGAAGAAAGACACAGTCCTGGCATTGAACTCCGTTTCTGAAGGGAAACACATGGCACAGTTCTCATCCATGAAACACACTCTGCTTTAGAGCAAGAAGCACGCTCTTGCTTTCTAGAGTCTCTAATACAGAGGGAAACGTGAGTGTGCTCAGAACAAAAGAACTGTGTTTCCTACACACACGCACCATATCTAGTTCACCTGTGTTACTGAAACTGATACAAACCACAGGTCCTCTAACATCCAATGCTTTTCAGTTAAGAGCGAGAAACGTGTGAGCTTCGTGAACAATGTAGCTTCATTGGAGGTGAAAAGTGACTGTGTTTACCTAAAACGAAGTCTTGCTTGTAGGAAGACACACGCCTGGCATTTAACTCCGTTTCTGAAGGGAAGCAGACGGCACAGTTCTCATCCATGAAACACAATCTGCTTTACAGCAAGAAGCACGCTCTTGCTTTCTAGAGTCTCTAATACAGAGGGAAACGTGCGTGTGCTCAGAACAAAAGAACTGTGTTTCCTACACACGGACCATATCTAGTTCAACTCTGTTTCTGAAACTGATACAAAGCTCAGGTCCTCTAACATCCAATGCTTTTCCGTTAAGAGCGAGAAACGTGTGAGCTTTGTGAACAATGTAGCTTCGTCTGAGCTGAAAAGTGACTGCGATTACCTGAAACGAATACTTGCTTGAAGTAAGACACAGAGCCTGGCATTTAATTCCGTTTCTGAAGGGAAACACACAGCACAGTTCTCATCCATGAAACACACTCTGCTTTAGAGCAAGAAGCACGCTATTGTTTTCTAGAGACTCTAATACAGAGGGAAACGTGAGTGTGCTCAGAACAAAAGAACTGTGTTTCCTACTCACGGACCATATCTAGTTCAACTCTGTTTCTGAAACTGATACAAACCACAGGTCGTCTAACATCCAATGCTTTTCAGTTAAGAGCGAGAAACGTGTGAGCGTTGTGAACAATGTAGCTTCGTTTGAGGTGAAAAGTGACTGCGTTTACCTGAAATGAAGTCTTGCTTGTAGGAAGTCACACGCCTGGCATTTAACTCCGTTTCTGAAGGAAAACACACGGCACAGTTCTCATCCATGAAACACAATCTGCTTTACAGCAAGAAGCACGCCTTTGCTTTCTAGAGTCTCTAATACAGTGGGAAACGTGAGTGTGCTCAGAACAAAAGAACTGTGTTTCCTACACACGGACCCTATCTAGTTCAACTCTGGTTCTGAAACTGATACAAACCACAGGTCCTCTAACATCCAATGCTTTTCAGTTAAGAGCGAGAAACGTGTGAGCTTTGTGAACAATGTAGCTTCGTTTGAGCTGAAAATTGACTGCGTTTACCTGAAACGAATACTTGCTTGAAGGAAGACACAGAGCCTGGCATTTAACTCCGTTTCTGAAGGGAAACACACAGCACAGTTCTCATCCATGAAACACACTCTGCTTTAGAACAAGAAGCACGCTCTTGCTTTCTAGAGTCTCTAATACAGAGGGAAACCTGAGTGTGCTCTGAACAAAAGAACTGTTTTTCCTACTCACGGACCATATCTAGTTCAACTCTGTTTCTGAAACTGATATAAACCACAGGTCCTCTAACATCCAATGCTTTTCAGTTAAGAGCGAGAAACGTGTGAGCTTTGTGAACATTGTAGCTTCGTTTGAGCTGAAAAGTGACTGCGTTTACCTGATAAGAATACTTGCTTGAAGGAAGACACAGAGCCTGGCATTTAACTCCGTTTCTGAAGGGAAACACACAGCACAGTTCTCATCAATGAAACACAATCTGCTTTACAGCAAGAAGCACGCTCTTGCTTTCTAGAGTCTCTAATACAGAGGGAAACGTGAGTGTGCTCAGAACAAAAGAACTGTATTTCCTACACACGGACCATATCTAGTTCAACTCTGTTTCTGAAACTGATACAAACCACAGGTCCTCTACCATCCAATACTTTTCAGTTAAGAGCGAGAATCGTGTGAGCTTTGTGAACAATGTAGCTTCGTTTGAGCTGAAAAGTGACTGCGTTTACCTGAAACGAATCCTTACTTGAAGGAAGACACAGAGCCTGGCATTTAACTCCATTTCTGAAGGGAAACACACAGCACAGTTCTCATCCATGAAACACAATCTGCTTTACAGCAAGAAGCACGCTCTTGCTTCCTAGAGTCTCTAATACAGAGGGAAACGTGAGTGTGCTCAGAACAAAAGAACTGTGTTTCCTACACACGGACCATATCTAGTTCAACTCTGTTTCTGAAACTGATACAAACCTCAGGTCCTCTAACATCCAATGCTTTTCCGTTAAGAGTGAGAAACGTGTGAGCTTTGTGAACAATGTAGCTTCGTCTGAGCTGAAAAGTGACTGCGTTTACCTGAAACGAATACTTGCTTGAAGTAAGACACAGAGCCTGGCATTTAACTCCGTGTCTGAAGTGAAACACACAGCACAGTTCTCATCCATGAAACACACTCTGCTTTAGAGCACGAAGCACGCTCTTGCTTTCTAGAGACTCTAATACAGAAGGATACGTGAGTGTGCTCAGAACAAAAGAACTGTGTTTCCTACTTAGGGACCATATCTAGTTCAACTCTGTTTCTGAAACTGATACAAACCACAGGTCGTCTAACATCCAATGCTTTTCAGTTAAGAGCGAGAAACGTGTGAGCTTTGTGAACAATGTAGCTTCGTTTGAGCTGAAAAGTGACTGCATTTACCTGAAACGAAGTATTGCTTGAAGGAAGACACAGAGCCTGGCATTTAACTCCGATTCTGAAGGGAAACACATGGCACAGTTCTCATCCATGAAACACACTCTGCTTTATTGCAAGAAGCACGCTCTTGCTTTCTAGAGTCTCTAATACAGAGGGAAACGTGAGTGTGCTCAGAACAAAAGAACGGTGTGTCCTACACACACGGACCATATCTAGTTCAACTCTGTTTCTGAAACTGATACAAACCACAGGTCGTCTAACATCCAATGCTTTTCAGTTAAGAGTGAGAAACGTGTGAGCTTCGTGAACTAGGTAGATTCGTTTGAGCTGAAAGGTGTCTGCGTTTACCTGAAATGAAGTCTTGCTTGAAGGAAGACACAGAGCCTGTTATTTAAACCCGTTTCTGAAGGGAAACACACAGCACAGTTCTCATCCATGAAACACACTCTGCTTTAGAGTAAGAAGCACGCTCGTGCTTTCTAGAATCTCTAATACAGGGGGAAAGGTGAGTGTGCTCAAACAAAAGAAATGTGTTTCTTACACACACGGAACATATCTAGTTCAACTCTGTTTCTGAAACTGATACAAACCACAGGTCCTCTAACATCCAATGCTTTTCAGTTAACAGCAGGAAACGTGTGAGCTTTGTGAACAATGTAGCTTCGTTTGAGCTGAAAAGCAACTGCGTTTACCTGAAACGAAGCCTTGCTTGAAGAAAGAAACAGTCCTGGCATTTAACTCCGTTTCTCAAGGGAAACACATGGCACAGTTCTCATCCATGAAACACACTCTGCTTTAGAGCAAGAAGCACGCTCTTGCTTTCTAGAGTCTCTAATACAGAGGGAAACGTGAGTGTGCTCAGAACAAAAGAACGGTGTTTCCTACACACACGGACCATATCTAGTTCAACTCTGTTTCTGAAACTGATACAAACCACAGGTCGTCTAACATCCAGTGCTTTTCAGTTAAGAGAGAGAAACGTGTCAGCTTTGTGAACAATGTAGCTTCGTTTGAGCTGAAAAGTGACTGCGTTTACCTGAAACGAAATCTTGCTTGTAGGAAGACACACGCCTGGCATTTAACTCCGTTTCTGAAGGGAAACAAACGGCACAGTTCTCATCCGTGAAACACACTCTGGTTTAGAGCAAGAAGCACGCTCTTGCTTTCTAGTGTCTCTAATACAGAGGGGAAATATAGTGTGCTCAATACAAAAGAACTATTTTTCCTACACACATGGACCATATCTAGTTCAACTCTGGTTCTGAAACTGATACAAACCACAGGTCTTCTAACATCCAATGCTTTTCAGTTAAGAGCAAGAAACGTGTGAGCTTTGTGAACAATGTAGCTTCGTTTGAGCTGAAAATCGAGTGCGTTTACCTGAAACGAAGCCTTGCTTTACGAAAGACACAGTCCTGGCATTTAACACCGTTTCTGAAGGGAAACACACGGCACAGTTCTCATCCATGAAACACAATCTGCTTTACAGCAAAAAGCACGCTCTTGCTTCCTAGAGTCTCTAATACAGAGGGAAACGTGAGTGTGCTCAGAACAAAAGAACTGTGTTTCCTTCACACGGACCATATCTAGTTCAACTCTGTTTCTGAAACTGATACAAAGCTCAGGTCCTCTAACATCCAATGCTTTTCAGTTAAGAGCGAGAAACGTGTGAGCTTTGTGAACAATGTAGCTTCGTCTGAGCTGAAAAGTGACTGCATTTACCTGAAACGAATACTTGCTTGAAGTAAGACACAGAGCCTGGCATTTAACTCCGTTTCTGAAGGGAAACACACAGCACAGTTCTCATCCATGAAACACACTCTGCTTTAGAGCACGAAGCACGCTCTTGCTTTCTAGAGACTCTAATACAGAGGGATACGTGAGTGTGCTCAGAACAAAAGAACTGTGTTTCCTACTCACGGACCATATCTAGTTCAACTCTGTTTCTGAAACTGATACAAACCACAGGTCGTCTAACATCCAATGCTTTTCAGTTAAGAGCGAGAAACGTGTGAGCTTTGTGAACAATGTAGCTTCGTTTGAGCTGAAAAGTGACTGCATTTACCTGAAACGAAGTATTGCTTGAAGGAAGACACAGAGCCTGGCATTTAACTCCGATTCTGAAGGGAAATACATGGCACAGTTCTCATCCATGAAACACACTCTGCTTTATTACAAGAAGCACGCTCTTGCTTTCTAGAGTCTCTAATACAGAGGGAAACGTGAGTGTGCTCAGAACAAAAGAACGGTGTTTCCTACACACACGGACCATATCTAGATCAACTCTGTTTCTGAAACTGATACAAACCACAGGTCGCCTAACATCCAATGCTTTACAGTTAAGAGCGAGAAACGTGTGAGCTTCGTGAACTAGGTAGATTCGTTTGAGCTGAAAGGTGTCTGCATTTACCTGAAATGAAGTCTTGCTTGAAGGAAGACACAGAGCCTGTTATTTAAACCCGTTTCTGAAGGGAAACCCACAGCACAGTTCTCATCCATGAAACACACTCTGCTTTAGAGTAAGAAGCACGCTCGTGCTTTCTAGAATCTCTAATACAGGGGGAAAGGTGAGTGTGCTCAATTAAAAGAACTGTTTTTCCTACACACACGGACCATATCTAGTTCAACTCTGGTTCTGAAACTGATACAAACCACGGGACTTCTAACATCCAATGCTTTTCAGTTAAGAGCGAGAAACGTGTGAGCTTTGTGAACAATGTAGCTTTGTTTGAGCTGAAAAGCGACTGCGTTTACCTGAAACGAAGCCTTGCTTGAAGAAAGACACAGTCCTGGCATTGAACTCCGTTTCTGAAGGGAAACACATGGCACAGTTCTCATCCATGAAACACACTCTGCTTTAGAGCAAGAAGCACGCTCTTGCTTTCTAGAGTCTCTAATACAGAGGGAAACGTGAGTGTGCTCAGAACAAAAGAACTGTGTTTCCTACACACACGGACCATATCTAGTTCACCTGTGTTACTGAAACTGATACAAACCACAGGTCCTCTAACATCCAATGCTTTTCAGTTAAGAGCGAGAAACGTGTGAGCTTCGTGAACAATGTAGCTTCATTGGAGGTGAAAAGTGACTGTGTTTACCTAAAACGAAGTCTTGCTTGTAGGAAGACACACGCCTGGCATTTAACTCCGTTTCTGAAGGGAAACAGACGGCACAGTTCTCATCCATGAAACACAATCTGCTTTACAGCAAGAAGCACGCTCTTGCTTTCTAGAGTCTCTAATACAGAGGGAAACGTGCGTGTGCTCAGAACAAAAGAACTGTGTTTCCTACACACGGACCATATCTAGTTCAACTCTGTTTCTGAAACTGATACAAAGCTCAGGTCCTCTAACATCCAATGCTTTTCCGTTAAGAGCGAGAAACGTGTGAGCTTTGTGAACAATGTAGCTTCGTCTGAGCTGAAAAGTGACTGCGATTACCTGAAACGAATACTTGCTTGAAGTAAGACACAGAGCCTGGCATTTAATTCCGTTTCTGAAGGGAAACACACAGCACAGTTCTCATCCATGAAACACACTCTGCTTTAGAGCAAGAAGCACGCTATTGTTTTCTAGAGACTCTAATACAGAGGGAAACGTGAGTGTGCTCAGAACAAAAGAACTGTGTTTCCTACTCACGGACCATATCTAGTTCAACTCTGTTTCTGAAACTGATACAAACCACAGGTCGTCTAACATCCAATGCTTTTCAGTTAATAGCGAGAAAGGTGTGAGCGTTATGAACAATGTAGCTTCGTTTGAGGTGAAAAGTGACTGCGTTTACCTGAAATGAAGTCTTGCTTGTAGGAAGTCACACGCCTGGCATTTAACTCCGTTTCTGAAGGAAAACACACGGCACAGTTCTCATCCATGAAACACAATCTGCTTTACAGCAAGAAGCACGCCTTTGCTTTCTAGAGTCTCTAATACAGTGGGAAACGTGAGTGTGCTCAGAACAAAAGAACTGTGTTTCCTACACACGGACCATATCTAGTTCAACTCTGGTTCTGAAACTGATACAAACCACAGGTCCTCTAACATCCAATGCTTTTCAGTTAAGAGCGAGAAACGTGTGAGCTTTGTGAACAATGTAGCTTCGTTTGAGCTGAAAATTGACTGCGTTTACCTGAAACGAATACTTGCTTGAAGGAAGACACAGAGCCTGGCATTTAACTCCGTTTCTGAAGGAAAACACACAGCACAGTTCTCATCCATGAAACACACTCTGCTTTAGAACAAGAAGCACGCTCTTGCTTTCTAGAGTCTCTAATACAGAGGGAAACCTGAGTGTGCTCTGAACAAAAGAACTGTTTTTCCTACTCACGGACCATATCTAGTTCAACTCTGTTTCTGAAACGGATATAAACCACAGGTCCTCTAACATCCAATGCTTTTCAGTTAAGAGCGAGAAACGTGTGAGCTTTGTGAACATTGTAGCTTCGTTTGAGCTGAAAAGTGACTGCGTTTACCTGATAAGAATACTTGCTTGAAGGAAGACACAGAGCCTGGCATTTAACTCCGTTTCTGAAGGGAAACACACAGCACAGTTCTCATCCATGAAACACAATCTGCTTTACAGCAAGAAGCACGCTCTTGCTTTCTAGAGTCTCTAATACAGAGGGAAACGTGAGTGTGCTCAGAACAAAAGAACTGTATTTCCTACACACGGACCATATCTAGTTCAACTCTGTTTCTGAAACTGATACAAACCACAGGTCGTCTAACATCCAATGCTTTTCAGTTAAGAGCGAGAAACGTGTGAGCGTTGTGAACAATGTAGCTTCGTTTGAGGTGAAAAGTGACTGCGTTTACCTGAAATGAAGTCTTGCTTGTAGGAAGTCACACGCCTGGCATTTAACTCCATTTCTGAAGGAAAACACACGGCACAGTTCTCATCCATGAAACACAATCTGCTTTACAGCAAGAAGCACGCCTTTGCTTTCTAGAGTCTCTAATACAGTGGGAAACGTGAGTGTGCTCAGAACAAAAGAACTGTGTTTCCTACACACGGACCATATCTAGTTCAACTCTGGTTCTGAAACTGATACAAACCACAGGTCCTCTAACATCCAATGCTTTTCAGTTAAGAGCGAGAAACGTGTGAGCTTTGTGAACAATGTAGCTTCGTTTGAGCTGAAAATTGACTGCGTTTACCTGAAACGAATACTTGCTTGAAGGAAGACACAGAGCCTGGCATTTAACTCCGTTTCTGAAGGGAAACACACAGCACAGTTCTCATCCATGAAACACACTCTGCTTTAGAACAAGAAGCACGCTCTTGCTTTCTAGAGTCTCTAATACAGAGGGAAACCTGAGTGTGCTCTGAACAAAAGAACTGTTTTTCCTACTCACGGACCATATCTAGTTCAACTCTGTTTCTCAAACGGATATAAACCACAGGTCCTCTAACATCCAATGCTTTTCAGTTAAGAGCGAGAAACGTGTGAGCTTTGTGAACAATGTAGCTTCGTTTGAGCTGAAAAGTGACTGCGTTTACCTGAAACGAATCCTTGCTTGAAGGAAGACACAGAGCCTGGCATTTAACTCCGTTTCTGAAGGGAAACACACGGCACAGTTCTCATCCATGAAACACACTCTGCTTTAGAGCAAGAAGCACGCTCTTGCTTTCTAGAGTCTCTAATACAGAGGGAAACATGGGTGTGCTCAGAACAAAAGAACTGTGTTTCCTACACACATGGACCATATCTAGTTCAACTCGGTTTCTGAAACTGATACAAACCACAGGTCCTCTAACATCCAATGCTTTTCAGTTAAGAGCGAGAAATGTGTGAGCTTTGTGAACAATGTAGCTTCGATTGAGCTGAAAAGTGACTGCGTTTACCTGAAACGAAGTCTTGCTTGAAGGAAGACATAGAGCCTGGCATTTAACTCCGTCTCTGAAGGAAAACACACGGCACAGTTCTCATCCATGAAACACACTCTGCTTTAGAGCAAGAAGCACGCTCTTGCTTCCTAGAGTCTCTAATACAGAGGGAAACGTGAGGGTGCTCAGAAAAAAAGAACTGTGTTTCCTACACACACGGACCATATCTAGTTCAACTCTGGTTCTGAAACTGATACAAACCACAGGTCCTCTAACATCCAATGCTTTTCAGTTAAGAGCGAGAAACGTGTGAGCTTTGTGAACAATGTAGCTTCGTTTGAGCTGAAAATTGACTGCGTTTACCTGAAACGAATACTTGCTTGAAGGAAGACACAGAGCCTGGCATTTAACTCCGTTTCTGAAGGGAAACACACAGCACAGTTCTCATCCATGAAACACACTCTGCTTTAGAGCAAGAAGCACGCTCTTGCTTTCTAGAGTCTCTAATACAGAGGGAAACCTGAGTGTGCTCTGAACAAAAGAACTGTTTTTCCTACTCACGGACCATATCTAGTTCAACTCTGTTTCTGAAACGGATATAAACCACAGGTCCTCTAACATCCAATGCTTTTCAGTTAAGAGCGAGAAACGTGTGAGCTTTGTGAACATTGTAGCTTCGTTTGAGCTGAAAAGTGACTGCGTTTACCTGATAAGAATACTTGCTTGAAGGAAGACACAGAGCCTGGCATTTAACTCCGTTTCTGAAGGGAAACACACAGCACAGTTCTCATCCATGAAACACAATCTGCTTTACAGCAAGAAGCACGCTCTTGCTTTCTAGAGTCTCTAATACAGAGGGAAACGTGAGTGTGCTCAGAACAAAAGAACTGTATTTCCTACACACGGACCATATCTAGTTCAACTCTGTTTCTGAAACTGATACAAACCACAGGTCCTCTACCATCCAATGCTTTTCAGTTAAGAGCGAGAATCGTGTGAGCTTTGTGAACAATGTAGCTTCGTTTGAGCTGAAAAGTGACTGCGTTTACCTGAAACGAATCCTTGCTTGAAGGAAGATACAGAGCCTGGCATTTAACTCCATTTCTGAAGGGAAACACACAGCACAGTTCTCATCCATGAAACACAATCTGCTTTACAGCAAGAAGCACGCTCTTGCTTTCTAGAGTCTCTAATACAGAGGGAAACGTGAGTGTGCTCAGAACAAAAGAACTGTGTTTCCTACACACGGACCATATCTAGTTCAACTCTGTTTCTGAAACTGATACACACCACAGGTCCTCTAAGATCCAATACTTTTCAGTTAAGAGCGAGAAACGTGTGAGCTTTGTGAACAATGTAGCTTCGTTTGAGCTGAAAAGTGACTGCGTTTACCTGAAACGAATCCTTGCTTGAAGGAAGACACAGAGCCTGGCATTTAACTCCGTTTCTGAAGGGAAACACACGGCACAGTGCTCATCCATGAAACACACTCTGCTTTAGAGCAAGAAGCACGCTCTTGCTTTCTAGAGTCTCTAATACAGAGGGAAACATGAGTGTGCTCAGAACAAAAGAACTGTGTTTCCTACACACATGGACCATATCTAGTTCAACTCTGTTTCTGAAACTGATACAAACCACAGGTCCACTAACATCCAATGCTTTTCAGTTAAGAGCGAGAAATGTGTGAGCTTTGTGAACAATGTAGCTTCGATTGAGCTGAAAAGTGACTGCGTTTACCTGAAACGAAGTCTTGCTTGAAGGAAGACATAGAGCCTGGCATTTAACTCCGTTTCTGAAGGAAAACACACGGCACAGTTCTCATCCATGAAACACACTCTGCTTTAGAGCAAGAAGCACGCTCTTGCTTCCTAGAGTCTCTAATACAGAGGGAAACGTGAGGGTGCTCAGAAAAAAAGAACTGTGTTTCCTACACACACGAACCATATCTAGTTCAACTCTGTTTCTGAAACTGATACAAACCACAGGTCCTCTAACATCCAATGCTTTTCAGTTAAGAGCGAGAAACGTGTGAGCTTTGTGAACAATGTAGCTTCGTTTGAGCTGAAAATTGCCTGCGTTTACCTGAAAAGAATACTTACTTGAAGGAAGACACAGAGCCTGGCATTTAACTCCGTTTCTGAAGGGAAACACACAGCACAGTTCTCATCCATGAAACACATTCTGCTCTACAGCAAGATACACGCCTTTGCATTCTAGAGTCTTTAACACAGTGGGAAACGTGAGTGTGCTCAGAACAAAAGAACTGTGTTTCCTACTTACGGACCATATCTAGTTCAACTCTGTTTCTGAAACTGATACAAACCACAGGTCCTCTAACATCCAATGCTTTTCAATTAAGAGCGAGAAACGTGTGAGCTTTGTGAACAATGTAGCTTTGTTTGAGCTGAAAAGCGACTGCGTTTACCTGAAACGAATACTTGCTTGAAGAAAGACACAGTCCTGGCATTGAACTCCGTTTCTGAAGGGAAACACATGGCACAGTTCTCATCCATGAAACACACTCTGCTTTAGAGCAAGAAGCACGCTCTTGCTTTCTAGAGTCTCTAATACAGAGGGAAACGTGAGTGTGCTCAGAACAAAAGAACTGTGTTTCCTACACACACGGACCATATCTAGTTCACCTGTGTTACTGAAACTGATACAAACCACAGGTCCTCTAACATCCAATGCTTTTCAGTTAAGAGCGAGAAACGTGTGAGCTTCGTGAACAATGTAGCTTCATTGGAGGTGAAAAGTGACTGTGTTTACCTAAAACGAAGCCTTGCTTGTAGGAAGACACACGCCTGGCATTTAACTCCGTTTCTGAAGGGAAACAGACGGCACAGTTCTCATCCATGAAACACAATCTGCTTTACAGCAAGAAGCACGCTCTTGCTTTCTAGAGTCTCTAATACAGAGGGAAACGTGCGTGTGCTCAGAACAAAAGAACTGTGTTTCCTACACACGGACCATATCTTGTTCAACTCTGTTTCTGAAACTGATACAAAGCTCAGGTCCTCTAACATCCAATGCTTTTCCGTTAAGAGCGAGAAACGTGTGAGCTTTGTGAACAATGTAGCTTCGTCTGAGCTGAAAAGTGACTGCGATTACCTGAAACGAATACTTGCTTGAAGTAAGACACAGACCTGGCATTTAATTCCGTTTCTGAAGGGAAACACACAGCACAGTTCTCATTCATGAAACACACTCTGCTTTAGAGCAAGAAGCACGCTATTGTTTTCTAGAGACTCTAATACAGAGGGAAACGTGAGTGTGCTCAGAACAAAAGAACTGTGTTTCCTACTCACGGACCATATCTAGTTCAACTCTGTTTCTGAAACTGATACAAACCACAGGTCCTCTAACATCCAATGCTTTTCAGTTAAGAGCGAGAAACGTGTGAGCGTTGTGAACAATGTAGCTTCGTTTGAGGTGAAAAGTGACTGCGTTTACCTGAAATGAAGTCTTGCTTGTAGGAAGTCACACGCCTGGCATTTAACTCCGTTTCTGAAGGAAAACACACGGCACAGTTCTCATCCATGAAACACAATCTGCTTTACAGCAAGAAGCACGCCTTTGCTTTCTAGAGTCTCTAATACAGTGGGAAATGTGAGTGTGCTCAGAACAAAAGAACTGTGTTTCCTACACACGGACCATATCTAGTTCAACTCTGGTTCTGAAACTGATACAAACCACAGGTCCTCTAACATCCAATGCTTTTCAGTTAAGAGCGAGAAACGTGTGAGCTTTGTGAACAATGTAGCTTCGTTTGAGCTGAAAATTGACTGCGTTTACCTGAAACGAATACTTGCTTGAAGGAAGACACAGAGCCTGGCATTTAACTCCGTTTCTGAAGGGAAACACACAGCACAGTTCTCATCCATGAAACAGACTCTGCTTTAGAACAAGATGCACGCTCTTGCTTTCTAGAGTCTCTAATACAGAGGGAAACCTGAGTGTGCTCTGAACAAAAGAACTGTTTTTCCTACTCACGGACCATATCTAGTTCAACTCTGTTTCAGAAACGGATATAAACCACAGGTCCTCTAACATCCAATGCTTTTCAGTTAAGAGCGAGAAACGTGTGAGCTTTGTGAACATTGTAGCTTCGTTTGAGCTGAAAAGTGACTGCGTTTACCTGATAAGAATACTTGATGAAGGAAGACACAGAGCCTGGCATTTAACTCCGTTTCTGAAGGGAAACACACAGCACAGTTCTCATCCATGAAACACAATCTGCTTTACAGCAAGAAGCACGCTCTTGCTTTCTAGAGTCTCTAATACAGAGGGAAACGTGAGTGTGCTCAGAACAAAAGAACTGTATTTCCTACACACGGACCATATCTAGTTCAACTCTGTTTCTGAAACTGATAGAAACCACAGGTCCTCTACCATCCAATACTTTTCAGTTAAGAGCGAGAATCGTGTGAGCTTTGTGAACAATGTAGCTTCGTTTGAGCTGAAAAGTGACTGCGTTTACCTGAAACGAATCCTTGCTTGAAGGAAGACACAGAGCCTGGCATTTAACTCCATTTCTGAAGGGAAACACACAGCACAGTTCTCATCCATGAAACACACTCTGCTTTAGAGCAAGAAGCACGCTCTTGCTTTCTAGAGTCTCTAATACAGAGGGAAACGTGAGGGTGCTCAGAACAAAAGAACTGTGTTTCCTACACACGGACCATATCTAGTTCAACTCTGTTTCTGAAACTGATACAAACCACAGGTCCTCTAACATCCAATACTTTTCAGTTAAGAGCGAGAAACGTGTGAGCTTTGTGAACAATGTAGCTTCGTTTGAGCTGAAAAGTGACTGCGTTTACCTGAAACGAATCCTTGCTTGAAGGAAGACACAGAGCCTGGCATTTAACTCCGTTTCTGAAGGGAAACACACGGCACAGTTCTCATCCATGAAACACACTCTGCTTTAGAGCAAGAAGCACGCTCTTGCTTTCTAGAGTCTCTAATACAGAGGGAAACATGAGTGTGCTCAGAACAAAAGAACTGTGTTTCCTACACACATGGACCATATCTAGTTCAACTCGGTTTCTGAAACTGATACAAACCACAGGTCCTCTAACATCCAATGCTTTTCAGTTAAGAGCGAGAAATGTGTGAGCTTTGTGAACAATGTAGCTTCGATTGAGCTGAAAAGTGACTGCGTTTACCTGAAACGAAGTCTTGCTTGAAGGAAGACATAGAGCCTGGCATTTAACTCCGTCTCTGAAGGAAAACACACGGCACAGTTCTCATCCATGAAACACACTCTGCTTTAGAGCAAGAAGCACGCTCTTGCTTTCTAGAGTCTCTAATACAGAGGGAAACGTGAGGGTGCTCAGAAAAAAAGAACTGTGTTTCCTACACACACGGACCATATCTAGTTCAACTCTGGTTCTGAAACTGATACAAACCACAGGTCCTCTAACATCCAATGCTTTTCAGATAAGAGCGAGAAACGTGTGAGCTTTGTGAACAATGTAGCTTCGTTTGAGCTGAAAATTGACTGCGTTTACCTGAAACGAATACTTGCTTGAAGTAAGACACAGAGCCTGGCATTTAACTCCGTTTCTGAAGGGAAACACACAGCACAGTTCTCATCCATGAAACACACTCTGCTTTAGAGCACGAAGCACGCTCTTGCTTTCTAGAGACTCTAATACAGAGGGATACGTGAGTGTGCTCAGAACAAAAGAACTGTGTTTCCTACTCACGGACCATATCTAGTTCAACTCTGTTTCTGAAACTGATACAAACCACAGGTCGTCTAACATCCAATGCTTTTCAGTTAAGAGCGAGAAACGTGTGAGCTTTGTGAACAATGTAGCTTCGTTTGAGCTGAAAAGTGACTGCATTTACCTGAAACGAAGTATTGCTTGAAGGAAGACACAGAGCCTGGCATTTAACTCCGATTCTGAAGGGAAATACATGGCACAGTTCTCATCCATGAAACACACTCTGCTTTATTACAAGAAGCACGCTCTTGCTTTCTAGAGTCTCTAATACAGAGGGAAACGTGAGTGTGCTCAGAACAAAAGAACGGTGTTTCCTACACACACGGACCATATCTAGATCAACTCTGTTTCTGAAACTGATACAAACCACAGGTCGCCTAACATCCAATGCTTTACAGTTAAGAGCGAGAAACGTGTGAGCTTCGTGAACTAGGTAGATTCGTTTGAGCTGAAAGGTGTCTGCATTTACCTGAAATGAAGTCTTGCTTGAAGGAAGACACAGAGCCTGTTATTTAAACCCGTTTCTGAAGGGAAACCCACAGCACAGTTCTCATCCATGAAACACACTCTGCTTTAGAGTAAGAAGCACGCTCGTGCTTTCTAGAATCTCTAATACAGGGGGAAAGGTGAGTGTGCTCAATTAAAAGAACTGTTTTTCCTACACACACGGACCATATCTAGTTCAACTCTGGTTCTGAAACTGATACAAACCACAGGACTTCTAACATCCAATGCTTTTCAGTTAAGAGCGAGAAACGTGTGAGCTTTGTGAACAATGTAGCTTTGTTTGAGCTGAAAAGCGACTGCGTTTACCTGAAACGAAGCCTTGCTTGAAGAAAGACACAGTCCTGGCATTGAACTCCGTTTCTGAAGGGAAACACATGGCACAGTTCTCATCCATGAAACACACTCTGCTTTAGAGCAAGAAGCACGCTCTTGCTTTCTAGAGTCTCTAATACAGAGGGAAACGTGAGTGTGCTCAGAACAAAAGAACTGTGTTTCCTACACACACGGACCATATCTAGTTCACCTGTGTTACTGAAACTGATACAAACCACAGGTCCTCTAACATCCAATGCTTTTCAGTTAAGAGCGAGAAACGTGTGAGCTTCGTGAACAATGTAGCTTCATTGGAGGTGAAAAGTGACTGTGTTTACCTAAAACGAAGTCTTGCTTGTAGGAAGACACACGCCTGGCATTTAACTCCGTTTCTGAAGGGAAACAGACGGCACAGTTCTCATCCATGAAACACAATCTGCTTTACAGCAAGAAGCACGCTCTTGCTTTCTAGAGTCTCTAATACAGAGGGAAACGTGCGTGTGCTCAGAACAAAAGAACTGTGTTTCCTACACACGGACCATATCTAGTTCAACTCTGTTTCTGAAACTGATACAAAGCTCAGGTCCTCTAACATCCAATGCTTTTCCGTTAAGAGCGAGAAACGTGTGAGCTTTGTGAACAATGTAGCTTCGTCTGAGCTGAAAAGTGACTGCGATTACCTGAAACGAATACTTGCTTGAAGTAAGACACAGAGCCTGGCATTTAATTCCGTTTCTGAAGGGAAACACACAGCACAGTTCTCATCCATGAAACACACTCTGCTTTAGAGCAAGAAGCACGCTATTGTTTTCTAGAGACTCTAATACAGAGGGAAACGTGAGTGTGCTCAGAACAAAAGAACTGTGTTTCCTACTCACGGACCATATCTAGTTCAACTCTGTTTCTGAAACTGATACAAACCACAGGTCGTCTAACATCCAATGCTTTTCAGTTAATAGCGAGAAAGGTGTGAGCGTTATGAACAATGTAGCTTCGTTTGAGGTGAAAAGTGACTGCGTTTACCTGAAATGAAGTCTTGCTTGTAGGAAGTCACACGCCTGGCATTTAACTCCGTTTCTGAAGGAAAACACACGGCACAGTTCTCATCCATGAAACACAATCTGCTTTACAGCAAGAAGCACGCCTTTGCTTTCTAGAGTCTCTAATACAGTGGGAAACGTGAGTGTGCTCAGAACAAAAGAACTGTGTTTCCTACACACGGACCATATCTAGTTCAACTCTGGTTCTGAAACTGATACAAACCACAGGTCCTCTAACATCCAATGCTTTTCAGTTAAGAGCGAGAAACGTGTGAGCTTTGTGAACAATGTAGCTTCGTTTGAGCTGAAAATTGACTGCGTTTACCTGAAACGAATACTTGCTTGAAGGAAGACACAGAGCCTGGCATTTAACTCCGTTTCTGAAGGAAAACACACAGCACAGTTCTCATCCATGAAACACACTCTGCTTTAGAACAAGAAGCACGCTCTTGCTTTCTAGAGTCTCTAATACAGAGGGAAACCTGAGTGTGCTCTGAACAAAAGAACTGTTTTTCCTACTCACGGACCATATCTAGTTCAACTCTGTTTCTGAAACGGATATAAACCACAGGTCCTCTAACATCCAATGCTTTTCAGTTAAGAGCGAGAAACGTGTGAGCTTTGTGAACATTGTAGCTTCGTTTGAGCTGAAAAGTGACTGCGTTTACCTGATAAGAATACTTGCTTGAAGGAAGACACAGAGCCTGGCATTTAACTCCGTTTCTGAAGGGAAACACACAGCACAGTTCTCATCCATGAAACACAATCTGCTTTACAGCAAGAAGCACGCTCTTGCTTTCTAGAGTCTCTAATACAGAGGGAAACGTGAGTGTGCTCAGAACAAAAGAACTGTATTTCCTACACACGGACCATATCTAGTTCAACTCTGTTTCTGAAACTGATACAAACCACAGGTCGTCTAACATCCAATGCTTTTCAGTTAAGAGCGAGAAACGTGTGAGCGTTGTGAACAATGTAGCTTCGTTTGAGGTGAAAAGTGACTGCGTTTACCTGAAATGAAGTCTTGCTTGTAGGAAGTCACACGCCTGGCATTTAACTCCGTTTCTGAAGGAAAACACACGGCACAGTTCTCATCCATGAAACACAATCTGCTTTACAGCAAGAAGCACGCCTTTGCTTTCTAGAGTCTCTAATACAGTGGGAAACGTGAGTGTGCTCAGAACAAAAGAACTGTGTTTCCTACACACGGACCATATCTAGTTCAACTCTGGTTCTGAAACTGATACAAACCACAGGTCCTCTAACATCCAATGCTTTTCAGTTAAGAGCGAGAAACGTGTGAGCTTTGTGAACAATGTAGCTTCGTTTGAGCTGAAAATTGACTGCGTTTACCTGAAACGAATACTTGCTTGAAGGAAGACACAGAGCCTGGCATTTAACTCCGTTTCTGAAGGGAAACACACAGCACAGTTCTCATCCATGAAACACACTCTGCTTTAGAACAAGAAGCACGCTCTTGCTTTCTAGAGTCTCTAATACAGAGGGAAACCTGAGTGTGCTCTGAACAAAAGAACTGTTTTTCCTACTCACGGACCATATCTAGTTCAACTCTGTTTCTCAAACGGATATAAACCACAGGTCCTCTAACATCCAATGCTTTTCAGTTAAGAGCGAGAAACGTGTGAGCTTTGTGAACAATGTAGCTTCGTTTGAGCTGAAAAGTGACTGCGTTTACCTGAAACGAATCCTTGCTTGAAGGAAGACACAGAGCCTGGCATTTAACTCCGTTTCTGAAGGGAAACACACGGCACAGTTCTCATCCATGAAACACACTCTGCTTTAGAGCAAGAAGCACGCTCTTGCTTTCTAGAGTCTCTAATACAGAGGGAAACATGGGTGTGCTCAGAACAAAAGAACTGTGTTTCCTACACACATGGACCATATCTAGTTCAACTCGGTTTCTGAAACTGATACAAACCACAGGTCCTCTAACATCCAATGCTTTTCAGTTAAGAGCGAGAAATGTGTGAGCTTTGTGAACAATGTAGCTTCGATTGAGCTGAAAAGTGACTGCGTTTACCTGAAACGAAGTCTTGCTTGAAGGAAGACATAGAGCCTGGCATTTAACTCCGTCTCTGAAGGAAAACACACGGCACAGTTCTCATCCATGAAACACACTCTGCTTTAGAGCAAGAAGCACGCTCTTGCTTCCTAGAGTCTCTAATACAGAGGGAAACGTGAGGGTGCTCAGAAAAAAAGAACTGTGTTTCCTACACACACGGACCATATCTAGTTCAACTCTGGTTCTGAAACTGATACAAACCACAGGTCCTCTAACATCCAATGCTTTTCAGTTAAGAGCGAGAAACGTGTGAGCTTTGTGAACAATGTAGCTTCGTTTGAGCTGAAAATTGACTGCGTTTACCTGAAACGAATACTTGCTTGAAGGAAGACACAGAGCCTGGCATTTAACTCCGTTTCTGAAGGGAAACACACAGCACAGTTCTCATCCATGAAACACACTCTGCTTTAGAGCAAGAAGCACGCTCTTGCTTTCTAGAGTCTCTAATACAGAGGGAAACCTGAGTGTGCTCTGAACAAAAGAACTGTTTTTCCTACTCACGGACCATATCTAGTTCAACTCTGTTTCTGAAACGGATATAAACCACAGGTCCTCTAACATCCAATGCTTTTCAGTTAAGAGCGAGAAACGTGTGAGCTTTGTGAACATTGTAGCTTCGTTTGAGCTGAAAAGTGACTGCGTTTACCTGATAAGAATACTTGCTTGAAGGAAGACACAGAGCCTGGCATTTAACTCCGTTTCTGAAGGGAAACACACAGCACAGTTCTCATCCATGAAACACAATCTGCTTTACAGCAAGAAGCACGCTCTTGCTTTCTAGAGTCTCTAATACAGAGGGAAACGTGAGTGTGCTCAGAACAAAAGAACTGTATTTCCTACACACGGACCATATCTAGTTCAACTCTGTTTCTGAAACTGATACAAACCACAGGTCCTCTACCATCCAATGCTTTTCAGTTAAGAGCGAGAATCGTGTGAGCTTTGTGAACAATGTAGCTTCGTTTGAGCTGAAAAGTGACTGCGTTTACCTGAAACGAATCCTTGCTTGAAGGAAGATACAGAGCCTGGCATTTAACTCCATTTCTGAAGGGAAACATACAGCACAGTTCTCATCCATGAAACACAATCTGCTTTACAGCAAGAAGCACGCTCTTGCTTTCTAGAGTCTCTAATACAGAGGGAAACGTGAGTGTGCTCAGAACAAAAGAACTGTGTTTCCTACACACGGACCATATCTAGTTCAACTCTGTTTCTGAAACTGATACACACCACAGGTCCTCTAAGATCCAATACTTTTCAGTTAAGAGCGAGAAACGTGTGAGCTTTGTGAACAATGTAGCTTCGTTTGAGCTGAAAAGTGACTGCGTTTACCTGAAACGAATCCTTGCTTGAAGGAAGACACAGAGCCTGGCATTTAACTCCGTTTCTGAAGGGAAACACACGGCACAGTGCTCATCCATGAAACACACTCTGCTTTAGAGCAAGAAGCACGCTCTTGCTTTCTAGAGTCTCTAATACAGAGGGAAACATGAGTGTGCTCAGAACAAAAGAACTGTGTTTCCTACACACATGGACCATATCTAGTTCAACTCTGTTTCTGAAACTGATACAAACCACAGGTCCACTAACATCCAATGCTTTTCAGTTAAGAGCGAGAAATGTGTGAGCTTTGTGAACAATGTAGCTTCGATTGAGCTGAAAAGTGACTGCGTTTACCTGAAACGAAGTCTTGCTTGAAGGAAGACATAGAGCCTGGCATTTAACTCCGTTTCTGAAGGAAAACACACGGCACAGTTCTCATCCATGAAACACACTCTGCTTTAGAGCAAGAAGCACGCTCTTGCTTCCTAGAGTCTCTAATACAGAGGGAAACGTGAGGGTGCTCAGAAAAAAAGAACTGTGTTTCCTACACACACGAACCATATCTAGTTCAACTCTGTTTCTGAAACTGATACAAACCACAGGTCCTCTAACATCCAATGCTTTTCAGTTAAGAGCGAGAAACGTGTGAGCTTTGTGAACAATGTAGCTTCGTTTGAGCTGAAAATTGCCTGCGTTTACCTGAAAAGAATACTTACTTGAAGGAAGACACAGAGCCTGGCATTTAACTCCGTTTCTGAAGGGAAACACACAGCACAGTTCTCATCCATGAAACACATTCTGCTCTACAGCAAGAAGCACGCCTTTGCATTCTAGAGTCTTTAACACAGTGGGAAACGTGAGTGTGCTCAGAACAAAAGAACTGTGTTTCCTACTTACGGACCATATCTAGTTCAACTCTGTTTCTGAAACTGATACAAACCACAGGTCCTCTAACATCCAATGCTTTTCAATTAAGAGCGAGAAACGTGTGAGCTTTGTGAACAATGTAGCTTTGTTTGAGCTGAAAAGCGACTGCGTTTACCTGAAACGAATACTTGCTTGAAGAAAGACACAGTCCTGGCATTGAACTCCGTTTCTGAAGGGAAACACATGGCACAGTTCTCATCCATGAAACACACTCTGCTTTAGAGCAAGAAGCACGCTCTTGCTTTCTAGAGTCTCTAATACAGAGGGAAACGTGAGTGTGCTCAGAACAAAAGAACTGTGTTTCCTACACACACGGACCATATCTAGTTCACCTGTGTTACTGAAACTGATACAAACCACAGGTCCTCTAACATCCAATGCTTTTCAGTTAAGAGCGAGAAACGTGTGAGCTTCGTGAACAATGTAGCTTCATTGGAGGTGAAAAGTGACTGTGTTTACCTAAAACGAAGCCTTGCTTGTAGGAAGACACACGCCTGGCATTTAACTCCGTTTCTGAAGGGAAACAGACGGCACAGTTCTCATCCATGAAACACAATCTGCTTTACAGCAAGAAGCACGCTCTTGCTTTCTAGAGTCTCTAATACAGAGGGAAACGTGCGTGTGCTCAGAACAAAAGAACTGTGTTTCCTACACACGGACCATATCTTGTTCAACTCTGTTTCTGAAACTGATACAAAGCTCAGGTCCTCTAACATCCAATGCTTTTCCGTTAAGAGCGAGAAACGTGTGAGCTTTGTGAACAATGTAGCTTCGTCTGAGCTGAAAAGTGACTGCGATTACCTGAAACGAATACTTGCTTGAAGTAAGACACAGAGCCTGGCATTTAATTCCGTTTCTGAAGGGAAACACACAGCACAGTTCTCATTCATGAAACACACTCTGCTTTAGAGCAAGAAGCACGCTATTGTTTTCTAGAGACTCTAATACAGAGGGAAACGTGAGTGTGCTCAGAACAAAAGAACTGTGTTTCCTACTCACGGACCATATCTAGTTCAACTCTGTTTCTGAAACTGATACAAACCACAGGTCCTCTAACATCCAATGCTTTTCAGTTAAGAGCGAGAAACGTGTGAGCGTTGTGAACAATGTAGCTTCGTTTGAGGTGAAAAGTGACTGCGTTTACCTGAAATGAAGTCTTGCTTGTAGGAAGTCACACGCCTGGCATTTAACTCCGTTTCTGAAGGAAAACACACGGCACAGTTCTCATCCATGAAACACAATCTGCTTTACAGCAAGAAGCACGCCTTTGCTTTCTAGAGTCTCTAATACAGTGGGAAATGTGAGTGTGCTCAGAACAAAAGAACTGTGTTTCCTACACACGGACCATATC
This sequence comes from Onychomys leucogaster, assembly GCA_949786385.1. NCBI lineage: Eukaryota > Metazoa > Chordata > Mammalia > Rodentia > Cricetidae > Onychomys > Onychomys leucogaster. The sequence goes on from CATKUP010000088.1 coordinate 603,784, forward strand.
TAGTTCAACTCTGGTTCTGAAACTGATACAAACCACAGGTCCTCTAACATCCAATGCTTTTCAGTTAAGAGCGAGAAACGTGTGAGCTTTGTGAACAATGTAGCTTCGTTTGAGCTGAAAATTGACTGCGTTTACCTGAAACGAATACTTGCTTGAAGGAAGACACAGAGCCTGGCATTTAACTCCGTTTCTGAAGGGAAACACACAGCACAGTTCTCATCCATGAAACAGACTCTGCTTTAGAACAAGATGCACGCTCTTGCTTTCTAGAGTCTCTAATACAGAGGGAAACCTGAGTGTGCTCTGAACAAAAGAACTGTTTTTCCTACTCACGGACCATATCTAGTTCAACTCTGTTTCAGAAACGGATATAAACCACAGGTCCTCTAACATCCAATGCTTTTCAGTTAAGAGCGAGAAACGTGTGAGCTTTGTGAACATTGTAGCTTCGTTTGAGCTGAAAAGTGACTGCGTTTACCTGATAAGAATACTTGCTTGAAGGAAGACACAGAGCCTGGCATTTAACTCCGTTTCTGAAGGGAAACACACAGCACAGTTCTCATCCATGAAACACAATCTGCTTTACAGCAAGAAGCACGCTCTTGCTTTCTAGAGTCTCTAATACAGAGGGAAACGTGAGTGTGCTCAGAACAAAAGAACTGTATTTCCTACACACGGACCATATCTAGTTCAACTCTGTTTCTGAAACTGATAGAAACCACAGGTCCTCTACCATCCAATACTTTTCAGTTAAGAGCGAGAATCGTGTGAGCTTTGTGAACAATGTAGCTTCGTTTGAGCTGAAAAGTGACTGCGTTTACCTGAAACGAATCCTTGCTTGAAGGAAGACACAGAGCCTGGCATTTAACTCCATTTCTGAAGGGAAACACACAGCACAGTTCTCATCCATGAAACACACTCTGCTTTAGAGCAAGAAGCACGCTCTTGCTTTCTAGAGTCTCTAATACAGAGGGAAACGTGAGTGTGCTCAGAACAAAAGAACTGTGTTTCCTACACACGGACCATATCTAGTTCAACTCTGTTTCTGAAACTGATACAAACCACAGGTCCTCTAACATCCAATACTTTTCAGTTAAGAGCGAGAAACGTGTGAGCTTTGTGAACAATGTAGCTTCGTTTGAGCTGAAAAGTGACTGCGTTTACCTGAAACGAATCCTTGCTTGAAGGAAGACACAGAGCCTGGCATTTAACTCCATTTCTGAAGGGAAACACACAGCACAGTTCTCATCCATGAAACACAATCTGCTTTACAGCAAGAAGCACGCTCTTGCTTTCTAGAGTCTCTAATACAGAGGGATACGTGAGTGTGCTCAGAACAAAAGAACTGTGTTTCCTACACACGGACCATATCTAGTTCAACTCTGTTTCTGAAACTGATACAAACCACAGGTCCTCTAACATCCAATACTTTTCAGTTAAGAGCGAGAAACATGTGAGCTTTGGGAACAATGTAGCTTCGTTTGAGCTGAAAAGTGACTGCGTTTACCTGAAACGAATCCTTGCTTGAAGGAAGACACAGAGCCTGGCATTTAACTCCGTTTCTGAAGGGAAACACACGGCACAGTTCTCATCCATGAAACACACTCTGCTTTAGAGCAAGAAGCACGCTCTTGCTTTCTAGAGTCTCTAATACAGAGGGAAACATGAGTGTGCTCAGAACAAAAGAACTGTGTTTCCTACACACATGGACCATATCTAGTTCAACTCGGTTTCTGAAACTGATACAAACCACAGGTCCTCTAACATCCAATGCTTTTCAGTTAAGAGCGAGAAATGTGTGAGCTTTGTGAACAATGTAGCTCCGATTGAGCTGAAAAGTGACTGTGTTTACCTGAAACGAAGTCTTGCTTGAAGGAAGACATAGAGCCTGGCATTTAACTCCGTCTCTGAAGGAAAACACACGGCACAGTTCTCATCCATGAAACACACTCTGCTTTAGAGCAAGAAGCACGCTCTTGCTTCCTAGAGTCTCTAATACAGAGGGAAACGTGAGGGTGCTCAGAAAAAAAGAACTGTGTTTCCTACACACACGGACCATATCTAGTTCAACTCTGGTTCTGAAACTGATACAAACCACAGGTCCTCTAACATCCAATGCTTTTCAGTTAAGAGCGAGAAACGTTTGAGCTTTGTGAACAATGTAGCTTCGTTTGAGCTGAAAATTGACTGCGTTTACCTGAAACGAATACTTGCTTGAAGGAAGACACAGAGCCTGGCATTTAACTCCGTTTCTGAAGGGAAAAACACAGCACAGTTCTCATCCATGAAACACACTCTGCTTTAGAACAAGAAGCACGCTCTTGCTTTCTAGAGTCTCTAATACAGAGGGAAACCTGAGTGTGCTCTGAACAAAAGAACTGTTTTTCCTACTCACGGACCATATCTAGTTCAACTCTGTTTCTGAAACGGATATAAACCACAGGTCCTCTAACATCCAATGCTTTTCAGTTAAGAGCGAGAAACGTGTGAGCTTTGTGAACATTGTAGCTTCGTTTGAGCTAAAAAGTGACTGCGTTTACCTGATAAGAATACTTGCTTGAAGGAAGACACAGAGCCTGGCATTTAACTCCGTTTCTGAAGGGAAACACACAGCACAGTTCTCATCCATGAAACACAATCTGCTTTACAGCAAGAAGCACGCTCTTGCTTTCTAGAGTCTCTAATACAGAGGGAAACGTGAGTGTGCTCAGAACAAAAGAACTGTATTTCCTACACACGGACCATATCTAGTTCAACTCTGTTTCTGAAACTGATACAAACCACAGGTCCTCTACCATCCAATGCTTTTCAGTTAAGAGCGAGAATCGTGTGAGCTTTGTGAACAATGTAGCTTCGTTTGAGCTGAAAAGTGACTGCGTTTACCTGAAACGAATCCTTGCTTGAAGGAAGATACAGAGCCTGGCATTTAACTCCATTTCTGAAGGGAAACACACAGCACAGTTCTCATCCATGAAACACAATCTGCTTTACAGCAAGAAGCACGCTCTTGCTTTCTAGAGTCTCTAATACAGAGGGAAACGTGAGTGTGCTCAGAACAAAAGAACTGTGTTTCCTACACACGGACCATATCTAGTTCAACTCTGTTTCTGAAACTGATACAAACCACAGGTCCTCTAACATCCAATACTTTTCAGTTAAGAGCGAGAAACGTGTGAGCTTTGTGAACAATGTAGCTTCGTTTGAGCTGAAAAGTGACTGCGTTTACCTGAAACGAATCCTTGCTTGAAGGAAGACCCAGAGCCTGGCATTTAACTCCGTTTCTGAAGGGAAACACAAGGCACAGTTCTCATCCATGAAACCCACTCTGCTTTAGAGCAAGAAGCACGCTCTTGCTTTCTAGAGTCTCTAATACAGAGGGAAACATGAGTGTGCTCAGAACAAAAGAACTGTGTTTCCTACACACATGGACCATATCTAGTTCAACTCGGTTTCTGAAACTGATACAAACCCCAGGTCCTCTAACATCCAATGCTTTTCAGTTAAGAGCGAGAAATGTGTGAGTTTTGTGAACAATGTAGCTTCGATTGAGCTGAAAAGTGACTGCGTTTACCTGAAACGAAGTCTTGCTTGAAGGAAGACATAGAGCCTGGCATTTAACTCCGTTTCTGAAGGAAAACACACGGCACAGTTCTCATCCATGAAACACACTCTGCTTTAGAGCAAGAAGCACGCTCTTGCTTCCTAGAGTCTCTAATACAGAGGGAAACGTGAGGGTGCTCAGAAAAAAAGAACTGTGTTTCCTACACACACGAACCATATCTAGTTCAACTCTGTTTCTGAAACTGATAAAAACCACAGGTCCTCTAACATCCAATGCTTTTCAGTTAAGAGCGAGAAACGTGTGAGCTTTGTGAACAATGTAGCTTCGTTTGAGCTGAAAATTGCCTGCGTTTACCTGAAAAGAATACTTACTTGAAGGAAGACACAGAGCCTGGCATTTAACTCCGTTTCTGAAGGGAAACACACAGCACAGTTCTCATCCATGAAACACATTCTGCTCTACAGCAAGAAGCACGCCTTTGCATTCTAGAGTCTTTAACACAGTGGGAAACGTGAGTGTGCTCAGAACAAAATAACTGTTTTTCCTACACACGGTCCATATCTAGTTCAACTCTGGTTCTGAAACTGATACAAACCACAGGTCCTCTAACATCCAATGCTTTTCAATTAAGAGCGAGAAACGTGTGAGCTTTGTGAACAATGTAGCTTCGTTTGAGCTGAAAAGTGACTGCGTTTACCTGAAACGAATACTTGCTTGAAGGAAGACACAGTGCCTGGCATTTAACTCCGTTTCTGAAGGGAAACACACAGCACAGTTCTCATCCATGAAACACATTCTGCTTTAGAGCAAGAAGCACGCTCTTGCTTTCTAGGGTCTCTAATACAGAGGGAAACCTGAGTGTGCTCTGAACAAAAGAACTGTTTTTCCTACTCACGGACCATATCTAGTTCAACTCTGTGTCTGAAACTGATACAAACCACAGGTCCTCTAACATCCAATGCTTTTCAGTTAAGAGCGAGAAACGTGTGAGCTTTGTGAACAATGTAGCTTCGTTTGAGCTGAAAAGTGACTGCGTTTACCTGATAAGAATACTTGCTTGAAGGAAGACACAGAGCCTGGCATTTAACTCCGTTTCTGAAGGGAAACACACAGCACAGTTCTCATCCATGAAACACACTCTGCTTTAGAGCAAGAAGCACGCTCTTGCTTTCTAGAGTCTCTAATACAGAGGGAAACGTGAGTGTGCTCAGAACAAAAGAACTGTGTTTCCTACACACGGACCATATCTAGTTCAACTCTGTTTCTGAAACTGATACAAACCACAGGTCCTCTAACATCCAATAATTTTCAGTTAAGAGCAAGAAACGTGTGAGCTTTGTGAACAATGTAGCTTCATTTGAGCTTAAAAGTGACTGCGTTTACCTGAAACGAAGTATTGCTTGAAGAAAGACACAGAGCCTGGCATTTAACTCCGTTTCTGAAGGAAAACACATGGCACAGTTCTCATCCATGAAACACTCTCTGCTTTAGAGCAAGAAGCACGCTCTTGCTTTCTAGAGTCTCTAATACAGAGGGAAATGTGAGTGTGCTCAGAACAAAAGAACGGTTTTTTCCTACACACACGGACCATATCTAGTTCACCTGTGTTACTGAAACTGATACAAACCACAGGTCCTCTAACATCCAATGCTTTTCAGTTAAGAGCGAGAAACGTGTGAGCTTCGTGAACAATGTAGCTTCATTGGAGGTGAAAAGTGACTGTGTTTACCTAAAACGAAGTCTTGCTTGTAGGAAGACACACGCCTGGCATTTAACTCCGTTTCTGAAGGGAAACAGACGGCACAGTTCTCATCCATGAAACACAATCTGCTTTACAGCAAGAAGCACGCTCTTGCTTTCTAGAGTCTCTAATACAGAGGGAAACGTGCGTGTGCTCAGAACAAAAGAACTGTGTTTCCTACACACGGACCATATCTAGTTCAACTCTGTTTCTGAAACTGATACAAAGCTCAGGTCCTCTAACATCCAATGCTTTTCCGTTAAGAGCGAGAAACGTGTGAGCTTTGTGAACAATGTAGCTTCGTCTGAGCTGAAAAGTGACTGCGATTACCTGAAACGAATACTTGCTTGAAGTAAGACACAGAGCCTGGCATTTAATTCCGTTTCTGAAGGGAAACACACAGCACAGTTCTCATCCATGAAACACACTCTGCTTTAGAGCAAGAAGCACGCTATTGTTTTCTAGAGACTCTAATACAGAGGGAAACGTGAGTGTGCTCAGAACCAAAGAACTGTGTTTCCTACTCACGGACCATATCTAGTTCAACTCTGTTTCTGAAACTGATAGAAACCACAGGTCGTCTAACATCCAATGCTTTTCAGTTAAGAGCGAGAAACGTGTGAGCGTTGTGAACAATGTAGCTTCGTTTGAGGTTAAAAATGACTGCGTTTACCTGAAATGAAGTCTTGCTTGTAGGAAGTCACACACCTCGCATTTAACTCCGTTTCTGGAGGAAAACACACGGCACAGTTCTCATCCATGAAACACAATCTGCTTTACAGCAAGAAGCACGCCTTTGCTTTCTAGAGTCTCTAATACAGTGGGAAACGTGAGTGTGCTCAGAACAAAAGAACTGTGTTTCCTACACACGGACCATATCTAGTTCAACTCTGGTTCTGAAACTGATACAAACCACAGGTCCTCTAACATCCAATGCTTTTCAGTTAAGAGCGAGAAACGTGTGAGCTTTGTGAACAATGTAGCTTCGTTTGAGCTGAAAATTGACTGCGTTTACCTGAAACGAATACTTGCTTGAAGGAAGACACAGAGCCTGGCATTTAACTCCGTTTCTGATGGGAAACACACAGCACAGTTCTCATCCATGAAACACACTCTGCTTTAGAACAAGAAGCACGCTCTTGCTTTCTAGAGTCTCTAATACAGAGGGAAACCTGAGTGTGCTCTGAACAAAAGAACTGTTTTTCCTACTCACGGACCATATCTAGTTCAACTCTGTTTCTGAAACGGATATAAACCACAGGTCCTCTAACATCCAATGCTTTTCAGTTAAGAGCGAGAAACGTGTGAGCTTTGTGAACATTGTAGCTTCGTTTGAGCTGAAAAGTGACTGCGTTTACCTGATAAGAATACTTGCTTGAAGGAAGACACAGAGCCTGGCATTTAACTCCGTTTCTGAAGGGAAACACACAGCACAGTTCTCATCCATGAAACACAATCTGCTTTACAGCAAGAAGCACGCTCTTGCTTTCTAGAGTCTCTAATACAGAGGGAAACGTGAGTGTGCTCAGAACAAAAGAACTGTATTTCCTACACACGGACCATATCTAGTTCAACTCTGTTTCTGAAACTGATACAAACCACAGGTCCTCTACCATCCAATACTTTTCAGTTAAGAGCGAGAATCGTGTGAGCTTTGTGAACAATGTAGCTTCGTTTGAGCTGAAAAGTGACTGCGTTTACCTGAAACGAATCCTTGCTTGAAGGAAGACACAGAGCCTGGCATTTAACTCCATTTCTGAAGGGAAACACACAGCACAGTTCTCATCCATGAAACACAATCTGCTTTACAGCAAGAAGCACGCTCTTGCTTTCTAGAGTCTCTAATACAGAGGGAAACGTGAGTGTGCTCAGAACAAAAGAACTGTGTTTCCTACACACGGACCATATCTAGTTCAACTCTGTTTCTGAAACTGATACAAACCACAGGTCCTCTAACATCCAATATTTTCAGTTAAGAGCGAGAAACGTGTGAGCTTTGTGAACAATGTAGCTTCGTTTGAGCTGAAAAGTGACTGCGTTTACCTGAAACGAATCCTTGCTTGAAGGAAGACACAGAGCCTGGCATTTAACTCCGATTCTGAAGGGAAATACATGGCACAGTTCTCATCCAAGAAACACACTCTGCTTTATTACAAGAAGCACGCTCTTGCTTTCTAGAGTCTCTAATACAGAGGGAAACGTGAGTGTGCTCAGAACAAAAGAACGGTGTTTCCTACACACACGGACCATATCTAGTTCAACTCTGTTTCTGAAACTGATACAAACCACAGGTAGCCTAACATCCAATGCTTTACAGTTAAGAGCGAGAAACGTGTGAGCTTCGTGAACTAGGTAGATTCGTTTGAGCTGAAAGGTGTCTGCATTTACCTGAAATGAAGTCTTGCTTGAAGGAAGACACAGAGCCTGTTATTTAAACCCGTTTCTGAAGGGAAACACACAGCACAGTTCTCATCCATGAAACACACTCTGCTTTACAGCAAGAAGCACGCCTTTGCATTCTAGAGTCTCTAACACAGTGGGAAACGTGAGTGTGCTCTGAACAAAAGAACTGTTTTTCCTACTCACGGACCATATCTAGTTCAACTCTGTTTCTGAAACTGATACAAACCACAGGTCCTCTAACATCCAATGCTTTTCAGTTAAGAGCGAGAAACGTGTGAGCTTTGTGAACAATGTAGCTTCGTTTGAGCTGAAAAGTGACTGCGTTTACCTGAAACGAATCCTTGCTTGAAGGAAGACACAGAGCCTGGCATTTAACTCCGTTTCTGAAGGAAAACACATGGCACAGTTCTCATCCATGAAACACTCTCTGCTTTAGAGCAAGAAGCACGCTCTTGCTTTCTAGAGTCTCTAATACAGAGGGAAACGTGAGGGTGCTCAGAAAAAAAGAACTGTGTTTCCTACACACACGGACCATATCTAGTTCAACTCTGTTTCTGAAACTGATACAAACCACAGGTCCTCTAACATCCAATGCTTTTCAGTTAAGAGCGAGAAATGTGTGAGCGTTGTGAACAATGTAGCTTCGTTTGAGGTGAAAAGTGACTGCGTTTACCTGAAACGAAGTATTGCTTGAAGAAAGACACAGAGCCTGGCATTTAACTCCGTTTCTGAAGGAAAACACATGGCACAGTTCTCATCCATGAAACACTCTCTGCTTTAGAGCAAGAAGCACGCTCTTGCTTTCTAGAGTCTCTAATACAGAGGGAAACGTGAGTGTGCTCAGAACAAAAGAACGGTGTTTCCTACACACACGGACCATATCTAGTTCAACTCTGTTTCTGAAACTGATACAAACCACAGGTCGCCTAACATCCAATGCTTTACAGTTAAGAGCGAGAAACGTGTGAGCTTCGTGAACTAGGTAGATTCGTTTGAGCTGAAATGTGTCTGCATTTACCTGAAATGAAGTCTTGCTTGAAGGAAGACACAGAGCCTGTTATTTAAACCCGTTTCTGAAGGGAAACCCACAGCACAGTTCTCATCCATGAAACACACTCTGCTTTAGAGTAAGAAGCACGCTCGTGCTTTCTAGAATCTCTAATACAGGGGGAAAGGTGAGTGTGCTCAATACAAAAGAACTGTTTTTCCTACACACACGGACCATATCTAGTTCAACTCTGTTTCTGAAACTGATACAAACCACAGGACTTCTAACTTCCAATGCTTTTCAGTTAAGAGCGAGAAACGTGTGAGCTTTGTGAACAATGTAGCTTCGTTTGAGCTGAAAAGCGACTGCGTTTACCTGAAACGAAGCCTTGCTTGAAGAAAGACACAGTCCTGGCATTGAACTCCGTTTCTGAAGGGAAACACATGGCACAGTTCTCATCCATGAAACACACTCTGCTTTAGAGCAAGAAGCACGCTCTTGCTTTCTAGAGTCTCTAATACAGAGGGAAACGTGAGTGTGCTCAGAACAAAAGAACTGTGTTTCCTACACACACGGACCATATCTAGTTCACCTGTGTTACTGAAACTGATACAAACCACAGGTCCTCTAACATCCAATGCTTTTCAGTTAAGAGCGAGAAACGTGTGAGCTTCGTGAACAATGTAGCTTCATTGGAGGTGAAAAGTGACTGTGTTTACCTAAAACGAAGTCTTGCTTGTAGGAAGACACACGCCTGGCATTTAACTCCGTTTCTGAAGGGAAACAGACGGCACAGTTCTCATCCATGAAACACAATCTGCTTTACAGCAAGAAGCACGCTCTTGCTTTCTAGAGTCTCTAATACAGAGGGAAACGTGCGTGTGCTCAGAACAAAAGAACTGTGTTTCCTACACACGGACCATATCTAGTTCAACTCTGTTTCTGAAACTGATACAAAGCTCAGGTCCTCTAACATCCAATGCTTTTCAGTTAAGAGCGAGAAACGTGTGAGCTTTGTGAACAATGTAGCTTCGTCTGAGCTGAAAAGTGACTGCGATTACCTGAAACGAATACTTGCTTGAAGTAAGACACAGAGCCTGGCATTTAATTCCGTTTCTGAAGGGAAACACACAGCACAGTTCTCATCCATGAAACACACTCTGCTTTAGAGCAAGAAGCACGCTATTGTTTTCTAGAGACTCTAATACAGAGGGAAACGTGAGTGTGCTCAGAACAAAAGAACTGTGTTTCCTACTCACGGACCATATCTAGTTCAACTCTGTTTCTGAAACTGATACAAACCACAGGTCGTCTAACATCCAATGCTTTTCAGTTAAGAGCGAGAAACGTGTGAGCGTTGTGAACAATGTAGATTCGTTTGAGGTGAAAAGTGACTGCGTTTACCTGAAATGAAGTCTTGCTTGTAGGAAGTCACACGCCTGGCATTTAACTCCGTTTCTGAAGGAAAACACACGGCACAGTTCTCATCCATGAAACACAATCTGCTTTACAGCAAGAAGCACGCCTTTGCTTTCTAGAGTCTCTAATACAGTGGGAAACGTGAGTGTGCTCAGAACAAAAGAACTGTGTTTCCTACACACGGACCATATCTAGTTCAACTCTGGTTCTGAAACTGATACAAACCACAGGTCCTCTAACATCCAATGCTTTTCAGTTAAGAGCGAGAAACGTGTGAGCTTTGTGAACAATGTAGCTTCGTTTGAGCTGAAAATTGACTGCGTTTACCTGAAACGAATCCTTGCTTGAAGGAAGACACAGAGCCTGGCATTTAACTCCGTTTCTGAAGGGAAACACACAGCACAGTTCTCATCCATGAAACACAATCTGCTTTACAGCAAGAAGCACGCTCTTGCTTTCTAGAGTCTCTAATACAGAGGGAAACGTGAGTGTGCTCAGAACAAAAGAACAGTATTTCCTACACACGGACCATATCTAGTTCAACTCTGTTTCTGAAACTGATACAAACCACAGGTCCTCTACCATCCAATACTTTTCAGTTAAGAGCGAGAATCGTGTGAGCTTTGTGAACAATGTAGCTTCGTTTGAGCTGAAAAGTGACTGCGTTTACCTGAAACGAATCCTTGCTTGAAGGAAGACACAGAGCCTGGCATTTAACTCCATTTCTGAAGGGAAACACACAGCACAGTTCTCATCCATGAAACACAATCTGCGTTACAGCAAGAAGCACGCTCTTGCTTTCTAGAGTCTCTAATGTAGAGGGAAACGTGACTGTGCTCAGAACAAAAGAACTGTGTTTCCTACTCACGGACCATATCTAGTTCAACTCTGTTTCTGAAACTGATACAAACCACAGGTCCTCTAACATCCAATACTTTTCAGTTAAGAGCGAGAAACGTGTGAGCTTTGTGAACAATGTAGCTTCGTCTGAGCTGAAAAGTGACTGCGATTACCTGAAACGAATACTTGCTTGAAGTAAGACACAGAGCCTGGCATTTAATTCCGTTTCTGAAGGGAAACACACAGCACAGTTCTCATCCATGAAACACACTCTGCTTTAGAGCAAGAAGCACGCTATTGTTTTCTAGAGACTCTAATACAGAGGGAAACGTGAGTGTGCTCAGAACAAAAGAACTGTGTTTCCTACTCACGGACCATATCTAGTTCAACTCTGTTTCTGAAACTGATACAAACCACAGGTCATCTAACATCCAATGCTTTTCAGTTAAGAGCGAGAAACGTGTGAGCGTTGTGAACAATGTAGCTTCGTTTGAGGTGAAAAGTGACTGCGTTTACCTGAAATGCAGTCTTGCTTGTAGGAAGTCACACGCCTGGCATTTAACTCCGTTTCTTAAGGAAAACACACGGCACAGTTTTCATCCATGAAACACAATCTGCTTTACAGCAAGAAGCACGCCTTTGCTTTCTAGAGTCTCTAATACAGTGGGAAACGTGAGTGTGCTCAGAACAAAAGAACTGTGTTTCCTACACACGGACCATATCTAGTTCAACTCTGGTTCTGAAACTGATACAAACCACAGGTCCTCTAACATCCAATGCTTTTCAGTTAAGAGCGAGAAACGTGTGAGCTTTGTGAACAATGTAGCTTCGTTTGAGCTGAAAAGTGACTGCGTTTACCTGAAACGAATACTTGCTTGAAGGAAGACATAGAGCCTGGCATTTAACTCCGTTTCTGAAGGGAAACACACAGCACAGTTCTCATCCATGAAACACATTCTGCTTTAGAGCAAGAAGCACGCTCTTGCTTTCTAGAGTCTCTAATACAGAGGGAAACCTGAGTGTGCTCTGAACAAAAGAACTGTTTTTCCTACTCACGGACCATATCTAGTTCAACTCTGTTTCTGAAACTGATACAAACCACAGGTCCTCTAACATCCAATGCTTTTCAGTTAAGAGCGAGAAACGTGTGAGCTTTGTGAACAATGTAGCTTCGTTTGAGCTGAAAAGTGACTGCGTTTACCTGAAACGAATCCTTGCTTGAAGGAAGACACAGAGCCTGGCATTTAACTCCGTTTCTGAAGGAAAACACATGGCACAGTTCTCATCCATGAAACACTCTCTGCTTTAGAGCAAGAAGCACGCTCTTGCTTTCTAGAGTCTCTAATACAGAGGGAAACGTGAGGGTGCTCAGAAAAAAAGAACTGTGTTTCCTACACACACGGACCATATCTAGTTCAACTCTGTTTCTGAAACTGATACAAACCACAGGTCCTCTAACATCCAATGCTTTTCAGTTAAGAGCGAGAAATGTGTGAGCGTTGTGAACAATGTAGCTTCGTTTGAGGTGAAAAGTGACTGCGTTTACCTGAAACGAAGTATTGCTTGAAGAAAGACACAGAGCCTGGCATTTAACTCCGTTTCTGAAGGAAAACACATGGCACAGTTCTCATCCATGAAACACTCTCTGCTTTAGAGCAAGAAGCACGCTCTTGCTTTCTAGAGTCTCTAATACAGAGGGAAACGTGAGTGTGCTCAGAACAAAAGAACGGTGTTTCCTACACACACGGACCATATCTAGTTCAACTCTGTTTCTGAAACTGATACAAACCACAGGTCGCCTAACATCCAATGCTTTACAGTTAAGAGCGAGAAACGTGTGAGCTTCGTGAACTAGGTAGATTCGTTTGAGCTGAAATGTGTCTGCATTTACCTGAAATGAAGTCTTGCTTGAAGGAAGACACAGAGCCTGTTATTTAAACCCGTTTCTGAAGGGAAACCCACAGCACAGTTCTCATCCATGAAACACACTCTGCTTTAGAGTAAGAAGCACGCTCGTGCTTTCTAGAATCTCTAATACAGGGGGAAAGGTGAGTGTGCTCAATACAAAAGAACTGTTTTTCCTACACACACGGACCATATCTAGTTCAACTCTGTTTCTGAAACTGATACAAACCACAGGACTTCTAACTTCCAATGCTTTTCAGTTAAGAGCGAGAAACGTGTGAGCTTTGTGAACAATGTAGCTTCGTTTGAGCTGAAAAGCGACTGCGTTTACCTGAAACGAAGCCTTGCTTGAAGAAAGACACAGTCCTGGCATTGAACTCCGTTTCTGAAGGGAAACACATGGCACAGTTCTCATCCATGAAACACACTCTGCTTTAGAGCAAGAAGCACGCTCTTGCTTTCTAGAGTCTCTAATACAGAGGGAAACGTGAGTGTGCTCAGAACAAAAGAACTGTGTTTCCTACACACACGGACCATATCTAGTTCACCTGTGTTACTGAAACTGATACAAACCACAGGTCCTCTAACATCCAATGCTTTTCAGTTAAGAGCGAGAAACGTGTGAGCTTCGTGAACAATGTAGCTTCATTGGAGGTGAAAAGTGACTGTGTTTACCTAAAACGAAGTCTTGCTTGTAGGAAGACACACGCCTGGCATTTAACTCCGTTTCTGAAGGGAAACAGACGGCACAGTTCTCATCCATGAAACACAATCTGCTTTACAGCAAGAAGCACGCTCTTGCTTTCTAGAGTCTCTAATACAGAGGGAAACGTGCGTGTGCTCAGAACAAAAGAACTGTGTTTCCTACACACGGACCATATCTAGTTCAACTCTGTTTCTGAAACTGATACAAAGCTCAGGTCCTCTAACATCCAATGCTTTTCAGTTAAGAGCGAGAAACGTGTGAGCTTTGTGAACAATGTAGCTTCGTCTGAGCTGAAAAGTGACTGCGATTACCTGAAACGAATACTTGCTTGAAGTAAGACACAGAGCCTGGCATTTAATTCCGTTTCTGAAGGGAAACACACAGCACAGTTCTCATCCATGAAACACACTCTGCTTTAGAGCAAGAAGCACGCTATTGTTTTCTAGAGACTCTAATACAGAGGGAAACGTGAGTGTGCTCAGAACAAAAGAACTGTGTTTCCTACTCACGGACCATATCTAGTTCAACTCTGTTTCTGAAACTGATACAAACCACAGGTCGTCTAACATCCAATGCTTTTCAGTTAAGAGCGAGAAACGTGTGAGCGTTGTGAACAATGTAGCTTCGTTTGAGGTGAAAAGTGACTGCGTTTACCTGAAATGAAGTCTTGCTTGTAGGAAGTCACACGCCTGGCATTTAACTCCGTTTCTGAAGGAAAACACACGGCACAGTTCTCATCCATGAAACACAATCTGCTTTACAGCAAGAAGCACGCCTTTGCTTTCTAGAGTCTCTAATACAGTGGGAAACGTGAGTGTGCTCAGAACAAAAGAACTGTGTTTCCTACACACGGACCATATCTAGTTCAACTCTGGTTCTGAAACTGATACAAACCACAGGTCCTCTAACATCCAATGCTTTTCAGTTAAGAGCGAGAAACGTGTGAGCTTTGTGAACAATGTAGCTTCGTTTGAGCTGAAAATTGACTGCGTTTACCTGAAACGAATACTTGCTTGAAGGAAGACACAGAGCCTGGCATTTAACTCCGTTTCTGAAGGGAAACACACAGCACAGTTCTCATCCATGAAACACAATCTGCTTTACAGCAAGAAGCACGCTCTTGCTTTCTAGAGTCTCTAATACAGAGGGAAACGTGAGTGTGCTCAGAACAAAAGAACAGTATTTCCTACACACGGACCATATCTAGTTCAACTCTGTTTCTGAAACTGATACAAACCACAGGTCCTCTACCATCCAATACTTTTCAGTTAAGAGCGAGAATCGTGTGAGCTTTGTGAACAATGTAGCTTCGTTTGAGCTGAAAAGTGACTGCGTTTACCTGAAACGAATCCTTGCTTGAAGGAAGACACAGAGCCTGGCATTTAACTCCATTTCTGAAGGGAAACACACAGCACAGTTCTCATCCATGAAACACAATCTGCGTTACAGCAAGAAGCACGCTCTTGCTTTCTAGAGTCTCTAATGTAGAGGGAAACGTGACTGTGCTCAGAACAAAAGAACTGTGTTTCCTACTCACGGACCATATCTAGTTCAACTCTGTTTCTGAAACTGATACAAACCACAGGTCCTCTAACATCCAATACTTTTCAGTTAAGAGCGAGAAACGTGTGAGCTTTGTGAACAATGTAGCTTCGTCTGAGCTGAAAAGTGACTGCGATTACCTGAAACGAATACTTGCTTGAAGTAAGACACAGAGCCTGGCATTTAATTCCGTTTCTGAAGGGAAACACACAGCACAGTTCTCATCCATGAAACACACTCTGCTTTAGAGCAAGAAGCACGCTATTGTTTTCTAGAGACTCTAATACAGAGGGAAACGTGAGTGTGCTCAGAACAAAAGAACTGTGTTTCCTACTCACGGACCATATCTAGTTCAACTCTGTTTCTGAAACTGATACAAACCACAGGTCATCTAACATCCAATGTTTTTCAGTTAAGAGCGAGAAACGTGTGAGCGTTGTGAACAATGTAGCTTCGTTTGAGGTGAAAAGTGACTGCGTTTACCTGAAATGCAGTCTTGCTTGTAGGAAGTCACACGCCTGGCATTTAACTCCGTTTCTTAAGGAAAACACACGGCACAGTTTTCATCCATGAAACACAATCTGCTTTACAGCAAGAAGCACGCCTTTGCTTTCTAGAGTCTCTAATACAGTGGGAAACGTGAGTGTGCTCAGAACAAAAGAACTGTGTTTCCTACACACGGACCATATCTAGTTCAACTCTGGTTCTGAAACTGATACAAACCACAGGTCCTCTAACATCCAATGCTTTTCAGTTAAGAGCGAGAAACGTGTGAGCTTTGTGAACAATGTAGCTTCGTTTGAGCTGAAAAGTGACTGCGTTTACCTGAAACGAATACTTGCTTGAAGGAAGACACAGAGCCTGGCATTTAACTCCGTTTCTGAAGGGAAACACACAGCACAGTTCTCATCCATGAAACACACTCTGCTTTAGAACAAGAAGCACGCTCTTGCTTTCTAGAGTCTCTAATACAGAGGGAAACCTGAGTGTGCTCTGAACAAAAGAACTGTTTTTCCTACTCACGGACCATATCTAGTTCAACTCTGTTTCTGAAACGGATATAAACCACAGGTCCTCTAACATCCAATGCTTTTCAGTTAAGAGCGAGAAACGTGTGAGCTTTGTGAACATTGTAGCTTCGTTTGAGCTGAAAAGTGACTGCGTTTACCTGAAACGAATCCTTGCTTGAAGGAAGACACAGAGCCTGGCATTTAACTCCGTTTCTGAAGGAAAACACATGGCACAGTTCTCATCCATGAAACACTCTCTGCTTTAGAGCAAGAAGCACGCTCTTGCTTTCTAGAGTCTCTAATACAGAGGGAAACGTGAGGGTGCTCAGAAAAAAAGAACTGTGTTTCCTACACACACGGACCATATCTAGTTCAACTCTGTTTCTGAAACTGATACAAACCACAGGTCCTCTAACATCCAATGCTTTTCAGTTAAGAGCGAGAAATGTGTGAGCGTTGTGAACAATGTAGCTTCGTTTGAGGTGAAAAGTGACTGCGTTTACCTGAAACGAAGTATTGCTTGAAGAAAGACACAGAGCCTGGCATTTAACTCCGTTTCTGAAGGAAAACACATGGCACAGTTCTCATCCATGAAACACTCTCTGCTTTAGAGCAAGAAGCACGCTCTTGCTTTCTAGAGTCTCTAATACAGAGGGAAACGTGAGTGTGCTCAGAACAAAAGAACGGTGTTTCCTACACACACGGACCATATCTAGTTCAACTCTGTTTCTGAAACTGATACAAACCACAGGTCGCCTAACATCCAATGCTTTACAGTTAAGAGCGAGAAACGTGTGAGCTTCGTGAACTAGGTAGATTCGTTTGAGCTGAAATGTGTCTGCATTTACCTGAAATGAAGTCTTGCTTGAAGGAAGACACAGAGCCTGTTATTTAAACCCGTTTCTGAAGGGAAACCCACAGCACAGTTCTCATCCATGAAACACACTCTGCTTTAGAGTAAGAAGCACGCTCGTGCTTTCTAGAATCTCTAATACAGGGGGAAAGGTGAGTGTGCTCAATACAAAAGAACTGTTTTTCCTACACACACGGACCATATCTAGTTCAACTCTGTTTCTGAAACTGATACAAACCACAGGACTTCTAACTTCCAATGCTTTTCAGTTAAGAGCGAGAAACGTGTGAGCTTTGTGAACAATGTAGCTTCGTTTGAGCTGAAAAGCGACTGCGTTTACCTGAAACGAAGCCTTGCTTGAAGAAAGACACAGTCCTGGCATTGAACTCCGTTTCTGAAGGGAAACACATGGCACAGTTCTCATCCATGAAACACACTCTGCTTTAGAGCAAGAAGCACGCTCTTGCTTTCTAGAGTCTCTAATACAGAGGGAAACGTGAGTGTGCTCAGAACAAAAGAACTGTGTTTCCTACACACACGGACCATATCTAGTTCACCTGTGTTACTGAAACTGATACAAACCACAGGTCCTCTAACATCCAATGCTTTTCAGTTAAGAGCGAGAAACGTGTGAGCTTCGTGAACAATGTAGCTTCATTGGAGGTGAAAAGTGACTGTGTTTACCTAAAACGAAGTCTTGCTTGTAGGAAGACACACGCCTGGCATTTAACTCCGTTTCTGAAGGGAAACAGACGGCACAGTTCTCATCCATGAAACACAATCTGCTTTACAGCAAGAAGCACGCTCTTGCTTTCTAGAGTCTCTAATACAGAGGGAAACGTGCGTGTGCTCAGAACAAAAGAACTGTGTTTCCTACACACGGACCATATCTAGTTCAACTCTGTTTCTGAAACTGATACAAAGCTCAGGTCCTCTAACATCCAATGCTTTTCAGTTAAGAGCGAGAAACGTGTGAGCTTTGTGAACAATGTAGCTTCGTCTGAGCTGAAAAGTGACTGCGATTACCTGAAACGAATACTTGCTTGAAGTAAGACACAGAGCCTGGCATTTAATTCCGTTTCTGAAGGGAAACACACAGCACAGTTCTCATCCATGAAACACACTCTGCTTTAGAGCAAGAAGCACGCTATTGTTTTCTAGAGACTCTAATACAGAGGGAAACGTGAGTGTGCTCAGAACAAAAGAACTGTGTTTCCTACTCACGGACCATATCTAGTTCAACTCTGTTTCTGAAACTGATACAAACCACAGGTCGTCTAACATCCAATGCTTTTCAGTTAAGAGCGAGAAACGTGTGAGCGTTGTGAACAATGTAGCTTCGTTTGAGGTGAAAAGTGACTGCGTTTACCTGAAATGAAGTCTTGCTTGTAGGAAGTCACACGCCTGGCATTTAACTCCGTTTCTGAAGGAAAACACACGGCACAGTTCTCATCCATGAAACACAATCTGCTTTACAGCAAGAAGCACGCCTTTGCTTTCTAGAGTCTCTAATACAGTGGGAAACGTGAGTGTGCTCAGAACAAAAGAACTGTGTTTCCTACACACGGACCATATCTAGTTCAACTCTGGTTCTGAAACTGATACAAACCACAGGTCCTCTAACATCCAATGCTTTTCAGTTAAGAGCGAGAAACGTGTGAGCTTTGTGAACAATGTAGCTTCGTTTGAGCTGAAAATTGACTGCGTTTACCTGAAACGAATACTTGCTTGAAGGAAGACACAGAGCCTGGCATTTAACTCCGTTTCTGAAGGGAAACACACAGCACAGTTCTCATCCATGAAACACAATCTGCTTTACAGCAAGAAGCACGCTCTTGCTTTCTAGAGTCTCTAATACAGAGGGAAACGTGAGTGTGCTCAGAACAAAAGAACAGTATTTCCTACACACGGACCATATCTAGTTCAACTCTGTTTCTGAAACTGATACAAACCACAGGTCCTCTACCATCCAATACTTTTCAGTTAAGAGCGAGAATCGTGTGAGCTTTGTGAACAATGTAGCTTCGTTTGAGCTGAAAAGTGACTGCGTTTACCTGAAACGAATCCTTGCTTGAAGGAAGACACAGAGCCTGGCATTTAACTCCATTTCTGAAGGGAAACACACAGCACAGTTCTCATCCATGAAACACAATCTGCGTTACAGCAAGAAGCACGCTCTTGCTTTCAAGAGTCTCTAATGTAGAGGGAAACGTGACTGTGCTCAGAACAAAAGAACTGTGTTTCCTACTCACGGACCATATCTAGTTCAACTCTGTTTCTGAAACTGATACAAACCACAGGTCCTCTAACATCCAATACTTTTCAGTTAAGAGCGAGAAACGTGTGAGCTTTGTGAACAATGTAGCTTCGTCTGAGCTGAAAAGTGACTGCGATTACCTGAAACGAATACTTGCTTGAAGTAAGACACAGAGCCTGGCATTTAATTCCGTTTCTGAAGGGAAACACACAGCACAGTTCTCATCCATGAAACACACTCTGCTTTAGAGCAAGAAGCACGCTATTGTTTTCTAGAGACTCTAATACAGAGGGAAACGTGAGTGTGCTCAGAACAAAAGAACTGTGTTTCCTACTCACGGACCATATCTAGTTCAACTCTGTTTCTGAAACTGATACAAACCACAGGTCATCTAACATCCAATGCTTTTCAGTTAAGAGCGAGAAACGTGTGAGCGTTGTGAACAATGTAGCTTCGTTTGAGGTGAAAAGTGACTGCGTTTACCTGAAATGCAGTCTTGCTTGTAGGAAGTCACACGCCTGGCATTTAACTCCGTTTCTTAAGGAAAACACACGGCACAGTTTTCATCCATGAAACACAATCTGCTTTACAGCAAGAAGCACGCCTTTGCTTTCTAGAGTCTCTAATACAGTGGGAAACGTGAGTGTGCTCAGAACAAAAGAACTGTGTTTCCTACACACGGACCATATCTAGTTCAACTCTGGTTCTGAAACTGATACAAACCACAGGTCCTCTAACATCCAATGCTTTTCAGTTAAGAGCGAGAAACGTGTGAGCTTTGTGAACAATGTAGCTTCGTTTGAGCTGAAAAGTGACTGCGTTTACCTGAAACGAATACTTGCTTGAAGGAAGACACAGAGCCTGGCATTTAACTCCGTTTCTGAAGGGAAACACACAGCACAGTTCTCATCCATGAAACACACTCTGCTTTAGAACAAGAAGCACGCTCTTGCTTTCTAGAGTCTCTAATACAGAGGGAAACCTGAGTGTGCTCTGAACAAAAGAACTGTTTTTCCTACTCACGGACCATATCTAGTTCAACTCTGTTTCTGAAACGGATATAAACCACAGGTCCTCTAACATCCAATGCTTTTCAGTTAAGAGCGAGAAACGTGTGAGCTTTGTGAACATTGTAGCTTCGTTTGAGCTGAAAAGTGACTGCGTTTACCTGAAACGAATCCTTGCTTGAAGGAAGACACAGAGCCTGGCATTTAACTCCATTTCTGAAGGGAAACACACAGCACAGTTCTCATCCATGAAACACAATCTGCTTTACAGCAAGAAGCACGCTCTTGCTTTCTAGAGTCTCTAATACAGAGGGAAACGTGAGTGTGCTCAGAACAAAAGAACTGTGTTTCCTACACACGGACCATATCTAGTTCAACTCTGTTTCTGAAACTGATACAAACCACAGGTCCTCTAACATCCAATACTTTTCAGTTAAGAGCGAGAAACGTGTGAGCTTTGTGAACAATGTAGCTTCGTGTGAGCTGAAAAGTGACTGCGTTTACCTGAAACGAATCCTTGCTTGAAGGAAGACACAGAGCCTGGCATTTAACTCCGTTTCTGAAGGGAAACACACGGCACAGTTCTCATCCATGAAACACACTCTGCTTTATTGCAAGAAGCACGCTCTTGCTTTCTAGAGTCTCTAAAACAGAGGGAAACGAGAGTGTGCTCAGAACAAAAGAACTGTGTTTCCTACACACATGGACCATATCTAGTTCAACTCGGTTTCTGAAACTGATACAAACCACAGGTCCTCTAACATCCAATGCTTTTCAGTTAAGAGCGAGAAATGTGTGAGCTTTGTGAACAATGTAGCTTCGATTGAGCTGAAAACTGACTGCGTTTACCTGAAACGAAGTCTTGCTTGAAGGAAGACATAGAGCCTGGCATTTAACTCCGTTTCTGAAGGAAAACACACGGCACAGTTCTCATCCATGAAACACACTCTGCTTTAGAGCAAGAAGCACGCTCTTGCTTCCTAGAGTCTCTAATACAGAGGGAAACGTGAGGGTGGTCAGAAAAAAAGAACTGTGTTTCCCACACACACGAACCATATCTAGTTCAACTCTGTTTCTGAAACTGATACAAACCACAGGTCCTCTAACATCCAATGCTTTTCAGTTAAGAGCGAGAAACGTGTGAGCTTTGTGAACAATGTAGCTTCATTTGAGCTGAAAAGTGACTGCGTTTACCTGAAAAGAATACTTACGTGAAGGAAGACACAGAGCCTGGCATTTAACTCCGTTTCTGAAGGGAAACACACAGCACAGTTCTCATCCATGAAACACACTCTGCTTTACAGCAATAAGCACGCCTTTGCATTCTAGAGTCTCTAACACAGTAGGAAACGTGAGTGTGCTCAGAACAAAAGAACTGTGTTTCCTACACACGGTCCATATCTAGTTCAACTCTGGTTCTGAAACTGATACAAACCACAGGTCCTCTAACATCCAATGCTTTTCAATTAAGAGCGAGAAACGTGTGAGCTTTGTGAACAATGTAGCTTCGTTGGAGCTGAAAAGTGACTGCGCTTACCTGAAACGAATACTTGCTTGAAGGAAGACACAGAGCCTGGCATTTAACTCCGTTTCTGAAGGGAAACACACAGCACAGTTCTCATTCATGAAACACATTCTGCTTTAGAGCAAGAAGCACGCTCTTGCTTTCTAGAGTCTCTAATACAGAGGGAAACCTGAGTGTGCTCTGAACAAAAGAACTGTTTTTCCTACTCACGGACCATATCTAGTTCAACTCTGTTTCTGAAACTGATACAAACCACATGTCCTCTAACATCCAATGCTTTTCAGATAAGAGCGAGAAACGTGTGAGCTTTGTGAACAATGTAGCTTCGTTTGAGCTGAAAAGTGACTGCGTTTACCTGATAAGAATACTTGCTTGAAGGAAGACACAGAGCCTGGCATTTAACTCCGTTTCTGAAGGGAAACACACAGCACAGTTCTCATCCATGTAACACACTCTGCTTTAGAGCAAGAAGCACGCTCTTGCTTTCTATTGTCTCTAATACAGAGGGAAACATGAGTGTGCTCAGAACAAAAGAACTGTGTTTCCTACACACGGACCATATCTAGTTCAACTCTGTTTCTGAAACTGATACAAACCACAGGTCCTCTAACATCCAATACTTTTCAGTTAAGAGCGAGAAACGTGTGAGCTTTGTGAACAATGTAGCTTCGTTTGAGCTGAAAAGTGACTGCGTTTACCTGAAACGAATCCTTGCTTGAAGGAAGACACAGAGCCTGGCATTTAACTCCGTTTCTTAAGGGAAACACACAGCACAGTTCTCATCCATGAAACACACTCTGCTTTAGAGCAAGAAGCAAGCTCTTGCTTTCTAGAGTCTCTAATACAGAGGGAAATGTGAGTGTGCTCAGAACAAAAGAACGGTTTTTCCTACACACAGGGACGATATCTAGTTCAACTCTGTTTCTGAAACTGATAGAAACCACAGGTCCTCTAACATCCAATGCTTTTCAGTTAAGAGCGAGAAACGTGTGAGCGTTGAGAACAATGTAGATTCGTTTGAGGTGAAAAGTGACTGCGTTTACCTGAAACGAATACTTGCTTGAAGGAAGACACAGAGCCTGGCATTTAACTCCGTTTCTGAAGGGAAACACACGGCACAGTTCTCATCCATGAAACACACTCTGCTTTAGAGCAAGAAGCACGCTCTTGCTTTCTAGAGTCTCTAATACATAGGGAAACGTGAGTGTGCTCAGAACAAAAGAACTGTGTTTCCTACACACATGGACCATATCTAGTTCAACTCTGTTTCTTAAACTGATACAAACCACAGGTCCTCTAACATCCAATGCTTTTCAGTTAAGAGCGAGAAACGTGTGAGCTTTGTGAACAATGTAGCTTCATTTGAGCTGAAAAGTGACTGCGTTTACCTGAAACGAAGTCTTGCTTGAAGGAAGACATAGAGCCTGTCATTTAACTCCATTTCTGAAGGAAAACACACGGCACAGTTCTCTTCCATGAAACACACTCTGCTTTAGAGCAAGAAGCACGCTCTTGCTTCCTAGAGTCTCTAATACAGAGGGAAACGTGAGGGTGCTCAGAAAAAAAGAACTGTGTTTCCTACACACACGGACCATATCTAGTTCAACTCTGTTTCTGAAACTGATACAAACCGCAGGTCCTCTAACATCCAATGCTTTTCAGTTAAGAGCGAGAAACGTGTGAGCTTTGTGAACAATGTAGCTTCGTTTGAGCTGAAAATTGCCTGCGTTTACCTGAAAAGAATACTTGCTTGAAGGAAGACACAGATCCTGGCATTTAACTCCGTTTCTGAAGGGAAACACACAGCACAGTTCTCATCCATGAAACACACTCTGCTTTAGAGCAAGAAGCACGCTCTTGCTTTCTAGAGTCTCTAATACATAGGGAAACGTGAGTGTGCTCAGAACAAAAGAACTGTGTTTCCTACACACATGGACCATATCTAGTTCAACTCTGTTTCTGAAACTGATACAAACCACAGGTCCTCTAACATCCAATGCTTTTCAGTTAAGAGCGAGAAACGTGTGAGCTTTGTGAACAATATAGCTTCGATTGAGCTGAAAAGTGACTGTGTTTACCTGAAACGAAGTCTTGCTTGAAGGAAGACATAGAGCCTGTCATTTAACTCCGTTTCTGAAGGAAAACACACGGCACAGTTCTCTTCCATGAAACACACTCTGCTTTAGAGCAAGAAGCACGCTCTTGCTTCCTAGAGTCTCTAATACAGAGGGAAACGTGAGGGTGCTCAGAAAAAAAGAACTGTGTTTCCTACACACACGGACCATATCTAGTTCAACTCTGTTTCTGAAACTGATACAAACCACAGGTCCTCTAACATCCAATGCTTTTCAGTTAAGAGCGAGAAACGTGTGAGCTTTGTGAACAATGTAGCTTCGTTTGAGCTGAAAATTGCCTGCGTTTACCTGAAAAGAATACTTGCTTGAAGGAAGACACAGATCCTGGCATTTAACTCCGTTTCTGAAGGGAAACACACAGCACAGTTCTCATCCATGAAACACACTCTGCTTTAGAGCAAGAAGCACGCTCTTGCTTTCTAGAGTCTCTAATACAGAGGGAAACCTGAGTGTGCTCAGAAGAAAAGAACTGTTTTTCCTACTCACGGACCATATCTAGTTCAACTCTGTTTCTGAAACGGATACAAACCACAGGTCCTCTAACATCCAATGCTTTTCAGTTAAGAGCGAGAAACGTGTGAGCTTTGTGAACAATGTAGCTTCGTTTGAGCTGAAAAGTGACTGCGTTTAAATGATAAGAATACTTGCTTGAAGAAAGACACAGAGCCTGGCATTTAACTCCGATTCTGAAGGGAAACATACGGCATAGTTCTCATCCATGAAACACACTCTGCTTTAGAGCAAGAAGCATGCTCTTGCTTTCTAGAGTCCCTAATACAGAGGGAAACGTGAGTGTGCTCAGAACAAAAGAACTGTGTTTCCTACACACATGGACCATATCTAGTTCAACTCTGTTTCTGAAACTGATACAAACCACAGGTCCTCTAACATCCAATACTTTTCAGTTAAGAGCGAGAAACGTGTGAGCTTTGTGAACAATGTAGCTTCGTTTGAGCTGAAAATCGAGTGCGTTTACCTGAAATGAAGCCTTGCTTGACGAAAGACACAGTCCTGGCATTTAACTCCGTTTCTGAAGGGAAACACACGGCTCAGTTCTCATCCATGAAACACAATCTGCTTTACAGCAAGAAGCACGCTCTCGCTTTGTAGAGTCTCTAATACAGAGGGAAACGTGCGTGTGCTCAGAACAAAAGAACTGTGTTTCCTACAAACGGACCATATCTAGTTCAACTCTGTTTCTGAAACTGATACAAAGCTCAGGTCCTCTAACATCCAATGCTTTTCAGTTAAGAGCGAGAAACGTGTGAGCTTTGTGAACAATGTAGCTTCGTCTGAGCTGAAAAGTGACTGCGTATACCTGAAACGAATACTTGCTTGAAGTAAGACACAGAGCCTGGCATTTAACTCCGTTTCTGAAGGGAAACACACAGCACAGTTCTCATCCATGAAACACACTCTGCTTTAGAGCAAGAAGCACGCTCTTGCTTTCTAGAGACTCTAATACAGAGGGAAACGTGAGTGTGCTCAGAACAAAAGAACTGTGTTTCCTACTCACGGACCATATCTAGTTCAACTCTGTTTCTGAAACTGATACAAACCACAGGTGGTCTAACATCCAATGCTTTTCAGTTAAGAGCAAGAAACGTGTGAGCTTCGTGAACAATGTAGCTTCGTTTGAGCTGAAAATTGCCTGCGTTTACCTGAAACAAATACTTGCTTGAAGGAAGACACAGAGCCTGGCATTTAACTCCGTTTCTGAAGGGAAACACACAGCACAGTTCTCATCCATGAAACACACTCTGCTTTAGAGCAAGAAGCACGCTCTTGCTTTCTAGAGTCTCTAATACAGAGGGAAACCTGAGTGTGCTCAGAACAAAAGAACTGTTTTTCCTACTCACGGACCATATCTAGTTCAACTCTGTTTCTGAAACGGATACAAACCACAGGTCCTCTAACATCCAATGCTTTTCAGTTAAGAGCGAGAAACGTGTGAGCTTTGTGAACAATGTAGCTTCCTTTGAGCTGAAAAGTGACTGCGTTTAAATGATAAGAATACTTGCTTGAAGAAAGACACAGAGCCTGGCATTTAACTCCGATTCTGAAGGGAAACACACGGCACAGTTCTCATCCATGAAACACACTCTGCTTCAGAGCAAGAAGCACGCTCTTGCTTTCTAGAGTCTCTAATACAGAGGGAAACGTGAGTGTGCTCAGAACAAAAGAACTGTGTTTCCTACACACATGGACCATATCTAGTTCAACTCTGTTTCTGAAACTGATACAAACCAAAGGTCCACTAACATCCAATTCTTTTCAGTTAAGAGCGAGAAACGTGTGAGCTTTGTGAACAATGTAGCTTCATTTGAGCTTAAAAGTGACTGCATTTACCTGAAACGAAGTATTGCTTGAAGAAAGACACAGAGCCTGGCATTTAACTCCGTTTCTGAAGGAAAACACATGGCACAGTTCTCATCCATGAAACACTCTCTGCTTTAGAGCAAGAAGCACGCTCTTGCTTTCTAGAGTCTCTAATACAGAGGGAAATGTGAGTGTGCTCAGAACAAAAGAACAGTTTTTCCTACACACACGGACCATATCTAGTTCAACTCTGTTTCTGAAACTGATACAAACCACAGGTCCTCTAACATCCAATACTTTTCAGTTAAGAGCGAGAAACGTGTGAGCTTTGTGAACAATGTAGCTTCGTCTGAGCTGAAAAGTGACTGCGATTACCTGAAACGAATACTTGCTTGAAGTAAGACACAGAGCCTGGCATTTAATTCCGTTTCTGAAGGGAAACACACAGCACAGTTCTCATCCATGAAACACACTCTGCTTTAGAGCAAGAAGCACGCTATTGTTTTCTAGAGACTCTAATACAGAGGGAAACGTGAGTGTGCTCAGAACAAAAGAACTGTGTTTCCTACTCACGGACCATATCTAGTTCAACTCTGTTTCTGAAACTGATACAAACCACAGGTCATCTAACATCCAATGCTTTTCAGTTAAGAGCGAGAAACGTGTGAGCGTTGTGAACAATGTAGCTTCGTTTGAGGTGAAAAGTGACTGCGTTTACCTGAAATGCAGTCTTGCTTGTAGGAAGTCACACGCCTGGCATTTAACTCCGTTTCTTAAGGAAAACACACGGCACAGTTTTCATCCATGAAACACAATCTGCTTTACAGCAAGAAGCACGCCTTTGCTTTCTAGAGTCTCTAATACAGTGGGAAACGTGAGTGTGCTCAGAACAAAAGAACTGTGTTTCCTACACACGGACCATATCTAGTTCAACTCTGGTTCTGAAACTGATACAAACCACAGGTCCTCTAACATCCAATGCTTTTCAGTTAAGAGCGAGAAACGTGTGAGCTTTGTGAACAATGTAGCTTCGTTTGAGCTGAAAAGTGACTGCGTTTACCTGAAACGAATACTTGCTTGAAGGAAGACACAGAGCCTGGCATTTAACTCCGTTTCTGAAGGGAAACACACAGCACAGTTCTCATCCATGAAACACACTCTGCTTTAGAACAAGAAGCACGCTCTTGCTTTCTAGAGTCTCTAATACAGAGGGAAACCTGAGTGTGCTCTGAACAAAAGAACTGTTTTTCCTACTCACGGACCATATCTAGTTCAACTCTGTTTCTGAAACGGATATAAACCACAGGTCCTCTAACATCCAATGCTTTTCAGTTAAGAGCGAGAAACGTGTGAGCTTTGTGAACATTGTAGCTTCGTTTGAGCTGAAAAGTGACTGCGTTTACCTGAAACGAATCCTTGCTTGAAGGAAGACACAGAGCCTGGCATTTAACTCCATTTCTGAAGGGAAACACACAGCACAGTTCTCATCCATGAAACACAATCTGCTTTACAGCAAGAAGCACGCTCTTGCTTTCTAGAGTCTCTAATACAGAGGGAAACGTGAGTGTGCTCAGAACAAAAGAACTGTGTTTCCTACACACGGACCATATCTAGTTCAACTCTGTTTCTGAAACTGATACAAACCACAGGTCCTCTAACATCCAATACTTTTCAGTTAAGAGCGAGAAACGTGTGAGCTTTGTGAACAATGTAGCTTCGTTTGAGCTGAAAAGTGACTGCGTTTACCTGAAACGAATCCTTGCTTGAAGGAAGACACAGAGCCTGGCATTTAACTCCGTTTCTGAAGGGAAACACACGGCACAGTTCTCATCCATGAAACACACTCTGCTTTAGAGCAAGAAGCACGCTCTTGCTTTCTAGAGTCTCTAATACAGAGGGAAACGAGAGTGTGCTCAGAACAAAAGAACTGTGTTTCCTACACACATGGACCATATCTAGTTCAACTCGGTTTCTGAAACTGATACAAACCACAGGTCCTCTAACATCCAATGCTTTTCAGTTAAGAGCGAGAAATGTGTGAGCTTTGTGAACAATGTAGCTTCGATTGAGCTGAAAACTGACTGCGTTTACCTGAAACGAAGTCTTGCTTGAAGGAAGACATAGAGCCTGGCATTTAACTCCGTTTCTGAAGGAAAACACACGGCACAGTTCTCATCCATGAAACACACTCTGCTTTAGAGCAAGAAGCACGCTCTTGCTTCCTAGAGTCTCTAATACAGAGGGAAACGTGAGGGTGGTCAGAAAAAAAGAACTGTGTTTCCTACACACACGAACCATATCTAGTTCAACTCTGTTTCTGAAACTGATACAAACCACAGGTCCTCTAACATCCAATGCTTTTCAGTTAAGAGCGAGAAACGTGTGAGCTTTGTGAACAATGTAGCTTCATTTGAGCTGAAAAGTGACTGCGTTTACCTGAAAAGAATACTTACGTGAAGGAAGACACAGAGCCTGGCATTTAACTCCGTTTCTGAAGGGAAACACACAGCACAGTTCTCATCCATGAAACACACTCTGCTTTACAGCAATAAGCACGCCTTTGCATTCTAGAGTCTCTAACACAGTAGGAAACGTGAGTGTGCTCAGAACAAAAGAACTGTGTTTCCTACACACGGTCCATATCTAGTTCAACTCTGGTTCTGAAACTGATACAAACCACAGGTCCTCTAACATCCAATGCTTTTCAATTAAGAGCGAGAAACGTGTGAGCTTTGTGAACAATGTAGCTTCGTTGGAGCTGAAAAGTGACTGCGCTTACCTGAAACGAATACTTGCTTGAAGGAAGACACAGAGCCTGGCATTTAACTCCGTTTCTGAAGGGAAACACACAGCACAGTTCTCATCCATGAAACACATTCTGCTTTAGAGCAAGAAGCACGCTCTTGCTTTCTAGAGTCTCTAATACAGAGGGAAACCTGAGTGTGCTCTGAACAAAAGAACTGTTTTTCCTACTCACGGACCATATCTAGTTCAACTCTGTTTCTGAAACTGATACAAACCACATGTCCTCTAACATCCAATGCTTTTCAGATAAGAGCGAGAAACGTGTGAGCTTTGTGAACAATGTAGCTTCGTTTGAGCTGAAAAGTGACTGCGTTTACCTGATAAGAATCCTTGCTTGAAGGAAGACACAGAGCCTGGCATTTAACTCCGTTTCTTAAGGGAAACACACAGCACAGTTCTCATCCATGAAACACACTCTGCTTTAGAGCAAGAAGCAAGCTCTTGCTTTCTAGAGTCTCTAATACAGAGGGAAATGTGAGTGTGCTCAGAACAAAAGAACGGTTTTTCCTACACACAGGGACGATATCTAGTTCAACTCTGTTTCTGAAACTGATAGAAACCACAGGTCCTCTAACATCCAATGCTTTTCAGTTAAGAGCGAGAAACGTGTGAGCGTTGAGAACAATGTAGATTCGTTTGAGGTGAAAAGTGACTGCGTTTACCTGAAACGAATACTTGCTTGAAGGAAGACACAGAGCCTGGCATTTAACTCCGTTTCTGAAGGGAAACACACGGCACAGTTCTCATCCATGAAACACACTCTGCTTTAGAGCAAGAAGCACGCTCTTGCTTTCTAGAGTCTCTAATACATAGGGAAACGTGAGTGTGCTCAGAACAAAAGAACTGTGTTTCCTACACACATGGACCATATCTAGTTCAACTCTGTTTCTGAAACTGATACAAACCACAGGTCCTCTAACATCCAATGCTTTTCAGTTAAGAGCGAGAAACGTGTGAGCTTTGTGAACAATGTAGCTTCATTTGAGCTGAAAAGTGACTGCGTTTACCTGAAACGAAGTCTTGCTTGAAGGAAGACATAGAGCCTGTCATTTAACTCCATTTCTGAAGGAAAACACACGGCACAGTTCTCTTCCATGAAACACACTCTGCTTTAGAGCAAGGAGCACGCTCTTGCTTCCTAGAGTCTCTAATACAGAGGGAAACGTGAGGGTGCTCAGAAAAAAAGAACTGTGTTTCCTACACACACGGACCATATCTAGTTCAACTCTGTTTCTGAAACTGATACAAACCGCAGGTCCTCTAACATCCAATGCTTTTCAGTTAAGAGCGAGAAACGTGTGAGCTTTGTGAACAATGTAGCTTCCTTTGAGCTGAAAATTGCCTGCGTTTACCTGAAAAGAATACTTGCTTGAAGGAAGACACAGATCCTGGCATTTAACTCTGTTTCTGAAGGGAAACACACAGCACAGTTCTCATCCATGAAACACACTCTGCTTTAGAGCAAGAAGCACGCTCTTGCTTTCTAGAGTCTCTAATACATAGGGAAACGTGAGTGTGCTCAGAACAAAAGAACTGTGTTTCCTACACACATGGACCATATCTAGTTCAACTCTGTTTCTGAAACTGATACAAACCACAGGTCCTCTAACATCCAATGCTTTTCAGTTAAGAGCGAGAAACGTGTGAGCTTTGTGAACAATATAGCTTCGATTGAGCTGAAAAGTGACTGTGTTTACCTGAAACGAAGTCTTGCTTGAAGGAAGACATAGAGCCTGTCATTTAACTCCGTTTCTGAAGGAAAACACACGGCACAGTTCTCTTCCATGAAACACACTCTGCTTTAGAGCAAGAAGCACGCTCTTGCTTCCTAGAGTCTCTAATACAGAGGGAAACGTGAGGGTGCTCAGAAAAAAAGAACTGTGTTTCCTACACACACGGACCATATCTAGTTCAACTCTGTTTCTGAAACTGATACAAACCACAGGTCCTCTAACATCCAATGCTTTTCAGTTAAGAGCGAGAAACGTGTGAGCTTTGTGAACAATGTAGCTTCGTTTGAGCTGAAAATTGCCTGCGTTTACCTGAAAAGAATACTTGCTTGAAGGAAGACACAGATCCTGGCATTTAACTCCGTTTCTGAAGGGAAACACACAGCACAGTTCTCATCCATGAAACACACTCTGCTTTAGAGCAAGAAGCACGCTCTTGCTTTCTAGAGTCTCTAATACAGAGGGAAACCTGAGTGTGCTCAGAAGAAAAGAACTGTTTTTCCTACTCACGGACCATATCTAGTTCAACTCTGTTTCTGAAACGGATACAAACCACAGGTCCTCTAACATCCAATGCTTTTCAGTTAAGAGCGAGAAACGTGTGAGCTTTGTGAACAATGTAGCTTCGTTTGAGCTGAAAAGTGACTGCGTTTAAATGATAAGAATACTTGCTTGAAGAAAGACACAGAGCCTGGCATTTAACTCCGATTCTGAAGGGAAACATACGGCATAGTTCTCATCCATGAAACACACTCTGCTTTAGAGCAAGAAGCATGCTCTTGCTTTCTAGAGTCCCTAATACAGAGGGAAACGTGAGTGTGCTCAGAACAAAAGAACTGTGTTTCCTACACACATGGACCATATCTAGTTCAACTCTGTTTCTGAAACTGATACAAACCACAGGTCCTCTAACATCCAATACTTTTCAGTTAAGAGCGAGAAACGTGTGAGCTTTGTGAACAATGTAGCTTCGTTTGAGCTGAAAATCGAGTGCGTTTACCTGAAATGAAGCCTTGCTTGACGAAAGACACAGTCCTGGCATTTAACTCCGTTTCTGAAGGGAAACACACGGCTCAGTTCTCATCCATGAAACACAATCTGCTTTACAGCAAGAAGCACGCTCTCGCTTTGTAGAGTCTCTAATACAGAGGGAAACGTGCGTGTGCTCAGAACAAAAGAACTGTGTTTCCTACAAACGGACCATATCTAGTTCAACTCTGTTTCTGAAACTGATACAAAGCTCAGGTCCTCTAACATCCAATGCTTTTCAGTTAAGAGCGAGAAACGTGTGAGCTTTGTGAACAATGTAGCTTCGTCTGAGCTGAAAAGTGACTGCGTATACCTGAAACGAATACTTGCTTGAAGTAAGACACAGAGCCTGGCATTTAACTCCGTTTCTGAAGGGAAACACACAGCACAGTTCTCATCCATGAAACACACTCTGCTTTAGAGCAAGAAGCACGCTCTTGCTTTCTAGAGACTCTAATACAGAGGGAAACGTGAGTGTGCTCAGAACAAAAGAACTGTGTTTCCTACTCACGGACCATATCTAGTTCAACTCTGTTTCTGAAACTGATACAAACCACAGGTGGTCTAACATCCAATGCTTTTCAGTTAAGAGCAAGAAACGTGTGAGCTTCGTGAACAATGTAGCTTCGTTTGAGCTGAAAATTGCCTGCGTTTACCTGAAACAAATACTTGCTTGAAGGAAGACACAGAGCCTGGCATTTAACTCCGTTTCTGAAGGGAAACACACAGCACAGTTCTCATCCATGAAACACACTCTGCTTTAGAGCAAGAAGCACGCTCTTGCTTTCTAGAGTCTCTAATACAGAGGGAAACCTGAGTGTGCTCAGAACAAAAGAACTGTTTTTCCTACTCACGGACCATATCTAGTTCAACTCTGTTTCTGAAACGGATACAAACCACAGGTCCTCTAACATCCAATGCTTTTCAGTTAAGAGCGAGAAACGTGTGAGCTTTGTGAACAATGTAGCTTCCTTTGAGCTGAAAAGTGACTGCGTTTAAATGATAAGAATACTTGCTTGAAGAAAGACACAGAGCCTGGCATTTAACTCCGATTCTGAAGGGAAACACACGGCACAGTTCTCATCCATGAAACACACTCTGCTTCAGAGCAAGAAGCACGCTCTTGCTTTCTAGAGTCTCTAATACAGAGGGAAACGTGAGTGTGCTCAGAACAAAAGAACTGTGTTTCCTACACACATGGACCATATCTAGTTCAACTCTGTTTCTGAAACTGATACAAACCAAAGGTCCACTAACATCCAATTCTTTTCAGTTAAGAGCGAGAAACGTGTGAGCTTTGTGAACAATGTAGCTTCATTTGAGCTTAAAAGTGACTGCATTTACCTGAAACGAAGTATTGCTTGAAGAAAGACACAGAGCCTGGCATTTAACTCCGTTTCTGAAGGGAAACACACAGCACAGTTCTCATCCATGAAACACACTCTGCTTTAGAGCAAGAAGCACGCTCTTGCTTTCTAGAGTCTCTAATACAGAGGGAAACCTGAGTGTGCCCCGAACAAAAGAACTGTTTTTCCTACTCACGGACCATATCTAGTTCAACTCTGTTTCTGAAACTGATACAAACCACAGGTCCTCTAACATCCAATGCTTTTCAGTTAAGAGCGAGAAACGTGTGAGCTTTTTGAACAATGTAGCTTCGTTTGAGCTGAAAAGTGACTGCGTTTACCTGATAAGAATACTTGCTTGAAGGAAGACACAGAGCCTGGCATTTAACTCCGTTTCTGAAGGGAAACACACAGCACAGTTCTCATCCATGAAACACACTCTGCTTTAGAGTAAGAAGCACGCTCTTGCTTTCTAGAGTCTCTAATACAGAGGGAAACGTGAGTGTGCTCAGAACAAAAGAACTGTGTTTCCTACACACGGACCATATCTAGTTCAACTCTGTTTCTGAAACTGATACAAACCACAGGTCCTCTAACATCCAATACTTTTCAGTTAAGAGCGAGAAACGTGTGAACTTTGTGAACAATGTAGCTTCGTTTGAGCTGAAAAGTGACTGCGTTTACCTGAAACGAATCCTTGCTTGAAGGAAGACACAGAGCCTGGCATTTAACTCCGTTTCTTAAGGGAAACACACGGCACAGTTCTCATCCATGAAACACACTCTGCTTTAGAGCAAGAAGCAAGCTCTTGCTTTCTAGAGTCTCTAATACAGAGGGAAATATGAGTGTGCTCAGAACAAAAGAACGGTTTTTCCTACACACAGGGACCATATCTAGTTCAACTCTGTTTCTGAAACTGATACAAACCACAGGTCCTCTAACATCAAATGCTTTTCAGTTAAGAGCGAGAAACGTGTGAGCGTTGAGAACAATGTAGATTCGTTTGAGGTGAAAAGTGACTGCGTTTACCTGAAACGAATACTTGCTTGAAGGAAGACACAGAGCCTGGCATTTAACTCCGTTTCTGAAGGGAAACACACGGCACAGTTCTCATCCATGAAACACACTCTGCTTTAGAGCAAGAAGCACGCTCTTGCTTTCTAGAGTCTCTAATACATAGGGAAACGTGAGTGTGCTCAGAACAAAAGAACTGTGTTTCCTACACACATGGACCATATCTAGTTCAACTCTGTTTCTGAAACTGATACAAACCACAGGTCCTCTAACATCCAATGCTTTTCAGTTAAGAGCGAGAAACGTGTGAGCTTTGTGAACAATGTAGCTTCGATTGAGCTGAAAAGTGACTGCGTTTACCTGAAACGAAGTCTTGCTTTTAGGAAGACACACGCCTGGCATTTAACTCCGTTTCTGAAGGGAAACACACGGCACAGTTCTCATCCATGAAACACACTCTGCTTTAGAGCAAGAAGCACGCTCTTGCTTTCGAGAGTCTCTAATACAGAGGGAAACGTGAGTGTGCTCAGAACAAAAGAACTGTGTTTCCTACACACATGGACCATATCTAGTTCAACTCGGTTTCTGAAACTGATACAAACCACAGGTCCTCTAACATCCAATGCTTTTCAGTTAAGAGCGAGAAACGTGTGAGCTTTGTGAACAATGTAGTTTCGTTTGAGCTGAAAAGTGACTGCGTTTACCTGAAACGAATACTTGCTTGAAGGAAGACACAGAGCCTGGCATTTAACTCCGTTTCTGAAGGGAAACACACAGCACAGTTCTCATCCATGAAACACACTCTGCTTTATTGCAAGAAGCACACTCTTGCTTTCTAGAGTCTCTAATACAGAGGGAAACCTGAGTGTGCTCTGAACAAAAGAACTGTTTTTCCTACTCACGGACCATATATAGTTCAACTCTGTTTCTGAAACTGATACAAACCACAGGTCCTCTAACATCCAATGCTTTTCAGTTAAGAGCGAGAAACGTGTGAGCTTTGTGAACAATGTAGCTTCGTTTGAGCTGAAACGTGACTGCGTTTACCTGATAAGAATACTTGCTTGAAGGAAGACACAGAGCCTGGCATTTAACTCCGTTTCTGAAGGGAAACACACAGCACAGTTCTCATCCATGAAACACACTCTGCTTTAGAGCAAGAAGCACGCTCTTGCTTTCTATAGTCTCTAATACAGAGGGAAACGTGAGTGTGCTCAGAACAAAAGAACTGTGTTTCCTACACACGGACCATATCTAGTTCAACTCTGTTTCTGAAACTGATACAAACCACAGGTCCTCTAACATCCAATACTTTTCAGTTAAGAGCGAGAAACGTGTGAGCTTTGTGAACAATGTAGCTTCGTTTGAGCTGAAAAGTGACTGCGTTTATCTGAAACGAATCCTTGCTTGAAGGAAGACACAGAGCCTGGCATTTAACTCCGTTTCTTAATGGAAACACACGGCACAGTTCTCATCCATGAAACACACTCTGCTTTAGAGCAAGAAGCAAGCTCTTGCTTTCTAGAGTCTCTAATACAGAGGGAAATATGAGTGTGCTCAGAACAAAAGAACGGTTTTTCCTACACACAGGGACCATATCTAGTTCAACTCTGTTTCTGAAACTGATACAAACCACAGGTCCTCTAACATCCAATGCTTTTCAGTTAAGAGCGAGAAACGTGTGAGCGTTGAGAACAATGTAGATTCGTTTGAGGTGAAAAGTGACTGCGTTTACCTGAAACGAATACTTGCTTGAAGGAAGACACAGAGCCTGGCATTTAACTCCGTTTCTGAAGGGAAACACACGGCACAGTTCTCTTCCATGAAACACACTCTGCTTTAGAGCAAGAAGCACGCTCTTGCTTCCTAGAGTCTCTAATACAGAGGGAAACGTGAGGGTGCTCAGAAAAAAAGAACTGTGTTTCCTACACACACGGACCATATCTAGTTCAACTCTGTTTCTGAAACTGATACAAACCACAGGTCGTCTAACATCCAATGCTTTTCAGTTAAGAGCGAGAAACGTGTGAGCTTTGTGAACAATGTAGCTTCGTTTGAGCTGAAAAGTGACTGCGTTTAAATGATAAGAATACTTGCTTGAAGAAAGACACAGAGCCTGGCATTTAACTCCGATTCTGAAGGGAAACATACGGCACAGTTCTCATCCATGAAACACACTCTGCTTTAGAGCAAGAAGCACGCTCTTGCTTTCTAGAGTCTCTAATACAGAGGGAAACGTGAGTGTGCTCAGAACAAAAGAACTGTGTTTCCTACACACATGGACCATATCTAGTTCAACTCTGTTTCTGAAACTGATACAAACCAAGGTCCTCTAACATCCAATTCTTTTCAGTTAAGAGCGAGAAACGTGTGAGCTTTGTGAACAATGTAGCTTCGTTTGAGCTGAAAATCGAGTGCGTTTACCTGAAATGAAGCCTTGCTTGACGAAAGAAACAGTCCTGGCATTTAACTCCGTTTCTGAAGGGAAACACACGGCACAGTTCTCATCCATGAAACACAATCTGCTTTACAGCAAGAAGCACGCTCTTGCTTTCTAGAGTCTCTAATACAGAGGGAAACGTGCGTGTGCTCAGAACAAAAGAACTGTGTTTCCTACAAACGGACCATATCTAGTTCAACTCTGTTTCTGAAACTGATACAAAGCTCAGGTCCTCTAACATCCAATGCTTTTCAGTTAAGAGCGAGAAACGTGTGAGCTTTGTGAACAATGTAGCTTCGTCTGAGCTGAAAAGTGACTGCGTTTACCTGACACGAATACTTGCTTGAAGTAAGACACAGAGCCTGGCATTTAACTCCGTTTCTGAAGGGAAACACACAGCACAGTTCTCATCCATGAAACACACTCTGCTTTAGAGCAAGAAGCACGCTCTTGCTTTCTAGAGACTCTAATACAGAGGGAAACGTGAGTGTGCTCAGAACAAAAGAACTGTGTTTCCTACTCACGGACCATATCTAGTTCAACTCTGTTTCTGAAACTGATACAAACCACAGGTCGTCTAACATCCAATGCTTTTCAGTTAAGAGCGAGAAACGTGTGAGCTTCGTGAACAATGTAGCTTCATTGGAGGTGAAAAGTGACTGCGTTTACCTAAAACGAAGTCTTGCTTGTAGGAAGACACAGTCCTGGCATTTAACTCCGTTTCTGAAGGGAAACACACGGCACAGTTCTCATCCATGAAACACACTCTGCTTTAGAGCAAGAAGCAAGCTCTTGCTTTCTAGAGTCTCTAATACAGAGGGAAATGTGAGTGTGCTCAGAACAAAAGAACGGTTTTTCCTACACACAGGGACCATATCTAGTTCAACTCTGTTTCTGAAACTGATACAAACCACAGGTCCTCTAACATCCAATGCTTTTCAGTTAAGAGCGAGAAACGTGTGAGCGTTGTGAACAATGTAGATTCGTTTGAGGTGAAAAGTGACTGCGTTTACCTGAAACGAATCCTTGCTTGAAGGAAGACACAGAGCCTGGCATTTAACTCCGTTTCTGAAGGAAAACTCTTGGCACAGTTCTCTTCCATGAAACACACTCTGCTTTAGAGCAAGAAGCACACTCTTGCTTCCTAGAGTCTCTAATACAGAGGGAAACGTGAGGGTGCTCAGAAAAAAAGAACTGTGTTTCCTACACACACGGACCATATCTAGTTCAACTCTGTTTCTGAAACTGATACAAACCACAGGTCCTCTAACATCCAATGCTTTTCAGTTAAGAGCGAGAAACGTGTGAGCTTTGTGAACAATGTAGCTTCGTTTGAGCTGAAAATTGCCTGCGTTTACCTGAACAGAATACTTGCTTGAAGGAAGACACAGATCCTGGCATTTAACTCCGTTTCTGAAGGGAAACACACAGCACAATTCTCATCCATGAAACACAATCTGCTTTACAGCAAGAAGCACGCCTTTGCTTTCTAGAGTCTCTAATACAGTGGGAAACGTGAGTGTGCTCAGAACAAAAGAACTGTGTTTCCTACACACGGACCATATCTACTTCAACTCTGTTTCTGAAACTGATACAAACCACAGATCTTCTAACATCCAATGCTTTTCAGTTAAGAGCGAGAAACGTGTGAGCTTTGTGAACAATGTAGCTTCGTTTGAGCTGAATAGGGACTGCGTTTACCTGATAAGAATACTTGCTTGAAGGAAGACACAGAGCATGGCATTTACCTCCATTTCTGAAGGGAAACACACAGCACAGTTCTCATCCATGAAACACAATCTGCTTTACAGCAACAAGCACGCTCTTGCTTTCTAGAGTCTCTAATACAGAGGGAAACGTGAGTGTGCTCAGAACAAAAGAAATGTGTTTCCTACACACGGACCATATCTAGTTCAACTCTGTTTCTGAAACTGATACAAACCACAGGTCCTCTAACATCCAATGCTTTTCAGTTAAGAGCGAGAAACGTGTGAGCTTTGTGAACAATGTAGCTTCGTTTGAGCTGAAAAGTGACTGCATTTACGTGAAACGAAGTCTTGCTTGAAGGAAGACACAGAGCCTGGCATTTAACTCCGTTTCTGAAGGGAAACACACAGCACAGTTCTCATCCATGAAACACAATCTGCTTTACAGCAACAAGCACGCTCTTGCTTTCTAGAGTCTCTAATACAGAGGGAAACGTGAGTGTGCTCAGAACAAAAGAAATGTGTTTCCTACACACGGACCATATCTAGTTCAACTCTGTTTCTGAAACTGATACAAACCACAGGTCCTCTAACATCCAATGCTTTTCAGTTAAGAGCGAGAAACGTGTGAGCTTAGTGAACAATGTAGCTTCGTTTGAGCTGAAAATTGCCTGCGTTTACCTGAAACAAATACTTGCTTGAAGGAAGACACAGAGCCTGGCATTTAACTCCGTTTCTGAAGGGAAACACACAGCACAGTTCTCATCCATGAAACACACTCTGCTTTAGAGCAAGAAGCACGCTCTTGCTTTCTAGAGTCTCTAATACAGAGGGAAACCTGAGTGTGCTCAGAACAAAAGAACTGTTTTTCCTACTCACGGACCATATCTAGTTCAACTCTGTTTCTGAAACGGATACAAACCACAGGTCCTGTAACATCCAATGCTTTTCAGTTAAGAGCGAGAAACGTGTGAGCTTTGTGAACAATGTAGCTTCATTTGAGCTGAAAAGTGACTGCGTTTACCTGAAACGAAGTCTTGCTTGAAGGAAGACATAGAGCCTGGCATTTAACTCCGTTTCTGAAGGAAAACACACGGCACAGTTCTCTTCCATGAAACACACTCTGCTTTAGAGCAAGAAGCACGCTCTTGCTTCCTAGAGTCTCTAATACAGAGGGAAACGTGAGGGTGCTCAGAAAAAAAGAACTGTGTTTCCTACACACACGGACCATATCTAGTTCAACTCTGTTTCTGAAACTGATACAAACCACAGGTCCTCTAACATCCAATGCTTTTCAGTTAAGAGCGAGAAACGTGTGAGCTTTGTGAACAATGTAGCTTCGTTTGAGCTGAAAATTGCCTGCGTTTACCTGAAAAGAATACTTGCTTGAAGGAAGACACAGATCCTGGCATTTAACTCCGTTTCTGAAGGGAAACACACAGCACAGTTCTCATCCATGAAACACACTCTGCTTTAGAGCAAGAAGCATGCTCTTGCTTTCTAGAGTCTCTAATACAGAGGGAAACCTGAGTGTGCTCAGAACAAAAGAACTGTGTTTCCTACTCACGGACCATATCTAGTTCAACTCGGTTTCTGAAACGGATACAAACCACAGGTCCTCTAACATCCAATGCTTTTCAGTTAAGAGCGAGAAACGTGTGAGCTTTGTGAACAATGTAGCTTCGTTTGAGCTGAAAAGTGACTGCGTTTAAATGATAAGAATACTTGCTTGAAGAAAGACACAGAGCCTGGCATTTAACTCCGATTCTGAAGGGAAACATACGGCACAGTTCTCATCCATGAAACACACTCTGCTTTAGAGCAAGAAGCACGCTCTTGCTTTCTAGAGTCTCTAATACAGAGGGAAACGTGAGTGTGCTCAGAACAAAAGAACTGTGTTTCCTACACACATGGACCATATCTAGTTCAACTCTGTTTCTGAAACTGATACAAACCACAGGTCCTCTAACATCCAATTCTTTTCAGTTAAGAGCGAGAAACGTGTGAGCTTTGT
This sequence comes from Onychomys leucogaster, assembly GCA_949786385.1. Classification (NCBI taxonomy): domain Eukaryota; kingdom Metazoa; phylum Chordata; class Mammalia; order Rodentia; family Cricetidae; genus Onychomys; species Onychomys leucogaster. The sequence continues at coordinate 644,080 of CATKUP010000088.1, forward strand.
GAACAATGTAGCTTCGTTTGAGCTGAAAATCGAGTGCGTTTACCTGAAATGAAGCCTTGCTTGACGAAAGACACAGTCCTGGCATTTAACTCCGTTTCTGAAGGGAAACACACGGCACAGTTCTCATCCATGAAACACAATCTGCTTTACAGCAAGAAGCACGCTCTTGCTTTCTAGAGTCTCTAATACAGAGGGAAACGTGCGTGTGCTCAGAACAAAAGAACTGTGTTTCCTGCTCACGGACCATATCTAGTTCAACTCTGTTTCTGAAACTGATACAAACCACAGGTCCTCTAACATCCAATGCTTTTCAATTAAGAGCGAGAAACGTGTGAGCTTTGTGAACAATGTAGCTTCGTCTGAGCTGAAAAGTGACTGCGTTTACCTGACACGAATACTTGCTTGAAGTAAGACACAGAGCCTGGCATTTAACTCCGTTTCTGAAGGGAAACACACAGCACAGTTCTCATCCATGAAACACACTCTGCTTTAGAGCAAGAAGCACGCTCTTGCTTTCTAGAGACTCTAATACAGAGGGAAACGTGAGTGTGCTCAGAACAAAAGAACTGTGTTTCCTACTCACGGACCATATCTAGTTCAACTCTGTTTCTGAAACTGATACAAACCACAGGTCGTCTAACATCCAATGCTTTTCAGTTAAGAGCGAGAAACGTGTGAGCTTCGTGAACAATGTAGCTTCATTGGAGGTGAAAAGTGACTGCGTTTACCTAAAACGAAGTCTTGCTTGTAGGAAGACACAGTCCTGGCATTTAACTCCGTTTCTGAAGGGAAACGCACGGCACAGTTCTCATCCATGAAACACACTCTGCTTTAGAGCAAGAAGCACGGTCTTGCTTTCTAGAGTCTCTAATACAGAGGGAAATGTGAGTGTGCTCAGAACAAAAGAACGGTTTTTCCTACACACAGGGACCATATCTAGTTCAACTCTGTTTCTGAAACTGATACAAACCACAGGTCCTCTAACATCCAATGCTTTTCAGTTAAGAGCGAGAAACGTGTGAGCATTGTGAACAATGTAGATTCGTTTGAGGTGAAAAGTGACTGCGTTTACCTGAAACGAATACTTGCTTGAAGGAAGACACAGAGCCTGGCATTTAACTCCGTTTCTGAAGGAAAACACATGGCACAGTTCTCTTCCATGAAACACACTCTGCTTTAGATCAAGAAGCACACTCTTGCTTCCTAGAGTCTCTAATACAGAGGGAAACGTGAGGGTGCTCTGAAAAAAAGAACTGTGTTTCCTACACACACGGACCATATCTAGTTCAACTCTGTTTCTGAAACTGATACAAACCACAGGTCCTCTAACATCTAATGCTTTTCAGTTAAGAGCGAGAAACGTGTGAGCTTTGTGAACAATGTAGCTTCGTTTGAGCTGAAAATTGCCTGCGTTTACCTGAACAGAATACTTGCTTGAAGGAAGACACAGATCCTGGCATTTAACTCCGTTTCTGAAGGGAAACACACAGCACAATTCTCATCCATGAAACACAATCTGCTTTACAGCAAGAAGCACGCCTTTGCTTTCTAGAGTCTCTAATACAGTGGGAAACGTGAGTGTGCTCAGAACAAAAGAACTGTGTTTCCTACACACGGACCATATCTAGTTCAACTCTGTTTCTGAAACTGATACAAACCACAGGTCTTCAAACATCCAATGCTTTTCAGTTAAGAGCGAGAAACATGTGAGCTTTGTGAACAATGTAGCTTCGTTTGAGCTGAAAATTGCCTGCGTTTACCTGAAACAAATACTTGCTTGAAGGAAGACACAGAGCCTGGCATTTAACTCCGTTTCTGAAGGGAAACACACAGCACAGTTCTCATCCATGAAACACACTCAGCTTTAGAGCAAGAAGCACGCTCTTGCTTTCTAGAGTCTCTAATACAGAGGGAAACCTGAGTGTGCTCAGAACAAAAGAACTGTTTTTCCTACTCACGGACCATATCTAGTTCAACTCTGTTTCTGAAACGGATACAAACCACAGGTCCTGTAACATCCAATGCTTTTCAGTTAAGAGCGAGAAACGTGTGAGCTTTGTGAACAATGTAGCTTCGTTTGAGCTGAAAAGTGTCTGCGTTTAAATGATAAGAATACTTGCTTGAAGAAAGACACAGAGCCTGGCATTTAACTCCGATTCTGAAGGGAAACACACGGCACAGTTCTCATCCATGAAACACACTCTGCTTCAGAGCAAGAAGCACGCTCTTGCTTTCTAGAGTCTCTAATACAGAGGGAAACGTGAGTGTGCTCAGAACAAAAGAACTGTGTATCCTACACACATGGACCATATCTAGTTCAACTGTGTTTCTGAAACTGATACAAACCACAGGTCCTCTAACATCCAATTCTTTTAAGTTAAGAGCGTGGAACGTGTGAGCTTTGTGAACAATGTAGCTTCGTTTGAGCTGAAAATCGAGTGCGTTTACCTGAAATGAAGCCTTGCTTGACGAAAGACACAGTCCTGGCATTTAACTCCGTTTCTGAAGGGAAACACACGGCACAGTTCTCATCCATGAAACACAATCTGCTTTACAGCAAGAAGCACGCTCTTGCTTTCTAGAGTCTCTAATACAGAGGGAAACGTGAGTGTGCTCAGAAAAAAAGAACTGTGTTTCCTACACACGGACGATATCTAGTTCAACTCTGTTTCTGAAACTGATACAAAGCTCAGGTCCTCTAACATCCAATGCTTTTCAGTTAAGAGCGAGAAAAGTGTGAGCTTTGTGAACAATGTCGCTTCGTCTGAGCTGAAAATTGACTGCGTTTACCTGAAACGAATACTTGCTTGAAGTAAGACACAGAGCCTGGCATTTAACTCCGTTTCTGAAGGGAAACACACAGCACAGTTCTCATCCATGAAACACACTCTGCTTTAGAGCAAGAAGCACGCTCTTGCTTTCTAGAGACTCTAATCAGAGGGAAACGTGAGTGTGCTCAGAACAAAAGAACTGTGTTTCCTACTCACGGACCATATCTAGTTCAACTCTGTTTCTGAAACTGATACAAACCACAGGTCGTCTAACATCCAATGCTTTTCAGTTAAGAGCGAGAAACGTGTGAGCTTTGTGAACAATGTAGCTTCATTGAGCTGAAAATCGAGTGCGTTTACCTGAAACGAAGCCTTCCTTACGAAAGACACAGTCCTGGCACTTAACTCCATTTCTGAAGGGAAACACACGGCAGAGTTCTCATCCATGAAACACAATCTGCTTTACAGCAAGAAGCACGCTCTTGTTTCCTAGAGACTCTAATACAGAGGGAAACGTGAGTGTGCTCAGAACAAAAGAACTGTGTTTCCTACACACGGACCATATCTAGTTCAACTCTGTTTCTGAAACTGATACAAACCTCATGTCCTCTAACATCCAATGCTTTTCAGTTAAGAGCGAGAAACGTGTGAGCTTTGTGAACAATGTAGCTTCGTCTGAGCTGAAAAGTGACTGCATTTACCTGAAACGAATACTTGCTTGAAGTAAGACACAGAGCCTGGCATTTAACTCCGTTTCTGAAGGGAAACACACAGCACAGTTCTCATCCATGAAACACACTCTGCTTTAGAGCAAGAAGCACGCTCTTGCTTTCTAGAGACTCTAATACAGAGGGAAACGTGAGTGTGCTCAGAACAAAAGAACTGTGTTTCCTACTCACGGACCATATCTAGTTCAACTCTGTTTCTGAAATTGATACAAACCACAGGTCGTCTAACATCCAATGCTTTTCAGTTAAGAGCGAGAAACGTGTGAGCTTCGTGAACAATGTAGCTTCATTGGAGGTGAAAAGTGACTGCGTTTACCTAAAACGAAGTCTTGCTTGTAGGAAGACACAGTCCTGGCATTTAACTCCGTTTCTGAAGGGAAACACACGGCACAGTTCTCATCCATGAAACACAATCTGCTTTACAGCAAGAAGCACGCTCTTGCTTCCTATAGTCTCTAATACAGAGGGAAACGTGAGTGTGCTCAGAACAAAAGAACTGTGTTTCCTACACACGGACCATATCTACTTCAACTCTGTTTCTGAAACTGATACAAACCTCAGGTCCTCTAACATCCAATGCTTTTCAGTTAAGAGCGAGAAACGTGTGAGCTTTGTGAACAATGTAGCTTCGTCTGAGCTGAAAAAAGGCTGCGTTTACCTGAAACGAATACTTGCTTGAAGTAAGACACAGACCCTGGCATTTAACTCCGTTTATGAAGGGAAACACACAGCACAGTTCTCATCCATGAAACACACTCTGCTTTAGAGCAAGAAGCACGCTCTTGCTTTCTAGAGTCTCTAATACAGAGGGAAACATGAGTGTGCTCAGAACAAAAGAACGGTGTTTCCTACACACACGGACCATATCTAGTTCAACTCTATTTCTGAAACTAATACAAACCACCGGTCGTCTAACATCCAATGCTTTTCAGTTAAGAGCGAGAAACGTGTGAGCTTCGTGAACAAGGTAGATTCGTTTGAGCTGAAAGGTGTCTGCGTTTACCTGAAATGAAGTCTTGCTTGAAGGAAGACACAGAGCCTGGTATTTAAACCCTTTTCTGAAGGGAAACACACAGCACAGTTCTCATCCATGAAACACACTCTGCTTTAGAGTAAGAAGCACGCTCGTGCTTTCTAGAATCTCTAATACAGGGGGAAAGGTGAGTGTGCTCAAACAAAAGAACTGTGTTTCTTACACACACGGACCATATCTAGTTCAACTGTGTTTCTGAAACTGATACAAACCACAGGTCCTCTAACATCCAATGCTTTTCAGTTAAGAGCGGGAAACGTGTGAGGTTTGTGTACAATGTAGCTTCGTTTGAGCTGAAAAGTCACTGCGTTTACCTGAAACGAAGTCTTGCTTGAAGGAAGACATAGAGCCTGACATTTATCTCCGTTTCTGAAGGGATACACACAGCACATTTCTCATCCATGAAACACACTCTTCTTTAGAGCAAGATGCACGCTCTTGCTTTCTAGAGTCTCTAATACAGAGGGAAACCTGAGTGTGCTCAGAACAAAAGAACTGTGTTTCCTACTCACGGACCATATCTAGTTCACCTCTGTTTCTGAAACTGATACAAACCACAGGTCCTCTAACATCCAATGCTTTTCAGTTAAGAGCCAGAAACGTGTGAGCTTTGTGAACAATGTAGCTTCGTTTGAGCTAAAAAGTGACTACATTTATATGAAACGAAGTCTTGCTTGAAGGAAGACACAGAGCCTGGCATTTAACTCCGATTCTGAAAGGAAACACACGGCACAGTTCTCATCCATGAAACACACTCTGCTTTATTGCAAGAAGCACGCTCTTGCTTTCTAGAGTCTCTAATACAGAAGGAAATGTGAGTGTGCTCAGAACAAAAGAACGGTGTTTCCTACACATACGGACCATATCTAGTTCAACTCTGTTTCTGAAACTGATACAAACCACAGGTCGTCTAACATCCAATGCTTTTCAGTTAAGAGCGAGAAACGTGTGAGCTTTGTGAACAATGTAGCTTCCTTTGTGCTGAAAAGTGACTGCGTTTACCTGATAAGAATACTTGCTTGAAGGAAGACACAGAGCCTGACATTTAACTCCATTTCTGAAGGGAAACACACAGCACAGTTCTCCTCCATGAAACACAATCTGCTTTACAGCAAGAAGTGCGCTCTTGCTTTCTAGAGTCTCTAATACAGAGGGAAACATGTGTGTGCTCAGAACAAAAGAACGGTTTTTCCTACACACACGGACCAAATCTAGTTCAACTCTGTTTCTGAAACTGATACAAACCACAGGTCGCCTAACATCCAATGCTTTTCAGTTAAGAGCGAGAAACGTGTCAGCTTTGTGAACAATGTAGCTTCGTTTGAGCTGAAAAGTGACTGCGTTAACCTGAAACGAAATCTTGCTTGTAGGAAGACACACGCCTGGCATTTAACTCCGTTTCTGAAGGGAAACACATGGCACAGTTCTCATCCAAGAAACACACTCTGCTTTAGAGCAAGAAGCACGCTAGTGCTTTCTAGAGTCTCTAATACAGAGGGGAACTTTAGTGTGCTCAAAACAAAAGAACTGTGTTTCCTACACACACGGACCATATCTAGTTCAACTCTGTTTCTGAAACTGATACAAACCACAGGTCGACTAACATCCAATGCTTTTCAGTTAAGAGCGAGAAACGTGTGAGCTTCGTGAACTAGGTAGATTCGTTTGAGCTGAAAGGTGTCTGCGTTTACCTAAAACGAAGTCTTGCTTGTAGGAAGACACACGCCTGGCATTTAACTGCGTTTCTGAAGGGAAACACACGGCACAGTTCTCATCCATGAAACCCACTCTGCTTTAGAGCAAGAAGCACGCTCTTGCTTTCTAGATACTCTAATACAGAGGGAAACGTGAGTGTGCTCAGAACAAAAGAACTGTGTTTCCTACTCACGGACCATATCTAGTTCCACTCTGTTTCTGAAACTGATACAAACCACAGGTCGTCTAACATCCAATGCTTTTCAGTTAAGAGCGAGAAACGTGTGAGCTTCGTGAACAATGTAGCTTCATTGGAGGTGAAAAGTGACTGCGTTTACCTAAAATGAAGTCTTGCTTGTAGGAAGACACAGTCCTGGCATTTAACTCCGTTTCTGAAGGGAAACACACGGCACAGTTCTCATCCATGAAACACAATCTGCTTTACAGGAAGAAGCACGCTCTTGCTTCCTATAGTCTCTAATACAGAGGGAAACGTGAGTGTGCTCAGAACAAAAGAACTGTGTTTCCTACACACGGACCATATCTAGTTCAACTCTGTTTCTGAAACTGATACAAACCTCAGGTCCTCTAACATCCAATGCTTTTCAGTTAAGAGCGAGAAACGTGTGAGCTTTCTGAACAATGTAGCTTCGTCTGAGCTGAAAAAAGGCTGCGTTTACCTGAAACGAATACTTGCTTGAAGGAAGACATAGAGCCTGACATTTAACTCCGTTTCTGAAGGGATACACACAGCACATTTCTCATCCATGAAACACACTCTTCTTTAGAGCAAGATGCACGCTCTTGCTTTCTAGAGTCTCTAATACAGAGGGAAACGTGAGTGTGCTCAGAACAAAAGAACTGTGTTTCCTACTCACGGACCATATCTAGTTCAACTCTGTTTCTGAAACTGATACAAACCACAGGTCGTCTAACATCCAATGCTTTTCAGTTAAAAGCGAGAAACGTGTGAGCTTCGTGAACAATGTAGCTTCATTGGAGGTGAAAAGTGACTGCGTTTACCTAAAACGAAGTCTTGCTTGTAGGAAGACACAGTCCTGGCATTTAACTCCGTTTCTGAAGGGAAACACACGGCACAGTTCTCATCCATGAAACACAATCTGCTTTACAGCAAGAAGCACGCTCTTGCTTCCTATAGTATCTAATACAGAGGGAAACGTGAGTGTGCTCAGAACAAAAGAACTGTGTTTCCTACACACGGACCATATCTAGTTCAACTCTGTTTCTGAAACTGATACAAACCTCAGGTCCTCTAACATCCAATGCTTTTCAGTTAAGAGCGAGAAACGTGTGAGCTTTGTGAACAATGTAGCTTCGTCTGAGCTGAAAAATGACTGCGATTACCTGAAACGAATACTTGCTTGAAGTAAGACACAGAGCCTGGCATTTAACTCCGTTTCTGAAGGGAAACACACAGCACAGTTCTCATCCATGAAACACACTCTGCTTTAGAGCAAGAAGCACGCTCTTGCTTTCTAGAGTCTCTAATACAGAGGGAAACATGAGTGTGCTCAGAACAAAAGAACAGTGTTTCCTACACACACGGACCATATCTAGTTCAACTGTGTTTCTGAAACTGATACAAACCAAAGTTCTTCTAACATCCAATGCTTTTCAGTTAAGAGCGAGAAACGTGTGAGCTTCGTGAACAATGTAGCTTCATTGGAGGTGAAAAGTGACTGCGTTTACCTAAAACGAAGTCTTGCTTCTAGGAAGACACACGCCTGGCATTTAACTCCGTTTCTGAAGGGAAACACATGGCACAGTTCTCATCCATGAAACACAATCTGCTTTACAGCAAGAAGCACGCTCTTGCTTCCAAGAGTCTCCAATACAGAGGGAAACGTGAGTGTGCTCAGAACAAAGAACTGTGTTTCCTACACACGAGCCATATCTAGTTCAACTCTGTTTCTGAAACTGATACAAACCTCAGGTCCTCTAACATCCAATGCTTTTCAATTAAGAGCGGGAAACGTGTGAGCATTGTGTAAAATGTAGCTTCCTTTGAGCTGAAAAGTCACTGCGTTTACCTGAAACGAAGTCTTGCTTGAAGGAAGACATAGAGCCTGACATTTAACTCCGTTTCTGAAGGGATATACACAGCACATTTCTCATCCATTAAACACACTCTTCTTTAGAGCAAGATGCACGCTCTTGCTTTCTAGAGTCTCTAATAAGAGGGATACCTGAGTGTGCTCAGAACAAAAGAACTGTGTTTCCTACTCACGGACCATATGTAGTTCACCTCTGTTTCTGAAACTGATACAAACCACAGGTCCTCTAACATCCAATGCTTTTCAGTTAAGAGCCAGAAACGTGTGAGCTTTGTGAACAATGTAGCTTCGTTTGAGCTAAAAAGTGACTACATTTACATGAAACGAAGTCTTGCTTGAAGGAAGACACATAGCCTGGCATTTAACTCCGATTCTGAAAGGAAACACACGGCACAGTTCTCATCCATGAAACACACTCTGCTTTATTGCAAGAAGCACGCTCTTGCTTTCTAGAGTCTCTAATACAGAGGGAAACGTGAGTGTGCTCAAACAAAAGAACTGTGTTTCTTACACACACGGACCATATCTAGTTCAACTCTGTTTCTGAAACTGATACAAACCACAGGTCCTCTAACATCCAATGCTTTTCAGTTAATAGCGGGAAACGTGTGAGCTTTGTGTACAATGTAGCTTCGTTTGAGCTGAAAAGTCACTGCGTTTACCTGAAACGAAGTCTTGCTTGAAGGAAGACATAGAGCCTGACATTTAACTCCGTTTCTGAAGGGATACACACGGCACATTTCTCATCCATGAAACACACTCTGCTTTAGAGCAAGAAGCACGCTCTTGCTTTCTAGAGTCTCTAATACAGAGGGAAACCTGAGTGTGCTCAGAACAAAAGAACTCTGTTTCCTACTCACGGACCATATCTAGTTCACCTCTGTATCTGAAACTGATACAAACCACAGGTCCTCTAACATCCAATGCTTTTCAGTTAAGAGCCAGAAACGTGTGAGCTTTGTGAACAATGTAGCTTCGTTTGAGCTGAAAAGTGACTACATTTACATGAAATGAAGTCTTGCTTGAAGGAAGACACAGAGCCTGGCATTTAACTCCGATTCTGAAAGGAAACACACGGCACAGTTCTCATCCATGAAACACACTCTGCTTTATTGCAAGAAGCACGCTCTTGCTTTCTAGAGTCTCTAATACAGAAGGAAACGTGAGTGTGCTCAGAACAAAAGAACGGTGTTTCCTACACACACGGACCATATCTAGTTCACCTCTGTTTCTGAAACTGATACAAACCACAGGTCGTCTAACATCCAATGCTTTTCAGTTAAGAGCGAGAAACGTGTGAGCTTTGTGAACAATGTAGCTTCGTTTGAGCTGAAAAGTGACTGCGTTTACCTGATAAGAATACTTGCTTGAAGGAAGACACAGAGCCTGGCATTTAACTCCATTTCTGAAGGGAAACACACAGCACAGTTCTCATCCATGAAACACAATCTGCTTTACAGCAAGAAGTACGCTCTTGCTTTCTAGAATCTCTAATACAGAGGGAAACGTGTGTGTGCTCAGAACAAAAGAATGGTTTTTCCTACACACACGGACCAAATCTAGTTCAACTCTGTTTCTGAAACTGATACAAACCACAGGTTGCCTCACATCCAATGCTTTTCAGTTAAGAGCGAGAAACATGTGAGCTTTGTGAACAATGTAACTTCGTTTGAGCTGAAAAGTGACTGCGTTTACCTGAAACGAATACTTGCTTGAAGGAAGACACAGAGCCTGGCATTTAACTCCGTTTCTGAAGGGAAACACACAGCACAGTTCTCATCCATGAAACACACTCTGCTTTAGAGCAAGAAGCACGCTCTTGCTTTCTAGAGTCTCTAATACAGAGGGAAACGTGAGTGTGCTCAGAACAAAAGAACGGTGTTACCTACTCACAGACCATATCTAGTTCAACTCTGTTTCTGAAACTGATACAAACCACAGGTCCTCTAACATCCAATGCTTTTCAGTTAAGAGCGAGAAACGTGTGAGCTTTGTGAACAATTTAGCTTCGTTTGAGCTGAAAAGTGACTGCGTTTACCTGATAAGTATACTTGCTTGAAGGAAGACACAGAGCCTGGAATTTAACTCCGTTTCTGAAGGGAAACACACAGCACAGTTCTCATCCATGAAACACACTCTGCTTTAGAGCAAGAAGCACGCTCTTGCTTTCTAGAGTCTCTAATACAGAGGGAAACGTGAGTGTGCTCAGAACAAAAGAACTGTGTTTCCCACACACAGAACATATCTAGTTCAACTCTGTTTCTGAAACTGATACAAACCACAGGTCCTCTAACATCCAATACTTTTCAGTTAAGAGCGAGAAACGTGTGAGCTTTGTGAACAATGTAGCTTCGTATAACCTGAAAAGTGACTGCGTTTACCTGAAACGAATACTTGCTTGAAGGAAGACACAGAGCCTGGAATTTAACTCTGTTTCTGAAGGGAAACACACCTCACATTTCTCATCCATGAAACACAATCTGCTTTAGAGCAAGAAGCACGCTCTTGCTTTCTAGAGTCTCTAATACAGAGGGAAACGTGAGTGTGCTCAGAACAAAAGAACGGTGTTTCCTACACACACGGACCATATCTAGTTCAACTCTGTTTCTGAAACTGATACAAACCACAGGTCCTCTAACATCCAATTCTTTTCAGTTAAGAGCGAGAAACGTGTGAGCTTTGTGAACAATGTAGCATCGTTTGAGCTCAAAAGCTACTGTGTTTACCTGAAACGAAGCCTTGCTTGACGAAAGACACAGTCCTTGCATTTAACTCCGTTTCTGAAGGGAAACACACAGCACAGTTCTCATCCATGAAACACAATCTGCTTTACAGCAAGAAGCATGCTCTTGCTTTCTAGAGTCTCTAATACAGAGGGAAACGTGAGTGTGCTCAGAACAAAAGAACGGTGTTTCCTACACACACGGACCATAAATAGTTCAACTCTGTTTCTGAAACTGATACAAACCACAGGTCGCCTAACATCCAATGCTTTTCAGTTAAGATCAAGAAACGTGTGAGCTTTGTGAACAATGTAGCTTCATTGGAGGTGAAAAGTGACTGCATTTACCTAAAACGAAGTCTTGCTTCTAGGAAGACACACGCCTGGCATTTAACTCCATTTCTGAAGGGAAACACACGGGCACAGTTATCATCCATGAAACACACTCTGCTTTAGAGCAAGAAGCACGCTCTTGCTTTCTAGAGTCTCTAATACCGAGGGAAACGTGAGTGTGCTCAGAACAAAAGAACTGTGTTTCCTACACACATGGAACATATCTAGTTCAACTCTGTTTCTGAAACTGATACAAACCACAGGTCCTCTAACATCCAATTCTTTTCAGTTAAGAGCGAGAAACGTGTGAGCTTTGTGAACAATGTAGCTTCGTTTGAGCTCAAAAGCGACTGTGTTTACCTGAAACGAAGCTCTTCTTGACGAAAGACACAGTCCTGGCATTTAACTCCGTTTCTGAAGGGAAACACACGGCACAGTTCCCATCCATGAAACACAATCTGCTTTACAGGAAGAAGCACACTCTTGCTTTCTAGAGTCTCTAATACAGGGGGAAACGTGAGTGTGCTCAGAACAAAAGAACAGTGTTTCCTACACACACTGACCATATCTAGTTCAACTCTGTTTCTGAAACTTATACAAACCACTGGTCGCCTAACATCCAATGCTTTTCAGTTAAGAGTGAGAAACGTGTAAGCTTTGTGAACAATGTAGCTTCGTTTGAGGTGAAAAGTGACTGTGTTTACCTGAAACGAAATCTTGCTGGTAGGAAGACCCACGCCTAGCATTTAACTCTATTTCTGAAGGGAAACACACCTCACCGTTCTCATCCATGAAACACAATCTGCTTTACAGCAAGAAGCACGCTCTTGCTTTCTAGAGTCTATAATACAGAGGGAAACGTGAGTGTGCTCAGAACAAAAGAACGGTTTTTCCTACACACACGGACCATATCTAGTTCAACTCTGTTTCTGAAACTGATACAAACCACAGGTCTTCTAACATCCAATGCTTTTCAGTTCAGAGCGAGAAACATGTGAGCTTTGTGAACAATGTAGCTTCGTTTGAGCTTAAAAGTGACTGCGTTTACCTGAAACGAAGTCTTGCTTGAAGAAACACACAGAGCCTGGCATTTAAGTCCGTTTCTGAAGGAAAACACATGGCACAGTTCTCATCCATGAAAAACACTCTGCTTTAGAGCAAGAAGCATGCTCTTGCTTTTTAGAGTGTCTAATACAGAGGGAAACGTGAGTGTGCTCAGAACAAAAGAACTGTGTTTCCTACACATGGACCATATCTAGTTCAACTCTGTTTCTGAAACTGATACAAACCACAGGTCCTCTAACATCCAATGCTTTTCAGTTAAGAGCGAGAAACATGTGAGCTTTGTGAACAATGTAGCTTCGTTTGAGCTGAAAAGTGACTGCGTTTACCTGATAAGTATACTTGCTTGAAGGAAGACACAGAGCCTGGAATTTAACTCCGTTTCTGAAGGGAAACACACAGCACAGTTCTCATCCATGAAACACACTCTGCTTTAGAGCAAGAAGCACGCTCTTGCTTTCTAGAGTCTCTAATACAGAGGGAAACGTGAGTGTGCTCAGAACAAAAGAACTGTGTTTCCCACACACAGCACATATCTAGTTCAACTCTGTTTCTGAAACTGATACAAACCACAGGTCCTCTAACATCCAATACTTTTCAGTTAAGAGCGAGAAACGTGTGAGCTTTGTGAAAAATGTAGCTTCGTATAACCTGAAAAGTGACTGCGTTTACCTGAAACGAATACTTGCTTGAAGGAAGACACAGAGCCTGGAATTTAATTCCGTTTCTGAAGGGAAACACACAGCACAGTTCTCATCCATGAAACACACTCTGCTTTAGAGCAAGAAGCACGCTCTTGCTTTCTAGAGTCTCTAATACAGATGGAAACTTGAGTGTGCTCAGAACAAAAGAACTGTGTTTCCTACTCACGGACCATATCTAGTTCAACTCTGTTTCTGAAACTGATACAAACCACAGGTCGTCTAACATCCAATGCTTTTCAGTTAAGAGCGAGAAACGTGTAAGCTTTGTGAACAATATAGCTTCGTTTGAGGTGAAAAGTGACTGCGTTTACCTGAAACAAAATCTTGCTTGTAGGAAGACACACGCCTAGCATTTAACTCTGTTTCTGAAGGGAAACACACCTCACAGTTCTCATCCATGAAACACAATCTGCTTTAGAGCAAGAAGCACGCTCTTGCTTTCTAGAGTCTCTAATACCGAGGGAAACGTGAGTGTGCTCAGAACAAAAGAACTGTGTTTCCTACACACATGGAACATATCTAGTTCAACTCTCTTTCTGAAACTGATACAAACCACAGGTCGCCTAACATCCAATGCTTTTCAGTTAAGATCAAGAAACGTGTGAGCTTTGTGAACAATGTAGCTTCATTGGAGGTGAAAAGTGACTGCATTTACCTAAAACGAAGTCTTGCGTCTAGGAAGACACACGCCTGGCATTTAACTCCTTTTCTGAAGGGAAACACACGGCACAGTTCTCATCCATGAAACACACTCTGCTTTAGAGCAAGAAGCACGCTCTTGCTTTCTAGAGTCTCTAATACAGAGGGAAACGTGAGTGTGCTCAGAACAAAAGAACTGTGTTTCCTACACACATGGAACATATCTAGTTCAACTCTGTTTCTGAAACTGATACAAACCACAGGTCCTCTAACATCCAATGCTTTTCAGTTAAGAGCGAGAAACGTGTGAGCTTTGTGAACAATGTAGCTTCGTTTGAGCTCAAAAGCGACTGTGTTTACCTGAAACGAAGCTCTTCTTGACGAAAGACACAGTCCTGGCATTTAACTCCGTTTCTGAAGGGAAACACACGGCACAGTTCTCATCCATGAAACACAATCTGCTTTACAGGAAGAAGCACACTCTTGCTTTCTAGAGTCTCTAATACAGGGGGAAACGTGAGTGTGCTCAGAACAAAAGAACAGTGTTTCCTACACACAGGGACCATATCTAGTTCAACTCTGTTTCTGAAACTTATACAAACCACAGGTCGCCTAACATCCAATGCTTTTCAGTTAAGAGTGAGAAACGTGTAAGCTTTGTGAACAATGTAGCTTCGTTTGAGGTGAAAAGTGACTGTGTTTACCTGAAACGAAATCTTGCTGGTAGGAAGACCCACGCCTAGCATTTAACTCTATTTCTGAAGGGAAACACACCTCACAGTTCTCATCCATGAAACACAATCTGCTTTACAGCAAGAAGCACGCTCTTGCTTTCTAGAGTCTATAATACAGAGGGAAACGTGAGTGTGCTCAGAACAAAAGAACGGATTTTCCTACACACACGGACCATATCTAGTTCAACTCTGTTTCTGAAACTGATACAAAGCACAGGTCTTCTAACATCCAATGCTTTTCAGTTAAGAGCGAGAAACATGTGAGCTTTGTGAACAATGTAGCTTCGTTTGAGCTTAAAAGTGACTGCGTTTACCTGAAACGAAGTCTTGCTTGAAGAAACACACAGAGCCTGGCATTTAACTCCGTTTCTGAAGGAAAACACATGGCACAGTTCTCATCCATGAAACACACTCTGCTTTAGAGCAAGAAGCATGCTCTTGCTTTTTAGAGTGTCTAATACAGAGGGAAACGTGAGTGTGCTCAGAACAAAAGAACTGTGTTTCCTACACATGGACCATATCTAGTTCAACTCTGTTTCTGAAACTGATACAAACCACAGGTCCTCTAACATCCAATGCTTTTCAGTTAAGAGCGAGAAACTTGTGAGCTTTGTGAACAATGTAGCTTCGTTTGAGGTGAAAAGTGACTGCGTTTACCTGAAAAGAATACTTGCTTGAAGGAAGACACAGAGCCTTGCATTTAACTCCGTTTCTGAAGGGGAACACACAGCACAGTTCTCATCCATGAAACACAACCTGCTTTACAGCAAAAGCACACTCTTGCTTTCTAGAGTCTCTAATACAGAGGGAAACGTGAGTGTGCTCAGAACAAAAGAACTGTGTTTCCTACTCACGGACCATATCTAGTTCAACTCTGTTTCTGAAACTGATACAAACCACAGGTCCTCTAACATCCAATGCTTTTCAGTTAAGAGCGAGAAACGTGTGAGCTTTGTAAACAATGTAGCTTCGTTTGAGCTGAAAAGTGACTGCTTTTACCTGATAAGTATACTTGCTTGAAGGAAGACAAAGAGCCTGGAATTTAACTCCGTTTCTGAAGGGAAACACACAGCACAGTTCTCATCCATGAAACACACTCTGCTTTAGAGCAAGAAGCACGCTCTTGCTTTCTAGAGTCTCTAATACAGATGGAAACTTGAGTGTGCTCAGAACAAAAGAACTGTGTTTCCTACTCACGGACCATATCTAGTTCAACTCTGTTTCTGAAACTGATGCAAACCACAGGTCCTCTAACATCCAATGCTTTTCAGTTAAGAGCGAGAAACGTGTGACCTTTTGAACAATGTAGCTTCGTTTGAGCTGAAAAGTGACTGCATTGACCTGAAGCGAAGTCTTGCTTGAAGGAAGACACAGAGCCTGGCATTTAAATCCGATTCTAAAGGGAAACACACGGCACAGTTCTCATCCATGAAACACACTCTGCTTCATTGCAAGAAGCACGCTCTTGCTTTCTAGAGTCTCTAATACAGAGGGAAACGTGAGTGTGCTCAGAACAAAAGAACGGTGTTTCCTACACACACGGACCATATCTAGTTCAACTCTGTTTCTGAAACTGATACAAACCACAGGTCGTCTAACATCCAATGCTTTTCAGTTAAGAGCGAGAAACGTGTAAGCTTTGTGAACAATATAGCTTCGTTTGAGGTGAAAAGTGACTGCGTTTACCTGAAAGAAAATCTTGCTTGTAGGAAGACACATGCCTAGCATTTAACTCTGTTTCTGAAGGGAAACACACCTCACAGTTCTCATCCATGAAACACAATCTGCTTTAGAGCAAGAAGCACGCTCTTGCTTTCTAGATTCTCTAATACAGAGGGAAACATGAGTGTGCTCAGAACAAAAGAACGGTGTTTCCTACACACATGGACCATATCTAGTTCAACTCTGTTTCTGAAACTGATACAAACCACAGGTCCTCTAACATCCAATTCTTTTCAGTTAAGAACGAGAAACGTGTGAGCTTTGTGAACAATGTAGCTTCGTTTGAGCTCAAAAGCGACTGTGTTTACCTGAAACGAAGCCTTGCTTGACGAAAGACAAAGTCCTTGCATTTAACTCCGTTTCTGAGGGGAAACACACGGCACAGTTCTCATCCATGAAACACAATCTGCTTTACAGCAAGAAGCATGCTCTTGCTTTCTAGAGTCTCTAATACAGAGGGAAACGTGAGTGTGCTCAGAACAAAAGAACGGTGTTTCCTACACACACGGACCACATCTAGTTCAACTCTGTTTCTGAAACTGATACAAACCACAGGTCCTCTAACATCCAATTCTTTTCAGTTAAGAGCGAGAAACGTGTGAGCTTTGTGAACAATGTAGCTTCGTTTGAGCTCAAAAGCGACTGTGTTTACCTGAAACGAAGCCTTGCTTGACGAAAGACACAGTCCTTGCATTTAACTCCGTTTCTGAAGGGAAACACACGGCACAGTTCTCATCCATGAAACACAATCTGCTTTACAGCAAGAAGCATGCTCTTGCTTTCTAGAGTCTTTAATACAGAGGGAAACGTGAGTGTGCTCAGAACAAAAGAACGGTGTTTCCTACACACACGGACCATAAATAGTTCAACTCTGTTTCTGAAACTGATACAAACCACAGGTCCTCTAACATCCAATTCTTTTCTGTTAAGAGCGAGAAACGTGTGAGCTTTGTGAACAATGTAGCTTCGTTTGAGCTCAAAAGCGACTGTGTTTACCTGAAACGAAGCTCTTCTTGACGAAAGACACAGTCTTGGCATTTAACTCTGTTTCTGAAGGGAAACACACGGCACAGTTCTCATCCATGAAACACAATCTGCTTTACAGGAAGAAGCACACTCTTGCTTTCTAGAGTCTCTAATACAGGGGGAAACGTGAGTGTGCTCAGAACAAAAGAACAGTGTTTCCTACACACACGGACCATATCTAGTTCAACTCTGTTTCTGAAACTTATACAAACCACAGGTCGCCTAACATCCAATGCTTTTCAGTTAAGAGTGAGAAACGTGTAAGCTTTGTGAACAATGTAGCTTCGTTTGAGGTGAAAAGTGACTGTGTTTACCTGAAACGAAATCTTGCTGGTAGGAAGACCCACGCCTAGCATTTAACTCTCTTTCTGAAGGGAAACACACCTCACAGTTCTCATCCATGAAACACAATCTGCTTTACAGCAAGAAGCACGCTCTTGCTTTCTAGAGTCTCTAATACAGAGGGAAACGTGAGTGTGCTCAGAACAAAAGAACTGTGTTTCCCACACACAGAACATATCTAGTTCAACTCTGTTTCTGAAACTGATACAAACCACAGGTCCTCTAACATCCAATACTTTTCAGTTAAGAGCGAGAAACGTGTGAGCTTTGTGAACAATGTAGCTTCGTATAACCTGAAAAGTGACTGCGTTTACCTGAAATGAATACTTGCTTGAAGGAAGACACAGAGCCTGGAATTTAACTCCGTTTCTGAAGGGAAACACACAGCACAGTTCTCATCCATGAAACACACTCTGCTTTAGAGCAAGAAGCACGCTCTTGCTTTCTAGAGTCTCTAATACAGATGGAAACTTGAGTGTGCTCAGAACAAAAGAACTGTGTTTCCTACACACAGACCATATCTAGTTCAACTCTGTTTCTGAAACTGATACAAACCACAGGTCCTCTAACATCCAATGCTTTTCAGTTAAGAGCGAGAAACGTGTGACCTTTTGAACAATGTAGCTTCGTTTGAGCTGAAAAGTGACTGCATTGACCTGAAGCGAAGTCTTGCTTGAAGGAAGACACAGAGCCTGGCATTTAAATCCGATTCTAAAGGGAAACACACGGCACAGTTCTCATCCATGAAACACACTCTGCTTTATTGCAAGATGCACGCTCTTGCTTTCTAGGGTCTCTAATACAGAGGGAAACGTGAGTGTGCTCAGAACAAAAGAACGGTGTTTCCTACACACACGGACCATATCTAGTTCAACTCTGTTTCTGAAACTGATACAAACCACAGGTCGTCTAACATCCAATGCTTTTCAGTTAAGAGCGAAAAACGTGTAAGCTTTGTGAACAATATAGCTTCATTTGAGGTGAAAAGTGACTGCATTTACCTGAAACAAAATCTTGCTTGTAGGAAGACACACGCCTAGCATTTAACTCTGTTTCTGAAGGGAAACACACCTCACAGTTCTCATCCATGAAACACAATCTGCTTTAGAGCAAGAAGCAAGCTCTTGCTTTCTAGAGTCTCTAATACAGAGGGAAACTTGAGTGTGCTCAGAACAAAAGAACGGTGTTTCCTACACACACGGACCATATCTAGTTCAACTCTGTTTCTGAAACTGATACAAACCACAGGTCCTCTAACATCCAATTCTTTTCAGTTAAGAGCGAGAAACGTGTGAGCTTTGTGAACAATGTAGCTTCGTTTGAGCTCAAAAGCGACTGTGTTTACCTGAAACGAAGCCTTGCTTGACGAAAGACACAGTCCTTGCATTTAACTCCGTTTCTGAAGGGAAATACACGGCACAGTTCTCATCCATGAAAAACAATCTGCTTTACAGCAAGAAGCATGCTCTTGCTTTCTAGAGTCTCTAATACAGAGGGAAACGTGAGTGTGCTCAGAACAAAAGAACGGTGTTTCCTACACACACGGACCATAAATAGTTCAACTCTGTTTCTGAAACTGATACAAACCACAGGTCCTCTAACATCCAATTCTTTTCAGTTAAGAGCGAGAAACGTGTGAGCTTTGTGAACAATGTAGCTTCGTTTGAGCTCAAAAGCGACTGTGTTTACCTGAAACGAAGCTCTTCTTGACGAAAGACACAGTCCTGGCATTTAACTCTGTTTCTGAAGGGAAACACACGGCACAGTTCTCATCCATGAAACACAATCTGCTTTACAGGAAGAAGCACACTCTTGCTTTCTAGAGTCTCTAATACAGGGGGAAACGTGAGTGTGCTCAGAACAAAAGAACAGTGTTTCCTACACACAAGGACCATATCTAGTTCAACTCTGTTTCTGAAACTTATACAAACCACAGGTCGCCTAACATCCAATGCTTTTCAGTTAAG
Organism: Onychomys leucogaster; assembly: GCA_949786385.1. Lineage (NCBI taxonomy): Eukaryota > Metazoa > Chordata > Mammalia > Rodentia > Cricetidae > Onychomys > Onychomys leucogaster. Next base: position 663,633 of record CATKUP010000088.1, read on the forward strand.
AGTGAGAAACGTGTAAGCTTTGTGAACAATGTAGCTTCGTTTGAGGTGAAAAGTGACTGTGTTTACCTGAAACGAAATCTTGCTGGTAGGAAGACACACGCCTAGCATTTAACTCTATTTCTGAAGGGAAACACACCTCACAGTTCTCATCCATGAAACACAATCTGCTTTACAGCAAGAAGCACGCTCTTGCTTTCTAGAGTCTCTAATACAGAGGGAAACGTGAGTGTGCTCAGAACAAAAGAACTGTTTTTCCTACACACACGGACCATATCTAGTTCAACTCTGTTTCTGAAACTGATACAAACCACAGGTCTTCTAACATCCAATGCTTTTCAGTTAAGAGCGAGAAACATGTGAGCTTTGTGAACAATGTAGCTTCGTTTGAGCTTAAAAGTGACTGCGTTTACATGAAACAAAGTCTTGCTTGAAGAAACACACAGAGCCTGGCATTTAACTCCGTTTCTGAAGGAAAACACATGGCACAGTTCTCATTCATGAAACACACTCTGCTTTAGAGCAAGAAGCACGCTCTTGCTTTCTAGAGACTCTAATACAGAGGGAAACGTGAGTGTGCTCAGAACAAAAGAACTGTGTTTCCTACACACGGACCATATCTAGTTCAACTCTGTTTCTGAAACTGATACAAACCACATGTCCTCTAACATCCAATGCTTTTCAGTTAAGAGCGAGAAACGTGTGAGCTTTGTGAACAATGTAGCTTCGTTTGAGGTGAAAAGTGACTGCGTTTACCTGAAAAGAATACTTCCTTGAAGGAAGACACAGAGCCTTGCATTTAACTCCGTTTCTGAAGGGAAACACACAGCACAGTTCTCATCCATGAAACACAACCTGCTTTACAGCAAAAGCACACTCTTGCTTTCTAGAGTCTCTAATACAGAGGGAAACGTGAGTGTGCTCAGAACAAAAGAACTGTGTTTCCTACTCACGGACCATATCTAGTTCAACTCTGTTTCTGAAACTGATACAAACCACAGGTCCTCTAACATCCAATGCTTTTCAGTTAAGAGCGAGAAACGTGTGAGCTTTGTGAACAATGTAGCTTCGTATAACCTGAAAAGTGACTGCGTTTACCTGAAATGAATACTTGCTTGAAGGAAGACACAGAGCCTGGAATTTAACTCCGTTTCTGAAGGGAAACACACAGCACAGTTCTCATCCATGAAACACACTCTGCTTTAGAGCAAGAAGCACGCTCTTGCTTTCTAGAGTCTCTAATACAGATGGAAACTTGAGTGTGCTCAGAACAAAAGAACTGTGTTTCCTACTCACAGACCATATCTAGTTCAACTCTGTTTCTGAAACTGATACAAACCACAGGTCCTCTAACATCCAATGCTTTTCAGTTAAGAGCGAGAAACGTGTGACCTTTTGAAAAATGTAGCTTCGTTTGAGCTGAAAAGTGACTGCATTGACCTGAAGCGAAGTCTTGCTTGAAGGAAGACACAGAGCCTGGCATTTAAATCCGATTCTAAAGGGAAACACACGGCACAGTTCTCATCCATGAAACACACTCTGCTTTATTGCAAGAAGCACGCTCTTGCTCTCTAGGGTCTCTAATACAGAGGGAAACGTGAGTGTGCTCAGAACAAAAGAACGGTGTTTCCTACACACACGGACCATATCTAGTTCAACTCTGTTTCTGAAACTGATACAAACCACAGGTCGTCTAACATCCAATGCTTTTCAGTTAAGAGCGAGAAACGTGTAAGCTTTGTGAACAATATAGCTTCGTTTGAGGTGAAAAGTGACTGCGTTTTCCTGAAACAAAATCTTGCTTGTAGGAAGACACACGCCTAGCATTTAACTCTGTTTCTGAAGGGAAACACACCTCACAGTTCTCATCCATGAAACACAATCTGCTTTAGAGCAAGAAGCACGCTCTTGCTTTCTAGAGTCTCTAATACAGAGGGAAACGTGAGTGTGCTCAGAACAAAAGAACGGTGTTTCCTACACACACGGACCATATCTAGTTCAACTCTGTTTCTGAAACTGATACAAACCACAGGTCCTCTAACATCCAATTCTTTTCAGTTAAGAGCGAGAAACGTGTGAGCTTTGTGAACAATGTAGCTTCGTTTGAGCTCAAAAGCGACTGTGTTTACCTGAAACGAAGCCTAGCTTGACGAAAGACACAGTCCTTGAATTTAACTCCGTTTCTGAGGGGAAACACACGGCACAGTTCTCATCCATGAAACACAATCTGCTTTAGAGCAAGAAGCATGCTCTTGCTTTCTAGAGTCTCTAATACAGAGGGAAACGTGAGTGTGCTCAGAACAAAAGAACGGTGTTTCCTACACACACGGACCATAAATAGTTCAACTCTGTTTCTGAAACTGATACAAACCACAGGTCGCCTAACATCCAATGCTTTTCAGTTAAGATCGAGAAACGTGTGAGCTTCGTGAACAATGTAGCTTCATTGGAGGTGAAAAGTGACTGCATTTACCTAAAACGAAGTCTTGCTTCTAGGAAGACACACGCCTGGCATTTAACTCCGTTTCGGAAGGCAAACACACGGCACAGTTCTCATCCATGAAACACACTCTGCTTTAGAGCAAGAAGCATGCTCTTGCTTTCTAGAGTCTCTAATACCGAGGGAAACGTGAGTGTGCTCAGAACAAAAGAACTGTGTTTCCTACACACATGGACCATATCTAGTTCAACTCTGTTTCTGAAACTGATACAAACCACAGGTCCTCTAACATACAATTCTTTTCAGTTAAGAGCGAGAAACGTGTGAGCTTTGTGAACAATGTAGCTTCGTTTGAGCTCAAAAGCGACTGTGTTTACCTGAAACGAAGCTCTTCTTGACGAAAGACACAGTCCTGGCATTTAACTCCGTTTCTGAAGGGAAACACATGGCACAGTTCTCATCCATGAAACACAATCTGCTTTACAGGAAGAAGCACACTCTTGCTTTCTAGAGTCTCTAATACAGGGGGAAACGTGAGTGTTCTCAGAACAAAAGAACAGTGTTTCCTACACACACGGACCATATCTAGTTCAACTCTGTTTCTGAAACTTATACAAACCACAGGTCGCCTAACATCCAATGCTTTTCAGTTAAGAGTGAGAAACGTGTAAGCTTTGTGAACAATGTAGCTTCGTTTGAGGTGAAAAGTGACTGTGTTTACCTGAAACGAAATCTTGCTGGTAGGAAGACCCACGCCTAGCATTTAACTCTATTTCTGAAGGGAAACACACCTCACAGTTCTCATCCATGAAACACAATCTGCTTTACAGCAAGAAGCACGCTCTTGCTTTCTAGAGTCTCTAATACAGAGGGAAATGTGAGTGTGCTCAGAACAAAAGAACGGTTTTTCCTACACACACGGACTATATCTAGTTCAACTCTGTTTCTGAAACTGATACAAACCACAGGTCTTCTAACATCCAATGCTTTTCAGTTAAGAGCGAGAAACATGTGAGCTTTGTGAACAATGTAGCTTCGTTTGAGCTTAAAAGTGACTGCGTTTACCTGAAACGAAGTCATGCTTGAAGAAAGACACAGAGCCTGGCATTTAACTCCGTTTCTGAAGGAAAACACATGGCACAGTTCTCATCCATGAAACACCACCTGCTTTACAGCAAAAGCACACTCTTGCTTTCTAGAGTCTCTAATACAGAGGGAAACGTGAGTGTGCTCAGAACAAAAGAACTGTGTTTCCTACTCACGGACCATATCTAGTTCAACTCTGTTTCTGAAACTGATACAAACCACAGGTCCTCTAACATCCAATGCTTTTCAGTTAAGAGCGAGAAACGTGTGAGCTTTGTGAACAATGTAGCTTCGTTTGAGCTGAAAAGTGACTGCGTTTACCTGATAAGTATACTTGCTTGAAGGAAGACACAGAGCCTGGAATTTAACTCCGTTTCTGACGGGAAACACACAGCACAGTTCTCATCCATGAAACACACTCTGCTTTAGAGCAAGAAGCACGCTCTTGCTTTGTAGAGTCTCTAATACAGAGGGGAACTTTAGTGTGCTCAAAACAGAAGAACTGTGTTTCCTACACACACGGACCATATCTAGTTCAACTCTGTTTCTGAAACTGATACAAACCACAGGTCCTCTAACATCCAATACTTTTCATTTAAGAGCGAGAAACGTGTGAGCTTTGTGAACAATGTAGCTTCGTTTGACCTGAAAAGTGACTGCGTTTTCCTGAAACGAATACTTGCTTGAAGGAAGACACAGAGCCTGGCATTTAACTCCGTTTCTGAAGGGAAACACAAAGCACAGTTCTCATCCATGAAACACACTCTGCTTTAGAGCAAGAAGCACGCTCTTGCTTTCTAGAGTCTCTAATACAGAGGGAAACGTGAGTGTGCTCAGAACAAAAGAACTGTGTTTCCTACTCACGGACCATATCTAGTTCAACTCTGTTTCTGAAACTGACACAAACCACAGGTCCTCTAACATCCAATGCTTTTCAGTTAAGAGCGAGAAACGTGTGAGCTTTGTGAACAATGTAGCTTCGTTTGAGCTGAAAAGTGACTGCGTTTACCTGATAAGAATACTTGCTTGAAGGAAGACACAGAGCCTGGCATTTAACTCCATTTCTGAAGGGAAACACACAGCACAGTTCTCATCCATGAAACACACTCGGCTTTATTGCAAGAAGCACGCTCTTGCTTTCTAGAGTCTCTAATACAGAGGGAAACGTGAGTGTGCTCAGAACAAAAGAACGGTGTTTCCTACACACACGGACCATATCTAGTTCAACTCTGTTTCTGAAACTGATACAAACCACAGGTCCTCTAACATCCAATTCTTTTCAGTTAAGAGCGAGAAACATGTGAGCTTTGTGAACAATGTAGCTTCGTTTGAGCTCAAAAGCGACTGTGTTTACCTGAAACGAAATCTTGCTGGTAGGAAGACACACGCCTAGCATTTAACTCTATTTCTGAAGGGAAACACACCTCACAGTTCTCATCCATGAAACACAATCTGCTTTACAGCAGGAAGCACGCTCTTGTTTTCTAGAGTCTCTAATACAGAGGGAAAAGTGAGTGTGCTCAGAACAAAAGAACGGTTTTTCCTACACACACGGACCATATCTAGTTCAACTCTGTTTCTGAAACTGATACAAACCACAGGTCGGCTAACATCCAATGCTTTTCAGTTAAGAGCGAGAAAAATGTGAGCTTTGTGAACAATGTAGCTTCGTTTTTGCTTAAAAGTGACTGCGTTTACATGAAACAAAGTCTTGCTTTAAGAAACACACAGAGCCTGGCATTTAACTCCGTTTCTGAAGGAAAACACATGGCACAGTTCTCATCCAAGAAACACACTCTGCTTTAGAGCAAGAAGCACGCTCTTGCTTTTTAGAGTCTCTAATACAGAGGGAAATGTGAGTGTGCTCAGAACAAAAGAACTGTGTTTCCTATTCACGGACCATATCTAGTTCAACTCTGTTTCTGAAACTGATACAAACCACAGGTCCTCTAACATCCAATGCTTTTCAGTTAAGAGCGAGAAACGTGTGAGCTTTGTGAACAATGTAGCTTCGTTTGAGCTGAAAAGTGACTGCGTTTACCTGATAAGAATACTTGCTTGAAGGAAGACACAGAGCCTGGCATTTAGCTCCATTTCTGAAGGGAAACACACAGCACAGTTCTCATCCATGAAACACAATCTGCTTTACAGCAAGAAGTACGCTCTTGCTTTCTAGAGTCTCTAATACAGAGGGAAACGTGTGTGTGCTCAGAACAAAAGAACGGTTTTTCCTACACACACGGACCAAATCTAGTTCAACTCTGTTTCTGAAACTGATACAAACCACAGGTCGCCTAACATCCAATGCTTTTCAGTTAAGAGCGAGAAACATGTGAGCTTTGTGAACATTGTAGCTTCGTTTGAGCTGAAAAGTGACTGCGTTTACCTGAAATGAATACTTGCTTGAAGGAAGACACAGAGCCTGGCATTTAACTCTGTTTTTGAAGGGAAACACACGGCACAGTTTTCCTCCATGAAACACACTCTGCTTTACAGCAAGAAGCACGCACTTGCTTTCTAGAGTCTCTAATACAGAGGGAAACGTGAGTGTGCTCAGAACCAAAGAACTGTGTTTCCTACACACACGGACCATATCTAGTTCAACTCTGTTTCTGAAACTGATACAAACCACAGGTACTCTAACATCCAATGCTTTTCATTTAAGAGCGAGAAACGTGTGAGCGTTGTGAACAATGTAGCTTCGTTTGAGGTGAAAAGTGATGCGTTTCCCTGAAATGAAGTCTTGCCTGTAGGAAGGCACAGAGCCTGGCATTTAACTCTGTTTCTGAAGGGAAACACACAGCACAGTTCTCATCCATGAAACACACTCTGCTTTAGAGCAAGAAGCACGCTCTTGCTTTCTAGAGTCTCTAATACAGAGGGAAACATGAGTGTGCTCAGAACAAAAGAACTGTGTTTCCTACTCACGGACCATATCTAGTTCAACTCTGTTTCTGAAACTGATACAAACCACAGGTACTCTAACATCCAATGCTTTTCAGTTAAGAGCGAGAAACGTGTGAGCTTTGTGAACAATGTAGCTTCGTTTAAGCTGAAAAGTGACTGCATTTAGCTGAAGCGAAGTCTTGATTGAAGGAAGACACAGAGCCTGGCATTTAACTCCGATTCTGTAGGGAAACACACGGCACAGTTCTTATCCATGAAACACACTCTGCTTTATTGCAAGAAGCACGCTCTAGCTTTCTAGAGTCTCTAATACAGAGGGAAACGTGAGTGTGCTCAGAACAAAAGAACGGTGTTTCCTACACACGGACCATATCTAGTTCAACTCTGTTTCTGAAACTGATACAAACCACAGGTCGTCTAACATCCAATGCTTTTCAGTTAAGAGCGAGAAACTTGTCAGCTTTGTGAACAATGTAGCTTCCTTTGAGGTGAAAAGTGACTGCGTTTACCTGAAACGAAATCTTGCTTGTAGGAAGACACACGCCTGGCATTTAACTCCGTTTCTGAAGGGAAACACATGGCACAGTTCTCATCCAAGAAACACACTCTGCTTTAGAGCAAGAAGCACGCTCGTGCTTTCTAGAGTCTCTAATACAGAGGGAAAAGTGAGTGTGCTCAGAACAAAAGAACGGTTTTTCCTACACACACGGACCATATCTAGTTCAACTCTGTTTCTGAAACTGATACAAACCACAGGTCGCCTAACATCCAATGCTTTTCAGTTAAGAGCGAGAAAAAATGTGAGCTTTGTGAACAATGTAGCTTCGTTTTTGCTTAAAAGTGACTGCGTTTACCTGAAACAAAGTCTTGCTTTAAGAAACACACAGAGCCTGGCATTTGACTCCGTTTCTGAAGGAAAACACATGGCACAGTTTTCATCCATGAAACACACTCTGCTTTAGAGCAAGAAGCACGCTCTTGCTTTTTAGAGTCTCTAATACAGAGGGAAACGTGAGTGTGCTCAGAACAAAAGAACTGTGTTTCCTACTCACGGACCATATCTAGTTCAACTCTGTTTCTGAAACTGATACAAAACACAGGTCCTCTAACATCCAATGCTTTTCAGTTAAGAGCGAGAAACGTGTGAGCTTTGTGAACAATGTAGCTTCGTTTGAGCTGAAAAGTGACTGCGTTTACCTGATAAGAATACTTGCTTGAAGGAAGACACAGAGCCTGGCATTTAACTCCATTTCTGAAGGGAGACACACAGCACAGTTCTCATCCATGAAACACAATCTGCTTTACAGCAAGAAGTACGCTCTTGCTTTCTAGAGTCTCTAATACAGAGGGAAACGTGTGTGTGCTCAGAACAAAAGAACGGTTTTTCCTACACGCACGGACCAAATCTAGTTCAACTCTGTTTCTGAAACTGATACAAACCACAGGTCGCCTAACATCCAATGCTTTTCAGTTAAGAGCGAGAAACATGTGAGCTTTGTGAACAATGTAGCTTCGTTTGAGCTGAAAAGTGACTGCGTTTACCTGAAATGAATACTTGCTTGAAGGAAGACACAGAGCCTGGCATTTAACTCCGTTTCTGAAGGGAAACACACAGCACAGTTCTCATCCATGAAACACACTCTGCTTTAGAGCAAGAAGCATGCTCTTGCTTTCTAGAGTCTCTAATACAGAGGGAAACATGAGTGTGCTCAGAACAAAAGAACTGTGTTTCCTACTCACGGACCATATCTAGTTCAACTCTGTTTCTGAAACTGATACAAACCACAGGTCCTCTAACATCCAATGCTTTTCAGTTAAGAGCGAGAAACGTGTGAGCTTTGTGAACAATGTAGCTTCGTTTGAGCTGAAAAGTGACTGCATTTACCTGAAGCGAAGTCTTGCTTGAAGGAAGACACAGAGCCTGGCATTTAACTCCGTTTCTGAAGGGAAATACATGGCACAGTTCTCATCCAAGAAACACACTCTGCTTTAGAGCAAGAAGCACGCTCGTGCTTTCTAGAGTCTCTAATACAGAGGGAAACGTGAGTGTGCTCAGAACAAAAGAACTGTGTTTCCTACACACGGACCATATCTAGTTCAACTCTGTTTCTGAAACTGATACAAACCACAGGTCGCCTAACATCCAATGCTTTTCAGTTAAGAGCGAGAAAAATGTGAGCTTTGTGAACAATGTAGCTTCGTTTTTGCTTAAAAGTGACTGCGTTTACCTGAAACGAAGTCTTGCTTTAAGAAACACACAGAGCCTGGCATTTAACTCCGTTTCTGAAGGAAAACACATGGCACAGTTCTCATCCATGAAACACACTCTGCTTTAGAGCAAGAAGCACGCTCTTGCATTTTAGAGTCTCTAATACAGAGGGAAACGTGAGTGTGCTCAGAACAAAAGAACTGTGTTTCCTACTCACGGACCATATCTAGTTCAACTCTGTTTCTGAAACTGATACAAACCACAGGTCCTCTAACATCCAATGCTTTTCAGTTAAGAGCGAGAAACGTGTGAGCTTTGTGAACAATGTAGCTTCGTTTGAGCTGAAAAGTGACTGCGTTTACCTGATAAGAATACTTGCTTGAAGGAAGACACAGAGCCTGGCATTTAACTCCATTTCTGAAGGGAAACACACAGCACAGTTCTCATCCATGAAACACAATCTGCTTTACAGCAAGAAGTACGCTCTTGCTTTCTAGAGTCTCTAATACAGAGGGAAACGTGTGTGTGCTCAGAACAATAGAACGGTTTTTCCTACACACACGGACCAAATCTAGTTCAACTCTGTTTCTGAAACTGATACAAACCACAGGTCGCCTAACATCCAATGCTTTTCAGTTAAGAGCGAGAAACGTGTGAGCTTTGTGAACAATGTAGCTTCGTTTGAGCTCAAAAGCGACTGTGTTTACCTGAAACGAAGCTCTTCTTGACGAAAGACACAGTCCTGGCATTTAACTCCGTTTCTGAAGGGAAACACACGGCACAGTTCTCATCCATGAAACACAATCTGCTTTACAGGAAGAAGCACACTCTTGCTTTCTAGAGTCTCTAATACAGGGGGAAACGTGAGTGTGCTCAGAACAAAAGAACAGTGTTTCCTACACACACGGACCATATCTAGTTCAACTCTGTTTCTGAAACTTATACAAACCACAGGTCGCCTAACATCCAATGCTTTTCAGTTAAGAGTGAGAAACGTGTAAGCTTTGTGAACAATGTAGCTTCGTTTGAGGTGAAAAGTGACTGTGTTTACCTGAAACGAAATCTTGCTGGTAGGAAGACCCACGCCTAGCATTTAACTCTATTTCTGAAGGGAAACACACCTCACAGTTCTCATCCATGAAACACAATCTGCTTTACAGCAAGAAGCACGCTCTTGCTTTCTAGAGTCTATAATACAGAGGGAAACGTGAGTGTGCTCAGAACAAAAGAACTGTGTTTCCTACTCACGGACCATATCTAGTTCAACTCTGTTTCTGAAACTGATACAAACCACAGGTCCTCTAACATCCAATGCTTTTCAGTTAAGAGCGAGAAACGTGTGAGCTTTGTGAACAATGTAGCTTCGTTTGAGCTGAAAAGTGACTGCGTTTACCTGATAAGTATACTTGCTTGAAGGAAGACACAGAGCCTGGAATTTAACTCCGTTTCTGACGGGAAACACACAGCACAGTTCTCATCCATGAAACACACTCTGCTTTAGAGCAAGAAGCACGCTCTTGCTTTGTAGAGTCTCTAATACAGAGGGGAACTTTAGTGTGCTCAAAACAGAAGAACTGTGTTTCCTACACACACGGACCATATCTAGTTCAACTCTGTTTCTGAAACTGATACAAACCACAGGTCCTCTAACATCCAATACTTTTCATTTAAGAGCGAGAAACGTGTGAGCTTTGTGAACAATGTAGCTTCGTTTGACCTGAAAAGTGACTGCGTTTTCCTGAAACGAATACTTGCTTGAAGGAAGACACAGAGCCTGGCATTTAACTCCGTTTCTGAAGGGAAACACAAAGCACAGTTCTCATCCATGAAACACACTCTGCTTTAGAGCAAGAAGCACGCTCTTGCTTTCTAGAGTCTCTAATACAGAGGGAAACGTGAGTGTGCTCAGAACAAAAGAACTGTGTTTCCTACTCACGGACCATATCTAGTTCAACTCTGTTTCTGAAACTGACACAAACCACAGGTCCTCTAACATCCAATGCTTTTCAGTTAAGAGCGAGAAACGTGTGAGCTTTGTGAACAATGTAGCTTCGTTTGAGCTGAAAAGTGACTGCGTTTACCTGATAAGAATACTTGCTTGAAGGAAGACACAGAGCCTGGCATTTAACTCCATTTCTGAAGGGAAACACACAGCACAGTTCTCATCCATGAAACACACTCGGCTTTATTGCAAGAAGCACGCTCTTGCTTTCTAGAGTCTCTAATACAGAGGGAAACGTGAGTGTGCTCAGAACAAAAGAACGGTGTTTCCTACACACACGGACCATATCTAGTTCAACTCTGTTTCTGAAACTGATACAAACCACAGGTCCTCTAACATCCAATTCTTTTCAGTTAAGAGCGAGAAACATGTGAGCTTTGTGAACAATGTAGCTTCGTTTGAGCTCAAAAGCGACTGTGTTTACCTGAAACGAAATCTTGCTGGTAGGAAGACACACGCCTAGCATTTAACTCTATTTCTGAAGGGAAACACACCTCACAGTTCTCATCCATGAAACACAATCTGCTTTACAGCAGGAAGCACGCTCTTGTTTTCTAGAGTCTCTAATACAGAGGGAAAAGTGAGTGTGCTCAGAACAAAAGAACGGTTTTTCCTACACACACAGACCATATCTAGTTCAACTCTGTTTCTGAAACTGATACAAACCACAGGTCGGCTAACATCCAATGCTTTTCAGTTAAGAGCGAGAAAAATGTGAGCTTTGTGAACAATGTAGCTTCGTTTTTGCTTAAAAGTGACTGCGTTTACATGAAACAAAGTCTTGCTTTAAGAAACACACAGAGCGTGGCATTTAACTCCGTTTCTGAAGGAAAACACATGGCACAGTTCTCATCCAAGAAACACACTCTGCTTTAGAGCAAGAAGCACGCTCTTGCTTTTTAGAGTCTCTAATACAGAGGGAAATGTGAGTGTGCTCAGAACAAAAGAACTGTGTTTCCTATTCACGGACCATATCTAGTTCAACTCTGTTTCTGAAACTGATACAAACCACAGGTCCTCTAACATCCAATGCTTTTCAGTTAAGAGCGAGAAACGTGTGAGCTTTGTGAACAATGTAGCTTCGTTTGAGCTGAAAAGTGACTGCGTTTACCTGATAAGAATACTTGCTTGAAGGAAGACACAGAGCCTGGCATTTAGCTCCATTTCTGAAGGGAAACACACAGCACAGTTCTCATCCATGAAACACAATCTGCTTTACAGCAAGAAGTACGCTCTTGCTTTCTAGAGTCTCTAATACAGAGGGAAACGTGTGTGTGCTCAGAACAAAAGAACGGTTTTTCCTACACACACGGACCAAATCTAGTTCAACTCTGTTTCTGAAACTGATACAAACCACAGGTCGCCTAACATCCAATGCTTTTCAGTTAAGAGCGAGAAACATGTGAGCTTTGTGAACATTGTAGCTTCGTTTGAGCTGAAAAGTGACTGCGTTTACCTGAAATGAATACTTGCTTGAAGGAAGACACAGAGCCTGGCATTTAACTCTGTTTTTGAAGGGAAACACACGGCACAGTTTTCCTCCATGAAACACACTCTGCTTTACAGCAAGAAGCACGCACTTGCTTTCTAGAGTCTCTAATACAGAGGGAAACGTGAGTGTGCTCAGAACCAAAGAACTGTGTTTCCTACACACACGGACCATATCTAGTTCAACTCTGTTTCTGAAACTGATACAAACCACAGGTACTCTAACATCCAATGCTTTTCATTTAAGAGCGAGAAACGTGTGAGCGTTGTGAACAATGTAGCTTCGTTTGAGGTGAAAAGTGATGCGTTTCCCTGAAATGAAGTCTTGCCTGTAGGAAGGCACAGAGCCTGGCATTTAACTCTGTTTCTGAAGGGAAACACACAGCACAGTTCTCATCCATGAAACACACTCTGCTTTAGAGCAAGAAGCACGCTCTTGCTTTCTAGAGTCTCTAATACAGAGGGAAACATGAGTGTGCTCAGAACAAAAGAACTGTGTTTCCTACTCACGGACCATATCTAGTTCAACTCTGTTTCTGAAACTGATACAAACCACAGGTACTCTAACATCCAATGCTTTTCAGTTAAGAGCGAGAAACGTGTGAGCTTTGTGAACAATGTAGCTTCGTTTAAGCTGAAAAGTGACTGCATTTAGCTGAAGCGAAGTCTTGATTGAAGGAAGACACAGAGCCTGGCATTTAACTCCGATTCTGTAGGGAAACACACGGCACAGTTCTTATCCATGAAACACACTCTGCTTTATTGCAAGAAGCACGCTCTAGCTTTCTAGAGTCTCTAATACAGAGGGAAACGTGAGTGTGCTCAGAACAAAAGAACGGTGTTTCCTACACACGGACCATATCTAGTTCAACTCTGTTTCTGAAACTGATACAAACCACAGGTCGTCTAACATCCAATGCTTTTCAGTTAAGAGCGAGAAACTTGTCAGCTTTGTGAACAATGTAGCTTCCTTTGAGGTGAAAATGGACTGCGTTTACCTGAAACGAAATCTTGCTTGTAGGAAGACACACGCCTGGCATTTAACTCCGTTTCTGAAGGGAAACACATGGCACAGTTCTCATCCAAGAAACACACTCTGCTTTAGAGCAAGAAGCACGCTCGTGCTTTCTAGAGTCTCTAATACAGAGGGAAAAGTGAGTGTGCTCAGAACAAAAGAACGGTTTTTCCTACACACACGGACCATATCTAGTTCAACTCTGTTTCTGAAACTGATACAAACCACAGGTCGCCTAACATCCAATGCTTTTCAGTTAAGAGCGAGAAAAAATGTGAGCTTTGTGAACAATGTAGCTTCGTTTTTGCTTAAAAGTGACTGCGTTTACCTGAAACAAAGTCTTGCTTTAAGAAACACACAGAGCCTGGCATTTGACTCCGTTTCTGAAGGAAAACACATGGCACAGTTTTCATCCATGAAACACACTCTGCTTTAGAGCAAGAAGCACGCTCTTGCTTTTTAGAGTCTCTAATACAGAGGGAAACGTGAGTGTGCTCAGAACAAAAGAACTGTGTTTCCTACTCACGGACCATATCTAGTTCAACTCTGTTTCTGAAACTGATACAAACCACAGGTCCTCTAACATCCAATGCTTTTCAGTTAAGAGCGAGAAACGTGTGAGCTTTGTGAACAATGTAGCTTCGTTTGAGCTGAAAAGTGACTGCGTTTACCTGATAAGAATACTTGCTTGAAGGAAGACACAGAGCCTGGCATTTAACTCCATTTCTGAAGGGAGACACACAGCACAGTTCTCATCCATGAAACACAATCTGCTTTACAGCAAGAAGTACGCTCTTGCTTTCTAGAGTCTCTAATACAGAGGGAAACGTGTGTGTGCTCAGAACAAAAGAACGGTTTTTCCTACACGCACGGACCAAATCTAGTTCAACTCTGTTTCTGAAACTGATACAAACCACAGGTCGCCTAACATCCAATGCTTTTCAGTTAAGAGCGAGAAACATGTGAGCTTTGTGAACAATGTAGCTTCGTTTGAGCTGAAAAGTGACTGCGTTTACCTGAAATGAATACTTGCTTGAAGGAAGACACAGAGCCTGGCATTTAACTCCGTTTCTGAAGGGAAACACACAGCACAGTTCTCATCCATGAAACACACTCTGCTTTAGAGCAAGAAGCATGCTCTTGCTTTCTAGAGTCTCTAATACAGAGGGAAACATGAGTGTGCTCAGAACAAAAGAACTGTGTTTCCTACTCACGGACCATATCTAGTTCAACTCTGTTTCTGAAACTGATACAAACCACAGGTCCTCTAACATCCAATGCTTTTCAGTTAAGAGCGAGAAACGTGTGAGCTTTGTGAACAATGTAGCTTCGTTTGAGCTGAAAAGTGACTGCATTTACCTGAAGCGAAGTCTTGCTTGAAGGAAGACACAGAGCCTGGCATTTAACTCCGTTTCTGAAGGGAAATACATGGCACAGTTCTCATCCAAGAAACACACTCTGCTTTAGAGCAAGAAGCACGCTCGTGCTTTCTAGAGTCTCTAATACAGAGGGAAACGTGAGTGTGCTCAGAACAAAAGAACTGTGTTTCCTACACACGGACCATATCTAGTTCAACTCTGTTTCTGAAACTGATACAAACCACAGGTCGCCTAACATCCAATGCTTTTCAGTTAAGAGCGAGAAAAATGTGAGCTTTGTGAACAATGTAGCTTCGTTTTTGCTTAAAAGTGACTGCGTTTACCTGAAACGAAGTCTTGCTTTAAGAAACACACAGAGCCTGGCATTTAACTCCGTTTCTGAAGGAAAACACATGGCACAGTTCTCATCCATGAAACACACTCTGCTTTAGAGCAAGAAGCACGCTCTTGCATTTTAGAGTCTCTAATACAGAGGGAAACGTGAGTGTGCTCAGAACAAAAGAACTGTGTTTCCTACTCACGGACCATATCTAGTTCAACTCTGTTTCTGAAACTGATACAAACCACAGGTCCTCTAACATCCAATGCTTTTCAGTTAAGAGCGAGAAACGTGTGAGCTTTGTGAACAATGTAGCTTCGTTTGAGCTGAAAAGTGACTGCGTTTACCTGATAAGAATACTTGCTTGAAGGAAGACACAGAGCCTGGCATTTAACTCCATTTCTGAAGGGAAACACACAGCACAGTTCTCATCCATGAAACACAATCTGCTTTACAGCAAGAAGTACGCTCTTGCTTTCTAGAGTCTCTAATACAGAGGGAAACGTGTGTGTGCTCAGAACAATAGAACGGTTTTTCCTACACACACGGACCAAATCTAGTTCAACTCTGTTTCTGAAACTGATACAAACCACAGGTCGCCTAACATCCAATGCTTTTCAGTTAAGAGCGAGAAACGTGTGAGCTTTGTGAACAATGTAGCTTCGTTTGAGCTCAAAAGCGACTGTGTTTACCTGAAACGAAGCTCTTCTTGACGAAAGACACAGTCCTGGCATTTAACTCCGTTTCTGAAGGGAAACACACGGCACAGTTCTCATCCATGAAACACAATCTGCTTTACAGGAAGAAGCACACTCTTGCTTTCTAGAGTCTCTAATACAGGGGGAAACGTGAGTGTGCTCAGAACAAAAGAACAGTGTTTCCTACACACACGGACCATATCTAGTTCAACTCTGTTTCTGAAACTTATACAAACCACAGGTCGCCTAACATCCAATGCTTTTCAGTTAAGAGTGAGAAACGTGTAAGCTTTGTGAACAATGTAGCTTCGTTTGAGGTGAAAAGTGACTGTGTTTACCTGAAACGAAATCTTGCTGGTAGGAAGACCCACGCCTAGCATTTAACTCTATTTCTGAAGGGAAACACACCTCACAGTTCTCATCCATGAAACACAATCTGCTTTACAGCAAGAAGCACGCTCTTGCTTTCTAGAGTCTATAATACAGAGGGAAACGTGAGTGTGCTCAGAACAAAAGAACGGATTTTCCTACACACACGGACCATATCTAGTTCAACTCTGTTTCTGAAACTGATACAAACCACAGGTCTTCTAACATCCAATGCTTTTCAGTTAAGAGCGAGAAACATGTGAGCTTTGTGAACAATGTAGCTTCGTTTGAGCTTAAAAGTGACTGCGTTTACCTGAAACGAAGTCTTGCTTGAAGAAACACACAGAGCCTGGCATTTAACTCCGTTTCTGAAGGAAAACACATGGCACAGTTCTCATCCATGAAACACACTCTGCTTTAGAGCAAGAAGCATGCTCTTGCTTTTTAGAGTGTCTAATACAGAGGGAAACGTGAGTGTGCTCAGAACAAAAGAACTGTGTTTCCTACACATGGACCATATCTAGTTCAACTCTGTTTCTGAAACTGATACAAACCACAGGTCCTCTAACATCCAATGCTTTTCAGTTAAGAGCGAGAAACATGTGAGCTTTGTGAACAATGTAGCTTCGTTTGAGGTGAAAAGTGACTGCGTTTACCTGAAAAGAATACTTGCTTGAAGGAAGACACAGAGCCTTGCATTTAACTCCGTTTCTGAAGGGGAACACACAGCACAGTTCTCATCCATGAAACACAACCTGCTTTACAGCAAAAGCACACTCTTGCTTTCTAGAGTCTCTAATACAGAGGGAAACGTGAGTGTGCTCAGAACAAAAGAACTGTGTTTCCTACTCACGGACCATATCTAGTTCAACTCTGTTTCTGAAACTGATACAAACCACAGGTCCTCTAACATCCAATGCTTTTCAGTTAAGAGCGAGAAACGTGTGAGCTTTGTAAACAATGTAGCTTCGTTTGAGCTGAAAAGTGACTGCTTTTACCTGATAAGTATACTTGCTTGAAGGAAGACAAAGAGCCTGGAATTTAACTCCGTTTCTGAAGGGAAACACACCTCACAGTTCTCATCCATGAAACACAATCTGCTTTAGAGCAAGAAGCACGCTCTTGCTTTCTAGATTCTCTAATACAGAGGGAAACATGAGTGTGCTCAGAACAAAAGAACGGTGTTTCCTACACACATGGACCATATCTAGTTCAACTCTGTTTCTGAAACTGATACAAACCACAGGTCCTCTAACATCCAATTCTTTTCAGTTAAGAACGAGAAACGTGTGAGCTTTGTGAACAATGTAGCTTCGTTTGAGCTCAAAAGCGACTGTGTTTACCTGAAACGAAGCCTTGCTTGACGAAAGACAAAGTCCTTGCATTTAACTCCGTTTCTGAGGGGAAACACACGGCACAGTTCTCATCCATGAAACACAATCTGCTTTACAGCAAGAAGCATGCTCTTGCTTTCTAGAGTCTCTAATACAGAGGGAAAAGTGAGTGTGCTCAGAACAAAAGAACGGTGTTTCCTACACACACGGACCACATCTAGTTCAACTCTGTTTCTGAAACTGATACAAACCACAGGTCCTCTAACATCCAATTCTTTTCAGTTAAGAGCGAGAAACGTGTGAGCTTTGTGAACAATGTAGCTTCGTTTGAGCTCAAAAGCGACTGTGTTTACCTGAAACGAAGCCTTGCTTGACGAAAGACACAGTCCTTGCATTTAACTCCGTTTCTGAAGGGAAACACACGGCACAGTTCTCATCCATGAAACACAATCTGCTTTACAGCAAGAAGCATACTCTTGCTTTCTAGAGTCTTTAATACAGAGGGAAACGTGAGTGTGCTCAGAACAAAAGAACGGTGTTTCCTACACACACGGACCATAAATAGTTCAACTCTGTTTCTGAAACTGATACAAACCACAGGTCCTCTAACATCCAATTCTTTTCTGTTAAGAGCGAGAAACGTGTGAGCTTTGTGAACAATGTAGCTTCGTTAGAGCTCAAAAGCGACTGTGTTTACCTGAAACGAAGCTCTTCTTGACGAAAGACACAGTCTTGGCATTTAACTCTGTTTCTGAAGGGAAACACACGGCACAGTTCTCATCCATGAAACACAATCTGCTTTACAGGAAGAAGCACACTCTTGCTTTCTAGAGTCTCTAATACAGGGGGAAACGTGAGTGTGCTCAGAACAAAAGAACAGTGTTTCCTACACACACGGACCATATCTAGTTCAACTCTGTTTCTGAAACTTATACAAACCACAGGTCGCCTAACATCCAATGCTTTTCAGTTAAGAGTGAGAAACGTGTAAGCTTTGTGAACAATGTAGCTTCGTTTGAGGTGAAAAGTGACTGTGTTTACCTGAAACGAAATCTTGCTGGTAGGAAGACCCACGCCTAGCATTTAACTCTCTTTCTGAAGGGAAACACACCTCACAGTTCTCATCCATGAAACACAATCTGCTTTACAGCAAGAAGCACGCTCTTGCTTTCTAGAGACTCTAATACAGAGGGAAACGTGAGTGTGCTCAGAACAAAAGAACTGTGTTTCCCACACACAGAACATATCTAGTTCAACTCTGTTTCTGAAACTGATACAAACCACAGGTCCTCTAACATCCAATACTTTTCAGTTAAGAGCGAGAAACGTGTGAGCTTTGTGAACAATGTAGCTTCGTATAACCTGAAAAGTGACTGCGTTTACCTGAAATGAATACTTGCTTGAAGGAAGACACAGAGCCTGGAATTTAACTCCGTTTCTGAAGGGAAACACACAGCACAGTTCTCATCCATGAAACACACTCTGCTTTAGAGCAAGAAGCACGCTCTTGCTTTCTAGAGTCTCTAATACAGATGGAAACTTGAGTGTGCTCAGAACAAAAGAACTGTGTTTCCTACACACAGACCATATCTAGTTCAACTCTGTTTCTGAAACTGATACAAACCACAGGTCCTCTAACATCCAATGCTTTTCAGTTAAGAGCGAGAAACGTGTGACCTTTTGAACAATGTAGCTTCGTTTGAGCTGAAAAGTGACTGCATTGACCTGAAGCGAAGTCTTGCTTGAAGGAAGTCACAGAGCCTGGCATTTAAATCCGATTCTAAAGGGAAACACACGGCACAGTTCTCATCCATGAAACACACTCTGCTTTATTGCAAGATGCACGCTCTTGCTTTCTAGGGTCTCTAATACAGAGGGAAACGTGAGTGTGCTCAGAACAAAAGAACGGTGTTTCCTACACACACGGACCATATCTAGTTCAACTCTGTTTCTGAAACTGATACAAACCACAGGTCGTCTAACATCCAATGCTTTTCAGTTAAGAGCGAAAAACGTGTAAGCTTTGTGAACAATATAGCTTCATTTGAGGTGAAAAGTGACTGCATTTACCTGAAACAAAATCTTGCTTGTAGGAAGACACACGCCTAGCATTTAACTCTGTTTCTGAAGGGAAACACACCTCACAGTTCTCATCCATGAAACACAATCTGCTTTAGAGCAAGAAGCAAGCTCTTGCTTTCTAGAGTCTCTAATACAGAGGGAAACTTGAGTGTGCTCAGAACAAAAGAACGGTGTTTCCTACACACACGGACCATATCTAGTTCAACTCTGTTTCTGAAACTGATACAAACCACAGGTCCTCTAACATCCAATTCTTTTCAGTTAAGAGCGAGAAACGTGTGAGCTTTGTGAACAATGTAGCTTCGTTTGAGCTCAAAAGCGACTGTGTTTACCTGAAACGAAGCCTTGCTTGACGAAAGACACAGTCCTTGCATTTAACTCCGTTTCTGAAGGGAAATACACGGCACAGTTCTCATCCATGAAAAACAATCTGCTTTACAGCAAGAAGCATGCTCTTGCTTTCTAGAGTCTCTAATACAGAGGGAAACGTGAGTGTGCTCAGAACAAAAGAACGGTGTTTCCTACACACACGGACCATAAATAGTTCAACTCTGTTTCTGAAACTGATACAAACCACAGGTCCTCTAACATCCAATTCTTTTCAGTTAAGAGCGAGAAACGTGTGAGCTTTGTGAACAATGTAGCTTCGTTTGAGCTCAAAAGCGACTGTGTTTACCTGAAACGAAGCTCTTCTTGACGAAAGACACAGTCCTGGCATTTAACTCTGTTTCTGAAGGGAAACACACGGCACAGTTCTCATCCATGAAACACAATCTGCTTTACAGGAAGAAGCACACTCTTGCTTTCTAGAGTCTCTAATACAGGGGGAAACGTGAGTGTGCTCAGAACAAAAGAACAGTGTTTCCTACACACAAGGACCATATCTAGTTCAACTCTGTTTCTGAAACTTATACAAACCACAGGTCGCCTAACATCCAATGCTTTTCAGTTAAGAGTGAGAAACGTGTAAGCTTTGTGAACAATGTAGCTTCGTTTGAGGTGAAAAGTGACTGTGTTTACCTGAAACGAAATCTTGCTGGTAGGAAGACACACGCCTAGCATTTAACTCTATTTCTGAAGGGAAACACACCTCACAGTTCTCATCCATGAAACACAATCTGCTTTACAGCAAGAAGCACGCTCTTGCTTTCTAGAGTCTCTAATACAGAGGGAAACGTGAGTGTGCTCAGAACAAAAGAACTGTTTTTCCTACACACACGGACCATATCTAGTTCAACTCTGTTTCTGAAACTGATACAAACCACAGGTCTTCTAACATCCAATGCTTTTCAGTTAAGAGCGAGAAACATGTGAGCTTTGTGAACAATGTAGCTTCGTTTGAGCTTAAAAGTGACTGCGTTTACATGAAACAAAGTCTTGCTTGAAGAAACACACAGAGCCTGGCATTTAACTCCGTTTCTGAAGGAAAACACATGGCACAGTTCTCATTCATGAAACACACTCTGCTTTAGAGCAAGAAGCACGCTCTTGCTTTCTAGAGACTCTAATACAGAGGGAAACGTGAGTGTGCTCAGAACAAAAGAACTGTGTTTCCTACACACGGACCATATCTAGTTCAACTCTGTTTCTGAAACTGATACAAACCACATGTCCTCTAACATCCAATGCTTTTCAGTTAAGAGCGAGAAACGTGTGAGCTTTGTGAACAATGTAGCTTCGTTTGAGCTGAAAAGTGACTGCGTTTACCTGAAAAGAATACTTGCTTGAAGGAAGACACAGAGCCTTGCATTTAACTCCGTTTCTGAAGGGAAACACACAGCACAGTTCTCATCCATGAAACACAACCTGCTTTACAGCAAAAGCACACTCTTGCTTTCTAGAGTCTCTAATACAGAGGGAAACGTGAGTGTGCTCAGAACAAAAGAACTGTGTTTCCTACTCACGGACCATATCTAGTTCAACTCTGTTTCTGAAACTGATACAAACCACAGGTCCTCTAACATCCAATGCTTTTCAGTTAAGAGCGAGAAACGTGTGAGCTTTGTGAACAATGTAGCTTCGTTTGAGCTGAAAAGTGACTGCGTTTACCTGATAAGTATACTTGCTTGAAGGAAGACACAGAGCCTGGAATTTAACTCCATTTCTGAAGGGAAACACACAGCACAGTTCTCATCCATGAAACACACTCTGCTTTAGAGCAAGAAGCACGCTCTTGCTTTCTAGAGTCTCTAATACAGAGGGAAACGTGAGTGTGCTCAGAACAAAAGAACTGTGTTTCCCACACACAGAACATATCTAGTTCAACTCTGTTTCTGAAACTGATACAAACCACAGGTCCTCTAACATCCAATACTTTTCAGTTAAGAGCGAGAAACGTGTGAGCTTTGTGAACAATGTAGCTTCGTATAACCTGAAAAGTGACTGCGTTTACCTGAAATGAATACTTGCTTGAAGGAAGACACAGAGCCTGGAATTTAACTCCGTTTCTGAAGGGAAACACACAGCACAGTTCTCATCCATGAAACACACTCTGCTTTAGAGCAAGAAGCACGCTCTTGCTTTCTAGAGTCTCTAATACAGATGGAAACTTGAGTGTGCTCAGAACAAAAGAACTGTGTTTCCTACTCACAGACCATATCTAGTTCAACTCTGTTTCTGAAACTGATACAAACCACAGGTCCTCTAACATCCAATGCTTTTCAGTTAAGAGCGAGAAACGTGTGACCTTTTGAACAATGTAGCTTCGTTTGAGCTGAAAAGTGACTGCATTGACCTGAAGCGAAGTCTTGCTTGAAGGAAGACACAGAGCCTGGCATTTAAATCCGATTCTAAAGGGAAACACACGGCACAGTTCTCATCCATGAAACACACTCTGCCTTATTGCAAGAAGCACGCTCTTGCTCTCTAGGGTCTCTAATACAGAGGGAAACGTGAGTGTGCTCAGAACAAAAGAACGGTGTTTCCTACACACACGGACCATATCTAGTTCAACTCTGTTTCTGAAACTGATACAAACCACAGGTCGTCTAACATCCAATGCTTTTCAGTTAAGAGCGAGAAACGTGTAAGCTTTGTGAACAATATAGCTTCGTTTGAGGTGAAAAGTGACTGCGTTTTCCTGAAACAAAATCTTGCTTGTAGGAAGACACACGCCTAGCATTTAACTCTGTTTCTGAAGGGAAACACACCTCACAGTTCTCATCCATGAAACACAATCTGCTTTAGAGCAAGAAGCACGCTCTTGCTTTCTAGAGTCTCTAATACAGAGGGAAACGTGAGTGTGCTCAGAACAAAAGAACGGTGTTTCCTACACACACGGACCATATCTAGTTCAACTCTGTTTCTGAAACTGATACAAACCACAGGTCCTCTAACATCCAATTCTTTTCAGTTAAGAGCGAGAAACGTGTGAGCTTTGTGAACAATGTAGCTTCGTTTGAGCTCAAAAGCGACTGTGTTTACCTGAAACGAAGCCTAGCTTGACGAAAGACACAGTCCTTGAATTTAACTCCGTTTCTGAGGGGAAACACACGGCACAGTTCTCATCCATGAAACACAATCTGCTTTAGAGCAAGAAGCATGCTCTTGCTTTCTAGAGTCTCTAATACAGAGGGAAACGTGAGTGTGCTCAGAACAAAAGAACGGTGTTTCCTACACACACGGACCATAAATAGTTCAACTCTGTTTCTGAAACTGATACAAACCACAGGTCGCCTAACATCCAATGCTTTTCAGTTAAGATCGAGAAACGTGTGAGCTTCGTGAACAATGTAGCTTCATTGGAGGTGAAAAGTGACTGCATTTACCTAAAACGAAGTCTTGCTTCTAGGAAGACACACGCCTGGCATTTAACTCCGTTTCGGAAGGGAAACACACGGCACAGTTCTCATCCATGAAACACACTCTGCTTTAGAGCAAGAAGCATGCTCTTGCTTTCTAGAGTCTCTAATACCGAGGGAAACGTGAGTGTGCTCAGAACAAAAGAACTGTGTTTCCTACACACATGGACCATATCTAGTTCAACTCTGTTTCTGAAACTGATACAAACCACAGGTCCTCTAACATACAATTCTTTTCAGTTAAGAGCGAGAAACGTGTGAGCTTTGTGAACAATGTAGCTTCGTTTGAGCTCAAAAGCGACTGTGTTTACCTGAAACGAAGCTCTTCTTGACGAAAGACACAGTCCTGGCATTTAACTCCGTTTCTGAAGGGAAACACATGGCACAGTTCTCATCCATGAAACACAATCTGCTTTACAGGAAGAAGCACACTCTTGCTTTCTAGAGTCTCTAATACAGGGGGAAACGTGAGTGTTCTCAGAACAAAAGAACAGTGTTTCCTACACACACGGACCATATCTAGTTCAACTCTGTTTCTGAAACTTATACAAACCACAGGTCGCCTAACATCCAATGCTTTTCAGTTAAGAGTGAGAAACGTGTAAGCTTTGTGAACAATGTAGCTTCGTTTGAGGTGAAAAGTGACTGTGTTTACCTGAAACGAAATCTTGCTGGTAGGAAGACCCACGCCTAGCATTTAACTCTATTTCTGAAGGGAAACACACCTCACAGTTCTCATCCATGAAACACAATCTGCTTTACAGCAAGAAGCACGCTCTTGCTTTCTAGAGTCTCTAATACAGAGGGAAATGTGAGTGTGCTCAGAACAAAAGAACGGTTTTTCCTACACACACGGACTATATCTAGTTCAACTCTGTTTCTGAAACTGATACAAACCACAGGTCTTCTAACATCCAATGCTTTTCAGTTAAGAGCGAGAAACATGTGAGCTTTGTGAACAATGTAGCTTCGTTTGAGCTTAAAAGTGACTGCGTTTACCTGAAACGAAGTCTTGCTTGAAGAAAGACACAGAGCCTGGCATTTAACTCCGTTTCTGAAGGAAAACACATGGCACAGTTCTCATCCATGAAACACCACCTGCTTTACAGCAAAAGCACACTCTTGCTTTCTAGAGTCTCTAATACAGAGGGAAACGTGAGTGTGCTCAGAACAAAAGAACTGTGTTTCCTACTCACGGACCATATCTAGTTCAACTCTGTTTCTGAAACTGATACAAACCACAGGTCCTCTAACATCCAATGCTTTTCAGTTAAGAGCGAGAAACGTGTGAGCTTTGTGAACAATGTAGCTTCGTTTGAGCTGAAAAGTGACTGCGTTTACCTGATAAGTATACTTGCTTGAAGGAAGACACAGAGCCTGGAATTTAACTCCGTTTCTGACGGGAAACACACAGCACAGTTCTCATCCATGAAACACACTCTGCTTTAGAGCAAGAAGCACGCTCTTGCTTTGTAGAGTCTCTAATACAGAGGGGAACTTTAGTGTGCTCAAAACAGAAGAACTGTGTTTCCTACACACACGGACCATATCTAGTTCAACTCTGTTTCTGAAACTGATACAAACCACAGGTCCTCTAACATCCAATACTTTTCATTTAAGAGCAAGAAACGTGTGAGCTTTGTGAACAATGTAGCTTCGTTTTTGCTTAAAAGTGACTGCGTTTACATGAAACAAAGTCTTGCTTTAAGAAACACACAGAGCCTGGCATTTAACTCCGTTTCTGAAGGAAAACACATGGCACAGTTCTCATCCAAGAAACACACTCTGCTTTAGAGCAAGAAGCACGCTCTTGCTTTTTAGAGTCTCTAATACAGAGGGAAATGTGAGTGTGCTCAGAACAAAAGAACTGTGTTTCCTATTCACGGACCATATCTAGTTCAACTCTGTTTCTGAAACTGATACAAACCACAGGTCCTCTAACATCCAATGCTTTTCAGTTAAGAGCGAGAAACGTGTGAGCTTTGTGAACAATGTAGCTTCGTTTGAGCTGAAAAGTGACTGCGTTTACCTGGTAAGAATACTTGCTTGAAGGAAGACACAGAGCCTGGCATTTAGCTCCATTTCTGAAGGGAAACACACAGCACAGTTCTCATCCATGAAACACAATCTGCTTTACAGCAAGAAGTACGCTCTTGCTTTCTAGAGTCTCTAATACAGAGGGAAACGTGTGTGTGCTCAGAACAAAAGAACGGTTTTTCCTACACACACGGACCAAATCTAGTTCAACTCTGTTTCTGAAACTGATACAAACCACAGGTCGCCTAACATCCAATGCTTTTCAGTTAAGAGCGAGAAACATGTGAGCTTTGTGAACATTGTAGCTTCGTTTGAGCTGAAAAGTGACTGCGTTTACCTGAAATGAATACTTGCTTGAAGGAAGACACAGAGCCTGGCATTTAACTCTGTTTTTGAAGGGAAACACACGGCACAGTTTTCCTCCATGAAACACACTCTGCTTTACAGCAAGAAGCACGCACTTGCTTTCTAGAGTCTCTAATACAGAGGGAAACGTGAGTGTGCTCAGAACCAAAGAACTGTGTTTCCTACACACACGGACCATATCTAGTTCAACTCTGTTTCTGAAACTGATACAAACCACAGGTACTCTAACATCCAATGCTTTTCATTTAAGAGCGAGAAACGTGTGAGCGTTGTGAACAATGTAGCTTCGTTTGAGGTGAAAAGTGACTGTGTTTACCTGAAACGAAATCTTGCTGGTAGGAAGACCCACGCCTAGCATTTAACTCTCTTTCTGAAGGGAAACACACCTCACAGTTCTCATCCATGAAACACAATCTGCTTTACAGCAAGAAGCACGCTCTTGCTTTCTAGAGACTCTAATACAGAGGGAAACGTGAGTGTGCTCAGAACAAAAGAACTGTGTTTCCCACACACAGAACATATCTAGTTCAACTCTGTTTCTGAAACTGATACAAACCACAGGTCCTCTAACATCCAATACTTTTCAGTTAAGAGCGAGAAACGTGTGAGCTTTGTGAACAATGTAGCTTCGTATAACCTGAAAAGTGACTGCGTTTACCTGAAATGAATACTTGCTTGAAGGAAGACACAGAGCCTGGAATTTAACTCCGTTTCTGAAGGGAAACACACAGCACAGTTCTCATCCATGAAACACACTCTGCTTTAGAGCAAGAAGCACGCTCTTGCTTTCTAGAGTCTCTAATACAGATGGAAACTTGAGTGTGCTCAGAACAAAAGAACTGTGTTTCCTACACACAGACCATATCTAGTTCAACTCTGTTTCTGAAACTGATACAAACCACAGGTCCTCTAACATCCAATGCTTTTCAGTTAAGAGCGAGAAACGTGTGACCTTTTGAACAATGTAGCTTCGTTTGAGCTGAAAAGTGACTGCATTGACCTGAAGCGAAGTCTTGCTTGAAGGAAGTCACAGAGCCTGGCATTTAAATCCGATTCTAAAGGGAAACACACGGCACAGTTCTCATCCATGAAACACACTCTGCTTTATTGCAAGATGCACGCTCTTGCTTTCTAGGGTCTCTAATACAGAGGGAAACGTGAGTGTGCTCAGAACAAAAGAAAGGTGTTTCCTACACACACGGACCATATCTAGTTCAACTCTGTTTCTGAAACTGATACAAACCACAGGTCGTCTAACATCCAATGCTTTTCAGTTAAGAGCGAAAAACGTGTAAGCTTTGTGAACAATATAGCTTCATTTGAGGTGAAAAGTGACTGCATTTACCTGAAACAAAATCTTGCTTGTAGGAAGACACACGCCTAGCATTTAACTCTGTTTCTGAAGGGAAACACACCTCACAGTTCTCATCCATGAAACACAATCTGCTTTAGAGCAAGAAGCAAGCTCTTGCTTTCTAGAGTCTCTAATACAGAGGGAAACTTGAGTGTGCTCAGAACAAAAGAACGGTGTTTCCTACACACACGGACCATATCTAGTTCAACTCTGTTTCTGAAACTGATACAAACCACAGGTCCTCTAACATCCAATTCTTTTCAGTTAAGAGCGAGAAACGTGTGAGCTTTGTGAACAATGTAGCTTCGTTTGAGCTCAAAAGCGACTGTGTTTACCTGAAACGAAGCCTTGCTTGACGAAAGACACAGTCCTTGCATTTAACTCCGTTTCTGAAGGGAAATACACGGCACAGTTCTCATCCATGAAAAACAATCTGCTTTACAGCAAGAAGCATGCTCTTGCTTTCTAGAGTCTCTAATACAGAGGGAAACGTGAGTGTGCTCAGAACAAAAGAACGGTGTTTCCTACACACACGGACCATAAATAGTTCAACTCTGTTTCTGAAACTGATACAAACCACAGGTCCTCTAACATCCAATTCTTTTCAGTTAAGAGCGAGAAACGTGTGAGCTTTGTGAACAATGTAGCTTCGTTTGAGCTCAAAAGCGACTGTGTTTACCTGAAACGAAGCTCTTCTTGACGAAAGACACAGTCCTGGCATTTAACTCTGTTTCTGAAGGGAAACACACGGCACAGTTCTCATCCATGAAACACAATCTGCTTTACAGGAAGAAGCACACTCTTGCTTTCTAGAGTCTCTAATACAGGGGGAAACGTGAGTGTGCTCAGAACAAAAGAACAGTGTTTCCTACACACAAGGACCATATCTAGTTCAACTCTGTTTCTGAAACTTATACAAACCACAGGTCGCCTAACATCCAATGCTTTTCAGTTAAGAGTGAGAAACGTGTAAGCTTTGTGAACAATGTAGCTTCGTTTGAGGTGAAAAGTGACTGTGTTTACCTGAAACGAAATCTTGCTGGTAGGAAGACACACGCCTAGCATTTAACTCTATTTCTGAAGGGAAACACACCTCACAGTTCTCATCCATGAAACACAATCTGCTTTACAGCAAGAAGCACGCTCTTGCTTTCTAGAGTCTCTAATACAGAGGGAAACGTGAGTGTGCTCAGAACAAAAGAACTGTTTTTCCTACACACACGGACCATATCTAGTTCAACTCTGTTTCTGAAACTGATACAAACCACAGGTCTTCTAACATCCAATGCTTTTCAGTTAAGAGCGAGAAACATGTGAGCTTTGTGAACAATGTAGCTTCGTTTGAGCTTAAAAGTGACTGCGTTTACATGAAACAAAGTCTTGCTTGAAGAAACACACAGAGCCTGGCATTTAACTCCGTTTCTGAAGGAAAACACATGGCACAGTTCTCATTCATGAAACACACTCTGCTTTAGAGCAAGAAGCACGCTCTTGCTTTCTAGAGACTCTAATACAGAGGGAAACGTGAGTGTGCTCAGAACAAAAGAACTGTGTTTCCTACACACGGACCATATCTAGTTCAACTCTGTTTCTGAAACTGATACAAACCACATGTCCTCTAACATCCAATGCTTTTCAGTTAAGAGCGAGAAACGTGTGAGCTTTGTGAACAATGTAGCTTCGTTTGAGCTGAAAAGTGACTGCGTTTACCTGAAAAGAATACTTGCTTGAAGGAAGACACAGAGCCTTGCATTTAACTCCGTTTCTGAAGGGAAACACACAGCACAGTTCTCATCCATGAAACACAACCTGCTTTACAGCAAAAGCACACTCTTGCTTTCTAGAGTCTCTAATACAGAGGGAAACGTGAGTGTGCTCAGAACAAAAGAACTGTGTTTCCTACTCACGGACCATATCAAGTTCAACTCTGTTTCTGAAACTGATACAAACCACAGGTCCTCTAACATCCAATGCTTTTCAGTTAAGAGCGAGAAACGTGTGAGCTTTGTGAACAATGTAGCTTCGTTTGAGCTGAAAAGTGACTGCGTTTACCTGATAAGTATACTTGCTTGAAGGAAGACACAGAGCCTGGAATTTAACTCCATTTCTGAAGGGAAACACACAGCACAGTTCTCATCCATGAAACACACTCTGCTTTAGAGCAAGAAGCACGCTCTTGCTTTCTAGAGTCTCTAATACAGAGGGAAACGTGAGTGTGCTCAGAACAAAAGAACTGTGTTTCCCACACACAGAACATATCTAGTTCAACTCTGTTTCTGAAACTGATACAAACCACAGGTCCTCTAACATCCAATACTTTTCAGTTAAGAGCGAGAAACGTGTGAGCTTTGTGAACAATGTAGCTTCGTATAACCTGAAAAGTGACTGCGTTTACCTGAAATGAATACTTGCTTGAAGGAAGACACAGAGCCTGGAATTTAACTCCGTTTCTGAAGGGAAACACACAGCACAGTTCTCATCCATGAAACACACTCTGCTTTAGAGCAAGAAGCACGCTCTTGCTTTCTAGAGTCTCTAATACAGATGGAAACTTGAGTGTGCTCAGAACAAAAGAACTGTGTTTCCTACTCACAGACCATATCTAGTTCAACTCTGTTTCTGAAACTGATACAAACCACAGGTCCTCTAACATCCAATGCTTTTCAGTTAAGAGCGAGAAACGTGTGACCTTTTGAACAATGTAGCTTCGTTTGAGCTGAAAAGTGACTGCATTGACCTGAAGCGAAGTCTTGCTTGAAGGAAGACACAGAGCCTGGCATTTAAATCCGATTCTAAAGGGAAACACACGGCACAGTTCTCATCCATGAAACACACTCTGCCTTATTGCAAGAAGCACGCTCTTGCTCTCTAGGGTCTCTAATACAGAGGGAAACGTGAGTGTGCTCAGAACAAAAGAACGGTGTTTCCTACACACACGGACCATATCTAGTTCAACTCTGTTTCTGAAACTGATACAAACCACAGGTCGTCTAACATCCAATGCTTTTCAGTTAAGAGCGAGAAACGTGTAAGCTTTGTGAACAATATAGCTTCGTTTGAGGTGAAAAGTGACTGCGTTTTCCTGAAACAAAATCTTGCTTGTAGGAAGACACACGCCTAGCATTTAACTCTGTTTCTGAAGGGAAACACACCTCACAGTTCTCATCCATGAAACACAATCTGCTTTAGAGCAAGAAGCACGCTCTTGCTTTCTAGAGTCTCTAATACAGAGGGAAACGTGAGTGTGCTCAGAACAAAAGAACGGTGTTTCCTACACACACGGACCATATCTAGTTCAACTCTGTTTCTGAAACTGATACAAACCACAGGTCCTCTAACATCCAATTCTTTTCAGTTAAGAGCGAGAAACGTGTGAGCTTTGTGAACAATGTAGCTTCGTTTGAGCTCAAAAGCGACTGTGTTTACCTGAAACGAAGCCTAGCTTGACGAAAGACACAGTCCTTGAATTTAACTCCGTTTCTGAGGGGAAACACACGGCACAGTTCTCATCCATGAAACACAATCTGCTTTAGAGCAAGAAGCATGCTCTTGCTTTCTAGAGTCTCTAATACAGAGGGAAACGTGAGTGTGCTCAGAACAAAAGAACGGTGTTTCCTACACACACGGACCATAAATAGTTCAACTCTGTTTCTGAAACTGATACAAACCACAGGTCGCCTAACATCCAATGCTTTTCAGTTAAGATCGAGAAACGTGTGAGCTTCGTGAACAATGTAGCTTCATTGGAGGTGAAAAGTGACTGCATTTACCTAAAACGAAGTCTTGCTTCTAGGAAGACACACGCCTGGCATTTAACTCCGTTTCGGAAGGGAAACACACGGCACAGTTCTCATCCATGAAACACACTCTGCTTTAGAGCAAGAAGCATGCTCTTGCTTTCTAGAGTCTCTAATACCGAGGGAAACGTGAGTGTGCTCAGAACAAAAGAACTGTGTTTCCTACACACATGGACCATATCTAGTTCAACTCTGTTTCTGAAACTGATACAAACCACAGGTCCTCTAACATACAATTCTTTTCAGTTAAGAGCGAGAAACGTGTGAGCTTTGTGAACAATGTAGCTTCGTTTGAGCTCAAAAGCGACTGTGTTTACCTGAAACGAAGCTCTTCTTGACGAAAGACACAGTCCTGGCATTTAACTCCGTTTCTGAAGGGAAACACATGGCACAGTTCTCATCCATGAAACACAATCTGCTTTACAGGAAGAAGCACACTCTTGCTTTCTAGAGTCTCTAATACAGGGGGAAACGTGAGTGTTCTCAGAACAAAAGAACAGTGTTTCCTACACACACGGACCATATCTAGTTCAACTCTGTTTCTGAAACTTATACAAACCACAGGTCGCCTAACATCCAATGCTTTTCAGTTAAGAGTGAGAAACGTGTAAGCTTTGTGAACAATGTAGCTTCGTTTGAGGTGAAAAGTGACTGTGTTTACCTGAAACGAAATCTTGCTGGTAGGAAGACCCACGCCTAGCATTTAACTCTATTTCTGAAGGGAAACACACCTCACAGTTCTCATCCATGAAACACAATCTGCTTTACAGCAAGAAGCACGCTCTTGCTTTCTAGAGTCTCTAATACAGAGGGAAATGTGAGTGTGCTCAGAACAAAAGAACGGTTTTTCCTACACACACGGACTATATCTAGTTCAACTCTGTTTCTGAAACTGATACAAACCACAGGTCTTCTAACATCCAATGCTTTTCAGTTAAGAGCGAGAAACATGTGAGCTTTGTGAACAATGTAGCTTCGTTTGAGCTTAAAAGTGACTGCGTTTACCTGAAACGAAGTCTTGCTTGAAGAAAGACACAGAGCCTGGCATTTAACTCCGTTTCTGAAGGAAAACACATGGCACAGTTCTCATCCATGAAACACCACCTGCTTTACAGCAAAAGCACACTCTTGCTTTCTAGAGTCTCTAATACAGAGGGAAACGTGAGTGTGCTCAGAACAAAAGAACTGTGTTTCCTACTCACGGACCATATCTAGTTCAACTCTGTTTCTGAAACTGATACAAACCACAGGTCCTCTAACATCCAATGCTTTTCAGTTAAGAGCGAGAAACGTGTGAGCTTTGTGAACAATGTAGCTTCGTTTGAGCTGAAAAGTGACTGCGTTTACCTGATAAGTATACTTGCTTGAAGGAAGACACAGAGCCTGGAATTTAACTCCGTTTCTGACGGGAAACACACAGCACAGTTCTCATCCATGAAACACACTCTGCTTTAGAGCAAGAAGCACGCTCTTGCTTTGTAGAGTCTCTAATACAGAGGGGAACTTTAGTGTGCTCAAAACAGAAGAACTGTGTTTCCTACACACACGGACCATATCTAGTTCAACTCTGTTTCTGAAACTGATACAAACCACAGGTCCTCTAACATCCAATACTTTTCATTTAAGAGCGAGAAACGTGTGAGCTTTGTGAACAATGTAGCTTCGTTTTTGCTTAAAAGTGACTGCGTTTACATGAAACAAAGTCTTGCTTTAAGAAACACACAGAGCGTGGCATTTAACTCCGTTTCTGAAGGAAAACACATGGCACAGTTCTCATCCAAGAAACACACTCTGCTTTAGAGCAAGAAGCACGCTCTTGCTTTTTAGAGTCTCTAATACAGAGGGAAATGTGAGTGTGCTCAGAACAAAAGAACTGTGTTTCCTATTCACGGACCATATCTAGTTCAACTCTGTTTCTGAAACTGATACAAACCACAGGTCCTCTAACATCCAATGCTTTTCAGTTAAGAGCGAGAAACGTGTGAGCTTTGTGAACAATGTAGCTTCGTTTGAGCTGAAAAGTGACTGCGTTTACCTGATAAGAATACTTGCTTGAAGGAAGACACAGAGCCTGGCATTTAGCTCCATTTCTGAAGGGAAACACACAGCACAGTTCTCATCCATGAAACACAATCTGCTTTACAGCAAGAAGTACGCTCTTGCTTTCTAGAGTCTCTAATACAGAGGGAAACGTGTGTGTGCTCAGAACAAAAGAACGGTTTTTCCTACACACACGGACCAAATCTAGTTCAACTCTGTTTCTGAAACTGATACAAACCACAGGTCGCCTAACATCCAATGCTTTTCAGTTAAGAGCGAGAAACATGTGAGCTTTGTGAACATTGTAGCTTCGTTTGAGCTGAAAAGTGACTGCGTTTACCTGAAATGAATACTTGCTTGAAGGAAGACACAGAGCCTGGCATTTAACTCTGTTTTTGAAGGGAAACACACGGCACAGTTTTCCTCCATGAAACACACTCTGCTTTACAGCAAGAAGCACGCACTTGCTTTCTAGAGTCTCTAATACAGAGGGAAACGTGAGTGTGCTCAGAACCAAAGAACTGTGTTTCCTACACACACGGACCATATCTAGTTCAACTCTGTTTCTGAAACTGATACAAACCACAGGTACTCTAACATCCAATGCTTTTCATTTAAGAGCGAGAAACGTGTGAGCGTTGTGAACAATGTAGCTTCGTTTGAGGTGAAAAGTGATGCGTTTCCCTGAAATGAAGTCTTGCCTGTAGGAAGGCACAGAGCCTGGCATTTAACTCTGTTTCTGAAGGGAAACACACAGCACAGTTCTCATCCATGAAACACACTCTGCTTTAGAGCAAGAAGCACGCTCTTGCTTTCTAGAGTCTCTAATACAGAGGGAAACATGAGTGTGCTCAGAACAAAAGAACTGTGTTTCCTACTCACGGACCATATCTAGTTCAACTCTGTTTCTGAAACTGATACAAACCACAGGTACTCTAACATCCAATGCTTTTCAGTTAAGAGCGAGAAACGTGTGAGCTTTGTGAACAATGTAGCTTCGTTTAAGCTGAAAAGTGACTGCATTTAGCTGAAGCGAAGTCTTGATTGAAGGAAGACACAGAGCCTGGCATTTAACTCCGATTCTGTAGGGAAACACACGGCACAGTTCTTATCCATGAAACACACTCTGCTTTATTGCAAGAAGCACGCTCTAGCTTTCTAGAGTCTCTAATACAGAGGGAAACGTGAGTGTGCTCAGAACAAAAGAACGGTGTTTCCTACACACGGACCATATCTAGTTCAACTCTGTTTCTGAAACTGATACAAACCACAGGTCGTCTAACATCCAATGCTTTTCAGTTAAGAGCGAGAAACTTGTCAGCTTTGTGAACAATGTAGCTTCCTTTGAGGTGAAAAGTGACTGCGTTTACCTGAAACGAAATCTTGCTTGTAGGAAGACACACGCCTGGCATTTAACTCCGTTTCTGAAGGGAAACACATGGCACAGTTCTCATCCAAGAAACACACTCTGCTTTAGAGCAAGAAGCACGCTCGTGCTTTCTAGAGTCTCTAATACAGAGGGAAAAGTGAGTGTGCTCAGAACAAAAGAACGGTTTTTCCTACACACACGGACCATATCTAGTTCAACTCTGTTTCTGAAACTGATACAAACCACAGGTCGCCTAACATCCAATGCTTTTCAGTTAAGAGCGAGAAAAAATGTGAGCTTTGTGAACAATGTAGCTTCGTTTTTGCTTAAAAGTGACTGCGTTTACCTGAAACAAAGTCTTGCTTTAAGAAACACACAGAGCCTGGCATTTGACTCCGTTTCTGAAGGAAAACACATGGCACAGTTTTCATCCATGAAACACACTCTGCTTTAGAGCAAGAAGCACGCTCTTGCTTTTTAGAGTCTCTAATACAGAGGGAAACGTGAGTGTGCTCAGAACAAAAGAACTGTGTTTCCTACTCACGGACCATATCTAGTTCAACTCTGTTTCTGAAACTGATACAAACCACAGGTCCTCTAACATCCAATGCTTTTCAGTTAAGAGCGAGAAACGTGTGAGCTTTGTGAACAATGTAGCTTCGTTTGAGCTGAAAAGTGACTGCGTTTACCTGATAAGAATACTTGCTTGAAGGAAGACACAGAGCCTGGCATTTAACTCCATTTCTGAAGGGAGACACACAGCACAGTTCTCATCCATGAAACACAATCTGCTTTACAGCAAGAAGTACGCTCTTGCTTTCTAGAGTCTCTAATACAGAGGGAAACGTGTGTGTGCTCAGAACAAAAGAACGGTTTTTCCTACACGCACGGACCAAATCTAGTTCAACTCTGTTTCTGAAACTGATACAAACCACAGGTCGCCTAACATCCAATGCTTTTCAGTTAAGAGCGAGAAACATGTGAGCTTTGTGAACAATGTAGCTTCGTTTGAGCTGAAAAGTGACTGCGTTTACCTGAAATGAATACTTGCTTGAAGGAAGACACAGAGCCTGGCATTTAACTCCGTTTCTGAAGGGAAACACACAGCACAGTTCTCATCCATGAAACACACTCTGCTTTAGAGCAAGAAGCATGCTCTTGCTTTCTAGAGTCTCTAATACAGAGGGAAACATGAGTGTGCTCAGAACAAAAGAACTGTGTTTCCTACTCACGGACCATATCTAGTTCAACTCTGTTTCTGAAACTGATACAAACCACAGGTCCTCTAACATCCAATGCTTTTCAGTTAAGAGCGAGAAACGTGTGAGCTTTGTGAACAATGTAGCTTCGTTTGAGCTGAAAAGTGACTGCATTTACCTGAAGCGAAGTCTTGCTTGAAGGAAGACACAGAGCCTGGCATTTAACTCCGTTTCTGAAGGGAAATACATGGCACAGTTCTCATCCAAGAAACACACTCTGCTTTAGAGCAAGAAGCACGCTCGTGCTTTCTAGAGTCTCTAATACAGAGGGAAACGTGAGTGTGCTCAGAACAAAAGAACTGTGTTTCCTACACACGGACCATATCTAGTTCAACTCTGTTTCTGAAACTGATACAAACCACAGGTCGCCTAACATCCAATGCTTTTCAGTTAAGAGCGAGAAAAATGTGAGCTTTGTGAACAATGTAGCTTCGTTTTTGCTTAAAAGTGACTGCGTTTACCTGAAACGAAGTCTTGCTTTAAGAAACACACAGAGCCTGGCATTTAACTCCGTTTCTGAAGGAAAACACATGGCACAGTTCTCATCCATGAAACACACTCTGCTTTAGAGCAAGAAGCACGCTCTTGCATTTTAGAGTCTCTAATACAGAGGGAAACGTGAGTGTGCTCAGAACAAAAGAACTGTGTTTCCTACTCACGGACCATATCTAGTTCAACTCTGTTTTTGAAACTGATACAAACCACAGGTCCTCTAACATCCAATGCTTTTCAGTTAAGAGCGAGAAACGTGTGAGCTTTGTGAACAATGTAGCTTCGTTTGAGCTGAAAAGTGACTGCGTTTACCTGATAAGAATACTTGCTTGAAGGAAGACACAGAGCCTGGCATTTAACTCCATTTCTGAAGGGAAACACACAGCACAGTTCTCATCCATGAAACACAATCTGCTTTACAGCAAGAAGTACGCTCTTGCTTTCTAGAGTCTCTAATACAGAGGGAAACGTGTGTGTGCTCAGAACAATAGAACGGTTTTTCCTACACACACGGACCAAATCTAGTTCAACTCTGTTTCTGAAACTGATACAAACCACAGGTCGCCTAACATCCAATGCTTTTCAGTTAAGAGCGAGAAACATGTGAGCTTTGTGAACAATGTAGCTTCGTTTGAGCTGAAAAGTGACTGCGTTTACCTGAAATGAATACTTGCTTGAAGGAAGACACAGAGCCTGGCATTTAACTCCGTTTCTGAAGGGAAACACACAGCACAGTTCTCATCCATGAAACACACTCTGCTTTAGAGCAAGAAGCATGCTCTTGCTTTCTAGAGTCTCTAATACAGAGGGAAACATGAGTGTGCTCAGAACAAAAGAACTGTGTTTCCTACTCACGGACCATATCTAGTTCAACTCTGTTTCTGAAACTGATACAAACCACAGGTCCTCTAACATCCAATGCTTTTCAGTTAAGAGCGAGAAACGTGTGAGCTTTGTGAACAATGTAGCTTCGTTTGAGCTGAAAAGTGACTGCATTTACCTGAAGCGAAGTCTTGCTTGAAGGAAGACACAGAGCCTGGCATTTAACTCCGTTTCTGAAGGGAAATACATGGCACAGTTCTCATCCAAGAAACACACTCTGCTTTAGAGCAAGAAGCACGCTCGTGCTTTCTAGAGTCTCTAATACAGAGGGAAACGTGAGTGTGCTCAGAACAAAAGAACTGTGTTTCCTACACACGGACCATATCTAGTTCAACTCTGTTTCTGAAACTGATACAAACCACAGGTCGCCTAACATCCAATGCTTTTCAGTTAAGAGCGAGAAAAATGTGAGCTTTGTGAACAATGTAGCTTCGTTTTTGCTTAAAAGTGACTGCGTTTACCTGAAACGAAGTCTTGCTTTAAGAAACACACAGAGCCTGGCATTTAACTCCGTTTCTGAAGGAAAACACATGGCACAGTTCTCATCCATGAAACACACTCTGCTTTAGAGCAAGAAGCACGCTCTTGCATTTTAGAGTCTCTAATACAGAGGGAAACGTGAGTGTGCTCAGAACAAAAGAACTGTGTTTCCTACTCACGGACCATATCTAGTTCAACTCTGTTTCTGAAACTGATACAAACCACAGGTCCTCTAACATCCAATGCTTTTCAGTTAAGAGCGAGAAACGTGTGAGCTTTGTGAACAATGTAGCTTCGTTTGAGCTGAAAAGTGACTGCGTTTACCTGATAAGAATACTTGCTTGAAGGAAGACACAGAGCCTGGCATTTAACTCCATTTCTGAAGGGAAACACACAGCACAGTTCTCATCCATGAAACACAATCTGCTTTACAGCAAGAAGTACGCTCTTGCTTTCTAGAGTCTCTAATACAGAGGGAAACGTGTGTGTGCTCAGAACAATAGAACGGTTTTTCCTACACACACGGACCAAATCTAGTTCAACTCTGTTTCTGAAACTGATACAAACCACAGGTCGCCTAACATCCAATGCTTTTCAGTTAAGAGCGAGAAACATGTGAGCTTTGTGAACAATGTAGCTTCGTTTGAGCTGAAAAGTGACTGCGTTTACCTGAAATGAATACTTGCTTGAAGGAAGACACAGAGCCTGGCATTTAACTCCGTTTCTGAAGGGAAACACACAGCACAGTTCTCATCCATGAAACACACTCTGCTTTAGAGCAAGAAGCATGCTCTTGCTTTCTAGAGTCTCTAATACAGAGGGAAACATGAGTGTGCTCAGAACAAAAGAACTGTGTTTCCTACTCACGGACCATATCTAGTTCAACTCTGTTTCTGAAACTGATACAAACCACAGGTCCTCTAACATCCAATGCTTTTCAGTTAAGAGCGAGAAACGTGTGAGCTTTGTGAACAATGTAGCTTCGTTTGAGCTGAAAAGTGACTGCATTTACCTGAAGCGAAGTCTTGCTTGAAGGAAGACACAGAGCCTGGCATTTAACTCCGTTTCTGAAGGGAAATACATGGCACAGTTCTCATCCAAGAAACACACTCTGCTTTAGAGCAAGAAGCACGCTCGTGCTTTCTAGAGTCTCTAATACAGAGGGAAACGTGAGTGTGCTCAGAACAAAAGAACTGTGTTTCCTACACACGGACCATATCTAGTTCAACTCTGTTTCTGAAACTGATACAAACCACAGGTCGCCTAACATCCAATGCTTTTCAGTTAAGAGCGAGAAAAATGTGAGCTTTGTGAACAATGTAGCTTCGTTTTTGCTTAAAAGTGACTGCGTTTACCTGAAACGAAGTCTTGCTTTAAGAAACACACAGAGCCTGGCATTTAACTCCGTTTCTGAAGGAAAACACATGGCACAGTTCTCATCCATGAAACACACTCTGCTTTAGAGCAAGAAGCACGCTCTTGCATTTTAGAGTCTCTAATACAGAGGGAAACGTGAGTGTGCTCAGAACAAAAGAACTGTGTTTCCTACTCACGGACCATATCTAGTTCAACTCTGTTTCTGAAACTGATACAAACCACAGGTCCTCTAACATCCAATGCTTTTCAGTTAAGAGCGAGAAACGTGTGAGCTTTGTGAACAATGTAGCTTCGTTTGAGCTGAAAAGTGACTGCGTTTACCTGATAAGAATACTTGCTTGAAGGAAGACACAGAGCCTGGCATTTAACTCCATTTCTGAAGGGAAACACACAGCACAGTTCTCATCCATGAAACACAATCTGCTTTACAGCAAGAAGTACGCTCTTGCTTTCTAGAGTCTCTAATACAGAGGGAAACGTGTGTGTGCTCAGAACAATAGAACGGTTTTTCCTACACACACGGACCAAATCTAGTTCAACTCTGTTTCTGAAACTGATACAAACCACAGGTCGCCTAACATCCAATGCTTTTCAGTTAAGAGCGAGAAACATGTGAGCTTTGTGAACAATGTAGCTTCGTTTGAGCTGAAAAGTGACTGCGTTTACCTGAAATGAATACTTGCTTGAAGGAAGACACAGAGCCTGGCATTTAACTCCGTTTCTGAAGGGAAACACACAGCACAGTTCTCATCCATGAAACACACTCTGCTTTAGAGCAAGAAGCATGCTCTTGCTTTCTAGAATCTCTAATACAGAGGGAAACATGAGTGTGCTCAGAACAAAAGAACTGTGTTTCCTACTCACGGACCATATCTAGTTCAACTCTGTTTCTGAAACTGATACAAACCACAGGTCCTCTAACATCCAATGCTTTTCAGTTAAGAGCGAGAAACGTGTGAGCTTTGTGAACAATGTAGCTTCGTTTGAGCTGAAAAGTGACTGCATTTACCTGAAGCGAAGTCTTGCTTGAAGGAAGACACAGAGCCTGGCATTTAACTCCGTTTCTGAAGGGAAATACATGGCACAGTTCTCATCCAAGAAACACACTCTGCTTTAGAGCAAGAAGCACGCTCGTGCTTTCTAGAGTCTCTAATACAGAGGGAAACGTGAGTGTGCTCAGAACAAAAGAACTGTGTTTCCTACACACGGACCATATCTAGTTCAACTCTGTTTCTGAAACTGATACAAACCACAGGTCGCCTAACATCCAATGCTTTTCAGTTAAGAGCGAGAAAAATGTGAGCTTTGTGAACAATGTAGCTTCGTTTTTGCTTAAAAGTGACTGCGTTTACCTGAAACGAAGTCTTGCTTTAAGAAACACACAGAGCCTGGCATTTAACTCCGTTTCTGAAGGAAAACACATGGCACAGTTCTCATCCATGAAACACACTCTGCTTTAGAGCAAGAAGCACGCTCTTGCATTTTAGAGTCTCTAATACAGAGGGAAACGTGAGTGTGCTCAGAACAAAAGAACTGTGTTTCCTACTCACGGACCATATCTAGTTCAACTCTGTTTCTGAAACTGATACAAACCACAGGTCCTCTAACATCCAATGCTTTTCAGTTAAGAGCGAGAAACGTGTGAGCTTTGTGAACAATGTAGCTTCGTTTGAGCTGAAAAGTGACTGCGTTTACCTGATAAGAATACTTGCTTGAAGGAAGACACAGAGCCTGGCATTTAACTCCATTTCTGAAGGGAAACACACAGCACAGTTCTCATCCATGAAACACAATCTGCTTTACAGCAAGAAGTACGCTCTTGCTTTCTAGAGTCTCTAATACAGAGGGAAACGTGTGTGTGCTCAGAACAATAGAACGGTTTTTCCTACACACACGGACCAAATCTAGTTCAACTCTGTTTCTGAAACTGATACAAACCACAGGTCGCCTAACATCCAATGCTTTTCAGTTAAGAGCGAGAAACATGTGAGCTTTGTGAACAATGTAGCTTCGTTTGAGCTGAAAAGTGACTGCGTTTACCTGAAATGAATACTTGCTTGAAGGAAGACACAGAGCCTGGCATTTAACTCCGTTTCTGAAGGGAAACACACAGCACAGTTCTCATCCATGAAACACACTCTGCTTTAGAGCAAGAAGCACGCTCTTGCTTTCTAGAGTCTCTAATACAGAGGGAAACATGAGTGTGCTCAGAACAAAAGAACTGTGTTTCCTACTCACGGACCATATCTAGTTCAACTCTGTTTCTGAAACTGATACAAACCACAGGTCCTCTAACATCCAATGCTTTTCAGTTAAGAGCGAGAAACGTGTGAGCTTTGTGAACAATGTAGCTTCGTTTGAGCTGAAAAGTGACTGCATTTACCTGAAGCGAAGTCTTGCTTGAAGGAAGACACAGAGCCTGGCATTTAACTCCGATTCTGAAGGGAAACACACGGCACAGTTCTCATCCATGAAACACACTGTGCTTTATTGCAAGAAGCACGCTCTTGCTTTCTAGAGTCTCTAATACAGAGGGAAACGTGAGTGTGCTCAGAACAAAAGAACGGTGTTTCCTACACACGGACCATATCTAGTTCAACTCTGTTTCTGAAACTGATACAAACCACAGCTCGTCTAACATCCAATGCTTTTCAGTTAAGAGCGAGAAACTTGTCAGCTTTGTGAACAATGTAGCTTCGTTTGAGCTGAAAAGTGACTGCGTTTACCTGAAACGAAATCTTGCTTGTAGGAAGACACACGCCTGGCATTTAACTCCGTTTCTGAAGGGAAACACATGGCACAGTTCCATCCAAGAAACACACTCTGCTTTAGAGCAAGAAGCACGCTCGTGCTTTCTAGAGTCTCTAATACAGAGGGGAACTTTAGTGTGCTCAAAACAAAAGAACTGTGTTTCCTACACACACGGACCATATCTAGTTCAACTCTATTTCTGAAACTGATACAAACCACAGGTCTTCTAACATCCAATGCTTTTCAGTTAAGAGCGAGAAACGTGTGAGCTTTGTGAACAATGTAGCTTCGTTTGTGCTGAAAAGCGACTGCGTTTACCTGAAACGAAGCCTTGCTTGAAGAAAGACACAGTCCTGGCATTGAACTCCGTTTCTGAAGGGAAACACATGGCACAGTTCTCATCCAAGAAACACACTCTGCTTTAGAGCAAGAAGCACGCTCGTGCTTTCTAGAGTCTCTAATACAGAGGGAAACGTGAGTGTGCTCAGAACAAAAGAACTGTGTTTCCTACACACGGACCATATCTAGTTCAACTCTGTTTCTGAAACTGATACAAACCACAGGTCCTCTAACATCCAATACTTTTCAGTTAAGAGCGAGAAACATGTGAGCTTTGTGAACAATGTAGCTTCGTTTGAGCTGAAAAGTGACTGCGTTTACCTGATAAGAATACTTGCTTGAAGGAAGACACAGAGCATGGCATTTAACTCCATTTCTGAAGGGAAACACACAGCACAGTTCTCATCCATGAAACACACTCGGCTTTATTGCAAGAAGCACGCTCTTGCTTTCTAGAGTCTCTAATACAGAGGGAAACGTGAGTGTGCTCAGAACAAAAGAACGGTGTTTCCTACACACACGGACCATATCTAGTTCAACTCTGTTTCTGAAACTGATACAAACCACAGGTCCTCTAACATCCAATTCTTTTCAGTTAAGAGCGAGAAACATGTGAGCTTTGTGAACAATGTAGCTTCGTTTGAGCTCAAAAGCGACTGTGTTTACCTGAAACGAAATCTTGCTGGTAGGAAGACACACGCCTAGCATTTAACTCTATTTCTGAAGGGAAACACACCTCACAGTTCTCATCCATGAAACACAATCTGCTTTACAGCAGGAAGCACGCTCTTGTTTTCTAGAGTCTCTAATACAGAGGGAAAAGTGGGTGTGCTCAGAACAAAAGAACTGTTTTTCCTACTCAAGGACCATATCTAGTACAACTCTGTTTCTGAAACTAATACAAACCACAGGTCCTCTAACATCCAATGCTTTTCAGTTAAGAGCGAGAAACGTGTGAGCTGTGTGAACAATGTAGCTTCGTTTGAGCTGAAAAGTGACTGCGTTTACCTGATAAGAATACTTGCTTGAAGGAAGACACAGAGCCTGGCATTTAACTCTGTTTCTGAAGGAAAACACATGGCACAGTTCTCATACATGAAACTCACTCTGCTTTAGAGCAAGAAGCACGCTCTTGCTTTCTAGAGTCTCTAATACAGAGGGAAACGTGAGTGTGCTCAGAACAAAAGAACGGTGTTTCCTACACACACGGATCATATCTAGTTCAACTCTGTTTCTGAAACTGATACAAACCACAGGTCGTCTAACATCCAATGCTTTTCAGTTAAGAGCGAGAAACGTGTAAGCTTTGTGATCAATGTAGCTTCGTTTGAGCTGAAAAGTGACTGCGTTTACCCTAAACGAAAACTTGCTTGTAGGAAGACACACGCCTGGCATTTAACTCCGTCTCTGAAGGGAAACACACGGCACTGTTCTCATCCATGAAACACACTCTGCTTCAGAGCAAGAAGCACGCTCTTGCTTTCTAGAGTCTCTAATACAGAGGGGAACATTAGTTTGCTCAAAACAAAAGAACTGTGTTTCCTACACACACGGACCATATCTAGTTCAACTCTGTTTCTGAAACTGATACAAACCACAGGTCTTCTAACATCCAATGCTTTTCAGTTAAGAGCGAGAAACGTGTGAGCTTTGTGAAAAATGTAGCTTCTTTGATCTCAAAGGCGACTGTGTTTACCTGAAAAGAAGCCTTGCTTGACGAAAGACACAGTCCTGGCATTTAACTTCGTTTCTGAAGGGAAACACATGGCACAGTTCTCATCCATGAAACACAATCTGCTTTACAGCAAGAAGCACGCTCTTGCTTTCTAGAGTCTCTAATACTGAGGAAAACGTGAGTGTGCTCAGAACAAAAGAACGGTGTTTCCTACACACGCGGACCATATCTAGTTCAACTCTGTTTCTGAAACTGATACAAACCACAGGTCGTCTAACATCCAATGCTTTTCAGTTAAGAGCGAGAAACGTGTGAGCTTTGTGAACAATGTAGCTTCGATTGAGCTGAAAAGTGACTGCGTTTACCTGAAACTAATACTTGCTTGAAGGAAGACACATAGCCTGGCAATTAACTCTGTTTCTGAAGGGAAACACACAGCACAGTTCTCATCCATGAAACACACTCTGCTTTATTGCAAGAAGCACGCTCTTGCTTTCTAGAGTCTCTAATACAGAGGGAAACGTGAGTGTGCTCAGAACAAAAGAACGGTGTTTCCTACACACACGGATCATATCTAGTTCAACTCTGTTTCTGAAACTGATACAAACCACAGGTCGTCTAACATCCAATGCCTTTCAGTTAAGAGCGAGAAACGTGTAAGCTTTGTGAACAATGTAGCTTCGTTTGAGCTGAAAAGTGACTGCGTTTACCTGAAACGAAATCTTGCTTGTAGGAAGACACACGCCTGGCATTTAACTCCGTCTCTGAAGGGAAACACACGGCACAGTTCTCATCCATGAAACACACTCTGCTTCAGAGCAAGAAGCACGCACTTGCTTTCTAGAGTCTCTAATACAGAGGGGAACATTAGTTTGCTCAAAACAAAAGAACTGTGTTTCCTACACACACGGACCATATCTAGTTCAACTCTGTTTCTGAAACTGATACAAACCACAGGTCTTCTAACATCCAATGCTTTTCAGTTAAGAGCGAGAAACGTGTGAGCTTTGTGAACAATGTAGCTTCGTTTGATCTCAAAAGCGACTGTGTTTACCTGAAAAGAAGCCTTGCTTGACGAAAGACACAGTCCTGGCATTTAACTCCGTTTCTGAAGGGAAACACATGGCACAGTTCTCATCCATGAAACACAATCTGCTTTACAGCAAGAAGAACGCTCTTGCTTTCTAGAGTCTCTAATACAGAGGAAAACGTGAGTGTGCTCAGAACAAAAGAACGGTGTTTCCTACA
Organism: Onychomys leucogaster; assembly: GCA_949786385.1. NCBI lineage: Eukaryota > Metazoa > Chordata > Mammalia > Rodentia > Cricetidae > Onychomys > Onychomys leucogaster. Next base: position 708,224 of record CATKUP010000088.1, read on the forward strand.
CACGCGGACCATATCTAGTTCAACTCTGTTTCTGAAACTGATACAAACCACAGGTCGTCTAACATCCAATGCTTTTCAGTTAAGAGCGAGAAATGTGGAAGCTTTGTGAACAATGTAGCTTCGTTTGAGGTGAAAAGTGACTGAGTTTACCTGAAACGAAATCTTGCTTGTAGGAAGACACACGCCTAGCATTTAACTCTGTTTCTGAAGGGAAACACACGGCACAGTTCTCATCCATGAAACACAATCTGCTTTAGAGCAAGAAGCACGCTCTTGCTTTCTAGAGTCTCTAATACAGAGGGAAACGTGAGTGTGCTCAGAACAAAAGAACTGTGTTTCCTAAACACGGACCATATCTAGTTCAACTCTGTTTCTGAAACTGATACAAACTACAGGTACTCTAACATCCAATGCTTTTCAGTTAAGAGCGAGAAACGTGTGAGCTTTGTGAACAATGTAGCTTCGATTGAGCTGAAAAGTGACTGCGTTTACCTGAAACTAATACTTGCTTGAAGGAAGACACAGAGCCTGGCAATTAACTCTGTTTCTGAAGGGAAACACACAGCACAGTTCTCATCCATGAAACACACTCTGCTTTAGAGCAAGAAGGACGCTCTTGATTTGTAGAGTCTCTAATACAGAGGGAAACCTCAGTGTGCTCAGAAAAAAAGAACTGTTTTTCCTACTCAAGGACCATATCTAGTACAACTATGTTTCTGAAACTAATACAAACCACAGGTCCTCTAACATCCAATGCTTTTCAGTTAAGAGCGAGAAACGTGTGAGCTGTGTGAACAATGTAGCTTCGTTTGAGCTGAAAAGTGACTGCGTTTACCTGATAAGAATACTTGCTTGAAGGAAGACACAGAGCCTGGCATTTAACTCTGTTTCTGAAGGAAAACACATGGCACAGTTCTCATACATGAAACTCACTCTGCTTTAGAGCAAGAAGCACGCTCTTGCTTTCTAGAGTCTCTAATACAGAGGGAAACGTGAGTGTGCTCAGAACAAAAGAACGGTGTTTCCTACACACACGGATCATATCTAGTTCAACTCTGTTTCTGAAACTGATACAAACCACAGGTCGTCTAACATCCAATGCTTTTCAGTTAAGAGCGAGAAACGTGTAAGCTTTGTGATCAATGTAGCTTCGTTTGAGCTGAAAAGTGACTGCGTTTACCTGAAACGAAAACTTGCTTGTAGGAAGACACACGCCTGGCATTTAACTCCGTCTCTGAAGGGAAACACACGGCACTGTTCTCATCCATGAAACACACTCTGCTTCAGAGCAAGAAGCACGCTCTTGCTTTCTAGAGTCTCTAATACAGAGGGGAACATTAGTTTGCTCAAAACAAAAGAACTGTGTTTCCTACACACACGGACCATATCTAGTTCAACTCTGTTTCTGAAACTGATACAAACCACAGGTCGTCTAACATCCAATGCTTTTCAGTTAAGAGCGAGAAACGTGTGAGCTTTGTGAACAATGTAGCTTCGATTGAGCTGAAAAGTGACTGCGTTTACCTGAAACTAATACTTGCTTGAAGGAAGACACATAGCCTGGCAATTAACTCTGTTTCTGAAGGGAAACACACAGCACAGTTCTCATCCATGAAACACACTCTGCTTTATTGCAAGAAGCACGCTCTTGCTTTCTAGAGTCTCTAATACAGAGGGAAACGTGAGTGTGCTCAGAACAAAAGAACGGTGTTTCCTACACACACGGATCATATCTAGTTCAACTCTGTTTCTGAAACTGATACAAACCACAGGTCGTCTAACATCCAATGCCTTTCAGTTAAGAGCGAGAAACGTGTAAGCTTTGTGAACAATGTAGCTTCGTTTGAGCTGAAAAGTGACTGCGTTTACCTGAAACGAAATCTTGCTTGTAGGAAGACACACGCCTGGCATTTAACTCCGTCTCTGAAGGGAAACACACGGCACAGTTCTCATCCATGAAACACACTCTGCTTCAGAGCAAGAAGCACGCACTTGCTTTCTAGAGTCTCTAATACAGAGGGGAACATTAGTTTGCTCAAAACAAAAGAACTGTGTTTCCTACACACACGGACCATATCTAGTTCAACTCTGTTTCTAAAACTGATACAAACCACAGGTCTTCTAACATCCAATGCTTTTCAGTTAAGAGCGAGAAACGTGTGAGCTTTGTGAACAATGTAGCTTCGTTTGATCTCAAAAGCGACTGTGTTTACCTGAAAAGAAGCCTTGCTTGGCGAAAGACACAGTCCTGGCATTTAACTCCGTTTCTGAAGGGAAACACATGGCACAGTTCTCATCCATGAAACACAATCTGCTTTACAGCAAGAAGAACGCTCTTGCTTTCTAGAGTCTCTAATACAGAGGAAAACGTGAGTGTGCTCAGAACAAAAGAACGGTGTTTCCTACACACGCGGACCATATCTAGTTCAACTCTGTTTCTGAAACTGATACAAACCACAGGTCGTCTAACATCCAATGCTTTTCAGTTAAGAGCGAGAAATGTGGAAGCTTTGTGAACAATGTAGCTTCGTTTGAGGTGAAAAGTGACTGAGTTTACCTGAAACGAAATCTTGCTTGTAGGAAGACACACGCCTAGCATTTAACTCTGTTTCTGAAGGGAAACACACGGCACAGTTCTCATCCATGAAACACAATCTGCTTTAGAGCAAGAAGCACGCTCTTGCTTTCTAGAGTCTCTAATACAGAGGGAAACGTGAGTGTGCTCAGAACAAAAGAACGGTTTTTCCTACACACACGGACCATATCTAGTTCAACTCTGTTTCTGAAACTGATACAAACCACAAGTTGCCTAACATCCAATGCTTTTCAGTTAAGAGCGAGAAACATGTGAGCTTTGTGAACAATGTAGCTTCGTTTGAGCTTAAAAGTGACTGCGTTTACCTGAAACGAAGTCTTGCTTGAAGAAAGACACAGAGCCTGGCATTTAACTCCGTTTCTGAAGGGAAACACATGGCACAGTTCTCATCCATGAAACACACTCTGCTTTAGAGCAAGAAGCACGCTCGTGCTTTCTAGAGTCTCTAATACAGAGGGAAACGTGAGTGTGCTCAGAACAAAAGAACTGTGTTTCCTACACACGGACCATATGTAGTTCAACTCTGTTTCTGAAACTGATACAAACCACAGGTACTCTAACATCCAATGCTTTTCAGTTAAGAGTGAGAAACGTGTGAGCTTTGTGAACAATGTAGCTTCGATTGAGCTGAAAAGTGACTGCGTTTACCTGAAACTAATACTTGCTTGAAGGAAGACAGAGAGCCTGGCAATTAACTCTGTTTCTGAAGGGAAAAACACAGCACAGTTCTCATCCATGAAACACACTCTAATTTAGAGAAAGAAGCACGCTCTTGCTTTCTAGAGTCTCTAATACAGAGGGAAACCTGAGTGTGCTCAGAACAAAAGAACTGTTTTTCCTACTCACGGACCATATCTAGTTCAACTCTGTTTCTGAAACTAATACAAACCACAGGTCCTCTAACATCCAATGCTTTTCAGTTAAGAGCGAGAAACGTGTGAGCTGTGTGAACAATGTAGCTTCGTTTGAGGTGAAAAGTGACTGCGTTTACCTGAAAAGAATACTTGCTTGAAGGAAGACACAGAGCCTTGCATTTAACTCCGTTTCTGAAGGGAAACACACAGCACAGTTCTCATCCATGAAACACAATCTGCTTTACAGCAAGAAGCATGCTCTTGCTTTCTAGATTCTCTAATACAGAGGGAAACGTGTGTGTGCTCAGAACAAAAGAACGGTTTTTCCTACACACGGACCACATCTAGTTCAACTCTGTTTCTGAAACTGATACAAACCACAGGTCGCCTAACATCCAATGCTTTTCAGTTAAGAGCGAGAAACATGTGAGCTTTGTGAACAATGTATCTTCGTTTGAGCTTAAAAGTGACTGCGTTTACCTGAAACGAATTCTTGCTTGAAGAAACACACAGAGCCTGGCATTTAACTCCGTTTCTGAAGGGAAACACATGGCACAGTTCTCATCCATGAAACACACTCTGCTTTAGAGCAAGAAGCACGCTCTTGCTTTTTAGAGTCTCTAATACAGAGGGAAACGTGAGTGTGCTCAGAACAAAAGAACTGTGTTTCCTACACACGGACCTTATCTAGTTCAACTCTGTTTCTGAAACTGATACAAACCACAGGTCCTGTAACATCCAATGCTTTTCAGTTAAGAGCGAGAAATGTGGAAGCTTTGTGAACAATGTAGCTTCGTTTGAGGTGAAAAGTGACTGCGTTTACCTGAAACGAAATCTTGCTTGTAGGAAGACACACGCCTAGCATTTAACTCTGTTTCTGAAGGGAAACACACGGCACAGTTCTCATCCATGAAACACAATCTGCTTTACAGCAAGAAGCACGCTCTTGCTTTCTAGAGTCTCTAATACAGAGGGAAAAGTGAGTGTGCTCAGAACAAAAGAACGATTTTTCCTACACACACGGACCATATCTAGTTCAACTCTGTTTCTGAAACTGATACAAACCACAGGTTGCCTAACATCCAATGCTTTTCAGTTAAGAGCGAGAAACATGTGAGCTTTGTGAACAATGTAGCTTCGTTTGAGCTTAAAAGTGACTGCGTTTACCTGAAACGAAGTCTTGCTTGAAGAAAGACACAGAGCCTGGCATTTAACTCCGTTTCTGAAGGAAAACACATGGCACAGTTCTCATCCATGAAACACACTCTGCTTTAGAGCAAGAAGCATGCTCTTGCTTTCTAGAGTCTCTAATACAGAGGGAAACGTGAGTGTGCTCAGAACAAAAGAACTGTGTTTCCTACACACGGACCATATCTAGTTCAACTCTGTTTCTGAAACTGATACAAACCACAGGTCCTCTAACATCCAATGCTTTTCAGTTAAGAGCGAGAAACGTGTGAGCTTTGTGAACAATGTAGCTTCGATTGAGCTGAAAAGTGACTGCGTTTACCTGAAACTAATACTTGCTTGAAGGAAGACACAGAGCCTGGCAATTAACTCTCTTTCTGAAGGGAAACACACAGCACAGTTCTCATCCATGAAACACAATCTGCTTTACAGCAAGAATCACGCTCTTGCTTTCTAGAGTCTCTAATACAGAGGGAAACGTGTGTGTGCTCAGAACAAAAGAACGGTTTTTCCTACACACACGGACCATATCTAGTTCAACTCTGTTTCTGAAACTGATACAAACCACAGGTCGCCTAACATCCAATGCTTTTCAGTTAAGAGCGAGAAACGTGTGAGCTTTGTGAACAATGTAGCTTCATTTGAGCTTAAAAGTGACTGCGTTTACCTGAAACGAAGTCTTGCTTGAAGAAAGACACAGAGCCTGGCATTTAACTCCGTTGCTGAAGGAAAACACATGGCACAGTTCTCATACATGAAACACACTCTGCTTTAGAGCAAGAAGCACGCTCTTGCTTTCTAGAGTCTCTAATACAGAGGGAAACGTGAGTGTGCTCAGAACAAAAGAACTGTGTTTCCTACACACGGACCATATCTAGTTCAACTCTGTTTCTGAACTGATACAAACCACAGGTACTCTAACATCCAATGCTATTCAGTTAAGAGCCAGGAACGTGTGAGCTTTGTGAACAATGTAGCTTCGTTTGAGGTGAAAAGTGACTGCGTTTACCTGAAAAGAATACTTGCTTGAAGGAAGACACAGAGCCTTGCATTTAACTCCGTTTCTGAAGGGAAACACATGGCACAGTTCTCATCCATGAAACACACTCTGCTTTAGAGCAAGAAGCACGCTCGTGCTTTCTAGAGTCTCTAATACAGAGGGAAACGTGAGTGTGCTCAGAACAAAAGAACTGTGTTTCCTACACACGGACCATATGTAGTTCAACTCTGTTTCTGAAACTGATACAAACCACAGGTACTCTAACATCCAATGCTTTTCAGTTAAGAGTGAGAAACGTGTGAGCTTTGTGAACAATGTAGCTTCGATTGAGCTGAAAAGTGACTGCGTTTACCTGAAACTAATACTTGCTTGAAGGAAGACAGAGAGCCTGGCAATTAACTCTGTTTCTGAAGGGAAAAACACAGCACAGTTCTCATCCATGAAACACACTCTAATTTAGAGAAAGAAGCACGCTCTTGCTTTCTAGAGTCTCTAATACAGAGGGAAACCTGAGTGTGCTCAGAACAAAAGAACTGTTTTTCCTACTCACGGACCATATCTAGTTCAACTCTGTTTCTGAAACTAATACAAACCACAGGTCCTCTAACATCCAATGCTTTTCAGTTAAGAGCGAGAAACGTGTGAGCTGTGTGAACAATGTAGCTTCGTTTGAGCTGAAAAGTGACTGCGTTTACCTGATAAGAATACTTGCTTGAAGGAAGACACAGAGCCTGGCATTTAACTCCGTTTCTGAAGGAAAACATATGGCACAGTTCTCATCCATGAAACACACTCTGCTTTAGAGGAAGAAGCACGCTCTTGCTTTTTAGAGTCTCTAATACAGAGGGAAACGTGAGTGTGCTCAGAACAAAAGAACTGTGTTTCCTACTCACGGACCTTATCTAGTTCAACTCTGTTTCTGAAACTGATACAAACCACAGGTCCTCTAACATCCAATGCTTTTCAGTTAAGAGCGAGAAACGTGTGAGCTTTGTGAACAATGTAGCTTCGTTTGAGGTGAAAAGTGACTGCGTTTACCTGAAAAGAATACTTGCTTGAAGGAAGACACAGAGCCTTGCATTTAACTCCGTTTCTGAAGGGAAACACACAGCACAGTTCTCATCCATGAAACACAATCTGCTTTACAGCAAGAAGCATGCTCTTGCTTTCTAGATTCTCTAATACAGAGGGAAACGTGTGTGTGCTCAGAACAAAAGAACGGTTTTTCCTACACACACGGACCACATCTAGTTCAACTCTGTTTCTGAAACTGATACAAACCACAGGTCGCCTAACATCCAATGCTTTTCAGTTAAGAGCGAGAAACATGTGAGCTTTGTGAACAATGTATCTTCGTTTGAGCTTAAAAGTGACTGCGTTTACCTGAAACGAATTCTTGCTTGAAGAAACACACAGAGCCTGGCATTTAACTCCGTTTCTGAAGGGAAACACATGGCACAGTTCTCATCCATGAAACACACTCTGCTTTAGAGCAAGAAGCACGCTCTTGCTTTTTAGAGTCTCTAATACAGAGGGAAACGTGAGTGTGCTCAGAACAAAAGAACTGTGTTTCCTACACACGGACCTTATCTAGTTCAACTCTGTTTCTGAAACTGATACAAACCACAGGTCCTGTAACATCCAATGCTTTTCAGTTAAGAGCGAGAAATGTGGAAGCTTTGTGAACAATGTAGCTTCGTTTGAGGTGAAAAGTGACTGCGTTTACCTGAAACGAAATCTTGCTTGTAGGAAGACACACGCCTAGCATTTAACTCTGTTTCTGAAGGGAAACACACGGCACAGTTCTCATCCATGAAACACAATCTGCTTTACAGCAAGAAGCACGCTCTTGCTTTCTAGAGTCTCTAATACAGAGGGAAAAGTGAGTGTGCTCAGAACAAAAGAACGATTTTTCCTACACACACGGACCATATCTAGTTCAACTCTGTTTCTGAAACTGATACAAACCACAGGTTGCCTAACATCCAATGCTTTTCAGTTAAGAGCGAGAAACATGTGAGCTTTGTGAACAATGTAGCTTCGTTTGAGCTTAAAAGTGACTGCGTTTACCTGAAACGAAGTCTTGCTTGAAGAAAGACACAGAGCCTGGCATTTAACTCCGTTTCTGAAGGAAAACACATGGCACAGTTCTCATCCATGAAACACACTCTGCTTTAGAGCAAGAAGCATGCTCTTGCTTTCTAGAGTCTCTAATACAGAGGGAAACGTGAGTGTGCTCAGAACAAAAGAACTGTGTTTCCTACACACGGACCATATCTAGTTCAACTCTGTTTCTGAAACTGATACAAACCACAGGTCCTCTAACATCCAATGCTTTTCAGTTAAGAGCGAGAAACGTGTGAGCTTTGTGAACAATGTAGCTTCGATTGAGCTGAAAAGTGACTGCGTTTACCTGAAACTAATACTTGCTTGAAGGAAGACACAGAGCCTGGCAATTAACTCTCTTTCTGAAGGGAAACACACAGCACAGTTCTCATCCATGAAACACAATCTGCTTTACAGCAAGAATCACGCTCTTGCTTTCTAGAGTCTCTAATACAGAGGGAAACGTGTGTGTGCTCAGAACAAAAGAACGGTTTTTCCTACACACACGGACCATATCTAGTTCAACTCTGTTTCTGAAACTGATACAAACCACAGGTCGCCTAACATCCAATGCTTTTCAGTTAAGAGCGAGAAACGTGTGAGCTTTGTGAACAATGTAGCTTCATTTGAGCTTAAAAGTGACTGCGTTTACCTGAAACGAAGTCTTGCTTGAAGAAAGACACAGAGCCTGGCATTTAACTCCGTTGCTGAAGGAAAACACATGGCACAGTTCTCATACATGAAACACACTCTGCTTTAGAGCAAGAAGCACGCTCTTGCTTTCTAGAGTCTCTAATACAGAGGGAAACGTGAGTGTGCTCAGAACAAAAGAACTGTGTTTCCTACACACGGACCATATCTAGTTCAACTCTGTTTCTGAACTGATACAAACCACAGGTACTCTAACATCCAATGCTATTCAGTTAAGAGCCAGGAACGTGTGAGCTTTGTGAACAATGTAGCTTCGTTTGAGGTGAAAAGTGACTGCGTTTACCTGAAAAGAATACTTGCTTGAAGGAAGACACAGAGCCTTGCATTTAACTCCGTTTCTGAAGGGAAACACACAGCACTGTTCTCATCCATGAAACACAATCTGCTTTAGAGCAAGAAGCACGCTCTTGCTTTCTAGAGTCTCTAATACAGAGGGAAACGTGAGTGTGCTCAGAACAAAAGAACTGTGTTTCCTACACACGGACCATATCTAGTTCAACTCTGTTTCTGAAACTGATACAAACCACAGGTACTCTAACATCCAATGCTTTTCAGTTAAGAGCGAGAAACGTGTGAGCTTTGTGAACAATGTAGCTTATTGAGCTGAAAAGTGACTGCGTTTACCTGAAACTAATACTTGGTTGAAGGAAGACACAGAGCCTGGCAATTAACTCTGTTTCTGAAGGGAAACACACAGCACAGTTCTCATACATGAAACACACTCTGCTTTAGAGCAAGAAGCACGCTCTTGCTTTCTAGAGTCTCTAATACAGAGGGAAACGTGAGTGTGCTCAGAACAAAAGAACTGTGTTTCCTACACACGGACCATATCTAGTTCAACTCTGTTTCTGAACTGATACAAACCACAGGTACTCTAACATCCAATGCTATTCAGTTAAGAGCCAGGAACGTGTGAGCTTTGTGAACAATGTAGCTTCGTTTGAGGTGAAAAGTGACTGCGTTTACCTGAAAAGAATACTTGCTTGAAGGAAGACACAGAGCCTTGCATTTAACTCCGTTTCTGAAGGGAAACACACAGCACTGTTCTCATCCATGAAACACAATCTGCTTTAGAGCAAGAAGCACGCTCTTGCTTTCTAGAGTCTCTAATACAGAGGGAAACGTGAGTGTGCTCAGAACAAAAGAACTGTGTTTCCTACACACGGACCATATCTAGTTCAACTCTGTTTCTGAAACTGATACAAACCACAGGTACTCTAACATCCAATGCTTTTCAGTTAAGAGCGAGAAACGTGTGAGCTTTGTGAACAATGTAGCTTATTGAGCTGAAAAGTGACTGCGTTTACCTGAAACTAATACTTGCTTGAAGGAAGACACAGAGCCTGGCAATTAACTCTGTTTCTGAAGGGAAACACACAGCACAGTTCTCATCCATGAAACACAATCTGCTTTACAGCAAGAATCACGCTCTTGCTTTCTAGAGTCTCTAATACAGAGGGAAACGTGTGTGTGCTCAGAACAAAAGAACGGTTTTTCCTGCACACACGGACCATATGTAGTTCAACTCTGTTTCTGAAACTGATACAAACCACAGGTCGCCTAACATCCAATGCTTTTCAGTTAAGAGCGAGAAACGTGTGAGCTTTGTGAACAATGTAGCTTCATTTGAGCTTAAAAGTGACTGCGTTTACCTGAAACGAAGTCTTGCTTGAAGAAAGACACAGAGCCTGGCATTTAACTCCGTTTCTGAAGAAAACACATGGCACAGTTCTCATACATGAAACACACTCTGCTTTAGAGCAAGAAGCACGCTCTTGCTTTCTAGAGTCTCTAATACAGAGGGAAACGTGTGTGTGCTCAGAACAAAAGAACGGTGTTTCCTACACACACGGACCATATCTAGTTCAACTCTGTTTCTGAAACTGATACAAACCACAGGTCGTCTAACATCCAATGCTTTTCAGTTAAGAGCGAGAAACGTGTAAGCTTTGTGAACAATGTAGCTTCGTTTGAGCTGAAAAGTGACTGAGTTTACCTGAAACGAAATCTTGCTTGTAGGAAGACACACGCCTGGCATTTAACTCCGTCTCTGAAGGGAAACACACGGCACAGTTCTCATCCATGAAACACACTCTGCTTCAGAGCAAGAAGCACGCTCTTGCTTTCTAGAGTCTCTAATACAGAGGGGAACATTAGTTTGCTCAAAACAAAAGAACTGTGTTTCCTACACACACGGACCATATCTAGTTCAACTCTGTTTCTGAAACTGATACAAACCACAGGTTGCCTAACATCCAATGCTTTTCAGTTAAGAGCGAGAAACATGTGAGCTTTGTGAACAATGTAGCTTCGTTTGATCTGAAAAGTGACTGCGTTTACCTGAAACGAAGTCTTGCTTGAAGAAAGACACAGAGCCTGGCATTTAACTCCGTTTCTGAAGGAAAACACATGGCACAGTTCTCATCCATGAAACACACTCTGCTTTAGAGCAAGAAGCACGCTCTTGCTTTCTAGAGTCTCTAATACAGAGGGAAACGTGAGTGTGCTCAGAACAAAAGAACGGTTTTTCCTACACACACGGACCATATCTAGTTCAACTCTGTTTCTGAAACTGATACAAACCACAGGTCGCCTAACATCCAATGCTTTTCAGTTAAGAGCGAGAAACGTGTGAGCTTTGTGAACAATGTAGCTTCATTTGAGCTTAAAAGTGACTGCGTTTACCTGAAACGAAGTCTTGCTTGAAGAAAGACACAGAGCCTGGCATTTAACTCCGTTTCTGAAGGAAAACACATGGCACAGTTCTCATACATGAAACACACTCTGCTTTAGAGCAAGAAGCACGCTCTTGCTTTCTAGAGTCTCTAATACAGAGGGAAACGTGAGTGTGCTCAGAACAAAAGAACTGTGTTTCCTACACACGGACCATATCTAGTTCAACTCTGTTTCTGAAACTGATACAAACCACAGGTACTCTAACATCCAATGCTTTTCAGTTAAGAGCGAGAAACGTGTGAGCTTTGTGAACAATGTAGCTTCGATTGAGCTGAAAAGTGACTGCGTTTACCTGAAACTAATACTTGTTTGAAAGAAGACACAGAGCATGGCAATTAACTCAGTTTCTGAAGGGAAACACACAGCACAGTTCTCATCCATGAAACACAATCTGCTTTACAGCAAGAATCACGCTCTTGCTTTCTAGAGTCTCTAATACAGAGGGAAACGTGTTTGTGCTCAGAACAAAAGAACGGTTTTTCCTACACACACGGACAATATCTAGTTCAACTCTGTTTCTGAAACTGATACAAACCACAGGTCGCCTAACATCCAATGCTTTTCAGTTAAGAGCGAGAAACGTGTGAGCTTTGTGAACAATGTAGCTTCATTTGAGCTTAAAAGTGACTGCGTTTACCTGAAACGAAGTCTTGCTTGAAGAAAGACACAGAGCCTGGCATTTAACTCCGTTTCTGAAGAAAACACATGGCACAGTTCTCATACATGAAACACACTCTGCTTTAGAGCAAGAAGCACGCTCTTGTTTTCTAGAGTCTCTAATACAGAGGGAAACGTGAGTGTGCTCAGAACAAAAGAACGGTTTTTCCTACACACACGGACCATATCTAGTTCAACTCTGTTTCTGAAACTGATACAAACCACAGGTCGTCTAACATCCAATGCTTTTCAGTTAAGAGCGAGAAACGTGTATGCTTTGTGAACAATGTAGCTTCGTTTGAGCTGAAAAGTGACTGAGTTTACCTGAAACGAAATCTTGCTTGTAGGAAGACACACGCATGTCATTTAAATCCGTCTCTGAAGGGAAACACACGGCACAGTTCTCATCCATGAAACACACTCTGCTTCAGAGCAAGAAGCACGCTCTTGCTTTCTAGAGTCTCTAATACAGAGGGAAACGTGAGAGTGCTCAGAACAAAAGAACGTTTTTTCCTACACACACGGACCATATCTAGTTAAACTCTGTATCTGAAACTGATACAAACCACAGGTTGCCTAATATCCAATGCTTTTCAGTTAAGAGCGAGAAACATGTGAGCTTTGTGAACAATGTAGCTTCGTTTGAGCTGAAAAGTGACTGCGTTTACCTGAAACGAAGTCTTGCTTGAAGAAAGACACAGAGCCTTGCATTTAACTCCGTTTCTGAAGGAAAACACATGGCACAGTTCTCATCCATGAAACACACTCTGCTTTAGAGCAAGAAGCACGCTCTTGCTTTCTAGAGTCTCTAATACAGAGGGAAACGTGAGTGTGCTCAGAACAAAAGAACTGTGTTTCCTACACACGGACCATATCTAGTTCAACTCTGTTTCTGAAACTGATACAAACCACAGGTACTCTAACATCCAATGCTTTTCAGTTAAGAGCGAGAAACGTGTGAGCTTTGTGAACAATGTAGCTTCGATTGAGCTGAAAAGTGACTGCGTTTACCTGAAACTAATACTTGCTTGAAGGAAGACACAGAGCCTGGCTATTAACTCTGTTTCTGAAGGGAAACACACAGCACAGTTCTCATCCATGAAACACAATCTGCTTTACAGCAAGAATCACGCTCTTGCTTTCTAGAGTCTCTAATACAGAGGGAAACGTTTGTGTGCTCAGAACAAAAGAACGGTTTTTCCTACACACACGGACCATATCTAGTTCAACTCTGTTTCTGAAACTGATACAAACCACAGGTCGCCTAACATCCAATGCTTTTCAGTTAAGAGCGAGAAACGTGTGAGCTTTGTGAACAATGTAGCTTCATTTGAGCTTACAAGTGACTGCGTTTACCTGAAACGAAGTCTTGCTTGAAGAAAGACACAGAGCCTGGCATTTAACTCCGTTTCTGAAGGAAAACACATGGCACAGTTCTCATACATGAAACACACTCTGCTTTAGAGCAAGAAGCACGCTCTTGCTTTCTAGAGTCTCTAATACAGAGCGAAACGTGAGTGTGCTCAGAACAAAAGAACTGTGTTTCCTACACACGGACCATATCTAGTTCAACTCTGTTTCTGAAACTGATACAAACCACAGGTACTCTAACATCCAATGCTTTTCAGTTAAGAGCGAGAAACGTGTGAGCTTTGTGAACAATGTAGCTTCGATTGAGCTGAAAAGTGACTGCGTTTACCTGAAACTAATACTTGCTTGAAGGAAGACACAGAGCATGGCAATTAACTCAGTTTCTGAAGGGAAACACACAGCACAGTTCTCATCCATGAAACACAATCTGCCTTACAGCAAGAATCACGCTCTTGCTTTCTAGAGTCTCTAATACAGAGGGAAACGTGTGTGTGCTCAGAACAAAAGAACGGTTTTTCCTACACACACGGACCATATCTAGTTCAACTCTGTTTCTGAAACTGATACAAACCACAGGTCGCCTAACATCCAATGCTTTTCAGTTAAGAGCGAGAAACGTGTGAGCTTTGTGAACAATGTAGCTTCATTTGAGCTTAAAAGTGACTGCGTTTACCTGAAACGAAGTCTTGCTTGAAGAAAGACACAGAGCCTGGCATTTAACTCCGTTTCTGAAGAAAACACATGGCACAGTTCTCATACATGAAACACACACTGCTTTAGAGCAAGAAGCACGCTCTTGCTTTCTAGAGTCTCTAATACAGAGGGAAAGGTGAGTGTGCTCAGAACAAAAGAACGGTTTTTCCTACACACACGGACCATATCTAGTTCAACTCTGTTTCTGAAACTGATACAAACCACAGGTCGTCTAACATCCAATGCTTTTCAGTTAAGAGCGAGAAACGTGTGAGCTTTGTGAACAATGTAGCTTCGTTTGAGCTGAAAAGTGACTGAGTTTACCTGAAACGAAATCTTGCTTGTAGGAAGACACACGCCTGGCATTTAACTCCGTCTCTGAAGGGAAACACACGGCACAGTTCTCATCCATGAAACACAATCTGCTTTACAGCAAGAAGCACGCTCTTGCTTTCTAGAATCTCTAATACAGAGGAAAACGTGAGTGTGCTCAGAACAAAAGAACGGTGTTTCCTACACACACGGACCATATCTAGTTCAACTCTGTTTCTGAAACTGATACAAACCACAGGTCGTCTAACATCCAATGCTTTTCAGTTAAGAGCGAGAAATGTGGAAGCTTTGTGAACAATGTAGCTTCGTTTGAGGTGAAAAGTGACTGCGTTTACCTGAAACGAAATCTTGCTTGTAGGAAGACACACGCCTAGCATTTAACTCTGTTTCTGAAGGGAAACACACGGCACAGTTCTCATCCATGAAACACAATCTGCTTTACAGCAAGAAGCACGCTCTTGCTTTCTAGAGTCTCTAATACAGAGGGAAACGTGAGTGTGCTCAGAACAAAAGAACGGTTTTTCCTACACACACGGACCATATCTAGTTCAACTCTGTTTCTGAAACTGATACAAACCACAGGTTGCCTAATATCCAATGCTTTTCAGTTAAGAGCGAGAAACATGTGAGCTTTGTGAACAATGTAGCTTCGTTTGAGCTGAAAAGTGACTGCGTTTACCTGAAACGAAGTCTTGCTTGAAGAAAGACACAGAGCCTGGCATTTAACTCCGTTTCTGAAGGAAAACACATGGCACAGTTCTCATCCATGAAACACACTCTGCTTTAGAGCAAGAAGCACGCTCTTGCTTTCTAGAGTCTCTAATACAGAGGGAAACGTGAGTGTGCTCAGAACAAAGAACTGTGTTTCCTACACACGGACCATATCTAGTTCAACTCTGTTTCTGAAACTGATACAAACCACAGGTACTCTAATATCCAATGCTTTTCAGTTAAGAGCGAGAAACGTGTGAGCTTTGTGAACAATGTAGCTTCGATTGAGCTGAAAAGTGACTGCGTTTACCTGAAACTAATACTTGCTTGAAGGAAGACACAGAGCCTGGCTATTAACTCTGTTTCTGAAGGGAAACACACAGCACAGTTCTCATCCATGAAACACAAGCTGCTTTACAGCAAGAATCACGCTCTTGCTTTCTAGAGTCTCTAATACAGAGGGAAACGTGTGTGTGCTCAGAACAAAAGAACGGTTTTTCCTACACACACGGACCATATCTAGTTCAACTCTGTTTCTGAAACTGATACAAAAAACAGGTCGCCTAACATCCAATGCTTTTCAGTTAAGAGCGAGAAACGTGTGAGCTTTGTGAACAATGTAGCTTCATTTGAGCTTAAAAGTGACTGCGTTTACCTGAAACGAAGTCTTGCTTGAAGAAAGACAAAGAGCCTGGCATTTAACTCCGTTTCTGAAGGAAAACACATGGCACAGTTCTCATCCATGAAACACACTCTGCTTTAGAGCAAGAAGCACGCTCTTGCTTTCTAGAGTCTCTAATACAGAGGGAAACGTGAGTGTGCTCAGAACAAAAGAACTGTGTTTCCTACACACGGACCATATCTAGTTCAACTCTGTTTCTGAAACTGATACAAACCACAGGTACTCTAACATCCAATGCTTTTCAGTTAAGAGCGAGAAACGTGTGAGCTTTGTGAACAATGTAGCTTCGATTGAGCTGAAAAGTGACTGCGTTTACCTGAAACTAATACTTGCTTGAAGGAAGACACAGAGCCTGGCTATTAACTCTGTTTCTGAAGGGAAACACACAGCACAGTTCTCATCCATGAAACACAATCTGCTTTACAGCAAGAATCACGCTCTTGCTTTCTAGAGTCTCTAATACAGAGGGAAACGTGTGTGTGCTCAGAACAAAAGAACGGTTTTTCCTACACACACGGACCATATCTAGTTCAACTCTGTTTCTGAAACTGATACAAACCACAGGTCGCCTAACATCCAATGCTTTTCAGTTAAGAGCGAGAAACGTGTGAGCTTTGTGAACAATGTAGCTTCATTTGAGCTTAAAAGTGACTGCGTTTACCTGAAACGAAGTCTTGCTTGAAGAAAGACACAGAGCCTGGCATTTAACTCCGTTTCTGAAGGAAAACACATGGCACAGTTCTCATACATGAAACACACTCTGCTTTAGAGCAAGAAGCACGCTCTTGCTTTCTAGAGTCTCTAATACAGAGGGAAACGTGAGTGTGCTCAGAACAAAAGAACTGTGTTTCCTACACACGGACCATATCTAGTTCAACTCTGTTTCTGAAACTGATACAAACCACAGGTACTCTAACATCCAATGCTTTTCAGTTAAGAGCGAGAAACGTGTGAGCTTTGTGAACAATGTAGCTTCATTTGAGCTTAAAAGTGACTGCGTTTACCTGAAACGAAGTCTTGCTTGAAGAAAGACACAGAGCCTGGCATTTAACTCCGTTTCTGAAGGAAAACACATGGCACAGTTCTCATACATGAAACACACTCTGCTTTAGAGCAAGAAGCACGCTCTTGCTTTCTAGAGTCTCTAATACAGAGGGAAACGTGAGTGTGCTCAGAACAAAAGAACTGTGTTTCCTACACACGGACCATATCTAGTTCAACTCTGTTTCTGAAACTGATACAAACCACAGGTACTCTAACATCCAATGCTTTTCAGTTAAGAGCGAGAAACGTGTGAGCTTTGTGAACAATGTAGCTTCGATTGAGCTGAAAAGTGACTGCGTTTACCTGAAACTAATACTTGCTTGAAGGAAGACACAGAGCATGGCAATTAACTCAGTTTCTGAAGGGAAACACACAGCACAGTTCTCATCCATGAAACACAATCTGCTTTACAGCAAGAATCACGCTCTTGCTTTCTAGAGTCTCTAATACAGAGGGAAACGTGTGTGTGCTCAGAACAAAAGAACGGTTTTTCCTACACACACGGACCATATCTAGTTCAACTCTGTTTCTGAAACTGATACAAACCACAGCTCGCCTAACATCCAATGCTTTTCAGTTAAGAGCGAGAAACGTGTGAGCTTTGTGAACAATGTAGCTTCATTTGAGCTTAAAAGTGACTGCGTTTACCTGAAACGAAGTCTTGCTTGAAGAAAGACACAGAGCCTGGCATTTAACTCCGTTTCTGAAGAAAACACATGGCACAGTTCTCATACATGAAACACACACTGCTTTAGAGCAAGAAGCACGCTCTTGCTTTCTAGAGTCTCTAATACAGAGGGAAAGGTGAGTGTGCTCAGAACAAAAGAACGGTTTTTCCTACACACACGGACCATATCTAGTTCAACTCTGTTTCTGAAACTGATACAAACCACAGGTCGTCTAACATCCAATGCTTTTCAGTTAAGAGCGAGAAACGTGTGAGCTTTGTGAACAATGTAGCTTCGTTTGAGCTGAAAAGTGACTGAGTTTACCTGAAACGAAATCTTGCTTGTAGGAAGACACACGCCTGGCATTTAACTCCGTCTCTGAAGGGAAACACACGGCACAGTTCTCATCCATGAAACACACTCTGCTTCAGAGCAAGAAGCACGCTCTTGCTTTCTAGAGTCTCTAATACAGAGGGAAACGTGAGAGTGCTCAGAACAAAAGAACGGTTTTTCCTACACACACGGACCATATCTAGTTAAACTCTGTTTCTGAAACTGATACAAACCACAGGTTGCCTAATATCCAATGCTTTTCAGTTAAGAGCGAGAAACATGTGAGCTTTGTGAACAATGTAGCTTCGTTTGAGCTGAAAAGTGACTGCGTTTACCTGAAACGAAGTCTTGCTTGAAGAAAGACACAGAGCCTTGCATTTAACTCCGTTTCTGAAGGAAAACACATGGCACAGTTCTCATCCATGAAACACACTCTGCTTTAGAGCAAGAAGCACGCTCTTGCTTTCTAGAGTCTCTAATACAGAGGGAAACGTGAGTGTGCTCAGAACAAAAGAACTGTGTTTCCTACACACGGACCATATCTAGTTCAACTCTGTTTCTGAAACTGATACAAACCACAGGTACTCTAACATCCAATGCTTTTCAGTTAAGAGCGAGAAACGTGTGAGCTTTGTGAACAATGTAGCTTCGATTGAGCTGAAAAGTGACTGCGTTTACCTGAAACTAATACTTGCTTGAAGGAAGACACAGAGCCTGGCTATTAACTCTGTTTCTGAAGGGAAACACACAGCACAGTTCTCATCCATGAAACACAATCTGCTTTACAGCAAGAATCACGCTCTTGCTTTCTAGAGTCTCTAATACAGAGGGAAACGTTTGTGTGCTCAGAACAAAAGAACGGTTTTTCCTACACACACGGACCATATCTAGTTCAACTCTGTTTCTGAAACTGATACAAACCACAGGTCGCCTAACATCCAATGCTTTTCAGTTAAGAGCGAGAAACGTGTGAGCTTTGTGAACAATGTAGCTTCATTTGAGCTTAAAAGTGACTGCGTTTACCTGAAACGAAGTCTTGCTTGAAGAAAGACACAGAGCCTGGCATTTAACTCCGTTTCTGAAGGAAAACACATGGCACAGTTCTCATACATGAAACACACTCTGCTTTAGAGCAAGAAGCACGCTCTTGCTTTCTAGAGTCTCTAATACAGAGCGAAACGTGAGTGTGCTCAGAACAAAAGAACTGTGTTTCCTACACACGGACCATATCTAGTTCAACTCTGTTTCTGAAACTGATACAAACCACAGGTACTCTAACATCCAATGCTTTTCAGTTAAGAGCGAGAAACGTGTGAGCTTTGTGAACAATGTAGCTTCGATTGAGCTGAAAAGTGACTGCGTTTACCTGAAACTAATACTTGCTTGAAGGAAGACACAGAGCATGGCAATTAACTCAGTTTCTGAAGGGAAACACACAGCACAGTTCTCATCCATGAAACACAATCTGCTTTACAGCAAGAATCACGCTCTTGCTTTCTAGAGTCTCTAATACAGAGGGAAACGTGTGTGTGCTCAGAACAAAAGAACGGTTTTTCCTACACACACGGACCATATCTAGTTCAACTCTGTTTCTGAAACTGATACAAACCACAGGTCGCCTAACATCCAATGCTTTTCAGTTAAGAGCGAGAAACGTGTGAGCTTTGTGAACAATGTAGCTTCATTTGAGCTTAAAAGTGACTGCGTTTACCTGAAACGAAGTCTTGCTTGAAGAAAGACACAGAGCCTGGCATTTAACTCCGTTTCTGAAGAAAACACATGGCACAGTTCTCATACATGAAACACACACTGCTTTAGAGCAAGAAGCACGCTCTTGCTTTCTAGAGTCTCTAATACAGAGGGAAAGGTGAGTGTGCTCAGAACAAAAGAACGGTTTTTCCTACACACACGGACCATATCTAGTTCAACTCTGTTTCTGAAACTGATACAAACCACAGGTCGTCTAACATCCAATGCTTTTCAGTTAAGAGCGAGAAACGTGTGAGCTTTGTGAACAATGTAGCTTCGTTTGAGCTGAAAAGTGACTGAGTTTACCTGAAACGAAATCTTGCTTGTAGGAAGACACACGCCTGGCATTTAACTCCGTCTCTGAAGGGAAACACACGGCACAGTTCTCATCCATGAAACACAATCTGCTTTACAGCAAGAAGCACGCTCTTGCTTTCTAGAATCTCTAATACAGAGGAAAACGTGAGTGTGCTCAGAACAAAAGAACGGTGTTTCCTACACACACGGACCATATCTAGTTCAACTCTGTTTCTGAAACTGATACAAACCACAGGTCGTCTAACATCCAATGCTTTTCAGTTAAGAGCGAGAAATGTGGAAGCTTTGTGAACAATGTAGCTTCGTTTGAGGTGAAAAGTGACTGCGTTTACCTGAAACGAAATCTTGCTTGTAGGAAGACACACGCCTAGCATTTAACTCTGTTTCTGAAGGGAAACACACGGCACAGTTCTCATCCATGAAACACAATCTGCTTTACAGCAAGAAGCACGCTCTTGCTTTCTAGAGTCTCTAATACAGAGGGAAACGTGAGTGTGCTCAGAACAAAAGAACGGTTTTTCCTACACACACGGACCATATCTAGTTCAACTCTGTTTCTGAAACTGATACAAACCACAGGTTGCCTAATATCCAATGCTTTTCAGTTAAGAGCGAGAAACATGTGAGCTTTGTGAACAATGTAGCTTCGTTTGAGCTGAAAAGTGACTGCGTTTACCTGAAACGAAGTCTTGCTTGAAGAAAGACACAGAGCCTGGCATTTAACTCCGTTTCTGAAGGAAAACACATGGCACAGTTCTCATCCATGAAACACACTCTGCTTTAGAGCAAGAAGCACGCTCTTGCTTTCTAGAGTCTCTAATACAGAGGGAAACGTGAGTGTGCTCAGAACAAAAGAACTGTGTTTCCTACACACGGACCATATCTAGTTCAACTCTGTTTCTGAAACTGATACAAACCACAGGTACTCTAATATCCAATGCTTTTCAGTTAAGAGCGAGAAACGTGTGAGCTTTGTGAACAATGTAGCTTCGATTGAGCTGAAAAGTGACTGCGTTTACCTGAAACGAAGTCTTGCTTGAAGAAAGACACAGAGCCTGGCATTTAACTCCGTTTCTGAAGGAAAACACATGGCACAGTTCTCATACATGAAACACACTCTGCTTTAGAGCAAGAAGCACGCTCTTGCTTTCTAGAGTCTCTAATACAGAGGGAAACGTGAGAGTGCTCAGAACAAAAGAACTGTGTTTCCTACACACGGACCATATCTAGTTCAACTCTGTTTCTGAAACTGATACAAACCACAGGTACTCTAACATCCAATGCTTTTCAGTTAAGAGCGAGAAACGTGTGAGCTTTGTGAACAATGTAGCTTCGATTGAGCTGAAAAGTGACTGCGTTTACCTGAAACTAATACTTGCTTGAAGGAAGACACAGAGCATGGCAATTAACTCAGTTTCCGAAGGGAAACACACAGCACAGTTCTCATCCATGAAACACAATCTGCTTTACAGCAAGAATCACGCTCTTGCTTTCTAGAGTCTCTAATACAGAGGGAAACGTGTGTGTGCTCAGAACAAAAGAACGGTTTTTCCTGCACACACGGACCATATGTAGTTCAACTCTGTTTCTGAAACTGATACAAACCACAGGTCGCCTAACATCCAATGCTTTTCAGTTAAGAGCGAGAAACGTGTGAGCTTTGTGAACAATGTAGCTTCATTTGAGCTTAAAAGTGACTGCGTTTACCTGAAACTAATACTTGCTTGAAGGAAGACACAGAGCCTGGCATTTAACTCCGTTTCTGAAGGAAAACACATGGCACAGTTCTCATACATGAAACACACTCTGCTTTAGAGCAAGAAGCACGCTCTTGCTTTCTAGAGTCTCTAATACAGAGGGAAACGTGAGTGTGCTCAGAACAAAAGAACTGTGTTTCCTACACACGGACCATATCTAGTTCAACTCTGTTTCTGAAACTGATACAAACCACAGGTACTCTAACATCCAATGCTTTTCAGTTAAGAGCGAGAAACGTGTGAGCTTTGTGAACAATGTAGCTTCGATTGACCTGAAAAGTGACTGCGTTTACCTGAAACTAATACTTGCTTGAAGGAAGACACATAGCCTGGCAATTAACTCTGTTTCTGAAGGGAAACACACAGCACAGTTCTCATCCATGAAACACACTCTGCTTTATTGCAAGAAGCACGCTCTTGCTTTCTAGAGTCTCTAATACAGAGGGAAACGTGAGTGTGCTCAGAACCAAAGAACGGTGTTTCCTACACACACGGATCATATCTAGTTCAACTCTGTTTCTGAAACTGATACAAACCACAGGTCCTCTAACATCCAATGCTTTTCAGTTAAGAGCGAGAAACGTGTAAGCTTTGTGAACAATGTAGCTTCGTTTGAGCTGAAAAGTGACTGCGTTTACCTGAAACGAAATCTAGCTTGTAGGAAGACACACGCCTGGCATTTATATCCGTCTCTGAAGGGAAACACACAGCACAGTTCTCATCCATGAAACACACTCTGCTTCAGAGCAAGAAGCACGCTCTTGCTTTCTAGAGTCTCTAATACAGAGGGGAACATTAGTTTGCTCAAAACAAAAGAACTGTGTTTCCTACACACACGGACCATATCTAGTTCAACTCTGTTTCTGAAACTGATACAAACCACAGGTCTTCTAACATCCAATGCTTTTCAGTTAAGAGTGAGAAACGTGTGAGCTTTGTGAACAATGTAGCTTCGTTTGAGCTTAAAAGTGACTGCGTTTACCTGAAACGAAGTCTTGCTTGAAGAAAGACACAGAGCCTGGCATTTAACTCCGTTTCTGAAGGAAAACACATGGCACAGTTCTCATCCATGAAACACACTCTGCTTTAGAGCAAGAAGCACGCTCTTGCTTTCTAGAGTCTCTAATACAGAGGGAAACGTGAGTGTGCTCAGAACAAAAGAACTGTGTTTCCTACACACGGACCATATCTAGTTCAACTCTGTTTCTGAAACTGATACAAACCACAGGTACTCTAACATCCAATGCTTTTCAGTTAAGAGCGAGAAACGTGTGAGCTTTGTGAACAATGTAGCTTCGATTGAGCTGAAAAGTGACTGCGTTTACCTGAAACTAATACTTGCTTGAAAGAAGACACAGAGCATGGCAATTAACTCAGTTTCTGAAGGGAAACACACAGCACAGTTCTCATCCATGAAACACAATCTGCTTTACAGCAAGAATCACGCTCTTGCTTTCTAGAGTCTCTATTACAGAGGGAAACGTGTGTGTGCTCAGAACAAAAGAACGGTTTTTCCTACACACACGGACAATATCTAGTTCAACTCTGTTTCTGAAACTGATACAAACCACAGGTCGCCTAACATCCAATGCTTTTCAGTTAAGAGCGAGAAACGTGTGAGCTTTGTGAACAATGTAGCTTCATTTGAGCTTAAAAGTGACTGCGTTTACCTGAAACGAAGTCTTGCTTGAAGAAAGACACAGAGCCTGGCATTTAACTCCGTTTCTGAAGAAAACACATGGCACAGTTCTCATACATGAAACACACTCTGCTTTAGAGCAAGAAGCACGCTCTTGCTTTCTAGAGTCTCTAATACAGAGGGAAACGTGTGTGTGCTCAGAACAAAAGAACGGTGTTTCCTACACACACGGACCATATCTAGTTCAACTCTGTTTCTGAAACTGATACAAACCACAGGTCGTCTAACATCCAATGCTTTTCAGTTAAGAGCGAGAAACGTGTAAGCTTTGTGAACAATGTAGCTTCGTTTGAGCTGAAAAGTGACTGAGTTTACCTGAAACGAAATCTTGCTTGTAGGAAGACACACGCCTGGCATTTAACTCCGTCTCTGAAGGGAAACACACGGCACAGTTCTCATCCATGAAACACACTCTGCTTCAGAGCAAGAAGCACGCTCTTGCTTTCTAGAGTCTCTAATACAGAGGGGAACATTAGTTTGCTCAAAACAAAAGAACTGTGTTTCCTACACACACGGACCATATCTAGTTCAACTCTGTTTCTGAAACTGATACAAACCACAGGTTGCCTAACATCCAATGCTTTTCAGTTAAGAGCGAGAAACATGTGAGCTTTGTGAACAATGTAGCTTCGTTTGATCTGAAAAGTGACTGCGTTTACCTGAAACGAAGTCTTGCTTGAAGAAAGACACAGAGCCTGGCATTTAACTCCGTTTCTGAAGGAAAACACATGGCACAGTTCTCATCCATGAAACACACTCTGCTTTAGAGCAAGAAGCACGCTCTTGCTTTCTAGAGTCTCTAATACAGAGGGAAACGTGAGTGTGCTCAGAACAAAAGAACGGTTTTTCCTACACACACGGACCATATCTAGTTCAACTCTGTTTCTGAAACTGATACAAACCACAGGTCGCCTAACATCCAATGCTTTTCAGTTAAGAGCGAGAAACGTGTGAGCTTTGTGAACAATGTAGCTTCATTTGAGCTTAAAAGTGACTGCGTTTACCTGAAACGAAGTCTTGCTTGAAGAAAGACACAGAGCCTGGCATTTAACTCCGTTTCTGAAGGAAAACACATGGCACAGTTCTCATACATGAAACACACTCTGCTTTAGAGCAAGAAGCACGCTCTTGCTTTCTAGAGTCTCTAATACAGAGGGAAACGTGAGTGTGCTCAGAACAAAAGAACTGTGTTTCCTACACACGGACCATATCTAGTTCAACTCTGTTTCTGAAACTGATACAAACCACAGGTACTCTAACATCCAATGCTTTTCAGTTAAGAGCGAGAAACGTGTGAGCTTTGTGAACAATGTAGCTTCGATTGAGCTGAAAAGTGACTGCGTTTACCTGAAACTAATACTTGTTTGAAAGAAGACACAGAGCATGGCAATTAACTCAGTTTCTGAAGGGAAACACACAGCACAGTTCTCATCCATGAAACACAATCTGCTTTACAGCAAGAATCACGCTCTTGCTTTCTAGAGTCTCTAATACAGAGGGAAACGTGTTTGTGCTCAGAACAAAAGAACGGTTTTTCCTACACACACGGACAATATCTAGTTCAACTCTGTTTCTGAAACTGATACAAACCACAGGTCGCCTAACATCCAATGCTTTTCAGTTAAGAGCGAGAAACGTGTGAGCTTTGTGAACAATGTAGCTTCATTTGAGCTTAAAAGTGACTGCGTTTACCTGAAACGAAGTCTTGCTTGAAGAAAGACACAGAGCCTGGCATTTAACTCCGTTTCTGAAGAAAACACATGGCACAGTTCTCATACATGAAACACACTCTGCTTTAGAGCAAGAAGCACGCTCTTGTTTTCTAGAGTCTCTAATACAGAGGGAAACGTGAGTGTGCTCAGAACAAAAGAACGGTTTTTCCTACACACACGGACCATATCTAGTTCAACTCTGTTTCTGAAACTGATACAAACCACAGGTCGTCTAACATCCAATGCTTTTCAGTTAAGAGCGAGAAACGTGTAAGCTTTGTGAACAATGTAGCTTCGTTTGAGCTGAAAAGTGACTGAGTTTACCTGAAACGAAATCTTGCTTGTAGGAAGACACACGCATGTCATTTAAATCCGTCTCTGAAGGGAAACACACGGCACAGTTCTCATCCATGAAACACACTCTGCTTCAGAGCAAGAAGCACGCTCTTGCTTTCTAGAGTCTCTAATACAGAGGGAAACGTGAGAGTGCTCAGAACAAAAGAACGGTTTTTCCTACACACACGGACCATATCTAGTTAAACTCTGTTTCTGAAACTGATACAAACCACAGGTTGCCTAATATCCAATGCTTTTCAGTTAAGAGCGAGAAACATGTGAGCTTTGTGAACAATGTAGCTTCGATTGAGCTGAAAAGTGACTGCGTTTACCTGAAACTAATACTTGCTTGAAGGAAGACACAGAGCCTGGCTATTAACTCTGTTTCTGAAGGGAAACACACAGCACAGTTCTCATCCATGAAACACAATCTGCTTTACAGCAAGAATCACGCTCTTGCTTTCTAGAGTCTCTAATACAGAGGGAAACGTTTGTGTGCTCAGAACAAAAGAACGGTTTTTCCTACACACACGGACCATATCTAGTTCAACTCTGTTTCTGAAACTGATACAAACCACAGGTCGCCTAACATCCAATGCTTTTCAGTTAAGAGCGAGAAACGTGTGAGCTTTGTGAACAATGTAGCTTCATTTGAGCTTAAAAGTGACTGCGTTTACCTGAAACGAAGTCTTGCTTGAAGAAAGACACAGAGCCTGGCATTTAACTCCGTTTCTGAAGGAAAACACATGGCACAGTTCTCATACATGAAACACACTCTGCTTTAGAGCAAGAAGCACGCTCTTGCTTTCTAGAGTCTCTAATACAGAGCGAAACGTGAGTGTGCTCAGAACAAAAGAACTGTGTTTCCTACACACGGACCATATCTAGTTCAACTCTGTTTCTGAAACTGATACAAACCACAGGTACTCTAACATCCAATGCTTTTCAGTTAAGAGCGAGAAACGTGTGAGCTTTGTGAACAATGTAGCTTCGATTGAGCTGAAAAGTGACTGCGTTTACCTGAAACTAATACTTGCTTGAAGGAAGACACAGAGCATGGCAATTAACTCAGTTTCTGAAGGGAAACACACAGCACAGTTCTCATCCATGAAACACAATCTGCTTTACAGCAAGAATCACGCTCTTGCTTTCTAGAGTCTCTAATACAGAGGGAAACGTGTGTGTGCTCAGAACAAAAGAACGGTTTTTCCTACACACACGGACCATATCTAGTTCAACTCTGTTTCTGAAACTGATACAAACCACAGGTCGCCTAACATCCAATGCTTTTCAGTTAAGAGCGAGAAACGTGTGAGCTTTGTGAACAATGTAGCTTCATTTGAGCTTAAAAGTGACTGCGTTTACCTGAAACGAAGTCTTGCTTGAAGAAAGACACAGAGCCTGGCATTTAACTCCGTTTCTGAAGAAAACACATGGCACAGTTCTCATACATGAAACACACACTGCTTTAGAGCAAGAAGCACGCTCTTGCTTTCTAGAGTCTCTAATACAGAGGGAAAGGTGAGTGTGCTCAGAACAAAAGAACGGTTTTTCCTACACACACGGACCATATCTAGTTCAACTCTGTTTCTGAAACTGATACAAACCACAGGTCGTCTAACATCCAATGCTTTTCAGTTAAGAGCGAGAAACGTGTGAGCTTTGTGAACAATGTAGCTTCGTTTGAGCTGAAAAGTGACTGAGTTTACCTGAAACGAAATCTTGCTTGTAGGAAGACACACGCCTGGCATTTAACTCCGTCTCTGAAGGGAAACACACGGCACAGTTCTCATCCATGAAACACAATCTGCTTTACAGCAAGAAGCACGCTCTTGCTTTCTAGAATCTCTAATACAGAGGAAAACGTGAGTGTGCTCAGAACAAAAGAACGGTGTTTCCTACACACACGGACCATATCTAGTTCAACTCTGTTTCTGAAACTGATACAAACCACAGGTCGTCTAACATCCAATGCTTTTCAGTTAAGAGCGAGAAATGTGGAAGCTTTGTGAACAATGTAGCTTCGTTTGAGGTGAAAAGTGACTGCGTTTACCTGAAACGAAATCTTGCTTGTAGGAAGACACACGCCTAGCATTTAACTCTGTTTCTGAAGGGAAACACACGGCACAGTTCTCATCCATGAAACACAATCTGCTTTACAGCAAGAAGCACGCTCTTGCTTTCTAGAGTCTCTAATACAGAGGGAAACGTGAGTGTGCTCAGAACAAAAGAACGGTTTTTCCTACACACACGGACCATATCTAGTTCAACTCTGTTTCTGAAACTGATACAAACCACAGGTTGCCTAATATCCAATGCTTTTCAGTTAAGAGCGAGAAACATGTGAGCTTTGTGAACAATGTAGCTTCGTTTGAGCTGAAAAGTGACTGCGTTTACCTGAAACGAAGTCTTGCTTGAAGAAAGACACAGAGCCTGGCATTTAACTCCGTTTCTGAAGGAAAACACATGGCACAGTTCTCATCCATGAAACACACTCTGCTTTAGAGCAAGAAGCACGCTCTTGCTTTCTAGAGTCTCTAATACAGAGGGAAACGTGAGTGTGCTCAGAACAAAAGAACTGTGTTTCCTACACACGGACCATATCTAGTTCAACTCTGTTTCTGAAACTGATACAAACCACAGGTACTCTAATATCCAATGCTTTTCAGTTAAGAGCGAGAAACGTGTGAGCTTTGTGAACAATGTAGCTTCGATTGAGCTGAAAAGTGACTGCGTTTACCTGAAACTAATACTTGCTTGAAGGAAGACACAGAGCCTGGCTATTAACTCTGTTTCTGAAGGGAAACACACAGCACAGTTCTCATCCATGAAACACAAGCTGCTTTACAGCAAGAATCACGCTCTTGCTTTCTAGAGTCTCTAATACAGAGGGAAACGTGTGTGTGCTCAGAACAAAAGAACGGTTTTTCCTACACACACGGACCATATCTAGTTCAACTCTGTTTCTGAAACTGATACAAAAAACAGGTCGCCTAACATCCAATGCTTTTCAGTTAAGAGCGAGAAACGTGTGAGCTTTGTGAACAATGTAGCTTCATTTGAGCTTAAAAGTGACTGCGTTTACCTGAAACGAAGTCTTGCTTGAAGAAAGACAAAGAGCCTGGCATTTAACTCCGTTTCTGAAGGAAAACACATGGCACAGTTCTCATCCATGAAACACACTCTGCTTTAGAGCAAGAAGCACGCTCTTGCTTTCTAGAGTCTCTAATACAGAGGGAAACGTGAGTGTGCTCAGAACAAAAGAACTGTGTTTCCTACACACGGACCATATCTAGTTCAACTCTGTTTCTGAAACTGATACAAACCACAGGTACTCTAACATCCAATGCTTTTCAGTTAAGAGCGAGAAACGTGTGAGCTTTGTGAACAATGTAGCTTCGATTGAGCTGAAAAGTGACTGCGTTTACCTGAAACTAATACTTGCTTGAAGGAAGACACAGAGCCTGGCTATTAACTCTGTTTCTGAAGGGAAACACACAGCACAGTTCTCATCCATGAAACACAATCTGCTTTACAGCAAGAATCACGCTCTTGCTTTCTAGAGTCTCTAATACAGAGGGAAACGTGTGTGTGCTCAGAACAAAAGAACGGTTTTTCCTACACACACGGACCATATCTAGTTCAACTCTGTTTCTGAAACTGATACAAACCACAGGTCGCCTAACATCCAATGCTTTTCAGTTAAGAGCGAGAAACGTGTGAGCTTTGTGAACAATGTAGCTTCATTTGAGCTTAAAAGTGACTGCGTTTACCTGAAACGAAGTCTTGCTTGAAGAAAGACACAGAGCCTGGCATTTAACTCCGTTTCTGAAGGAAAACACATGGCACAGTTCTCATACATGAAACACACTCTGCTTTAGAGCAAGAAGCACGCTCTTGCTTTCTAGAGTCTCTAATACAGAGGGAAACGTGAGTGTGCTCAGAACAAAAGAACTGTGTTTCCTACACACGGACCATATCTAGTTCAACTCTGTTTCTGAAACTGATACAAACCACAGGTACTCTAACATCCAATGCTTTTCAGTTAAGAGCGAGAAACGTGTGAGCTTTGTGAACAATGTAGCTTCATTTGAGCTTAAAAGTGACTGCGTTTACCTGAAACGAAGTCTTGCTTGAAGAAAGACACAGAGCCTGGCATTTAACTCCGTTTCTGAAGGAAAACACATGGCACAGTTCTCATACATGAAACACACTCTGCTTTAGAGCAAGAAGCACGCTCTTGCTTTCTAGAGTCTCTAATACAGAGGGAAACGTGAGTGTGCTCAGAACAAAAGAACTGTGTTTCCTACACACGGACCATATCTAGTTCAACTCTGTTTCTGAAACTGATACAAACCACAGGTACTCTAACATCCAATGCTTTTCAGTTAAGAGCGAGAAACGTGTGAGCTTTGTGAACAATGTAGCTTCGATTGAGCTGAAAAGTGACTGCGTTTACCTGAAACTAATACTTGCTTGAAGGAAGACACAGAGCATGGCAATTAACTCAGTTTCTGAAGGGAAACACACAGCACAGTTCTCATCCATGAAACACAATCTGCTTTACAGCAAGAATCACGCTCTTGCTTTCTAGAGTCTCTAATACAGAGGGAAACGTGTGTGTGCTCAGAACAAAAGAACGGTTTTTCCTACACACACGGACCATATCTAGTTCAACTCTGTTTCTGAAACTGATACAAACCACAGGTCGCCTAACATCCAATGCTTTTCAGTTAAGAGCGAGAAACGTGTGAGCTTTGTGAACAATGTAGCTTCATTTGAGCTTAAAAGTGACTGCGTTTACCTGAAACGAAGTCTTGCTTGAAGAAAGACACAGAGCCTGGCATTTAACTCCGTTTCTGAAGAAAACACATGGCACAGTTCTCATACATGAAACACACACTGCTTTAGAGCAAGAAGCACGCTCTTGCTTTCTAGAGTCTCTAATACAGAGGGAAAGGTGAGTGTGCTCAGAACAAAAGAACGGTTTTTCCTACACACACGGACCATATCTAGTTCAACTCTGTTTCTGAAACTGATACAAACCACAGGTCGTCTAACATCCAATGCTTTTCAGTTAAGAGCGAGAAACGTGTGAGCTTTGTGAACAATGTAGCTTCGTTTGAGCTGAAAAGTGACTGAGTTTACCTGAAACGAAATCTTGCTTGTAGGAAGACACACGCCTGGCATTTAACTCCGTCTCTGAAGGGAAACACACGGCACAGTTCTCATCCATGAAACACAATCTGCTTTACAGCAAGAAGCACGCTCTTGCTTTCTAGAATCTCTAATACAGAGGAAAACGTGAGTGTGCTCAGAACAAAAGAACGGTGTTTCCTACACACACGGACCATATCTAGTTCAACTCTGTTTCTGAAACTGATACAAACCACAGGTCGTCTAACATCCAATGCTTTTCAGTTAAGAGCGAGAAATGTGGAAGCTTTGTGAACAATGTAGCTTCGTTTGAGGTGAAAAGTGACTGCGTTTACCTGAAACGAAATCTTGCTTGTAGGAAGACACACGCCTAGCATTTAACTCTGTTTCTGAAGGGAAACACACGGCACAGTTCTCATCCATGAAACACAATCTGCTTTACAGCAAGAAGCACGCTCTTGCTTTCTAGAGTCTCTAATACAGAGGGAAACGTGAGTGTGCTCAGAACAAAAGAACGGTTTTTCCTACACACACGGACCATATCTAGTTCAACTCTGTTTCTGAAACTGATACAAACCACAGGTTGCCTAATATCCAATGCTTTTCAGTTAAGAGCGAGAAACATGTGAGCTTTGTGAACAATGTAGCTTCGTTTGAGCTGAAAAGTGACTGCGTTTACCTGAAACGAAGTCTTGCTTGAAGAAAGACACAGAGCCTGGCATTTAACTCCGTTTCTGAAGGAAAACACATGGCACAGTTCTCATCCATGAAACACACTCTGCTTTAGAGCAAGAAGCACGCTCTTGCTTTCTAGAGTCTCTAATACAGAGGGAAACGTGAGTGTGCTCAGAACAAAAGAACTGTGTTTCCTACACACGGACCATATCTAGTTCAACTCTGTTTCTGAAACTGATACAAACCACAGGTACTCTAATATCCAATGCTTTTCAGTTAAGAGCGAGAAACGTGTGAGCTTTGTGAACAATGTAGCTTCATTTGAGCTTAAAAGTGACTGCGTTTACCTGAAACGAAGTCTTGCTTGAAGAAAGACACAGAGCCTGGCATTTAACTCCGTTTCTGAAGGAAAACACATGGCACAGTTCTCATACATGAAACACACTCTGCTTTAGAGCAAGAAGCACGCTCTTGCTTTCTAGAGTCTCTAATACAGAGGGAAACGTGAGAGTGCTCAGAACAAAAGAACTGTGTTTCCTACACACGGACCATATCTAGTTCAACTCTGTTTCTGAAACTGATACAAACCACAGGTACTCTAACATCCAATGCTTTTCAGTTAAGAGCGAGAAACGTGTGAGCTTTGTGAACAATGTAGCTTCGATTGAGCTGAAAAGTGACTGCGTTTACCTGAAACTAATACTTGCTTGAAGGAAGACACAGAGCATGGCAATTAACTCAGTTTCCGAAGGGAAACACACAGCACAGTTCTCATCCATGAAACACAATCTGCTTTACAGCAAGAATCACGCTCTTGCTTTCTAGAGTCTCTAATACAGAGGGAAACGTGTGTGTGCTCAGAACAAAAGAACGGTTTTTCCTACACACACGGACCATATCTAGTTCAACTCTGTTTCTGAAACTGATACAAACCACAGGTCGCCTAACATCCAATGCTTTTCAGTTAAGAGCGAGAAACGTGTGAGCTTTGTGAACAATGTAGCTTCATTTGAGCTTAAAAGTGACTGCGTTTACCTGAAACGAAGTCTTGCTTGAAGAAAGACACAGAGCCTGGCATTTAACTCCGTTTCTGAAGAAAACACATGGCACAGTTCTCATACATGAAACACACTCTGCTTTAGAGCAAGAAGCACGCTCTTGCTTTCTAGAGTCTCTAATACAGAGGGAAACGTGAGTGTGCTCAGAACAAAAGAACGGTTTTTCCTACACACACGGACCATATCTAGTTCAACTCTGTTTCTGAAACTGATACAAACCACAGGTCGTCTAACATCCAATGCTTTTCAGTTAAGAGCGAGAAACGTGTAAGCTTTGTGAACAATGTAGCTTCGTTTGAGCTGAAAAGTGACTGAGTTTACCTGAAACGAAATCTTGCTTGTAGGAAGACACACGCCTGGCATTTAACTCCGTCTCTGAAGGGAAACACACGGCACAGTTCTCATCCATGAAACACAATCAGCTTTACAGCAAGAAGCACGCTCTTGCTTTCTAGAGTCTCTAATACGGAGGAAAACGTGAGTGTGCTCAGAACAAAAGAACGGTGTTTCCTACACACACGGACCATATCTAGTTCAACTCTGTTTCTGAAACTGATACAAACCACAGGTCGTCTAACATCCAATGCTTTTCAGTTAAGAGCGAGAAATGTGGAAGCTTTGTGAACAATGTAGCTTCGTTTGAGGTGAAAAGTGACTGTGTTTACCTGAAACGAAATCTTGCTTGTAGGAAGACACACGCCTAGCATTTAACTCTGTTTCTGAAGGGAAACACACGGCACAGTTCTCATCCATGAAACACAATCTGCTTTACAGCAAGAAGCACGCTCTTGCTTTCTAGAGTCTCTAATACAGAGGGAAACGTGAGTGTGCTCAGAACAAAAGAACGGTTTTTCCTACACACACGGACCATATCTAGTTCAACTCTGTTTCTGAAACTGATACAAACCACAGGTTGCCTAACATCCAATGCTTTTCAGTTAAGCGCGAGAAACATGTGAGCTTTGTGAACAATGTAGCTTCGTTTGAGCTTAAAAGTGACTGCGTTTACCTGAAACGAAGTCTTGCTTGAAGAAAGACACAGAGCCTGGCATTTAACTCCGTTTCTGAAGGAAAACACATGGCACAGTTCTCATCCATGAAACACACTCTGCTTTAGAGCAAGAAGCACGCTCTTGCTTTCTAGAGTCTCTAATACAGAGGGAAACGTGAGTGTGCTCAGAACAAAAGAACTGTGTTTCCTACACACGGACCATATCTAGTTCAACTCTGATTTTGAAACTGATACAAACCACAGGTACTCTAACATCCAATGCTTTTCAGTTAAGAGCGAGAAACGTGTGAGCTTTGTGAACAATGTAGCTTCGATTGAGCTGAAAAGTGACTGCGTTTACCTGAAACTAATACTTGCTTGAAGGAAGACACAGAGCCTGGCATTTAACTCTGTTTCTGAAGGGAAACACACAGCACAGTTCTCATCCATGAAACACAATCTTCTTTACAGCAAGAATCACGCTCTTGCTTTCTAGAGTCTCTAATACAGAGGGAAACGTGTGTGTGCTCAGAACAAAAGAACGGTTTTTCCAACACACACGGACCATATCTAGTTCAACTCTGTTTCTGAAACTGATACAAACCACAGGTCGCCTAACATCCAATGCTTTTCATTTAAGAGCGAGAAACGTGTGAGCTTTGTGAACAATGTAGCTTCATTTGAGCTTAAAAGTGACTGCGTTTACCTGAAACGAAGTCTTGCTTGAAGAAAGACACAGAGCCTGGCATTTAACTCCGTTTCTGAAGGAAAACACATGGCACAGTTCTCATACATGAAACACACTCTGCTTTAGAGCAAGAAGCACGCTCTTGCTTTCTAGAGTCTCTAATACAGAGGGAAACGTGAGTGTGCTCAGAACAAAAGAACTGTGTTTCCTACACACGGACCATATCTAGTTCAACTCTATTTCTGAAACTGATACAAACCACAGGTACTCTAACATCCAATGCTTTTCAGTTAAGAGCGAGAAACGTGTGAGCTTTGTGAACAATGTAGCTTCGATTGAGCTGAAAAGTGACTGCGTTTACCTGAAACTAATACTTGCTTGAAGGAAGACACATAGCCTGGCAATTAACTCTGTTTCTGAAAGGAAACACACAGCACAGTTCTCATCCATGAAACACACTCTGCTTTATTGCAAGAAGCACGCTCTTGCTTTCTAGAGTCTCTAATACAGAGGGAAACGTGAGTGTGCTCAGAACAAAAGAACGGTGTTTCCTACACACACGGATCATATCTAGTTCAACTCTGTTTCTGAAACTGATACAAACCACAGGTCGTCTAACATCCAATGCTTTTCAGTTAAGAGCGAGAAACGTGTAAGCTTTGTGAACAATGTAGCTTCGTTTGAGCTGAAAAGTGACTGCGTTTACCTGAAACGAAATCTTGCTTGTAGGAAGACACACGCCTGGCATTTAACTCCGTCTCTGAAGGGAAACACACGGCACAGTTCTCATCCATGAAACACACTCTGCTTCAGAGCAAGAAGCACGCTCTTGCTTTCTAGAGTCTCTAATACAGAGGGGAACATTAGTTTGCTCAGAACAAAAGAACTGTGTTTCCTACACACACGGACCATATCTAGTTCAACTCTGTTTCTGAAACTGATACAAACCACAGGTCTTCTAACATCCAATGCTTTTCATTTAAGAGCGAGAAACGTGTGAGCTTTGTGAACAATGTAGCTTCGTTTGATCTCAAAAGCGACTGTGTTTACCTGAAAAGAAGCCTTGCTTGACGAAAGACACAGTCCTGGCATTTAACTCCGTTTCTGAAGGGAAACACACGGCACAGTTCTCATCCATGAAACACACTCTGCTTTAGAGCAAGAAGCACGCTCTTGCTTTCTAGAGTCTCTAATACAGAGGGAAACGTGAGTGTGCTCAGAACAAAAGAACTGTGTTTCCTACACACGGACCATATCTAGTTCAACTCTGTTTCTGAAACTGATACAAACCACAGGTCGTCTAACATCCAATGCTTTTCAGTTAAGAGCGAGAAATGTGGAAGCTTTGTGAACAATGTAGCTTCGTTTGAGGTGAAAAGTGACTGCGTTTACCTGAAACGAAATCTTGCTTGTAGGAAGACACACGCCTAGCATTTAACTCTGTTTCTGAAGGGAAACACACGGCACAGTTCTCATCCATGAAACACAATCTGCTTTACAGCAAGAAGCACGCTCTTGCTTTCTAGAGTCTCTAATACAGAGGGAAACGTGAGTGTGCTCAGAACAAAAGAACGGTTTTTCCTACACACACGGACCATATCTAGTTCAACTCTGTTTCTGAAACTGATACAAACCACAGGTTGCCTAACATCCAATGCTTTTCAGTTAAGAGGGAGAAACATGTGAGCTTTGTGAACAATGTAGCTTCGTTTGAGCTGAAAAGTGACTGCGTTTACCTGAAACGAAGTCTTGCTTGAAGAAAGACACAGAGCCTGGCATTTAACTCCGTTTCTGAAGGAAAACACATGGCACAGTTCTCATCCATGAAACACACTCTGCTTTAGAGCAAGAAGCACGCTCTTGCTTTCTAGAGTCTCTAATACAGAGGGAAACGTGAGTGTGCTCAGAACAAAAGAACTGTGTTTCCTACACACGGACCATATCTAGTTCAACTCTGATTCTGAAACTGATACAAACCACAGGTACTCTAACATCCAATGCTTTTCAGTTAAGAGCGAGAAACGTGTGAGCTTTGTGAACAATGTAGCTTCGATTGAGCTGAAAAGTGACTGCGTTTACCTGAAACTAATACTTGCTTGAAGGAAGACACAGAGCCTGGCATTTAACTCTGTTTCTGAAGGGAAACACACAGCACAGTTCTCATCCATGAAACACAATCTTCTTTACAGCAAGAATCACGCTCTTGCTTTCTAGAGTCTCTAATACAGAGGGAAACGTGAGTGTGCTCAGAACAAAAGAACGGTGTTTCCTACACACACGGATCATATCTAGTTCAACTCTGTTTCTGAAACTGATACAAACCACAGGTCGTCTAACATCCAATGCTTTTCAGTTAAGAGCGAGAAACGTGTAAACTTTGTGAACAATGTAGCTTCGTTTGAGCTGAAAAGTGACTGCGTTTACCTGAAACGAAATCTTGCTTGTAGGAAGACACACGCCTGGCATTTAACTCCGTCTCTGAAGGGAAACACACGGCACAGTTCTCATCCATGAAACACACTCTGCTTCAGAGCAAGAAGCACGCTCTTGCTTTCTAGAGTCTCTAATACAGGGGGGAACATTAGTTTGCTCAGAGCAAAAGAACTGTGTTTCCTACACACACGGACCATATCTAGTTCAACTCTGTTTCTGAAACTGATACAAACCACAGGTCTTCTAACATCCAATGCTTTTCATTTAAGAGCGAGAAACGTGTGAGCTTTGTGAACAATGTAGCTTCGTTTGATCTCAAAAGCGACTGTGTTTACCTGAAAAGAAGCCTTGCTTGACGAAAGACACAGTCCTGGCATTTAACTCCGTTTCTGAAGGGAAACACACGGCACAGTTCTCATCCATGAAACACACTCTGCTTTAGAGCAAGAAGCACGCTCTTGCTTTCTAGAGTCTCTAATACAGAGGGAAACGTGAGTGTGCTCAGAACAAAAGAACTGTGTTTCCTACACACGGACCATATCTAGTTCAACTCTGTTTCTGAAACTGATACAAACCACAGGTCGTCTAACATCCAATGCTTTTCAGTTAAGAGCGAGAAATGTGGAAGCTTTGTGAACAATGTAGCTTCGTTTGAGGTGAAAAGTGACTGCGTTTACCTGAAACGAAATCTTGCTTGTAGGAAGACACACGCCTAGCATTTAACTCTGTTTCTGAAGGGAAACACACGGCACAGTTCTCATCCATGAAACACAATCTGCTTTACAGCAAGAAGCACGCTCTTGCTTTCTAGAGTCTCTAATACAGAGGGAAACGTGAGTGTGCTCAGAACAAAAGAACGGTTTTTCCTACACACACGGACCATATCTAGTTCAACTCTGTTTCTGAAACTGATACAAACCACAGGTTGCCTAACATCCAATGCTTTTCAGTTAAGAGCGAGAAACATGTGAGCTTTGTGAACAATGTAGCTTCGTTTGAGCTGAAAAGTGACTGCGTTTACCTGAAACGAAGTCTTGCTTGAAGAAAGACACAGAGCCTGGCATTTAACTCCGTTTCTGAAGGAAAACACATGGCACAGTTCTCATCCATGAAACACACTGTGCTTTAGAGCAAGAAGCACGCTCTTGCTTTCTAGAGTCTCTAATACAGAGGGAAACGTGAGTGTGCTCAGAACAAAAGAACTGTGTTTCCTACACACGGACCATATCTAGTTCAACTCTGATTCTGAAACTGATACAAACCACAGGTACTCTAACATCCAATGCTTTTCAGTTAAGAGCGAGAAACGTGTGAGCTTTGTGAACAATGTAGCTTCGATTGAGCTGAAAAGTGACTGCGTTTACCTGAAACTAATACTTGCTTGAAGGAAGACACAGAGCCTGGCAATTAACTCTTTTTCTGAAGGGAAACACACAGCACAGTTCTCATCCATGAAACACAATCTTCTTTACAGCAAGAATCACGCTCTTGCTTTCTAGAGTCTCTAATACAGAGGGAAACGTGTGTGTGCTCAGAACAAAAGAACGGTGTTTCCTACACACACGGATCATATCTAGTTCAACTCTGTTTCTGAAACTGATACAAACCACAGGTCGTCTAACATCCAATGCTTCTCAGTTAAGAGCGAGAAACGTGTAAGCTTTGTGAACAATGTAGCTTCGTTTGAGCTGAAAAGTGACTGCGTTTACCTGAAACGAAATCTTGCTTGTAGGAAGACACACGCCTGGCATTTAACTCCGTCTCTGAAGGGAAACACACGGCACAGTTCTCATCCATGAAACACACTCTGCTTCAGAGCAAGAAGCACGCTCTTGCTTTCTAGAGTCTCTAATACAGAGGGGAACATTAGTTTGCTCAGAACAAAAGAACTGTGTTTCCTACACACACGGACCATATCTAGTTCAACTCTGTTTCTGAAACTGATACAAACCACAGGTCTTCTAACATCCAATGCTTTTCATTTAAGAGCGAGAAACGTGTGAGCTTTGTGAACAATGTAGCTTCGTTTGATCTCAAAAGCGACTGTGTTTACCTGAAAAGAAGCCTTGCTTGACGAAAGACACAGTCCTGGCATTTAACTCCGTTTCTGAAGGGAAACACACGGCACAGTTCTCATCCATGAAACACACTCTGCTTTAGAGCAAGAAGCACGCTCTTGCTTTCTAGAGTCTCTAATACAGAGGGAAACGTGAGTGTGCTCAGAACAAAAGAACTGTGTTTCCTACACACGGACCATATCTAGTTCAACTCTGTTTCTGAAACTGATACAAACCACAGGTACTCTAACATCCAATGCTTTTCAGTTAAGAGCGAGAAACGTGTGAGCTTTGTGAACAATGTAGCTTCGATTGAGCTGAAAAGTGACTGCGTTTACCTGAAACTAATACTTGCTTGAAAGAAGACACAGAGCATGGCAATTAACTCAGTTTCTGAAGGGAAACACACAGCACAGTTCTCATCCATGAAACACAATCTGCTTTACAGCAAGAATCACGCTCTTGCTTTCTAGAGTCTCTAATACAGAGGGAAACGTGTGTGTGCTCAGAACAAAAGAACGGTTTTTCCTACACACACGGACAATATCTAGTTCAACTCTGTTTCTGAAACTGATACAAACCACAGTTCGCCTAACATCCAATGCTTTTCAGTTAAGAGCGAGAAACGTGTGAGCTTTGTGAACAATGTAGCTTCGATTGAGCTTAAAAGTGACTGCGTTTACCTGAAACTAATACTTGCTTGAAGGAAGACACATAGCCTGGCAATTAACTCTGTTTCTGAAGGGAAACACACAGCACAGTTCTCATCCATGAAACACACTCTGCTTTATTGCAAGAAGCACGCTCTTGCTTTCTAGAGTCTCTAATACAGAGGGAAACGTGAGTGTGCTCAGAACAAAAGAACGGTGTTTCCTACACACACGGATGATATCTAGTTCAACTCTGTTTCTGAAACTGATACAAACCACAGGTCGTCTAACATCCAATGCTTTTCAGTTAAGAGCGAGAAACGTGTAAGCTTTGTGAACAATGTAGCTTCGTTTGAGCAGAAAAGTGACTGCGTTTACCTGAAACGAAATCTTGCTTGTAGGAAGACACACGCCTGGCATTTAACTCCGTCTCTGAAGGGAAACACACGGCACAGTTCTCATCCATGAAACACACTCTGCTTCAGAGCAAGAAGCACGCTCTTGCTTTCTAGAGTCTCTAATACAGAGGGGAACATTAGTTTGCTCAAAACAAAAGAACTGTGTTTCCTACACACACGGACCATATCTAGTTCAACTCTGTTTCTGAAACTGATACAAACCACAGGTCTTCTAACATCCAATGCTTTTCATTTAAGAGCGAGAAACGTGTGAGCTTTGTGAACAATGTAGCTTCGTTTGATCTCAAAAGCGACTGTGTTTACCTGAAAAGAAGCCTTGCTTGACGAAAGACACAGTCCTGGCATTTAACTCCGTTTCTGAAGGGAAACACACGGCACAGTTCTCATCCATGAAACACACTCTGCTTCAGAGCAAGAAGCACGCTCTTGCTTTCTAGATTCTCTAATACAGATGGAAACGTGAGTGTGGTCAGAACAAAAGAACTGTGTTTCCTACACACGGACCATATCTAGTTCAACTCTGTTTCTGAAACTGATACAAACCACAGGTACTCTAACATCCAATGCTTTTCAGTTAAGAGTGAGAAACGTGTGAGCTTTGTGAACAATGTAGCTTCGATTGAGCTGAAAAGTGACTGCGTTTACCTGAAACTAATACTTGCTTGAAGGAAGACACAGAGCCTGGCAATTAACTCTGTTTCTGAAGGGAAACACACAGCACAGTTCTCATCCATGAAACACACTCTAATTTAGAGAAAGAAGCACGCTCTTGCTTTCTAGAGTCTCTAATACAGAGGGAAACCTGAGTGTGCTCAGAACAAAAGAACTGTTTTTCCTACTCACGGACCATATCTAGTTCAACTCTGTTTCTGAAACTAATACAAACCACAGGTCCTCTAACATCCAATGCTTTTCAGTTAAGAGCAAGAAACGTGTGAGCTGTGTGAACAATGTAGCTTCGTTTGAGCTGAAAAGTGACTGCGTTTACCTGATAAGAATACTTGCTTGAAGGAAGACACAGAGCCTGGCATTTAACTCCGTTTCTGAAGGGAAACACACGGCACAGTTCTCATCCATGAAACACACTCTGCTTTAGAGCAAGAAGCACGCTCTTGCTTTCTAGAGTCTCTAATACAGAGGGAAACGTGAGTGTGCTCAGAACAAAAGAACTGTGTTTCCTACACACGGACCATATCTAGTTCAACTCTGTTTTTGAAACTGATACAAACCACAGGTACTCTAACATCCAATGCTTTTCAGTTAAGAGCGAGAAACGTGTGAGCTTTGTGAACAATGTAGCTTCGATTGAGCTGAAAAGTGACTGCGTTTACCTGAAACTAATACTTGCTTGAAGGAAGACACAGAGCCTGGCTATTAACTCTGTTTCTGAAGGGAAACACACAGCACAGTTCTCATCCATGAAACACAAGCTGCTTTACAGCAAGAATCACGCTCTTGCTTTCTAGAGTCTCTAATACAGAGGGAAACGTGTGTGTGCTCAGAACAAAAGAACGGTTTTTCCTACACACACGGACCATATCTAGTTCAACTCTGTTTCTGAAACTGATACAAACCATAGGTCGCCTAACATCCAATGCTTTTCAGTTAAGAGCGAGAAACGTGTGAGCTTTGTGAACAATGTAGCTTCATTTGAGCTTAAAAGTGACTGCGTTTACCTGAAACGAAGTCTTGCTTGAAGAAAGACACAGAGCCTGGCATTTAACTCCGTTTCTGAAGGAAAACACATGGCACAGTTCTCATACATGAAACACACTCTGCTTTAGAGCAAGAAGCACGCTCTTGCTTTCTAGAGTCTCTAATACAGAGGGAAACGTGAGTGTGCTCAGAACAAAAGAACTGTGTTTCCTACACACGGACCATATCTAGTTCAACTCTGTTTCTGAAACTGATACAAACCACAGGTACTCTAACATCCAATGCTTTTCAGTTAAGAGCGAGAAACGTGTGAGCTTTGTGAACAATGTAGCTTCGATTGAGCTGAAAAGTGACTGCGTTTACCTGAAACTAATACTTGCTTGAAGGAAGACACAGAGCATGGCAATTAACTCAGTTTCTGAAGGGAAACACACAGCACAGTTCTCATCCATGAAACACAATCTGCTTTACAGCAAGAATCACGCTCTTGCTTTCTAGAGTCTCTAATACAGTGGGAAACATGTGTGTGCTCAGAACAAAAGAACGGTTTTTCCTACACACACGGACCGTATCTAGTTCAACTCTGTTTCTGAAACTGATACAAACCACAGGTCGCCTAACATCCAATGCTTTTCAGTTAAGAGCGAGAAACGTGTGAGCTTTGTGAACAATGTAGCTTCATTTGAGCTTAAAAGTGACTGCGTTTACCTGAAACGAAGTCTTGCTTGAAGAAAGACACAGAGCCTGGCATTTAACTCCGTTTCTGATGAAAACACATGGCACAGTTCTCATACATGAAACACACTCTGCTTTAGAGCAAGAAGCACGCTCTTGCTTTCTAGAGTCTCTAATACAGAGGGAAACGTGAGTGTGCTCAGAACAAAAGAACGGTTTTTCCTACACACACGGACCATATCTAGTTCAACTCTGTTTCTGAAACTGATACAAACCACAGGTCGTCTAACATCCAATGCTTTTCAGTTAAGAGCGAGAAACGTGTAAGCTTTGTGAACAATGTAGCTTCGTTTGAGCTGAAAAGTGACTGAGTTTACCTGAAACGAAATCTTGCTTGTAGGAAGACACACACCTGGCATTTAACTCCGTCTCTGAAGGGAAACACACGGCACAGTTCTCATCCATGAAACACAATCTGCTTTACAGCAAGAAGCACGCTCTTGCTTTCTAGAGTCTCTAATACAGAGGGAAACGTGAGAGTGCTCAGAACAAAAGAACGGTTTTTCCTACACACACGGACCATATCTAGTTCAACTCTGTTTCTGAAACTGATACAAACCACAGGTTGCCTAACATCCAATGCTTTTCAGTTAAGAGCGAGAAACATGTGAGCTTTGTGAACAATGTAGCTTCGTTTGAGCTGAAAAGTGACTGCGTTTACCTGAAACGAAGTCTTGCTTGAAGAAAGACACAGAGCCTGGCATTTAACTCCGTTTCTGAAGGAAAACACATGGCACAGTTCTCATCCATGAAACACACTCTGCTTTAGAGCAAGAAGCACGCTCTTGCTTTCTAGAGTCTCTAATACAGAGGGAAACGTGAGTGTGCTCAGAACAAAAGAACTGTGTTTCCTACACACGGACCATATCTAGTTCAACTCTGTTTCTGAAACTGATACAAACCACAGGTACTCTAACATCCAATGCTTTTCAGTTAAGAGCGAGAAACGTGTGAGCTTTGTGAACAATGTAGCTTCGTTTGAGGTGAAAAGTGACTGCGTTTACCTGAAACGAAATCTTGCTTGTAGGAAGACACACGCCTGGCATTTAACTCCGTCTCTGAAGGGAAACACACGGCACAGTTCTCATCCATGAAACACAATCTGCTTTACAGCAAGAAGCACGCTCTTGCTTTCTACAGTCTCTAATACAGAGGAAAACGTGAGTGTGCTCAGAACAAAAGAACGGTGTTTCCTACACACACAGACCATATCTAGTTCAACTCTGTTTCTGAAACTGATACAAACCACAGGTCGTCTAACATCCAATGCTTTTCAGTTAAGAGCGAGAAATGTGGAAGCTTTGTGAACAATGTAGCTTCGTTTGAGGTGAAAAGTGACTGCGTTTACCTGAAACGAAATCTTGCTTGTAGGAAGACACACGCCTAGCATTTAACTCTGTTTCTGAAGGGAAACACACGGCACAGTTCTCATCCATGAAACACAATCTGCTTTACAGCAAGAAGCACGCTCTTGCTTTCTAGAGTCTCTAATACAGAGGGAAACGTGAGTGTGCTCAGAACAATAGAACGGTTTTTCCTACACACACGGACCATATCTAGTTCAACTCTGTTTCTGAAACTGATACAAACCACAGGTTGCCTAACATCCAATGCTTTTCAGTTAAGAGCGAGAAACATGTGAGCTTTGTGAACAATGTAGCTTCGTTTGAGCTCAAAAGTGACTGCGTTTACCTGAAACGATGTCTTGCTTGAAGAAAGACACAGAGCCTGGCATTTAACTCCGTTTCTGAAGCAAAACACATGGCACAGTTCTCATCCATGAAACACAGGCTGCTTTAAAGCAAGAAGCACGCTCTTTCTTTCTAGAGTCTCTAATACAGAGGGAAACGTGAGTGTGCTCAGAACAAAAGAACTGTGTTTCCTACACACGGACCATATCTAGTTCAACTCTGATTCTGAAACTGATACAAACCACAGGTACTCTAACATCCAATGCTTTTCAGTTAAGAGCGAGAAACGTGTGAGCTTTGTGAACAATGTAGCTTCGATTGAGCTGAAAAGTGACTGCGTTTACCTGAAACTAATACTTGCTTGAAGGAAGACACAGAGCCTGGCAATTAACTCTGTTTCTGAAGGGAAACACACAGCACAGTTCTCATCCATGAAACACAATCTTCTTTACAGCAAGAATCACGCTCTTGCTTTCTAGAGTCTCTAATACAGAGGGAAACGTGTGTGTGCTCAGAACAAAAGAACGGTTTTTCCTACACACACGGACCATATCTAGTTCAACTCTGTTTCTGAAACTGATACAAACCACAGGTCGCCTAACATCCAATGCTTTTCAGTTAAGAGCGAGAAACGTGTGAGCTTTGTGAACAATGTAGCTTCATTTGAGCTTAAAAGTGACTGCGTTTACCTGAAACGAAGTCTTGCTTGAAGAAAGACACAGAGCCTGGCATTTAACTCCGTTTCTGAAGGAAAACACATGGCACAGTTCTCATCCATGAAACACACTCTGCTTTAGAGCAAGAAGCACGCTCTTGCTTTCTAGAGTCTCTAATACAGAGGGAAACGTGAGTGTGCTCAGAACAAAAGAA
Source organism: Onychomys leucogaster (assembly GCA_949786385.1). Lineage (NCBI taxonomy): Eukaryota > Metazoa > Chordata > Mammalia > Rodentia > Cricetidae > Onychomys > Onychomys leucogaster. Next base: position 752,558 of record CATKUP010000088.1, read on the forward strand.
CTGTGTTTCCTACACACGGACCATATCTAGTTCAACTCTATTTCTGAAACTGATACAAACCACAGGTACTCTAACATCCAATGCTTTTCAGTTAAGAGCGAGAAACGTGTGAGCTTTGTGAACAATGTAGCTTCGTTTGAGGTGAAAAGTGACTACGTTTACCTGAAACGAAATCTTGCTTGTAGGAAGACACACGCCTGGCATTTAACTCCGTCTCTGAAGGGAAACACACGGCACAGTTCTCATCCATGAAACACACTCTGCTTCAGAGCTAGAAGCACGCTCTTGCTTTCTAGAGTCTCTAATACAGAGGGGATCATTAGTTTGCTCAAAACAAAAGAACGGTTTTTCCTACACACACGGACCATATCTAGCTCAACTCTGTTTCTGAAACTGATACAAACCACAGGGCGCCTAACATCCAATGCTTTTCAGTTAAGAGCGAGAAACATGTGAGCTTTGTGAACAATGTAGCTTCGTTTGAGATTAAAAGTGACTGCGTTTACCTGAAACGAAGTCTTGCTTGAAGAAACACACAGAGCCTGGCATTTAACTCCGTTTCTGAAGGAAAACACATGGCACAGTTCTCATCCATGAAACACACTCTGCTTTAGAGCAAGAAGCACGCTCTTGCTTTTTAGAGTCTCTAATACAGAGGGAAACGTGAGTGTGCTCAACACAAAAGAACTGTGTTTTCTACACACGGACCATATCTAGTTCAACTCTGTTTCTGAAACTGATACAAACCACAGGTCCTCTAACATCCAATGCTTTTCAGTTAAGAGCGAGAAACGTGTGAGCTTTGTGAACAATGTAGCTTCGTTTGAGGTGAAAAGTTACTGCGTTTACGTGAAAAGAATACTTGCTTGAAGGAAGACACAGAGCCTTGCATTTAACTCCGTTTCTGAAGGGAAACACATGGCACAGTTCTCATACATGAAACACACTCTGCTTTAGAGCAAGAAGCACGCTCTTGCTTTCTAGAGTCTCTAATACAGAGGGAAACGTGAGTGTGCTCAGAACAAAAGAACTGTGTTTCCTACACACAGACCATATCTAGTTCAACTCTGTTTCTGAAACTGATACAAACCACAGGTACTCTAACATCCAATGCTTTTCAGTTAAGAGCGGGAAACGTGTGAGCTTTGTCAACAATGTAGCTTCGATTGAGCTGAAAAGTGACTGCGTTTACCTGAAACTAATACTTGCTTGAAGGAAGACACATAGCCTGGCAATTAACTCTGTTTCTGACGGGAAACACAGAGCACAGTTCTCATCCATGAAACACACTCTGCTTTATTGCAAGAAGCACGCTCTTGCTTTCTAGAGTCTCTAATACAGAGGGAAACTTGAGTGTGCTCAGAACAAAAGAACGGTGTTTCCTACACACGGACCTTATCTAGTTCAACTCTGTTTCTGAAACTGATACAAACCACAGGTCCTCTAACATCCAATGCTATTCAGTTAAGAGCGAGGAACGTGTGAGCTTTGTGAACAATGTAGCTTCGTTTGAGCTTAAAAGTGACTGCATTTACCTGAAACGAAGTCTTGCTTGAAGAAAGACACAGAGCGTGGCATTTAACTCCGTTTCTGAAGGAAAACACATGGCACAGTTCTCATCCATGAAACACACTCTGCTTTAGAGCAAGAAGCACGCTCTTGCTTTCTAGAGTCTCTAATACAGAGGGAAACGTGAGTGTGCTCAGAACAAAAGAACTGTGTTTCCTACACACGGACCATATCTAGTTCAACTCTGTTTCTGAAACTGATACAAACCACAGGTACTCTAACATCCAATGCTTTTCAGTTAAGAGCGAGAAACGTGTGAGCTTTGTGAACAATGTAGCTTCGATTGAGCTGAAAAGTGACTGCGTTTACCTGAAACTAATACTTGCTTGAAGGAAGACACAGAGCCTGGCAATTAACTCTGTTTCTGAAGGGAAACACACAGCACAGTTCTCATCCATGAAACACAATCTGCTTTACAGCAAGAATCACGCTCTTGCTTTCTAGAGTCTCTAATACAGAGGGAAACGTGTGTGTGCTCAGAACAAAAGAACGGTTTTTCCTACACACACGGACCATATCTAGTTCAACTCTGTTTCTGAAACTGATACAAACCACAGGTCGCCTAACATCCAATGCTTTTCAGTTAAGAGTGAGAAACGTGTGAGCTTTGTGAACAATGTAGCTTCATTTGAGCTTAAAAGTGACTGCGTTTACCTGAAACGAAGTCTTGCTTGAAGAAAGACACAGAGCCTGGCATTTAACTCCGTTTCTGAAGGAAAACACATGGCACAGTTCTCATACATGAAACACACTCTGCTTTAGAGCAAGAAGCACGCTCTTGCTTTCTAGAGTCTCTAATACAGAGGGAAACGTGAGTGTGCTCAGAACAAAAGAACTGTGTTTCCTACACACGGACCATATCTAGTTCAACTCTGTTTCTGAAACTGATACAAACCACAGGTACTCTAACATCCAATGCTTTTCAGTTAAGAGCGAGAAACGTGTGAGCTTTGTGAACAATGTAGCTTCGTTTGATCTCAAAAGCGACTGTGTTTACCTGAAAAGAAGCCTTGCTTGACGATAGACACAGTCCTGGCATTTAACTCTGTTTCTGAAGGGAAACACACGGCACAGTTCTCATCCATGAAACACAATCTGCTTTACAGCAAGAAGCACGCTCTTGCTTTCTAGAGTCTCTAATACAGAGGAAAACGTGAGTGTGCTCAGAACAAAAGAACGGTGTTTCCTACACACGCGGACCATATCTAGTTCAACTCTGTTTCTGAAACTGATACAAACCACAGGTCGTCTAACATCCAATGCTTTTCAGTTAAGAGCGAGAAATGTGGAAGCTTTGTGAACAATGTAGCTTCGTTTGAGGTGAAAAGTGACTGCGTTTACCTGAAACGAAATCTTGCTTGTAGGAAGACACACGCCTAGCATTTAACTCTGTTTCTGAAGGGAAACACACGGCACAGTTCTCATCCATGAAACACACTCTGCTTTAGAGCAAGAAGCACGCTCTTGCTTTCTGGAGTCTCTAATACAGAGGGAAACGTGAGTGTGCTCAGAAGAAAAGAACTGTGTTTCCTACACACGGACCATATCTAGTTCAACTCTGTTTCTGAAACTCATACAAACCACAGGTACTCTAACATCCAATGCTTTTCAGTTAAGAGCGAGAAACGTGTGAGCTTTGTGAACAATGTAGCTTCGATTGAGCTGAAAAGTGACTGCGTTTACCTGAAACTAATACTTACTTGAAGGAAGACACAGAGCATGGCAATTAACTCAGTTTCTGAAGGGAAACACACAGCACAGTTCTCATCCATGAAACACAATCTGCTTTACAGCAAGAATCACGCTCTTGCTTTCTAGAGTCTCTAATACAGAGGGAAACGTGTGTGTGCTCAGAACAAAAGAACGGTTTTTCCTACACACACGGACCATATCTAGTTCAACTCTGTTTCTGAAACTGATACAAACCACAGGTCGCCTAACATCCAATGCTTTTCAGTTAAGAGCGAGAAACGTGTGAGCTTTGTGAACAATGTAGCTTCATTTGAGCTTAAAAGTGACTGCGTTTACCTGAAACGAAGTCTTGCTTGAAGAAAGACACAGAGCCTGGCATTTAACTCCGTTTCTGAAGGAAAACACATGGCACAGTTCTCATACATGAAACACACTCTGCTTTAGAGCAAGAAGCACGCTCTTGCTTTTTAAAGTCTCTAATACAGAGGGAAACGTGAGTGTGCTCAGAACAAAAGAACGGTTTTTCCTACACACACGGACCATATCTAGTTCAACTCTGTTTCTGAAACTGATACAAACCACAGGTCGTCTAACATCCAATGCTTTTCAGATAAGAGCGAGAAACGTGTAAGCTTTGTGAACAATGTAGCTTCGTTTGAGCTGAAAAGTGACTGAGTTTACCTGAAACGAAATCTTGCTTGTAGGAAGACACACGCCTGGCATTTAACTCCGTCTCTGAAGGGAAACACACGGCACAGTTCTCATCCATGAAACACACTCTGCTTCAGAGCAAGAAGCACGCTCTTGCTTTCTAGAGTCTCTAATACAGAGGGGAACATTAGTTTGCTCAAAACAAAAGAACTGTGTTTCCTACACACACGGACCATATCTAGTTCAACTCTGTTTCTGAAACTGATACAAACCACAGGTCTTCTAACATCCAATGCTTTTCAGTTAAGAGCGAGAAACGTGTGAGCTTTGTGAACAATGTAGCTTCGTTTGATCTCAAAAGCGACTGTGTTTACCTGAAAAGAAGCCTTGCTTGACGAAAGACACAGTCCTGGCATTTAACTCCGTTTCTGAAGGGAAACACACGGCACAGTTCTCATCCATTAAACACAATCTGCTTTACAGCAAGAAGCACGCTCTTGCTTTCTAGAGTCTCTAATACAGAGGAAAACGTGAGTGTGCTCAGAACAAAAGAACGGTGTTTCCTACACACACGGACCATATCTAGTTCAACTCTGTTTCTGAAACTGATACAAACCACAGGTCGTCTAACATCCAATGCTTTTCAGTTAAGAGCGAGAAATGTGGAAGCTTTGTGAACAATGTAGCTTCGTTTGAGGTGAAAAGTGACTGCGTTTACCTGAAACGAAATCTTGCTTGTAGGAAGACAAACGCCTAGCATTTAACTCTGTTTCTGAAGGGAAACACACGGCACAGTTCTCATCCATGAAACACAATCTGCTTTACAGCAAGAAGCACGCTCTTGCTTTTTAGAGTCTCTAATACAGAGGGAAACCTGAGTGTGCTCAGAACAAAAGAACTGTGTTTCCTACACACGGACCATATCTAGTTCAACTCTGTTTCTGAAACTGATACAAACCACAGGTACTCTAACATCCAATGCTTTTCAGTTAAGAGCGAGAAACGTGTGAGCTTTGTGAACAATGTAGCTTCGATTGAGCTGAAAAGTGACTGCGTTTACCTGAAACTAATACTTGCTTGAAGGAAGACACAGAGCCTGGCAATTAACTCTGTTTCTGAAGGGAAACACACAGCACAGTTCTCATCCATGAAACACAATCTGCTTTACAGCAAGAATCACGCTCTTGCTTTCTAGAGTCTCTAATACAGAGGGAAATGTGTGTGTGCTCAGAACAAAAGAACGGTTTTTCCTACACACACGGACCATATCTAGTTCAACTCTGTTTCTGAAACTGATACAAACCACAGGTCGCCTAACATCCAATGCTTTTCAGTTAAGAGCGAGAAACGTGTGAGCTTTGTGAACAATGTAGCTTCATTTGAGCTTAAAAGTGACTGCGTTTACCTGAAACGAAGTCTTGCTTGAAGAAAGACACAGAGCCTGGCATTTAACTCCGTTTCTGAAGGAAAACACATGGCACAGTTCTCATCCATGAAACACACTCTGCTTTAGAGCAAGAAGCACGCTCTTGCTTTCTAGAGTCTCTAATACAGAGGGAAACGTGAGTGTGCTCAGAACAAAAGAACTGTGTTTCCTACACACGGACCATATCTAGTTCAACTCTGTTTCTGAAACTGATACAAACCACAGGTACTCTAACATCCAATGCTTTTCAGTTAAGAGCGAGAAACGTGTGAGCTTTGTGAACAATGTAGCTTCGATTGAGCTGAAAAGTGACTGCGTTTACCTGAAACTAATACTTGCTTGAAGGAAGACACATAGCCTGGCAATTAACTCTGTTTCTGACGGGAAACACACAGCACAGTTCTCATCCATGAAACACACTCTGCTTTATTGCAAGAAGCACGCTCTTGCTTTCTAGAGTCTCTAATACAGAGGGAAACTTGAGTGTGCTCAGAACAAAAGAACGGTGTTTCCTACACACGGACCTTATCTAGTTCAACTCTGTTTCTGAAACTGATACAAACCACAGGTCCTCTAACATCCAATGCTATTCAGTTAAGAGCGAGGAACGTGTGAGCTTTGTGAACAATGTAGCTTCGTTTGAGCTTAAAAGTGACTGCGTTTACCTGAAACGAAGTCTTGCTTGAAGAAAGACACAGAGCCTTGCATTTAACTCCGTTTCTGAAGGGAAACACACAGCACAGTTCTCATCCATGAAACACACTCTGCTTTAGAGCAAGAAGCACGCTCTTGCTTTCTAGAGTCTCTAATACAGAGGAAAACGTGAGTGTGCTCAGAACAAAAGAACGGTGTTTCCTACACACACGGACCATATCTAGTTCAACTCTGTTTCTGAAACTGATACAAACCACAGGTTGCCTAACATCCAATGCTTTTCAGTTAAGAGCGAGAAACATGTGAGCTTTGTGAACAATGTAGCTTCGTTTGAGCTTAAAAGTGACTGCGTTTACCTGAAACGAAGTCTTGCTTGAAGAAAGACACAGAGCCTGGCATTTAACTCCGTTTCTGAAGGAAAACACATGGCACAGTTCTCATCCATGAAACACACTCTGCTTTAGAGCAAGAAGCACGCTCTTGCTTTCTAGAGTCTCTAATACAGAGGTAAACGTGAGTGTGCTCAGAACAAAAGAACTGTGTTTCCTACACACGGACCATATCTAGTTCAACTCTGTTTCTGAAACTGATACAAACCACAGGTACTCTAACATCCAATGCTTTTCAGTTAAGAGCGAGAAACGTGTGAGCTTTGTGAACAATGTAGCTTCGATTGAGCTGAAAAGTGACTGCGTTTACCTGAAACTAATACTTGCTTGAAGGAAGACACAGAGCCTGGCAATTAACTCTGTTTCTGAAGGGAAACACACAGCACAGTTCTCATCCATGAAACACAATCTGCTTTACAGCAAGAATCACGCTCTTGCTTTCTAGAGTCTCTAATACAGAGGGAAACGTGTGTGTGCTCAGAACAAAAGAACGGTGTTTCCTACACACACGGACCATATCTAGTTCAACTCTGTTTCTGAAACTGATACAAACCACAGGTCGCCTAACATCCAATGCTTTTCAGTTAAGAGTGAGAAACGTGTGAGCTTTGTGAACAATGTAGCTTCATTTGAGCTTAAAAGTGACTGCGTTTACCTGAAACGAAGTCTTGCTTGAAGAAAGACACAGAGCCTGGCATTTAACTCCGTTTCTGAAGGAAAACACATGGCACAGTTCTCATACATGAAACACACTCTGCTTTAGAGCAAGAAGCACGCTCTTGCTTTCTAGAGTCTCTAATACAGAGGGAAACGTGAGTGTGCTCAGAACAAAAGAACTGTTTTTCCTACACACGGACCATATCTAGTTCAACTCTGTTTCTGAAACTGATACAAACCACAGGTACTCTAACATCCAATGCTTTTCAGTTAAGAGCGAGAAACGTGTGAGCTTTGTGAACAATGTAGCTTCGATTGAGCTGAAAAGTGACTGCGTTTACCTGAAACTAATACTTGCTTGAAGGAAGACACATAGCCTGGCAATTAACTCTGTTTCTGAAGGGAAACACACAGCACAGTTCTCATCCATGAAACACACTCTGCTTTATTGCAAGAAGCACGCTCTTGCTTTCTAGAGTCTCTAATACAGAGGGAAACGTGAGTGTGCTCAGAACAAAAGAACGGTGTTTCCTACACACGCGGACCATATCTAGTTCAACTCTGTTTCTGAAACTGATACAAACCACAGGTCGTCTAACATCCAATGCTTTTCAGTTAAGAGCGAGAAATGTGGAAGCTTTGTGAACAATGTAGCTTCGTTTGAGGTGAAAAGTGACTGCGTTTACCTGAAACGAAATCTTGCTTGTAGGAAGACACACGCCTAGCATTTAACTCTGTTTCTGAAGGGAAACACACGGCACAGTTCTCATCCATGAAACACACTCTGCTTTAGAGCAAGAAGCACGCTCTTGCTTTCTGGAGTCTCTAATACAGAGGGAAACGTGAGTGTGCTCAGAAGAAAAGAACTGTGTTTCCTACACACGGACCATATCTAGTTCAACTCTGTTTCTGAAACTCATACAAACCACAGGTACTCTAACATCCAATGCTTTTCAGTTAAGAGCGAGAAACGTGTGAGCTTTGTGAACAATGTAGCTTCGATTGAGCTGAAAAGTGACTGCGTTTACCTGAAACTAATACTTACTTGAAGGAAGACACAGAGCATGGCAATTAACTCAGTTTCTGAAGGGAAACACACAGCACAGTTCTCATCCATGAAACACAATCTGCTTTACAGTAAGAAGCACGCTCTTGCTTTCTAGAGTCTCTAATACAGAGGGGAACATTAGTTTGCTCAAAACAAAAGAACTGTGTTTCCTACACACACGGACCATATCTAGTTCAACTCTGTTTCTGAAACTGATACAAACCACAGGTCTTCTAACATCCAATGCTTTTCAGTTAAGAGCGAGAAACGTGTGAGCTTTGTGAACAATGTAGCTTCGTTTGATCTCAAAAGCGACTGTGTTTACCTGAAAAGAAGCCTTGCTTGACGAAAGACACAGTCCTGGCATTTAACTCCGTTTCTGAAGGGAAACACACGGCACAGTTCTCATCCATTAAACACAATCTGCTTTACAGCAAGAAGCACGCTCTTGCTTTCTAGAGTCTCTAATACAGAGGAAAACGTGAGTGTGCTCAGAACAAAAGAACGGTGTTTCCTACACACACGGACCATATCTAGTTCAACTCTGTTTCTGAAACTGATACAAACCACAGGTCGTCTAACATCCAATGCTTTTCAGTTAAGAGCGAGAAATGTGGAAGCTTTGTGAACAATGTAGCTTCGTTTGAGGTGAAAAGTGACTGCGTTTACCTGAAACGAAATCTTGCTTGTAGGAAGACAAACGCCTAGCATTTAACTCTGTTTCTGAAGGGAAACACACGGCACAGTTCTCATCCATGAAACACAATCTGCTTTACAGCAAGAAGCACGCTCTTGCTTTTTAGAGTCTCTAATACAGAGGGAAACCTGAGTGTGCTCAGAACAAAAGAACTGTGTTTCCTACACACGGACCATATCTAGTTCAACTCTGTTTCTGAAACTGATACAAACCACAGGTACTCTAACATCCAATGCTTTTCAGTTAAGAGCGAGAAACGTGTGAGCTTTGTGAACAATGTAGCTTCGATTGAGCTGAAAAGTGACTGCGTTTACCTGAAACTAATACTTGCTTGAAGGAAGACACAGAGCCTGGCAATTAACTCTGTTTCTGAAGGGAAACACACAGCACAGTTCTCATCCATGAAACACAATCTGCTTTACAGCAAGAATCACGCTCTTGCTTTCTAGAGTCTCTAATACAGAGGGAAATGTGTGTGTGCTCAGAACAAAAGAACGGTTTTTCCTACACACACGGACCATATCTAGTTCAACTCTGTTTCTGAAACTGATACAAACCACAGGTCGCCTAACATCCAATGCTTTTCAGTTAAGAGCGAGAAACGTGTGAGCTTTGTGAACAATGTAGCTTCATTTGAGCTTAAAAGTGACTGCGTTTACCTGAAACGAAGTCTTGCTTGAAGAAAGACACAGAGCCTGGCATTTAACTCCGTTTCTGAAGGAAAACACATGGCACAGTTCTCATCCATGAAACACACTCTGCTTTAGAGCAAGAAGCACGCTCTTGCTTTCTAGAGTCTCTAATACAGAGGGAAACGTGAGTGTGCTCAGAACAAAAGAACTGTGTTTCCTACACACGGACCATATCTAGTTCAACTCTGTTTCTGAAACTGATACAAACCACAGGTACTCTAACATCCAATGCTTTTCAGTTAAGAGCGAGAAACGTGTGAGCTTTGTGAACAATGTAGCTTCGATTGAGCTGAAAAGTGACTGCGTTTACCTGAAACTAATACTTGCTTGAAGGAAGACACATAGCCTGGCAATTAACTCTGTTTCTGACGGGAAACACACAGCACAGTTCTCATCCATGAAACACACTCTGCTTTATTGCAAGAAGCACGCTCTTGCTTTCTAGAGTCTCTAATACAGAGGGAAACTTGAGTGTGCTCAGAACAAAAGAACGGTGTTTCCTACACACGGACCTTATCTAGTTCAACTCTGTTTCTGAAACTGATACAAACCACAGGTCCTCTAACATCCAATGCTATTCAGTTAAGAGCGAGGAACGTGTGAGCTTGTGAACAATGTAGCTTCGTTTGAGCTTAAAAGTGACTGCGTTTACCTGAAACGAAGTCTTGCTTGAAGAAAGACACAGAGCCTTGCATTTAACTCCGTTTCTGAAGGGAAACACACAGCACAGTTCTCATCCATGAAACACACTCTGCTTTAGAGCAAGAAGCACGCTCTTGCTTTCTAGAGTCTCTAATACAGAGGAAAACGTGAGTGTGCTCAGAACAAAAGAACGGTGTTTCCTACACACACGGACCATATCTAGTTCAACTCTGTTTCTGAAACTGATACAAACCACAGGTTGCCTAACATCCAATGCTTTTCAGTTAAGAGCGAGAAACATGTGAGCTTTGTGAACAATGTAGCTTCGTTTGAGCTTAAAAGTGACTGCGTTTACCTGAAACGAAGTCTTGCTTGAAGAAAGACACAGAGCGTGGCATTTAACTCCGTTTCTGAAGGAAAACACATGGCACAGTTCTCATCCATGAAACACACTCTGCTTTAGAGCAAGAAGCACGCTCTTGCTTTCTAGAGTCTCTAATACAGAGGTAAACGTGAGTGTGCTCAGAACAAAAGAACTGTGTTTCCTACACACGGACCATATCTAGTTCAACTCTGTTTCTGAAACTGATACAAACCACAGGTACTCTAACATCCAATGCTTTTCAGTTAAGAGCGAGAAACGTGTGAGCTTTGTGAACAATGTAGCTTCGATTGAGCTGAAAAGTGACTGCGTTTACCTGAAACTAATACTTGCTTGAAGGAAGACACAGAGCCTGGCAATTAACTCTGTTTCTGAAGGGAAACACACAGCACAGTTCTCATCCATGAAACACAATCTGCTTTACAGCAAGAATCACGCTCTTGCTTTCTAGAGTCTCTAATACAGAGGGAAACGTGTGTGTGCTCAGAACAAAAGAACGGTTTTTCCTACACACACGGACCATATCTAGTTCAACTCTGTTTCTGAAACTGATACAAACCACAGGTCGCCTAACATCCAATGCTTTTCAGTTAAGAGTGAGAAACGTGTGAGCTTTGTGAACAATGTAGCTTCATTTGAGCTTAAAAGTGACTGCGTTTACCTGAAACGAAGTCTTGCTTGAAGAAAGACACAGAGCCTGGCATTTAACTCCGTTTCTGAAGGAAAACACATGGCACAGTTCTCATACATGAAACACACTCTGCTTTAGAGCAAGAAGCACGCTCTTGCTTTCTAGAGTCTCTAATACAGAGGGAAACGTGAGTGTGCTCAGAACAAAAGAACTGTTTTTCCTACACACGGACCATATCTAGTTCAACTCTGTTTCTGAAACTGATACAAACCACAGGTACTCTAACATCCAATGCTTTTCAGTTAAGAGCGAGAAACGTGTGAGCTTTGTGAACAATGTAGCTTCGATTGAGCTGAAAAGTGACTGCGTTTACCTGAAACTAATACTTGCTTGAAGGAAGACACATAGCCTGGCAATTAACTCTGTTTCTGAAGGGAAACACACAGCACAGTTCTCATCCATGAAACACACTCTGCTTTATTGCAAGAAGCACGCTCTTGCTTTCTAGAGTCTCTAATACAGAGGGAAACGTGAGTGTGCTCAGAACAAAAGAACGGTGTTTCCTACACACACGGATCATATCTAGTTCAACTCTGTTTCTGAAACTGATACAAACCACAGGTCGTCTAACATCCAATGCTATTCAGTTAAGAGCGAGAAACGTGTAAGCTTTGTGAACAATGTAGCTTCGTTTGAGCTGAAAAGTGACTGCGTTTACCTGAAACGAAATCTTGCTTGTAGGAAGACACACGCCTGGCATTTAACTCCGTCTCTGAAGGGAAACACACGGCACAGTTCTCATCCATGAAACACACTCTGCTTCAGAGCAAGAAGCACGCTCTTGCTTTCTAGAGTCTCTAATACAGACGGGAACATTAGTTTGCTCAAAACAAAAGAACTGTGTTTCCTACACACACGGACCATATCTAGTTCAACTCTGTTTCTGAAACTGATACAAACCACAGGTCTTCTAACATCCAATGCTTTTCAGTTAAGAGCGAGAAACGTGTGAGCTTTGTGAACAATGTAGCTTCGTTTGATCTCAAAAGCGACTGTGTTTACCTGAAAAGAAGCCTTGCTTGACGAAAGACACAGTCCTGGCATTTAACTCCGTCTCTGAAGGGAAACACACGGCACAGTTCTCATCCATGAAACACACTCTGCTTCAGAGCAAGAAGCACGCTCTTGCTTTCTAGAGTCTCTAATACAGAGGGGAACATTAGTTTGATCAAAACAAAAGAACTGTGTTTCCTACACACACGGACCATATCTAGTTCAACTCTGTTTCTGAAACTGATACAAACCACAGGTCTTCTAACATCCAATGCTTTTCAGTTAAGAGCGAGAAACGTGTGAGCTTTGTGAACAATGTAGCTTCGTTTGATCTCAAAAGCGACTGTGTTTACCTGAAAAGAAGCCTTGCTTGACGAAAGACACAGTCCTGGCATTTAACTCCGTTTCTGAAGGGAAACACACGGCACAGTTCTCATCCATGAAACACAATCTGCTTTACAGCAAGAAGCACGCTCTTGCTTTCTAGAGTCTCTAATACAGAGGAAAACGTGAGTGTGCTCAGAACAAAAGAACGGTGTTTCCTACACACACGGACCATATCTAGTTCAACTCTGTTTCTGAAACTGATACAAACCACAGGTCGCCTAACATCCAATGCTTTTCAGTTAAGAGCGAGAAACGTGTGAGCTTTGTGAACAATGTAGCTTCATTTGAGCTTAAATGTGACTGCGTTTACCTGAAACGAAGTCTTGCTTGAAGAAAGACACAGAGCCTGGCATTTAACTCCGTTTCTGAAGGAAAACACATGGCACAGTTCTCATCCATGAAACACACTCTGCTTTAGAGCAAGAAGCACGCTCTTGCTTTCTACAGTCTCTAATACAGAGGGAAACGTGAGTGTGCTCAGAACAAAAGAACTGTGTTTCCTACACACGGACCATATCTAGTTCAACTCTGTTTCTGAAACTGATACAAACCACAGGTACTCTAACATCCAATGCTTTTCAGTTAAGAGCGAGAAACGTGTGAGCTTTGTGAACAATGTAGCTTCAATTGAGCTGAAAAGTGACTGCGTTTACCTGAAACTAATACTTGCTTGAAGGAAGACACATAGCCTGGCAATTAACTCTGTTTCTGACGGGAAACACACAGCACAGTTCTCATCCATGAAACACACTCTGCTTTATTGCAAGAAGCACGCTCTTGCTTTCTAGAGTCTCTAATACAGAGGGAAACTTGAGTGTGCTCAGAACAAAAGAACGGTGTTTCCTACACACGGACCTTATCTAGTTCAACTCTGTTTCTGAAACTGATACAAACCACAGGTCCTCTAACATCCAATGCTATTCAGTTAAGAGCGAGGAACGTGTGAGCTTTGTGAACAATGTAGCTTCGTTTGAGCTTAAAAGTGACTGCGTTTACCTGAAACGAAGTCTTGCTTGAAGAAAGACACAGAGCCTTGCATTTAACTCCGTTTCTGAAGGGAAACACACAGCACAGTTCTCATCCATGAAACACACTCTGCTTTAGAGCAAGAAGCACGCTCTTGCTTTCTAGAGTCTCTAATACAGAGGAAAACGTGAGTGTGCTCAGAACAAAAGAACGGTGTTTCCTACACACACGGACCATATCTAGTTCAACTCTGTTTCTGAAACTGATACAAACCACAGGTTGCCTAACATCCAATGCTTTTCAGTTAAGAGCGAGAAACATGTGAGCTTTGTGAACAATGTAGCTTCGTTTGAGCTTAAAAGTGACTGCGTTTACCTGAAACGAAGTCTTGCTTGAAGAAAGACACAGAGCGTGGCATTTAACTCCGTTTCTGAAGGAAAACACATGGCACAGTTCTCATCCATGAAACACACTCTGCTTTAGAGCAAGAAGCACGCTCTTGCTTTCTAGAGTCTCTAATACAGAGGTAAACGTGAGTGTGCTCAGAACAAAAGAACTGTGTTTCCTACACACGGACCATATCTAGTTCAACTCTGTTTCTGAAACTGATACAAACCACAGGTACTCTAACATCCAATGCTTTTCAGTTAAGAGCGAGAAACGTGTGAGCTTTGTGAACAATGTAGCTTCGATTGAGCTGAAAAGTGACTGCGTTTACCTGAAACTAATACTTGCTTGAAGGAAGACACAGAGCCTGGCAATTAACTCTGTTTCTGAAGGGAAACACACAGCACAGTTCTCATCCATGAAACACAATCTGCTTTACAGCAAGAATCACGCTCTTGCTTTCTAGAGTCTCTAATACAGAGGGAAACGTGTGTGTGCTCAGAACAAAAGAACGGTTTTTCCTACACACACGGACCATATCTAGTTCAACTCTGTTTCTGAAACTGATACAAACCACAGGTCGCCTAACATCCAATGCTTTTCAGTTAAGAGTGAGAAACGTGTGAGCTTTGTGAACAATGTAGCTTCATTTGAGCTTAAAAGTGACTGCGTTTACCTGAAACGAAGTCTTGCTTGAAGAAAGACACAGAGCCTGGCATTTAACTCCGTTTCTGAAGGAAAACACATGGCACAGTTCTCATACATGAAACACACTCTGCTTTAGAGCAAGAAGCACGCTCTTGCTTTCTAGAGTCTCTAATACAGAGGGAAACGTGAGTGTGCTCAGAACAAAAGAACTGTTTTTCCTACACACGGACCATATCTAGTTCAACTCTGTTTCTGAAACTGATACAAACCACAGGTACTCTAACATCCAATGCTTTTCAGTTAAGAGCGAGAAACGTGTGAGCTTTGTGAACAATGTAGCTTCGTTTGATCTCAAAAGCGACTGTGTTTACCTGAAAAGAAGCCTTGCTTGACGAAAGACACAGTCCTGGCATTTAACTCCGTTTCTGAAGGGAAACACACGGCACAGTTCTCATCCATGAAACACAATCTGCTTTACAGCAAGAAGCACGCTCTTGCTTTCTAGAGTCTCTAATACAGAGGAAAACGTGAGTGTGCTCAGAACAAAAGAACGGTGTTTCCTACACACACGGACCATATCTAGTTCAACTCTGTTTCTGAAACTGATACAAACCACAGGTCGTCTAACATCCAATGCTTTTCAGTTAAGAGCGAGAAATGTGGAAGCTTTGTGAACAATGTAGCTTCGTTTGAGGTGAAAAGTGACTGCGTTTACCTGAAACGAAATCTTGCTTGTAGGAAGACACACGCCTAGCATTTAACTCTGTTTCTGAAGGGAAACACACGGCACAGTTCTCATCCATGAAACACAATCTGCTTTACAGCAAGAAGCACGCTCTTGCTTTCTAGAGTCTCTAATACAGAGGGAAACGTGAGTGTGCTCAGAACAAAAGAACTGTGTTTCCTACACACGGACCATATCTAGTTCAACTCTGTTTCTGAAACTGATACAAACCACAGGTACTCTAACATCCAATGCTTTTCAGTTAAGAGCGAGAAACGTGTGAGCTTTGTGAACAATGTAGCTTCGATTGAGCTGAAAAGTGACTGCGTTTACCTGAAACTAATACTTGCTTGAAGGAAGACACAGAGCCTGGCAATTAACTCTGTTTCTGAAGGGAAACACACAGCACAGTTCTCATCCATGAAACACAATCTGCTTTACAGCAAGAATCACGCTCTTGCTTTCTAGAGTCTCTAATACAGAGGGAAACGTGTGTGTGCTCAGAACAAAAGAACGGTTTTTCCTACACACACGGACCATATCTAGTTCAACTCTGTTTCTGAAACTGATACAAACCACAGGTCGCCTAACATCCAATGCTTTTCAGTTAAGAGCGAGAAACGTGTGAGCTTTGTGAACAATGTAGCTTCATTTGAGCTTAAAAGTGACTGCGTTTACCTGAAACGAAGTCTTGCTTGAGGAAAGACACAGAGCCTGGCATTTAACTCCGTTTCTGAAGGAAAACACATGGCACAGTTCTCATACATGAAACACACTCTGCTTTAGAGCAAGAAGCACGCTCTTGCTTTCTAGAGTCTCTAATACAGAGGGAAACGTGAGTGTGCTCAGAACAAAAGAACTGTGTTTCCTACACACGGACCATATCTAGTTCAACTCTGTTTCTGAAACTGATACAAACCACAGGTACTCTAACATCCAATGCTTTTCAGTTAAGAGCGAGAAACGTGTGAGCTTTGTGAACAATGTAGCTTCGATTGAGCTGAAAAGTGACTGCGTTTACCTGAAACTAATACTTGCTTGAAGGAAGACACATAGCCTGGCAATTAACTCTGTTTCTGAAGGGAAACACACAGCACAGTTCTCATCCATGAAACACACTCTGCTTTATTGCAAGAAGCACGCTCTTGCTTTCTAGAGTCTCTAATACAGAGGGAAACGTGAGTGTGCTCAGAACAAAAGAATGGTGTTTCCTACACACACGGATCATATCTAGTTCAACTCTGTTTCTGAAACTGATACAAACCACAGGTTGTCTAACATCCAATGCTTTTCAGTTAAGAGCGAGAAACGTGTAAGCTTTGTGAACAATGTAGCTTCGTTTGAGCTGAAAAGTGACTGCGTTTACCTGAAACGAAATCTTGCTTTTAGGAAGACACACGCCTGGCATTTAACTCCGTCTCTGAAGGGAAACACACGGCACAGTTCTCATCCATGAAACACACTCTGCTTCAGAGCAAGAAGCACGCTCTTGCTTTCTAGAGTCTCTAATACAGAGGGGAACATTAGTTTGCTCAAAATAAAAGAACTGTGTTTCCTACACACACGGACCATATCTAGTTCAACTCTGTTTCTGAAACTGATACAAACCACAGGTCTTCTAACATCCAATGCTTTTCAGTTAAGAGCGAGAAACGTGTGAGCTTTGTGAACAATGTAGCTTCGTTTGATTCAAAAGCGACTGTGTTTACCTGAAAAGAAGCCTTGCTTGACGAAAGACACAGTCCTGGCATTTAACTCCGTTTCTGAAGGGAAACACACGGCACAGTTCTCATCCATGCAACACAATCTGCTTTACAGCAGGAAGCACGCTCTTGCTTTCTAGAGTCTCTAATAGAGAGGGAAACGTGAGTGTGCTCAGAACAAAAGAACGGTGTTTCCTACACACGCGGACCATATCTAGTTCAACTCTGTTTCTGAAACTGATACAAACCACAGGTCGTCTAACATCCAATGCTTTTCAGTTAAGAGCGAGAAATGTGGAAGCTTTGTGAACAATGTAGCTTCGTTTGAGGTGAAAAGTGACTGCGTTTACCTGAAACGAAGTCTTGCTTGAAGAAACACACAGAGCCTGGCATTTAACTCCGTTTCTGAAGGGAAACACATGGCACAGTTCTCATCCATGAAACACACTCTGCTTTAGAGCAAGAAGCACGCTCTTGCTTTTTAGAGTCTCTAATACAGAGGGAAACGTGAGTGTGCTCAACACAAAAGAACTGTGTTTTCTACACACGGACCATATCTAGTTCAACTCTGTTTCTGAAACTGATACAAACCACAGGTACTCTAACATCCAATGCTTTTCAGTTAAGAGCGAGAAACGTGTGAGCTTTGTGAACAATGTAGCTTCGTTTGAGGTGAAAAGTTACTGCGTTTACGTGAAAAGAATACTTGCTTGAAGGAAGACACAGAGCCTTGCATTTAACTCTGATTCTGAAGGGAAACACACAGCACAGTTCTCATCCATGAAACACAATCTGCTTTACAGCAAGAAGCACGCTCTTGCTTTCTAGATTCTCTAATACAGAGGGAAACGTGTGTGTGCTCAGAACAAAAGAACGGTTTTTCCTACACACACGGACCATATCTAGTTCAACTCTGTTTCTGAAACTGCTACAAACCACATGTCGCCTAACATCCAATGCTTTTCAGTTAAGAGCGAGAAACGTGTGAGCTTTGTGAACAATGTAGCTTCGTTTGAGCTGAAAAGTGACTGCGTTTACCTGAAACGAATACTTGCTTGAAGGAAGACACAGAGCCTGGCATTTAACTCCGTTTCTGAAGGGAAACAAACAGCACAGTTCTCATCCATGAAACACACTCTGCTTTAGAGCAAGAAGCACGCTCTTGCTTTCTAGAGTCTCTAATACAGAGGAAAACGTGAGTGTGCTCAGAACAAAAGAACTGTGTATCTACACACGGACCATATCTAGTTGAACTCTGTTTCTGAAACTGATACAAACCACAGGTACTCTAACATCCAATGCTTTTCACTTAAGAGCGAGAAACGTGTGATCTTTGTGAACAATATAGCTTCAATTGAGCTGAAAAGTGACTGCGTTTACCTGAAACGAATACTTGCTTGAAGGATGACACAGAGCCTGGCAATTAACTCTGTTTCTGAAGGGAAACACACAGCACAGTTCTCATCCATGAAACACACTCTGCTTTAGAGCAAGAAGCACGCTCTTGCTTTCTAGAGTCTCTAATACAGAGGGAAACCTGAGTGTGCTCAGAACAATAGAACTGTTTTTCCTACTCACGGACCATATCTAGTTCAACTCTGTTTCTGAAACTAATACAAACCACAGGTCCTCTAACATCCAATGCTTTTCAGTTAAGAGCGAGAAACGTGTGAGCTTTGTGAACAATGTAGCTTCGTTTGAGCTGAAAAGTGACTGCGTTTACCTGATAAGAATACTTGCTTGAAGGAAGACACAGAGCCTGGAATTTAACTCCGTTTCTGAAGGGAAACACACAGCACAGTTCTCATCCATGAAACACAATCTGCTTTACAGCAAGAAGCACGCTCTTGCTTTCTAGAGTCTCTAATAAAGATGGAAACGTGAGTGTGCTCAGAACAAAAGAACTGTGTTTCCTACACACGGACCATATCTAGTTCAACTCTGTTTCTGAAACTGATACAAACCACAGGTCCTCTAACATCCAATACTTTTCAGTTAAGAGCGAGAAACGTGTGAGCTTTGTGAACAATGTAGCTTCGTTTGAGCTGAAAAGTGACTGCGTTTACCTGAAACGAATACTTGCTTGAAGGAAATCACAGAGCCTGGCATTTAACTCCGTTTCTGAAGGGAAACACAAAGCACAGTTCTCATCCATGAAACACAATCTGCTTTACAGCAAGAACACGCTCTGGCTTTCTAGAGTCTCTAATACAGAGGGAAACATGAGTGTGCTCAGAACAAAAGAACTGTGTTTCCTACTCACGGACCATATCTAGTTCAACTCTGTTTCTGAAACTGATACAAACCACAGGTCCTCTAACATCCAATGCTTTTCAGTTAAGAGCGAGAAACGTGTGACCTTTGTGAACAATGTAGCTTCGTTTGAGCTGAAAAGTGACTGCGTTTACCTGAAAAGAATACTTGCTTGAAGTAAGACACAGAGTCTGGCATTTAACTCCGTTTCTGAAGGTAAACACACAGCACAGTTCTCATCCATGAAACACACTCTGCTTTAGAGCAAGAAGTACGCTCTTGCTTTCTAGAGTCTCTAATACAGAGGGGAACTTTAGTGTGCTCAAAACAAAAGAACTGTGTTTTCTACACACACGGACCATATCTAGTTCAACTCTGATTCTGAAACTGATACAAACCACAGGTCTTCTAACATCCAATGCTTTTCAGTTAAGACTGAGAAACGTCTGAGCTTTGTGAACAATGTAGCTTCGTTTGAGCTAAAAAGCGCCTGCGTTTACCTGAAACGAAGCCTTGCTTGAAGAAAGACACAGTCCTGGCATTGAACTCCGTTTCTGAAGGGAAACACATGGCACAGTTCTCATCCATGAAACACCCTCTGCTTTAGAGCAAGAAGCACGCTCTTGCTTTCTAGAGTCTCTAATACAGAGGGAAACGTGAGTGTGCTCAGAACAAAAGAACTGTGTTTCCTACACACACGGAGCATATCTAGTTCAACTCTGTTTCTGAAACTGATACAAACCACAGGTCCTCTAACATCCAATGCTTTTCAGTTAAGAGCGAGAAACGTGTGAGCTTCTTGAACAATGTAGCTTCATTGGAGGTGAAAAATGACTGCGTTTACCTAAAACGAAGTCTTGCTTGTAGGAAGAAACACGCCTGGCATTTAACTCTGTTCTGAAAGGAAACAAACAGCACAGTTCTAATCCATGAAACACACTCTGCTTTAGATCAAGAAGCATGCTCTTGCTTTCTAGATTCTCTAATACAGAGGGAAACGTGAGTGTGCTCAGAACAAAAGAACTGTGTTTCCTACACACATGGACCATATCTAGTTCAACTCTGTTTCTGAAACTGATACAAACCACAGGTCCTCTAAAATCCAATTCTTTTCAGTTAAGAGCGAGAAACGTGTGAGCTTTGTGAACAATGTAGCTTCGTTTGTGCTGAAAAGCGACTGCGTTTACCTGAAACAAAGCCTTGCTTGATGAAAGACACAGTCCTGGCATCTAACTCCGTTTCTGAAGGGAAACACACAGCACAGATCTCATCCATGAAACACACTCTGCTTTAGAGCAAGAAGCACGCTCTTGCTTTCTAGAGTCTCTAATACAGAGGGAAACCTGAGTGTGCTCAGAACAAAAGAACTGTGTTTCCTACACACACGGACCATATCTAGTTCAACTCTGTTTCTGAAACTGATACAAACCACAGGTACTCTAACATCCAATGCTTTTCAGTTAAGAGCGAGAAACGTGTGAGCTTTGTGAACAATGTAGCTTCGTTTGAGCTGAAAAGTGACTGCATTTACCTGAAAGGAAATCTTGCTTATAGGAAGACACACGCCTGGCATTTAACTCCGTTTCTGAAGGGAAACACACAGCACAGATCTCATCAATGAAACACACTCTGCTTGAGAGCAAGAAGCATGCTCTTGCTTTCTAGAGTCTCTAATACAGAGGGAAAATTTAGTGTGCTCAGAACAAAAGAACTGTGTTTCCTACACACACGGACCATATCTAGTTCAACTCTGTTTCTGTAACTGATACAAACCACAGGTCCTCTAACATCCAATGCTTTTCAGTTAAGAGCGAGAAACGTGTGAGCTTTGTGAACAATGTAGCTTCGTTTGAGCTGAAAAGTGACTGCGTTTACCTGAAAAGAATACTTGCTTGAAGTAAGACACAGAGCCTGGCATTTAACTCCGTTTCTGAAGGTAAACACACAGCACAGTTCTCATCCATGAAACACACTCTGCTTTAGAGCAAGAAGCACGCTCTTGCTTTCTAGAGTCTCTAATACAGAGGGAAACGTGAGTGTGCTCAGAACAAAAGAACTGTGTTTCCTACACACACGGACCATATCTAGTTAACTCTGTTTCTGGAACTAATACAAACCACAGGTCCTCTAATATCCAATTCTTTTCAGTTAAGAGCGAGAAACGTGTGAGCTTCGTGAACATTGTAGCTTCATTTGAGCTTAAAAGTGACTGCGTTTACCTGAAACGAAGTCTTGCTTGAGGAAAGACACAGAGCCTGGCATTTAACTCCGTTTCTGAAGGAAAACACATGGCACAGTTCTCATACATGAAACACACTCTGCTTTAGAGCAAGAAGCACGCTCTTGCTTTCTAGAGTCTCTAATACAGAGGGAAACGTGAGTGTGCTCAGAACAAAAGAACTGTGTTTCCTACACACGGACCATATCTAGTTCAACTCTGTTTCTGAAACTGATACAAACCACAGGTCCTCTAACATCCAATGCTTTTCAGTTAAGAGCGAGAAACGTGTGAGCTTTGTGAACAATGTAGCTTCGATTGAGCTGAAAAGTGACTGCGTTTACCTGAAACTAATACTTGCTTGAAGGACGACACACGCCTGGCATTTAACTCCGTCTCTGAGGGAAACACACGGCACAGTTCTCATCCATGAAACACACTCTGCTTCAGAGCAAGAAGCACGCTCTTGCTTTCTAGAGTCTCTAATAGAGAGGGGAACATTAGTTTGCTCAAAACAAAAGAACGGTGTTTCCTACACACGCGGACCATATCTAGTTCAACTCTGTTTCTGAAACTGATACAAACCACAGGTCGTCTAACATCCAATGCTTTTCAGTTAAGAGCGAGAAATGTGGAAGCTTTGTGAACAATGTAGCTTCGTTTGAGGTGAAAAGTGACTGCGTTTACCTGAAACGAAGTCTTGCTTGAAGAAACACACAGAGCCTGGCATTTAACTCCGTTTCTGAAGGGAAACACATGGCACAGTTCTCATCCATGAAACACACTCTGCTTTAGAGCAAGAAGCACGCTCTTGCTTTTTAGAGTCTCTAATACAGAGGGAAACGTGAGTGTGCTCAACACAAAAGAACTGTATTTTCTACACACGGACCATATCTAGTTCAACTCTGTTTCTGAAACTGATACAAACCACAGGTCCTCTAACATCCAATGCTTTTCAGTTAAGAGCGAGAAACGTGTGAGCTTTGTGAACAATGTAGCTTCGTTTGAGGTGAAAAGTTACTGCGTTTACGTGAAAAGAATACTTGCTTGAAGGAAGACACAGAGCCTTGCATTTAACTCGGTTTCTGAAGGGAAACACACAGCACAGTTCTCATCCATGAAACACAATCTGCTTTACAGCAAGAAGCACGCTCTTGCTTTCTAGAGTCTCTAATACAGAGGGAAACGTGTGTGTGCTCAGAACAAAAGAACGGTTTTTCCTACACACACGGACCATATATAGTTCAACTCTGTTTCTGAAACTGCTACAAACCACATGTCGCCTAACATCCAATGCTTTTCAGTTAAGAGCGAGAAACGTGTGAGCTTTGTGAACAATGTAGCTTCGTTTGAGCTGAAAAGTGACTGCGTTTACCTGAAACGAATACTTGCTTGAAGGAAGACACAGAGCCTGGCATTAAACTCCGTTTCTGAAGGGAAACAAACAGCACAGTTCTCATCCATGAAACACACTCTGCTTTAGAGCAAGAAGCACGCTCTTGCTTTCTAGAGTCTCTAATACAGAGGAAAACGTGAGTGTGCTCAGAACAAAAGAACTGTGTATTTACACACGGACCATATCTAGTTGAACTCTGTTTCTGAAACTGATACAAACCACAGGTACTCTAACATCCAATGCTTTTCACTTAAGAGCGAGAAACGTGTGATCTTTGTGAACAATATAGCTTCAATTGAGCTGAAAAGTGACTGCGTTTACCTGAAACGAATACTTGCTTGAAGGATGACACAGAGCCTGGCAATTAACTCTGTTTCTGAAGGGAAACACACAGCACAGTTCTCATCCATGAAACACACTCTGCTTTAGAGCAAGAAGCACGCTCTTGCTTTCTAGAGTCTCTAATACAGAGGGAAACCTGAGTGTGCTCAGAACAATAGAACTGTTTTTCCTACTCACGGACCATATCTAGTTCAACTCTGTTTCTGAAACTGATACAAACCACAGGTCCTCTAACAACCAATGCTTTTCAGTTAAGAGCGAGAAACGTGTGAGCTTTGTGAACAATGTAGCTTCGTTTGAGCTGAAAAGTGACTGCGTTTACCTGATAAGAATACTTGCTTGAAGGAAGACACAGAGCCTGGAATTTAACTCCGTTTCTGAAGGGAAACACACAGCACAGTTCTCATCCATGAAACACAATCTGCTTTACAGCAAGAAGCACGCTCTTGCTTTCTAGAGTCTCTAATAAAGATGGAAACGTGAGTGTGCTCAGAACAAAAGAACTGTGTTTCCTACACACGGACCATATCTAGTTCAACTCTGTTTCTGAAACTGATACAAACCACAGGTCCTCTAACATCCAATACTTTTCAGTTAAGAGCGAGAAACGTGTGAGCTTTGTGAACAATGTAGCTTCGTTTTTAGCTGAAAAGTGACTGCGTTTACCTGAAACGAATACTTGCTTGAAGGAAGACACAGAGCCTGGCATTTAACTCCGTTTCTGAAGGGAAACACAAAGCACAGTTCTCATCCATGAAACACAATCTGCTTTACAGCAAGAACACGCTCTGGCTTTCTAGAGTCTCTAATACAGAGGGAAACATGAGTGTGCTCAGAACAAAAGAACTGTGTTTCCTACTCACGGACCATATCTAGTTCAACTCTGTTTCTGAAACTGATACAAACCACAGGTCCTCTAACATCCAATGCTTTTCAGTTAAGAGCGAGAAACGTGTGACCTTTGTGAACAATGTAGCTTCGTTTGAGCTGAAAAGTGACTGCATTTACCTGAAAGGAAATCTTGCTTATAGGAAGACACACGCCTGGCATTTAACTCCGTTTCTGAAGGGAAACACACAGCACAGATCTCATCAATGAAACACACTCTGCTTTAGAGCAAGAAGCACGCTCTTGCTTTCTAGAGTCTCTAATACAGAGGGAAAATTTAGTGTGCTCAGAACAAAAGAACTGTGTTTCCTACACACACGGACCATATCTAGTTCAACTCTGTTTCTGTAACTGATACAAACCACAGGTCCTCTAACATCCAATGCTTTTCAGTTAAGAGCGAGAAACGTGTGAGCTTTGTGAACAATGTAGCTTCGTTTGAGCTGAAAAGTGACTGCGTTTACCTGAAAAGAATACTTGCTTGAAGTAAGACACAGAGCCTGGCATTTAACTCCGTTTCTGAAGGTAAACACACAGCACAGTTCTCATCCATGAAACACACTCTGCTTTAGAGCAAGAAGCACGCTCTTGCTTTCTAGAGTCTCTAATACAGAGGGAAACGTGAGTGTGCTCAGAACAAAAGAACTGTGTTTCCTACACACACGGACCATATCTAGTTCAACTCTGTTTCTGGAACTAATACAAACCACAGGTCCTCTAACATCCAATTCTTTTCAGTTAAGAGCGAGAAACGTGTGAGCTTCGTGAACATTGTACCTTCATTGGAGGTGAAAAGTGACTGCGTTTACCTAAAACGAAGTCTTGCTTGTAGGAAGAAACACGCCTGGCATTTAACTCTGTTCTGAAAGGAAACACACAGCACAGTTCTCATCCATGAAACACACTCTGCTTTAGAGCAAGAAGCACGCTCTTGCTTTCTAGAGTCTCTAATACAGAGGGAAACGTGAGTGTGCTCAGAACAAAAGAACTGTGTTTCGTACACAAATGGACCATATCTAGTTCAACTCTGTTTCTGAAACTGATACAAACCACAGGTCCTCTAAAATCCAATTCTTTTCAGTTAAGAGCGAGAAACGTGTGAGCTTTGTGAACAATGTAGCTTCGTTTGAGCTGAAAAGCGACTGCGTTTACCTGAAACAAAGCCTTGCTTGACGAAAGACACAGTCCTGGCATTTAACTCCGTTTCTGAAGGGAAACACACAGCACAGATCTCATCCATGAAACACACTCTGCTTTAGAGCAAGAAGCACGCTCTTGCTTTCTAGAGTGTCTAATACAGAGGGAAACCTGAGTGTGCTCAGAACAAAAGAAGTGTGTTTCCTACTCTCGGACCATATCTAGTTCAACTCTGTTTCTGAAACTGATACAAACCACAGGTCCTCTAACATCCAATGCTTTTCAGTTAAGAGTGAGAAACGTGTGAGCTTTGTGAACAATGTAGCTTCATTTGAGCTGAAAAGTGACTGCATTTACCTGAAACGAAGTCTTGCTTGAAGGAAGACACAGAGCCTGGCATTTAACTCCAATTCTGAAGGGAAACACATGGCACAGTTCTCATCCATGAAACACACTCTGCTTTATTGCAAGAAGCACGCTCTTGCTTTCTAGAGTCTCTAATACAGAGGGAAACGTGAGTGTGCTCAGAACAAAAGAACGGTGTTTCCTACACACACGGACCATATCTAGTTCAACTCTGTTTCGGAAACTGATACAAACCACAGGTCGTCTAACATCCAATGCTTTTCAGTTAAGAACGAGAAACGTGTCAGCTTTGTGAACAATGTAGCTTCGTTTGAGCTGAAAAGTGACTACGTTTACCTGAAACGAAATCTTGCTTGTAGGAAGACACACGCCGGGATTTAACTCCGTTTCTGAAGGGAAACACACGGCACAGTTCTCATCCATGAAACACACTCTGCTTTAGAGCAAGAATCACGCTCTTGCTTTCTAGAGTCTCTAATACAGAGGGAAAATTTAGTGTGCTCAGAACAAAAGAACTGTGTTTCCTACACACACGGACCATATCTAGTTCAACTCTGTTTCTGGAACTGATACAAACCACAGGTCTTCTAACATCCAATGCTTTTCAGTTAAGAGCGAGAAACGTGTGAGCATTGTGAACAATGTAGCTTCGTTTGAGCTGAAAAGTGACTGCGTTTACCTGAAAAGAATACTTGCTTGAAGGAAGACACAGAGCCTGGGATTTAACTCCGTTTCTGAAGGTAAACACACAGCACAGTTCTCATCCATCAAACACACTCTGCTTTAGAGCAAGAAGCACGCTCTTGCTTTCTAGAGTCTCTAATACAGAGGGAAACGTGAGTGTGCTCAGAACAAAAGAACTGTGTTTCCTACTCACGGACCATATCAAGTTCAACTGTTTCTGAAACTGATACAAACCACAGGTCCTCTAACATCCAATGCTTTTCAGTTAAGAGCGAGAAACGTGTGAGCTTTGCGAACAATGTAGCTTCGTTTGAGCTGAAAAGTGACTGCATTTACCTGAAACGAAGTCTTGGTTGAAGGAAGACACAGAGCCTGGCATTTAACTCAGATTCTGAAGGGAAACACACGGCACAGTTCTCATCCATGAAACACACTCTGTTTTATTGCAAGAAGCACGCTCTTGCTTTCTAGAGTCTCTAATACAGAGGGAAACGTGAGTGTGCTCAGAACAAAAGAACTGTGTTTCCTACACACACGGACCATATCTAGTTCAACTCTGTTTCTGAAACTGATACAAACCACAGGTCATCTAACATCCAATGATTTTCAGTTAAGAGCGAGAAACGTGTGAGCTTTGTGAGCAATGTAGCTTCGTTTGAGCTGAAAAGCGACTGCGTTTACCTGAAACGTAGTCTTGCTTATAGGAAGACACACGCCTGGCATTTAACTCCGTTTCTGAAGGGAAACACATGTCACAGTTCTCATCCATGAAACACACTCTGCTTTAGAGCAAGAAGCACGCTCTTTCTTTCTAGAGTCTCTAATACAGAGGGAAACTTGAGTGTGCTCAGAACAAAAGAACTGTGTATCCTACACACACGGACCATATCTAGTTCAACTCTGTTTCTGAAACTGATACAAACCACAGGTCCTCTAACATCCAATTCTTTTCAGTTAAGAGCGAGAAACGTGTGAGCTTTGTGAACAATGTAGCTTCGTTTGTGCTGAAAAGCGACTGCGTTTACGTGAAACGAAGCCTTGCTTGACGAAAGACACAGTCCTGGCATTTAACTCCGTTTCTGAAGGGAAACACATGGCACAGTTCTCATCCATGAAACACCCTCTGCTTTAGAGCAAGAAGCACGCTCTTGCTTTCTAGAGTCTCTAATACAGAGGGAAACGTGAGTGTGCTCAGAACAAAAGAACTGTGTTTCCTACTCACGGACCATATCTAGTTCAACTCTGTTTCTGAAACTGATACAAACCACAGGTCCTCTAACATCCAATGCTTTTCAGTTAGGAGCGAGCAACGTGTGAGCTTTGTGAACAATGTAGCTTCGTTTGAGGTGAAAAGTGACTGCGTTTACCTGAAACGAAATCTTGCTTGTAGGAAGACACACGCCTGGCATTTAACTCCGTTTCTGAAGGGAAACACACAGCACAGTTCTCCTCCATGAAACACACTCTGCTTTAGAGCAAGAAGCACGCTCTTGCTTTCTAGAGTCTCTAATAGAGAGGGAAACGTGAGTGTGCTCAGAACAAAAGAACGGTGTTTCCTACACACACGGACCATATCTAGTTCAACTCTGTTTCTGAAACTGATACAAACCACAGGTCGTCTAACATCCAATGCTTTTCAGTTAAGAGCAAGAAACGTGTAAGCTTTGTGAACAATGTAGCTTCGTTTGAGCTGAAAAGTGACTACGTTTACCTGAAACGAAATCTTGCTTGTAGGAAGACACACGCCGGGATTTAACTCCGTTTCTGAAGGGAAACACACGGCACAGTTCTCTTCCATGAAACACACTCTGCTTTAGAGCAAGAAGCATGCTCTTGCTTTCTAGAGTCTCTAATACAGAGGGAAAATTTAGTGTGCTCAGAACAAAAGAACTGTGTTTCCTACACACACGGACCATATCTAGTTCAACTCTGTTTCTGTAACTGATACAAACCACAGGTCCTCTAACATCCAATGCTTTTCAGTTAAGAGCGAGAAACGTGTGAGCTTTGTGAACAATGTAGCTTCGTTTGAGCTGAAAAGTGACTGCGTTTACCTGATAAGAATACTTGCTTGAAGGAAGACACAGAGCCTGGAATTTAACTCCGTTTCTGAAGGGAAACACACAGCACAGTTCTCATCCATGAAACACAATCTGCTTTACAGCAAGAAGCACGCTCTTGCTTTCTAGAGTCTCTAATAAAGATGGAAACGTGAGTGTGCTCAGAACAAAAGAACTGTGTTTCCTACACACACGGACCATATCTAGTTCAACTCTGTTTCTGAAACTGATACAAACCACAGGTCCTCTAACATCCAATACTTTTCAGTTAAGAGCGAGAAACGTGTGAGCTTTGTGAACAATGTAGCTTCGTTTGAGCTGAAAAGTGACTGCGTTTACCTGAAACGAATACTTGCTTGAAGGAAGACACAGAGCCTGGCATTTAACTCCGTTTCTGAAGGGAAACACAAAGCACAGTTCTCATCCATGAAACACAATCTGCTTTACAGCAAGAACACGCTCTGGCTTTCTAGAGTCTCTAATACAGAGGGAAACATGAGTGTGCTCAGAACAAAAGAACTGTGTTTCCTACTCACGGACCATATCTAGTTCAACTCTGTTTCTGAAACTGATACAAACCACAGGTTGTCTAACATCCAATGCTTTTCAGTTAAGAGCGAGAAACGTGTGACCTTTGTGAACAATGTAGCTTCGTTTGAGCTGAAAAGTGACTGCGTTTACCTGAAAAGAATACTTGCTTGAAGTAAGACACAGAGTCTGGCATTTAACTCCGTTTCTGAAGGTAAACACACAGCACAGTTCTCATCCATGAAACACACTCTGCTTTAGAGCAAGAAGCACGCTCTTGCTTTCTAGAGACTCTAATACAGAGGGGAACTTTAGTGTGCTCAAAACAAAAGAACTGTGTTTTCTACACACACGGACCATATCTAGTTCAACTCTGATTCTGAAACTGATACAAACCACAGGTTCTAACATCCAATGCTTTTCAGTTAAGACTGAGAAACGTCTGAGCTTTGTGAACAATGTAGCTTCGTTTGAGCTAAAAAGCGCCTGCGTTTACCTGAAACGAAGCCTTGCTTGAAGAAAGACACAGTCCTGGCATTGAACTCCGTTTCTGAAGGGAAACACATGGCACAGTTCTCATCCATGAAACACCCTCTGCTTTAGAGCAAGAAGCACGCTCTTGCTTTCTAGAGTCTCTAATACAGAGGAAAACGTGAGTGTGCTCAGAACAAAAGTACTGTGTTTCCTACACACATGGACCATATCTAGTTCAACTCTGTTTCTGAAACTGATACAAACCACAGGTCCTCTAAAATCCAATTCTTTTCAGTTAAGAGCGAGAAACGTGTGAGCTTTGTGAACAATGTAGCTTCGTTTGTGCTGAAATGCGACTGCATTTACCTGAAACAAAGCCTTGCTTGATGAAAGACACAGTCCTGGCATCTAACTCCGTTTCTGAAGGGAAACACACAGCACAGATCTCATCCATGAAACACACTCTGCTTTAGAGCAAGAAGCACGCTCTTGCTTTCTAGAGTCTCTAATACAGAGGGAAACCTGAGTGTGCTCAGAACCAAAGAACTGTGTTTCCTACACACACGGACCATATCTAGTTCAACTCTGTTTCTGAAACTGATACAAACCACAGGTACTCTAACATCCAATGCTTTTCAGTTAAGAGCGAGAAATGTGTGAGCTTTGTGAACAATGTAGCTTCGTTTGAGCTGAAAAGTGACTGCATTTACCTGAAAGGAAATCTTGCTTATAGGAAGACACACGCCTGGCATTTAACTCCGTTTCTGAAGGTAAACACACAGCACAGTTCTCATCCATGAAACACACTCTGCTTTAGAGCAAGAAGCACGCTCTTGCTTTCTAGAGTCTCTAATACAGAGGGAAACGTGAGTGTGCTCAGAACAAAAGAACTGTGTTTCCTACACACACGGACCATATCTAGTTCAACTCTGTTTCTGGAACTAATACAAACCACAGGTCCTCTAACATCCAATTCTTTTCAGTTAAGAGCGAGAAACGTGTGAGCTTCGTGAACATTGTAGCTTCATTGGAGGTGAAAAGTGACTGCGTTTACCTAAAACGAAGTCTTGCTTGTAGGAAGAAACACGCCTGGCATTTAACTCTGTTCTGAAAGGAAACACACAGCACAGTTCTCATCCATGAAACACACTCTGCTTTAGAGCAAGAAGCACGCTCTTGCTTTCTAGAGTCTCTAATACAGAGGGAAACGTGAGTGTGCTCAGAACAAAAGAACTGTGTTTCGTACACAAATGGACCATATCTAGTTCAACTCTGTTTCTGAAACTGATACAAACCACAGGTCCTCTAAAATCCAATTCTTTTCAGTTAAGAGCGAGAAACGTGTGAGCTTTGTGAACAATGTAGCTTCGTTTGAGCTGAAAAGCGACTGCGTTTACCTGAAACAAAGCCTTGCTTGACGAAAGACACAGTCCTGGCATTTAACTCCGTTTCTGAAGGGAAACACACAGCACAGATCTCATCCATGAAACACACTCTGCTTTAGAGCAAGAAGCACGCTCTTGCTTTCTAGAGTGTCTAATACAGAGGGAAACCTGAGTGTACTCAGAACAAAAGAAGTGTGTTTCCTACTCTCGGACCATATCTAGTTCAACTCTGTTTCTGAAACTGATACAAACCACAGCTCCTCTAACATCCAATGCTTTTCAGTTAAGAGTGAGAAACGTGTGAGCTTTGTGAACAATGTAGCTTCATTTGAGCTGAAAAGTGACTGCATTTACCTGAAACGAAGTCTTGCTTGAAGGAAGACACAGAGCCTGGCATTTAACTCCGATTCTGAAGGGAAACACATGGCACAGTTCTCATCCATGAAACACACTCTGCTTTATTGCAAGAAGCACGCTCTTGCTTTCTAGAGTCTCTAATACAGAGGGAAACGTGAGTGTGCTCAGAACAAAAGAACGGTGTTTCCTACACACACGGACCATATCTAGTTCAACTCTGTTTCGGAAACTGATACAAACCACAGGTCGTCTAACATCCAATGCTTTTCAGTTAAGAGCGAGAAACGTGTCAGCTTTGTGAACAATGTAGCTTCGTTTGAGCTGAAAAGTGACTACGTTTACCTGAAACGAAATCTTGCTTGTAGGAAGACACACGCCGGGATTTAACTCCGTTTCTGAAGGGAAACACACGGCACAGTTCTCATCCATGAAACACACTCTGCTTTAGAGCAAGAATCACGCTCTTGCTTTCTAGAGTCTCTAATACAGAGGGGAAATTTAGTGTGCTCAGAACAAAAGAACTGTGTTTCCTACACACACGGACCATATCTAGTTCAACTCTGTTTCTGTAACTGATACAAACCACAGGTCTTCTAACATCCAATGCTTTTCAGTTAAGAGCGAGAAACGTGTGAGCATTGTGAACAATGTAGCTTCGTTTGAGCTGAAAAGTGACTGCGTTTACCTGAAAAGAATACTTGCTTGAAGGAAGACACAGAGCCTGGGATTTAACTCCGTTTCTGAAGGTTAACACACAGCACAGTTCTCATCCATCAAACACACTCTGCTTTAGAGCAAGAAGCACGCTCTTGCTTTCTAGAGTCTCTAATACAGAGGGAAACGTGAGTGTGCTCAGAACAAAAGAACTGTGTTTCCTACTCACGGACCATATCAAGTTCAACTGTTTCTGAAACTGATACAAACCACAGGTCCTCTAACATCCAATGCTTTTCAGTTAAGAGCGAGAAACGTGTGAGCTTTGCGAACAATGTAGCTTCGTTTGAGCTGAAAAGTGACTGCATTTACCTGAAACGAAGTCTTGGTTGAAGGAAGACAAAGAGCCTGGCATTTAACTCAGATTCTGAAGGGAAACACACGGCACAGTTCTCATCCATGAAACACACTCTGTTTTATTGCAAGAAGCACGCTCTTGCTTTCTAGAGTCTCTAATACAGAGGGAAACGTGAGTGTGCTCAGAACAAAAGAACGGTGTTTCCTACACACACGGACCATATCTAGTTCAACTCTGTTTCTGAATCTGATACAAACCACAGGTCTTCTAACATCCAATGCTTTTCAGTTAAGACCGAGAAACTTGTGAGCTTTGTGAGCAATGTAGCTTCGTTTGAGCTGAAAAGCGACTGCGTTTACCTGAAACGTAGTCTTGCTTATAGGAAGACACACGCCTGGCATTTAACTCCGTTTCTGAAGGGAAACACATGTCACAGTTCTCATCCATGAAACACACTCTGCTTTAGAGCAAGAAGCACGCTCTTTCTTTCTAGAGTCTCTAATACAGAGGGAAACTTGAGTGTGCTCAGAACAAAAGAACTGTGTATCCTACACACACGGACCATATCTAGTTCAACTCTGTTTCTGAAACTGATACAAACCACAGGTCCTCTAACATCCAATTCTTTTCAGTTAAGAGCGAAAAACGTGTGAGCTTTGTGAACAATGTAGCTTCGTTTGTGCTGAAAAGCGACTGCGTTTACCTGAAACGAAGCCTTGCTTGACGAAAGACACAGTCCTAGCATTTAATTCCGTTTCTGAAGGGAAACACATGGCACAGTTCTCATCCATGAAACACACTCTGCTTTAGAGCAAGAAGCACGCTCTTGCTTTCTAGAGTCTCTAATACAGAGGGAAACGTGAGTGTGCTCAGAACAAAAGAACTGTGTTTCCTACTCACAGACCATATCTAGTTCAACTTTGTTTCTGAAACTGATACAAACCATAGGTCCTCTAACATCCAATGCTTTTCAGTTAAGAGCGAGAAATGTGTGAGCTTTGTGAACAATGTAGCTTCGTTTGAGCTGAAAAGCGACTGCGTTTACGTGAAACGAAGCCTTGCTTGACGAAAGACACAGTCCTGGCATTTAACTCCGTTTCTGAAGGGAAACACATGGCACAGTTCTCATCCATGAAACACACTCTGCTTTAGAGCAAGAAGCACGCTCTTGCTTTCTAGAGTCTCTAATACAGAGGGAAACGTGAGTGTGCTCAGAACAAAAGAACTGTGTTTCCTACTCACGGACCATATCTAGTTCAACTCTGTTTCTGAAACTGATACAAACCACAGGTCCTCTAACATCCAATGCTTTTCAGTTAAGAGCGAGCAACGTGTGAGCTTTGTGAACAATGTAGCTTCGTTTGAGGTTAAAAGTGACTGCGTTTACCTGAAACGAAATCTTGCTTGTAGGAAGACACACGCCTGGCATTTAACTCCGTTTCTGAAGGGAAACACACAGCACAGTTCTCCTCCATGAAACACACTCTGCTTTAGAGCAAGAAGCACGCTCTTGCTTTCTAGAGTCTCTAATACAGAGGGAAACGTGAGTGTGCTCAGAACAAAAGAACGGTGTTTCCTACACACACGGACCATATCTAGTTCAACTCTGTTTCTGAAACTGATACAAACCACAGGTCGTCTAACATCCAATGCTTTTCAGTTAAGAGCGAGAAACGTGTAAGCTTTGTGAACAATGTAGCTTCGTTTGAGCTGAAAAGTGACTACGTTTACCTGAAACGAAATCTTGCTTGTAGGAAGACACACGCCGGGATTTAACTCCGTTTCTGAAGGGAAACACATGGCACAGTTCTCATCCATGAAACACACTCTGCTTTAGAGCAAGAAGCATGCTCTTGCTTTCTAGAGTCTCTAATACAGAGGGAAAATTTAGTGTGCTCAGAACAAAAGAACTGTGTTTCCTACACACACGGACCATATCTAGTTCAACTCTGTTTCTGTAACTGATACAAACCACAGGTCCTCTAACATCCAATGCTTTTCAGTTAAGAGCGAGAAACGTGTGAGCTTTGTGAACAGTGTAGCTTCGTTTGAGCTGAAAAGTGACTGCGTTTACCTGAAAAGAATACTTGCTTGAAGGAAGACACAGAGCCTGGGATTTAACTCCGTTTCTGAAGGTAAACACACAGCACAGTTCTCATCCATCAAACACACTCTGCTTTAGAGCAAGAAGCACGCTCTTGCTTTCTAGAGTCTCTAATACAGAGGGAAACGTGAGTGTGCTCAGAACAAAAGAACTGTGTTTCCTACTCACGGACCATATCAAGTTCAACTGTTTCTGAAACTGATACAAACCACAGGTCCTCTAACATCCAATGCTTTTCAGTTAAGAGCGAGA
Source organism: Onychomys leucogaster (assembly GCA_949786385.1). Classification (NCBI taxonomy): domain Eukaryota; kingdom Metazoa; phylum Chordata; class Mammalia; order Rodentia; family Cricetidae; genus Onychomys; species Onychomys leucogaster. Next base: position 787,012 of record CATKUP010000088.1, read on the forward strand.
AACGTGTGAGCTTTGCAAACAATGTAGCTTCGTTTGAGCTGAAAAGTGACTGCATTTACCTGAAACGAAGTCTTGGTTGAAGAAAGACACAGAGCCTGGCATTTAACTCAGATTCTGAAGGGAAACACACGGCACAGTTCTCATCCATGAAACACACTCTGCTTTATTGCAAGAAGCACGCTCTTGCTTTCTAGAGTCTCTAATACAGAGGGAAACGTGAGTGTGCTCAGAACAAAAGAACGGTGTTTCCTACACACACGGACCATATCTAGTTCAACTCTGTTTCTGAAACTGATACAAACCACAGGTCATCTAACATCCAATGCTTTTCAGTTAAGAGTGAGAAACGTGTGAGCTTTGTGAACAATGTAGCTTCGTTTGAGCTGAAAAGTGACTGCGTTTACCTGAAACCAAATCTTGCTTGTAGGAAGACACAGTCCTGGCATTTAACTCTGTTTCTGAAGGGAAACACACAGCACAGTTCTCACACATGAAACACACTCTGCTTTAAAGCAAGAAGCACGCTCTTGCTTTCTAGAGTCTCTAATACAGAGGGGAACATTAGTGTGCTCAAAACAAAAGAACTGTGTTTCCTACACACACGGACCATATCTAGTTCAACTCTGTTTCTGAATCTGATACAAACCACAGGTCTTCTAACATCCAATGCTTTTCAGTTAAGACCGAGAAACTTGTGAGCTTTGTGAGCAATGTAGCTTCGTTTTAGCTGAAAAGCGACTGCGTTTACCTGAAACGAAGCCTTGCTTGACGAAAGACAGAGTCCTAGCATTTAACTCCGTTTCTGAAGGGAAACACATGGCACAGTTCTCATCCATGAAACACACTCTGCTTTAGAGCAAGAAGCACGCTCTTGCTTTCTAGAGTCTCTAATACAGAGGGAAACATGAGTGTGCTCAGAACAAAAGAACTGTGTTTCCTACTCACAGACCATATCTAGTTCAACTTTGTTTCTGAAACTGATACAAACCACAGGTCGTCTAACATCCAATGCTTTTCAGTTAAGAGCGAGAAACGTGTAAGCTTTGTGAACAATGTAGCTTCGATTGAGCTGAAAAGTGACTACGTTTACCTGAAACGAAATCTTGCTTGAAGGAAGACACAGAGCCTGGGATTTAACTCCGTTTCTGAAGGGAAACACATGGCACAGTTCTCATCCATGAAACACACTCTGCTTTATTGCAAGAAGCACGCTCTTGCTTTCTAGAGTCTCTAATACAGAGGGAAACGTGAGTGTGCTCAGAACAAAAGAACGGTGTTTCCTACACACACGGACCATATCTAGTTCAACTCTGTTTCGGAAACTGATACAAACCACAGGTCGTCTAACATCCAATGCTTTTCAGTTAAGAGCGAGAAACGTGTGAGCTTTGTGAACAATGTAGCTTCGATTGAGCTGAAAAGTGACTACGTTTACCTGAAACGAAATCTTGCTTGTAGGAAGACACACGCCGTGATTTAACTCCGTTTCTGAAGGGAAACACACGGCACAGTTCTCATCCATGAAACACACTCTGCTTTAGAGCAAGAAGCACGCTCTTGCTTTCTAGAGTCTCAAATACAGAGGGAAACATGAGTGTGCTCAGAACAAAAGAACTGTGTTTCCTACTCACGGACCATATCTAGTTCAGCTCTGTTTCTGAAACTGACACAAACCACAGGTCCACTAACATCCAATGCTTTTCAGTTAAGAGCGCGAAACGTGTGAGCTTTGTGAACAATGTAGCTTCGTTTGAGCTGAAAAGTGACTGCATTTACCTGAAACGAAGTCTTGCTTGAAGGAAGACACAGAGCCTGGCATTTAACTCCGATTCTGAAGGGAAACACATGGCACAGTTCTCATCCATGAAACACACTCTGCTTTATTGCAAGAAGCACGCTCTTGCTTTCTAGAGTCTCTAATACAGAGGGAAACGTGAGTGTGCTCAGAACAAAAGAACGGTGTTTCCTACACACACGGACCATATCTAGTTCAACTCTGTTTCGGAAACTGATACAAACCACAGGTCGTCTAACATCCAATGCTTTTCAGTTAAGAGCGAGAAACGTGTGAGCTTTGTGAACAATGTAGCTTCGATTGAGCTGAAAAGTGACTACGTTTACCTGAAACGAAATCTTGCTTGTAGGAAGACACACGCCGTGATTTAACTCCGTTTCTGAAGGGAAACACACGGCACAGTTCTCATCCATGAAACACACTCTGCTTTAGAGCAAGAATCACGCTCTTGCTTTCTAGAGTCTCTAATACAGAGGGAAAATTTAGTATGCTCAGAACAAAAGAACTGTGTTTCCTACACACAAGGACCATATCTAGTTCAACTCTGTTTCTGTAACTGATACAAACCACACGTCCTCTAACATCCAATGCTTTTCAGTTAAGAGCGAGAAACGTGTGAGCTTTGTGAACAATGTAGCTTCCTTTGAGCTGAAAAGTGACTGCGTTTACCTGAAAAGAATACTTGCTTGAAGGAAGACACAGAGCCTGGGATTTAACTCCGTTTCTGAAGGTAAACACACAGCACAGTTCTCATCCATCAAACACACTCTGCTTTAGAGCAAGAAGCACGCTCTTGCTTTCTAGAGTCTCTAATACAGAGGGAAACGTGAGTGTGCTCAGAACAAAAGAACTATGTTTCCTACTCACGGACCATATCAAGTTCAACTGTTTCTGAAACTGATACAAACCACAGGTCCTCTAACATCCAATGCTTTTCAGTTAAGAGCGAGAAACGTGTGAGCTTTGCGAACAATGTAGCTTCGTTTGAGCTGAAAAGTGACTGCATTTACCTGAAACGAAGTCTTGGTTGAAGGAAGACACAGAGCCTGGCATTTAACTCAGATTCTGAAGGGAAACACATGTCACAGTTCTCATCCATGAAACACACTCTGCTTTAGAGCAAGAAGCACGCTCTTTCTTTCTAGAGTCTCTAATACAGAGGGAAACTTGAGTGTGCTCAGAACAAAAGAACTGTGTATCCTACACACACGGACCATATCTAGTTCAACTCTGTTTCTGAAACTGATACAAACCACAGGTCCTCTAACATCCAATTCTTTTCAGTTAAGAGCGAGAAACGTGTGAGCTTTGTGAACAATGTAGCTTCGTTTGTGCTGAAAAGCGACTGCGTTTACCTGAAACGAAGCCTTGCTTGACGAAAGACACAGTCCTAGCATTTAATTCCGTTTCTGAAGGGAAACACATGGCACAGTTCTCATCCATGAAACACACTCTGCTTTAGAGCAAGAAGCACGCTCTTGCTTTCTAGAGTCTCTAATACAGAGGGAAACGTGAGTGTGCTCAGAACAAAAGAACTGTGTTTCCTACTCACAGACCATATCTAGTTCAACTTTGTTTCTGAAACTGATACAAACCATAGGTCCTCTAACATCCAATGCTTTTCAGTTAAGAGCGAGAAATGTGTGAGCTTTGTGAACAATGTAGCTTCGTTTGAGCTGAAAAGCGACTGCGTTTACGTGAAACGAAGCCTTGCTTGACGAAAGACACAGTCCTGGCATTTAACTCCGTTTCTGAAGGGAAACACATGGCACAGTTCTCATCCATGAAACACACTCTGCTTTAGAGCAAGAAGCACGCTCTTGCTTTCTAGAGTCTCTAATACAGAGGGAAACCTGAGTGTGCTCAGAACAAAAGAACTGTGTTTCCTACTCACGGACCATATCTAGTTCAACTCTGTTTCTGAAACTGATACAAACCACAGGTCCTCTAACATCCAATGCTTTTCAGTTAAGAGCGAGCAACGTGTGAGCTTTGTGAACAATGTAGCTTCGTTTGAGGTGAAAAGTGACTGCGTTTACCTGAAACGAAATCTTGCTTGTAGGAAGACACACGCCTGGCATTTAACTCCGTTTCTGAAGGGAAACACACAGCACAGTTCTCCTCCATGAAACACACTCTGCTTTAGAGCAAGAAGCACGCTCTTGCTTTCTAGAGTCTCTAATACAGAGGGAAACGTGAGTGTGCTCAGAACAAAAGAACGGTGTTTCCTACACACACGGACCATATCTAGTTCAACTCTGTTTCTGAAACTGATACAAACCACAGGTCGTCTAACATCCAATGCTTTTCAGTTAAGAGCGAGAAACGTGTAAGCTTTGTGAACAATGTAGCTTCGTTTGAGCTGAAAAGTGACTACGTTTACCTGAAACGAAATCTTGCTTGTAGGAAGACACACGCCGGGATTTAACTCCGTTTCTGAAGGGAAACACACGGCACAGTTCTCATCCATGAAACACACTCTGCTTTAGAGCAAGAAGCATGCTCTTGCTTTCTAGAGTCTCTAATACAGAGGGAAAATTTAGTGTGCTCAGAACAAAAGAACTGTGTTTCCTACACACACGGACCATATCTAGTTCAACTCTGTTTCTGTAACTGATACAAACCACAGGTCCTCTAACATCCAATGCTTTTCAGTTAAGAGCGAGAAACGTGTGAGCTTTGTGAACAATGTAGCTTCGTTTGAGCTGAAAAGTGACTGCATTTACCTGAAACGAAGTCTTGGTTGAAGGAAGACACAGAGCCTGGCATTTAACTCAGATTCTGAAGGGAAAGACATGTCATAGTTCTCATCCATGAAACACACTCTGCTTTAGAGCAAGAAGCACGCTCTTTCTTTCTAGAGTCTCTAATACAGAGGGAAACTTGAGTGTGCTCAGAACAAAAGAACTGTGTATCCTACACACACGGACCATATCTAGTTCAACTCTGTTTCTGAAACTGATACAAACCACAGGTCCTCTAACATCCAATTCTTTTCAGTTAAGAGCGAGAAACGTGTGAGCTTTGTGAACAATGTAGCTTCGTTTGAGCTGAAAATCGACTGCGTTTACCTGAAACAAAGCCTTGCTTGACGAAAGACACAGTCCTGGCATTTAACTCCGTTTCTGAAGGGAAACACACAGCACAGATCTCATCCATGAAACACACTCTGCTTTAGAGCAAGAAGCACGCTCTTGCTTTCTAGAGTGTCTAATACAGAGGGAAACCTGAGTGTACTCAGAACAAAAGAAGTGTGTTTCCTACTCTCGGACCATATCTAGTTCAACTCTGTTTCTGAAACTGATACAAACCACAGCTCCTCTAACATCCAATGCTTTTCAGTTAAGAGTGAGAAACGTGTGAGCTTTGTGAACAATGTAGCTTCATTTGAGCTGAAAAGTGACTGCATTTACCTGAAACGAAGTCTTGCTTGAAGGAAGACACAGAGCCTGGCATTTAACTCCGATTCTGAAGGGAAACACATGGCACAGTTCTCATCCATGAAACACACTCTGCTTTATTGCAAGAAGCACGCTCTTGCTTTCTAGAGTCTCTAATACAGAGGGAAACGTGAGTGTGCTCAGAACAAAAGAACGGTGTTTCCTACACACACGGACCATATCTAGTTCAACTCTGTTTCGGAAACTGATACAAACCACAGGTCGTCTAACATCCAATGCTTTTCAGTTAAGAGCGAGAAACGTGTCAGCTTTGTGAACAATGTAGCTTCGTTTGAGCTGAAAAGTGACTACGTTTACCTGAAACGAAATCTTGCTTGTAGGAAGACACACGCCGGGATTTAACTCCGTTTCTGAAGGGAAACACACGGCACAGTTCTCATCCATGAAACACACTCTGCTTTAGAGCAAGAATCACGCTCTTGCTTTCTAGAGTCTCTAATACAGAGGGGAAATTTAGTGTGCTCAGAACAAAAGAACTGTGTTTCCTACACACACGGACCATATCTAGTTCAACTCTGTTTCTGTAACTGATACAAACCACAGGTCTTCTAACATCCAATGCTTTTCAGTTAAGAGCGAGAAACGTGTGAGCATTGTGAACAATGTAGCTTCGTTTGAGCTGAAAAGTGACTGCGTTTACCTGAAAAGAATACTTGCTTGAAGGAAGACACAGAGCCTGGGATTTAACTCCGTTTCTGAAGGTTAACACACAGCACAGTTCTCATCCATCAAACACACTCTGCTTTAGAGCAAGAAGCACGCTCTTGCTTTCTAGAGTCTCTAATACAGAGGGAAACGTGAGTGTGCTCAGAACAAAAGAACTGTGTTTCCTACTCACGGACCATATCAAGTTCAACTGTTTCTGAAACTGATACAAACCACAGGTCCTCTAACATCCAATGCTTTTCAGTTAAGAGCGAGAAACGTGTGAGCTTTGCGAACAATGTAGCTTCGTTTGAGCTGAAAAGTGACTGCATTTACCTGAAACGAAGTCTTGGTTGAAGGAAGACAAAGAGCCTGGCATTTAACTCAGATTCTGAAGGGAAACACACGGCACAGTTCTCATCCATGAAACACACTCTGTTTTATTGCAAGAAGCACGCTCTTGCTTTCTAGAGTCTCTAATACAGAGGGAAACGTGAGTGTGCTCAGAACAAAAGAACGGTGTTTCCTACACACACGGACCATATCTAGTTCAACTCTGTTTCTGAATCTGATACAAACCACAGGTCTTCTAACATCCAATGCTTTTCAGTTAAGACCGAGAAACTTGTGAGCTTTGTGAGCAATGTAGCTTCGTTTGAGCTGAAAAGCGACTGCGTTTACCTGAAACGTAGTCTTGCTTATAGGAAGACACACGCCTGGCATTTAACTCCGTTTCTGAAGGGAAACACATGTCACAGTTCTCATCCATGAAACACACTCTGCTTTAGAGCAAGAAGCACGCTCTTTCTTTCTAGAGTCTCTAATACAGAGGGAAACTTGAGTGTGCTCAGAACAAAAGAACTGTGTATCCTACACACACGGACCATATCTAGTTCAACTCTGTTTCTGAAACTGATACAAACCACAGGTCCTCTAACATCCAATTCTTTTCAGTTAAGAGCGAGAAACGTGTGAGCTTTGTGAACAATGTAGCTTCGTTTGTGCTGAAAAGCGACTGCGTTTACCTGAAACGAAGCCTTGCTTGACGAAAGACACAGTCCTAGCATTTAATTCCGTTTCTGAAGGGAAACACATGGCACAGTTCTCATCCATGAAACACACTCTGCTTTAGAGCAAGAAGCACGCTCTTGCTTTCTAGAGTCTCTAATACAGAGGGAAACGTGAGTGTGCTCAGAACCAAAGAACTGTGTTTCCTACTCACAGACCATATCTAGTTCAACTTTGTTTCTGAAACTGATACAAACCATAGGTCCTCTAACATCCAATGCTTTTCAGTTAAGAGCGAGAAATGTGTGAGCTTTGTGAACAATGTAGCTTCGTTTGAGCTGAAAAGCGACTGCGTTTACGTGAAACGAAGCCTTGCTTGACGAAAGACACAGTCCTGGCATTTAACTCCGTTTCTGAAGGGAAACACATGGCACAGTTCTCATCCATGAAACACACTCTGCTTTAGAGCAAGAAGCACGCTCTTGCTTTCTAGAGTCTCTAATACAGAGGGAAACGTGAGTGTGCTCAGAACAAAAGAACTGTGTTTCCTACTCACGGACCATATCTAGTTCAACTCTGTTTCTGAAACTGATACAAACCACAGGTCCTCTAACATCCAATGCTTTTCAGTTAAGAGCGAGCAACGTGTGAGCTTTGTGAACAATGTAGCTTCGTTTGAGGTGAAAAGTGACTGCGTTTACCTGAAACGAAATCTTGCTTGTAGGAAGACACACGCCTGGCATTTAACTCCGTTTCTGAAGGGAAACACACAGCACAGTTCTCCTCCATGAAACACACTCTGCTTTAGAGCAAGAAGCACGCTCTTGCTTTCTAGAGTCTCTAATACAGAGGGAAACGTGAGTGTGCTCAGAACAAAAGAACGGTGTTTCCTACACACACGGACCATATCTAGTTCAACTCTGTTTCTGAAACTGATACAAACCACAGGTCGTCTAACATCCAATGCTTTTCAGTTAAGAGCGAGAAACGTGTAAGCTTTGTGAACAATGTAGCTTCGTTTGAGCTGAAAAGTGACTACGTTTACCTGAAACGAAATCTTGCTTGTAGGAAGACACACGCCGGGATTTAACTCCGTTTCTGAAGGGAAACACACGGCACAGTTCTCATCCATGAAACACACTCTGCTTTAGAGCAAGAAGCATGCTCTTGCTTTCTAGAGTCTCTAATACAGAGGGGAAATTTAGTGTGCTCAGAACAAAAGAACTGTGTTTCCTACACACACGGACCATATCTAGTTCAACTCTGTTTCTGTAACTGATACAAACCACAGGTCTTCTAACATCCAATGCTTTTCAGTTAAGAGCGAGAAACGTGTGAGCATTGTGAACAATGTAGCTTCGTTTGAGCTGAAAAGTGACTGCGTTTACCTGAAAAGAATACTTGCTTGAAGGAAGACACAGAGCCTGGGATTTAACTCCGTTTCTGAAGGTTAACACACAGCACAGTTCTCATCCATCAAACACACTCTGCTTTAGAGCAAGAAGCACGCTCTTGCTTTCTAGAGTCTCTAATACAGAGGGAAACGTGAGTGTGCTCAGAACAAAAGAACTGTGTTTCCTACTCACGGACCATATCAAGTTCAACTGTTTCTGAAACTGATACAAACCACAGGTCCTCTAACATCCAATGCTTTTCAGTTAAGAGCGAGAAACGTGTGAGCTTTGCGAACAATGTAGCTTCGTTTGAGCTGAAAAGTGACTGCATTTACCTGAAACGAAGTCTTGGTTGAAGGAAGACAAAGAGCCTGGCATTTAACTCAGATTCTGAAGGGAAACACACGGCACAGTTCTCATCCATGAAACACACTCTGTTTTATTGCAAGAAGCACGCTCTTGCTTTCTAGAGTCTCTAATACAGAGGGAAACGTGAGTGTGCTCAGAACAAAAGAACGGTGTTTCCTACACACACGGACCATATCTAGTTCAACTCTGTTTCTGAATCTGATACAAACCACAGGTCTTCTAACATCCAATGCTTTTCAGTTAAGACCGAGAAACTTGTGAGCTTTGTGAGCAATGTAGCTTCGTTTGAGCTGAAAAGCGACTGCGTTTACCTGAAACGTAGTCTTGCTTATAGGAAGACACACGCCTGGCATTTAACTCCGTTTCTGAAGGGAAACACATGTCACAGTTCTCATCCATGAAACACACTCTGCTTTAGAGCAAGAAGCACGCTCTTTCTTTCTAGAGTCTCTAATACAGAGGGAAACTTGAGTGTGCTCAGAACAAAAGAACTGTGTATCCTACACACACGGACCATATCTAGTTCAACTCTGTTTCTGAAACTGATACAAACCACAGGTCCTCTAACATCCAATTCTTTTCAGTTAAGAGCGAGAAACGTGTGAGCTTTGTGAACAATGTAGCTTCGTTTGTGCTGAAAAGCGACTGCGTTTACCTGAAACGAAGCCTTGCTTGACGAAAGACACAGTCCTAGCATTTAATTCCGTTTCTGAAGGGAAACACATGGCACAGTTCTCATCCATGAAACACACTCTGCTTTAGAGCAAGAAGCACGCTCTTGCTTTCTAGAGTCTCTAATACAGAGGGAAACGTGAGTGTGCTCAGAACAAAAGAACTGTGTTTCCTACTCACAGACCATATCTAGTTCAACTTTGTTTCTGAAACTGATACAAACCATAGGTCCTCTAACATCCAATGCTTTTCAGTTAAGAGCGAGAAATGTGTGAGCTTTGTGAACAATGTAGCTTCGTTTGAGCTGAAAAGCGACTGCGTTTACGTGAAACGAAGCCTTGCTTGACGAAAGACACAGTCCTGGCATTTAACTCCGTTTCTGAAGGGAAACACATGGCACAGTTCTCATCCATGAAACACACTCTGCTTTAGAGCAAGAAGCACGCTCTTGCTTTCTAGAGTCTCTAATACAGAGGGAAACGTGAGTGTGCTCAGAACAAAAGAACTGTGTTTCCTACTCACGGACCATATCTAGTTCAACTCTGTTTCTGAAACTGATACAAACCACAGGTCCTCTAACATCCAATGCTTTTCAGTTAAGAGCGAGCAACGTGTGAGCTTTGTGAACAATGTAGCTTCGTTTGAGGTGAAAAGTGACTGCGTTTACCTGAAACGAAATCTTGCTTGTAGGAAGACACACGCCTGGCATTTAACTCCGTTTCTGAAGGGAAACACACAGCACAGTTCTCCTCCATGAAACACACTCTGCTTTAGAGCAAGAAGCACGCTCTTGCTTTCTAGAGTCTCTAATACAGAGGGAAACCTGAGTGTGCTCAGAACAAAAGAACGGTGTTTCCTACACACACGGACCATATCTAGTTCAACTCTGTTTCTGAAACTGATACAAACCACAGGTCGTCTAACATCCAATGCTTTTCAGTTAAGAGCGAGAAACGTGTAAGCTTTGTGAACAATGTAGCTTCGTTTGAGCTGAAAAGTGACTACGTTTACCTGAAACGAAATCTTGCTTGTAGGAAGACACACGCCGGGATTTAACTCCGTTTCTGAAGGGAAACACACGGCACAGTTCTCATCCATGAAACACACTCTGCTTTAGAGCAAGAAGCATGCTCTTGCTTTCTAGAGTCTCTAATACAGAGGGAAAATTTAGTGTGCTCAGAACAAAAGAACTGTGTTTCCTACACACACGGACCATATCTAGTTCAACTCTGTTTCTGTAACTGATACAAACCACAGGTCCTCTAACATCCAATGCTTTTCAGTTAAGAGCGAGAAACGTGTGAGCTTTGTGAACAATGTAGCTTCGTTTGAGCTGAAAAGTGACTGCATTTACCTGAAACGAAGTCTTGGTTGAAGGAAGACACAGAGCCTGGCATTTAACTCAGATTCTGAAGGGAAAGACATGTCATAGTTCTCATCCATGAAACACACTCTGCTTTAGAGCAAGAAGCACGCTCTTTCTTTCTAGAGTCTCTAATACAGAGGGAAACTTGAGTGTGCTCAGAACAAAAGAACTGTGTATCCTACACACACGGACCATATCTAGTTCAACTCTGTTTCTGAAACTGATACAAACCACAGGTCCTCTAACATCCAATTCTTTTCAGTTAAGAGCGAGAAACGTGTGAGCTTTGTGAACAATGTAGCTTCGTTTGTGCTGAAAAGCGACTGCGTTTACCTGAAACGAAGCCTTGCTTGACGAAAGACACAGTCCTAGCATTTAATTCCGTTTCTGAAGGGAAACACATGGCACAGTTCTCATCCATGAAACACACTCTGCTTTAGAGCAAGAAGCACGCTCTTGCTTTCTAGAGTCTCTAATACAGAGGGAAACGTGAGTGTGCTCAGAACAAAAGAACTGTGTTTCCTACTCACAGACCATATCTAGTTCAACTTTGTTTCTGAAACTGATACAAACCATAGGTCCTCTAACATCCAATGCTTTTCAGTTAAGAGCGAGAAATGTGTGAGCTTTGTGAACAATGTAGCTTCGTTTGAGCTGAAAAGCGACTGCGTTTACGTGAAACGAAGCCTTGCTTGACGAAAGACACAGTCCTGGCATTTAACTCCGTTTCTGAAGGGAAACACATGGCACAGTTCTCATCCATGAAACACACTCTGCTTTAGAGCAAGAAGCACGCTCTTGCTTTCTAGAGTCTCTAATACAGAGGGAAACGTGAGTGTGCTCAGAACAAAAGAACTGTGTTTCCTACTCACGGACCATATCTAGTTCAACTCTGTTTCTGAAACTGATACAAACCACAGGTCCTCTAACATCCAATGCTTTTCAGTTAAGAGCGAGCAACGTGTGAGCTTTGTGAACAATGTAGCTTCGTTTGAGGTGAAAAGTGACTGCGTTTACCTGAAACGAAATCTTGCTTGTAGGAAGACACACGCCTGGCATTTAACTCCGTTTCTGAAGGGAAACACACAGCACAGTTCTCCTCCATGAAACACACTCTGCTTTAGAGCAAGAAGCACGCTCTTGCTTTCTAGAGTCTCTAATACAGAGGGAAAGGTGAGTGTGCTCAGAACAAAAGAATGGTGTTTCCTACACACACGGACCATATCTAGTTCAACTCTGTTTCTGAAACTGATACAAACCACAGGTCGTCTAACATCCAATGCTTTTCAGTTAAGAGCGAGAAACGTGTAAGCTTTGTGAACAATGTAGCTTCGTTTGAGCTGAAATGTGACTACGTTTACCTGAAACGAAATCTTGCTTGTAGGAAGACACACGCCGGGATTTAACTCCGTTTCTGAAGGGAAACACACGGCACAGTTCTCATCCATGAAACACACTCTGCTTTAGAGCAAGAAGCATGCTCTTGCTTTCTAGAGTCTCTAATACAGAGGGAAAATTTAGTGTGCTCAGAACAAAAGAACTGTGTTTCCTACACACACGGACCATATCTAGTTCAACTCTGTTTCTCTAACTGATACAAACCACAGGTCCTCTAACATCCAATGCTTTTCAGTTAAGAGCGAGAAACGTGTGAGCTTTGTGAACAATGTAGCTTCGTTTGAGCTGAAAAGTGACTGCGTTTACCTGAAAAGAATACTTGCTTGAAGGAAGACACAGAGCCTGGGATTTAACTCCGTTTCTGAAGGTAAACACACAGCACAGTTCTCATCCATCAAACACACTCTGCTTTAGAGCAAGAAGCACGCTCTTGCTTTCTAGAGTCTCTAATACAGAGGGAAACGTGAGTGTGCTCAGAACAAAAGAACTGTGTTTCCTACTCACGGACCATATCAAGTTCAACTGTTTCTGAAACTGATACAAACCACAGGTCCTCTAACATCCAATGCTTTTCAGTTAAGAGCGAGAAACGTGTGAGCTTTGCAAACAATGTAGCTTCGTTTGAGCTGAAAAGTGACTGCATTTACCTGAAACGAAGTCTTGGTTGAAGGAAGACACAGAGCCTGGCATTTAACTCAGATTCTGAAGGGAAACACACGGCACAGTTCTCATCCATGAAACACACTCTGCTTTATTGCAAGAAGCACGCTCTTGCTTTCTAGAGTCTCTAATACAGAGGGAATCGTGAGTGTGCTCAGAACAAAAGAACGGTGTTTCCTACACACACGGACCATATCTAGTTCAACTCTGTTTCTGAAACTGATACAAACCACAGGTCATCTAACATCCAATGCTTTTCAGTTAAGAGTGAGAAACGTGTGAGCTTTGTGAACAATGTAGCTTCGTTTGAGCTGAAAAGTGACTGCGTTTACCTGAAACCAAATCTTGCTTGTAGGAAGACACAGTCCTGGCATTTAACTCTGTTTCTGAAGGGAAACACACAGCACAGTTCTCACACATGAAACACACTCTGCTTTAAAGCAAGAAGCACGCTCTTGCTTTCTAGAGTCTCTAATACAGAGGGGAACATTAGTGTGCTCAAAACAAAAGAACTGTGTTTCCTACACACACGGACCATATCTAGTTCAACTCTGTTTCTGAATCTGATACAAACCACAGGTCTTCTAACATCCAATGCTTTTCAGTTAAGACCGAGAAACTTGTGAGCTTTGTGAGCAATGTAGCTTCATTTTAGCTGAAAAGCGACTGCGTTTACCTGAAACGAAGCCTTGCTTGACGAAAGACAGAGTCCTAGCATTTAACTCCGTTTCTGAAGGGAAACACATGGCACAGTTCTCATCCATGAAACACACTCTGCTTTAGAGCAAGAAGCACGCTCTTGCTTTCTAGAGTCTCTAATACAGAGGGAAACGTGAGTGTGCTCAGAACAAAACAACTGTGTTTCCTACTCACAGACCATATCTAGTTCAACTTTGTTTCTGAAACTGATACAAACCACAGGTCGTCTAACATCCAATGCTTTTCAGTTAAGAGCGAGAAACGTGTAAGCTTTGTGAACAATGTAGCTTCGATTGAGCTGAAAAGTGACTACGTTTACCTGAAACGAAATCTTGCTTGTAGGAAGACACACGCCGTGATTTAACTCCGTTTCTGAAGGGAAACACACGGCACAGTTCTCATCCATGAAACACACTCTGCTTTAGAGCAAGAATCACGCTCTTGCTTTCTAGAGTCTCTAATATAGAGGGAAAATTTAGTGTGCTCAGAACAAAAGAACTGTGTTTCCTACACACACGGACCATATCTAGTTCAACTCTGTTTCTGTAACTGATACAAACCACACGTCCTCTAACATCCAATGCTTTTCAGTTAAGAGCGAGAAACGTGTGAGCTTTGTGAACAATGTAGCTTCGTTTGAGCTGAAAAGTGACTGCGTTTACCTGAAAAGAATACTTGCTTGAAGGAAGACACAGAGCCTGGGATTTAACTCCGTTTCTGAAGGTAAACACACAGCACAGTTCTCATCCATCAAACACACTCTGCTTTAGAGCAAGAAGCACGCTCTTGCTTTCTAGAGTCTCTAATACAGAGGGAAACGTGAGTGTGCTCAGAACAAAAGAACGGTGTTTCCTACACACACGGACCATATCTAGTTCAACTCTGTTTCTGAAACTGATACAAACCACAGGTCCTCTAAAATCCAATTCTTTTCAGTTAAGAGCGAGAAACGTGTGAGCTTTGTGAACAATGTAGCTTCGTTTGAGCTGAAAAGCGACTGCGTTTACCTGAAACAAAGCCTTGCTTGACGAAAGACACAGTCCTGGCATTTAACTCCGTTTCTGAAAGGAAATACACAGCACAGATCTCATCCATGAAACACACTCTGCTTTAGAGCAAGAAGCACGCTCTTGCTTTCTAGAGTCTCTAATACAGAGGGAAACATGAGTGTGCTCAGAACAAAAGAACTGTGTTTCCTACTCTCGGACCATATCTAGTTCAACTCTGTTTCTGAAACTGATACAAACCACAGGTCCTCTAACATCCAATGCTTTTCAGTTAAGAGTGAGAAACGTGTGAGCTTTGTGAACAATGTAGCTTCATTTGAGCTGAAAAGTGACTGCATTTACCTGAAACGAAGTCTTGCTTGAAGGAAGACACAGAGCCTGGCATTTAACTCCGATTCTGAAGGGAAACACATGGCACAGTTCTCATCCATGAAACACACTCTGCTTTATTGCAAGAAGCACGCTCTTGCTTTCTAGAGTCTCTAATACAGAGGGAAACGTGAGTGTGCTCAGAACAAAAGAACGGTGTTTCCTACACACACGGACCATATCTAGTTCAACTCTGTTTCGGAAACTGATACAAACCACAGGTCGTCTAACATCCAATGCTTTTCAGTTAAGAGCGAGAAACGTGTGAGCTTTGTGAACAATGTAGCTTCGATTGAGCTGAAAAGTGACTACGTTTACCTGAAACGAAATCTTGCTTGTAGGAAGACACACGCCGTGATTTAACTCCGTTTCTGAAGGGAAACACACGGCACAGTTCTCATCCATGAAACACACTCTGCTTTAGAGCAAGAATCACGCTCTTGCTTTCTAGAGTCTCTAATACAGAGGGAAAATTTAGTATGCTCAGAACAAAAGAACTGTGTTTCCTACACACAAGGACCATATCTAGTTCAACTCTGTTTCTGTAACTGATACAAACCACACGTCCTCTAACATCCAATGCTTTTCAGTTAAGAGCGAGAAACGTGTGAGCTTTGTGAACAATGTAGCTTCCTTTGAGCTGAAAAGTGACTGCGTTTACCTGAAAAGAATACTTGCTTGAAGGAAGACACAGAGCCTGGGATTTAACTCCGTTTCTGAAGGTAAACACACAGCACAGTTCTCATCCATCAAACACAGTCTGCTTTAGAGCAAGAAGCACGCTCTTGCTTTCTAGAGTCTCTAATACAGAGGGAAACGTGAGTGTGCTCAGAACAAAAGAACTATGTTTCCTACTCACGGACCATATCAAGTTCAACTGTTTCTGAAACTGATACAAACCACAGGTCCTCTAACATCCAATGCTTTTCAGTTAAGAGCGAGAAACGTGTGAGCTTTGCGAACAATGTAGCTTCGTTTGAGCTGAAAAGTGACTGCATTTACCTGAAACGAAGTCGTGGTTGAAGGAAGACACAGAGCCTGGCATTTAACTCAGATTCTGAAGGGAAACACATGTCACAGTTCTCATCCATGAAACACACTCTGCTTTAGAGCAAGAAGCACGCTCTTTCTTTCTAGAGTCTCTAATACAGAGGGAAACTTGAGTGTGCTCAGAACAAAAGAACTGTGTATCCTACACACACGGACCATATCTAGTTCAACTCTGTTTCTGAAACTGATACAAACCACAGGTCCTCTAACATCCAATTCTTTTCAGTTAAGAGCGAGAAACGTGTGAGCTTTGTGAACAATGTAGCTTCGTTTGTGCTGAAAAGCGACTGCGTTTACCTGAAACGAAGCCTTGCTTGACGAAAGACACAGTCCTAGCATTTAATTCCGTTTCTGAAGGGAAACACATGGCACAGTTCTCATCCATGAAACACACTCTGCTTTAGAGCAAGAAGCACGCTCTTGCTTTCTAGAGTCTCTAATACAGAGGGAAACGTGAGTGTGCTCAGAACAAAAGAACTGTGTTTCCTACTCACAGACCATATCTAGTTCAACTTTGTTTCTGAAACTGATACAAACCATAGGTCCTCTAACATCCAATGCTTTTCAGTTAAGAGCGAGAAATGTGTGAGCTTTGTGAACAATGTAGCTTCGTTTGAGCTGAAAAGCGACTGCGTTTACGTGAAACGAAGCCTTGCTTGACGAAAGACACAGTCCTGGCATTTAACTCCGTTTCTGAAGGGAAACACATGGCACAGTTCTCATCCATGAAACACACTCTGCTTTAGAGCAAGAAGCACGCTCTTGCTTTCTAGAGTCTCTAATACAGAGGGAAACGTGAGTGTGCTCAGAACAAAAGAACTGTGTTTCCTACTCACGGACCATATCTAGTTCAACTCTGTTTCTGAAACTGATACAAACCACAGGTCCTCTAACATCCAATGCTTTTCAGTTAAGAGCGAGCAACGTGTGAGCTTTGTGAACAATGTAGCTTCGTTTGAGGTGAAAAGTGACTGTGTTTACCTGAAACGAAATCTTCCTTGTAGGAAGACACACGCCTGGCATTTAACTCCGTTTCTGAAGGGAAACACACAGCACAGTTCTCCTCCATGAAACACACTCTGCTTTAGAGCAAGAAGCACGCTCTTGCTTTCTAGAGTCTCTAATACAGAGGGAAACGTGAGTGTGCTCAGAACAAAAGAACGGTGTTTCCTACACACACGGACCATATCTAGTTCAACTCTGTTTCTGAAACTGATACAAACCACAGGTCGTCTAACATCCAATGCTTTTCAGTTAAGAGCGAGAAATATGTGAGCTTTGTGAACAATGTAGCTTCGTTTGAGCTGAAAAGTGACTGCGTTTACCTGAAAAGAATACTTGCTTGAAGGAAGACACAGAGCCTGGGATTTAACTCCATTTCTGAAGGTAAACACACAGCACAGTTCTCATCCATCAAACACACTCTGCTTTAGAGCAAGAAGCACGCTCTTGCTTTCTAGAGTCTCTAATACAGAGGGAAACCTGAGTGTGCTCAGAACAAAAGAACTGTGTTTCCTACTCACGGACCATATCAAGTTCAACTGTTTCTGAAACTGATACAAACCACAGGTCCTCTAACATCCAATGCTTTTCAGTTAAGAGCGAGAAACGTGTGAGCTTTGCAAACAATGTAGCTTCGTTTGAGCTGAAAAGTGACTGCATTTACCTGAAACGAAGTCTTGGTTGAAGGAAGACACAGAGCCTGGCATTTAACTCAGATTCTGAAGGGAAACACACGGCACAGTTCTCATCCATGAAACACACTCTGCTTTATTGCAAGAAGCACGCTCTTGCTTTCTAGAGTCTCTAATACAGAGGGAAACGTGAGTGTGCTCAGAACAAAAGAACGGTGTTTCCTACACACACGGACCATATCTAGTTCAACTCTGTTTCTGAAACTGATACAAACCACAGGTCATCTAACATCCAATGCTTTTCAGTTAAGAGTGAGAAACGTGTGAGCTTTGTGAACAATGTAGCTTCGTTTGAGCTGAAAAGTGACTGCGTTTACCTGAAACCAAATCTTGCTTGTAGGAAGACACAGTCCTGGCATTTAACTCTGTTTCTGAAGGGAAACACACAGCACAGTTCTCACACATGAAACACACTCTGCTTTAAAGCAAGAAGCACGCTCTTGCTTTCTAGAGTCTCTAATACAGAGGGGAACATTAGTGTGCTCAAAACAAAAGAACTGTGTTTCCTACACACACGGACCATATCTAGTTCAACTCTGTTTCTGAATCTGATACAAACCACAGGTCTTCTAACATCCAATGCTTTTCAGTTAAGACCGAGAAACTTGTGAGCTTTGTGAGCAATGTAGCTTCATTTTAGCTGAAAAGCGACTGCGTTTACCTGAAACGAAGCCTTGCTTGACGAAAGACAGAGTCCTAGCATTTAACTCCGTTTCTGAAGGGAAACACATGGCACAGTTCTCATCCATGAAACACACTCTGCTTTAGAGCAAGAAGCACGCTCTTGCTTTCTAGAGTCTCTAATACAGAGGGAAACGTGAGTGTGCTCAGAACAAAACAACTGTGTTTCCTACTCACAGACCATATCTAGTTCAACTTTGTTTCTGAAACTGATACAAACCACAGGTCGTCTAACATCCAATGCTTTTCAGTTAAGAGCGAGAAACGTGTAAGCTTTGTGAACAATGTAGCTTCGATTGAGCTGAAAAGTGACTACGTTTACCTGAAACGAAATCTTGCTTGTAGGAAGACACACGCCGTGATTT
The DNA here is from genome assembly GCA_949786385.1 of Onychomys leucogaster. Classification (NCBI taxonomy): domain Eukaryota; kingdom Metazoa; phylum Chordata; class Mammalia; order Rodentia; family Cricetidae; genus Onychomys; species Onychomys leucogaster. The sequence goes on from CATKUP010000088.1 coordinate 805,645, forward strand.
AACTCCGTTTCTGAAGGGAAACACACGGCACAGTTCTCATCCATGAAACACACTCTGCTTTAGAGCAAGAATCACGCTCTTGCTTTCTAGAGTCTCTAATATAGAGGGAAAATTTAGTGTGCTCAGAACAAAAGAACTGTGTTTCCTACACACACGGACCATATCTAGTTCAACTCTGTTTCTGTAACTGATACAAACCACACGTCCTCTAACATCCAATGCTTTTCAGTTAAGAGCGAGAAACGTGTGAGCTTTGTGAACAATGTAGCTTCGTTTGAGCTGAAAAGTGACTGCGTTTACCTGAAAAGAATACTTGCTTGAAGGAAGACACAGAGCCTGGGATTTAACTCCGTTTCTGAAGGTAAACACACAGCACAGTTCTCATCCATCAAACACACTCTGCTTTAGAGCAAGAAGCACGCTCTTGCTTTCTAGAGTCTCTAATACAGAGGGAAACGTGAGTGTGCTCAGAACAAAAGAACGGTGTTTCCTACACACACGGACCATATCTAGTTCAACTCTGTTTCTGAAACTGATACAAACCACAGGTCCTCTAAAATCCAATTCTTTTCAGTTAAGAGCGAGAAACGTGTGAGCTTTGTGAACAATGTAGCTTCGTTTGAGCTGAAAAGCGACTGCGTTTACCTGAAACAAAGCCTTGCTTGACGAAAGACACAGTCCTGGCATTTAACTCCGTTTCTGAAAGGAAATACACAGCACAGATCTCATCCATGAAACACACTCTGCTTTAGAGCAAGAAGCACGCTCTTGCTTTCTAGAGTCTCTAATACAGAGGGAAACATGAGTGTGCTCAGAACAAAAGAACTGTGTTTCCTACTCTCGGACCATATCTAGTTCAACTCTGTTTCTGAAACTGATACAAACCACAGGTCCTCTAACATCCAATGCTTTTCAGTTAAGAGTGAGAAACGTGTGAGCTTTGTGAACAATGTAGCTTCATTTGAGCTGAAAAGTGACTGCATTTACCTGAAACGAAGTCTTGCTTGAAGGAAGACACAGAGCCTGGCATTTAACTCCGATTCTGAAGGGAAACACATGGCACAGTTCTCATCCATGAAACACACTCTGCTTTATTGCAAGAAGCACGCTCTTGCTTTCTAGAGTCTCTAATACAGAGGGAAACGTGAGTGTGCTCAGAACAAAAGAACGGTGTTTCCTACACACACGGACCATATCTAGTTCAACTCTGTTTCGGAAACTGATACAAACCACAGGTCGTCTAACATCCAATGCTTTTCAGTTAAGAGCGAGAAACGTGTGAGCTTTGTGAACAATGTAGCTTCGATTGAGCTGAAAAGTGACTACGTTTACCTGAAACGAAATCTTGCTTGTAGGAAGACACACGCCGTGATTTAACTCCGTTTCTGAAGGGAAACACACGGCACAGTTCTCATCCATGAAACACACTCTGCTTTAGAGCAAGAATCACGCTCTTGCTTTCTAGAGTCTCTAATACAGAGGGAAAATTTAGTATGCTCAGAACAAAAGAACTGTGTTTCCTACACACAAGGACCATATCTAGTTCAACTCTGTTTCTGTAACTGATACAAACCACACGTCCTCTAACATCCAATGCTTTTCAGTTAAGAGCGAGAAACGTGTGAGCTTTGTGAACAATGTAGCTTCCTTTGAGCTGAAAAGTGACTGCGTTTACCTGAAAAGAATACTTGCTTGAAGGAAGACACAGAGCCTGGGATTTAACTCCGTTTCTGAAGGTAAACACACAGCACAGTTCTCATCCATCAAACACAGTCTGCTTTAGAGCAAGAAGCACGCTCTTGCTTTCTAGAGTCTCTAATACAGAGGGAAACGTGAGTGTGCTCAGAACAAAAGAACTATGTTTCCTACTCACGGACCATATCAAGTTCAACTGTTTCTGAAACTGATACAAACCACAGGTCCTCTAACATCCAATGCTTTTCAGTTAAGAGCGAGAAACGTGTGAGCTTTGCGAACAATGTAGCTTCGTTTGAGCTGAAAAGTGACTGCATTTACCTGAAACGAAGTCGTGGTTGAAGGAAGACACAGAGCCTGGCATTTAACTCAGATTCTGAAGGGAAACACATGTCACAGTTCTCATCCATGAAACACACTCTGCTTTAGAGCAAGAAGCACGCTCTTTCTTTCTAGAGTCTCTAATACAGAGGGAAACTTGAGTGTGCTCAGAACAAAAGAACTGTGTATCCTACACACACGGACCATATCTAGTTCAACTCTGTTTCTGAAACTGATACAAACCACAGGTCCTCTAACATCCAATTCTTTTCAGTTAAGAGCGAGAAACGTGTGAGCTTTGTGAACAATGTAGCTTCGTTTGTGCTGAAAAGCGACTGCGTTTACCTGAAACGAAGCCTTGCTTGACGAAAGACACAGTCCTAGCATTTAATTCCGTTTCTGAAGGGAAACACATGGCACAGTTCTCATCCATGAAACACACTCTGCTTTAGAGCAAGAAGCACGCTCTTGCTTTCTAGAGTCTCTAATACAGAGGGAAACGTGAGTGTGCTCAGAACAAAAGAACTGTGTTTCCTACTCACAGACCATATCTAGTTCAACTTTGTTTCTGAAACTGATACAAACCATAGGTCCTCTAACATCCAATGCTTTTCAGTTAAGAGCGAGAAATGTGTGAGCTTTGTGAACAATGTAGCTTCGTTTGAGCTGAAAAGCGACTGCGTTTACGTGAAACGAAGCCTTGCTTGACGAAAGACACAGTCCTGGCATTTAACTCCGTTTCTGAAGGGAAACACATGGCACAGTTCTCATCCATGAAACACACTCTGCTTTAGAGCAAGAAGCACGCTCTTGCTTTCTAGAGTCTCTAATACAGAGGGAAACGTGAGTGTGCTCAGAACAAAAGAACTGTGTTTCCTACTCACGGACCATATCTAGTTCAACTCTGTTTCTGAAACTGATACAAACCACAGGTCCTCTAACATCCAATGCTTTTCAGTTAAGAGCGAGCAACGTGTGAGCTTTGTGAACAATGTAGCTTCGTTTGAGGTGAAAAGTGACTGCGTTTACCTGAAACGAAATCTTCCTTGTAGGAAGACACACGCCTGGCATTTAACTCCGTTTCTGAAGGGAAACACACAGCACAGTTCTCCTCCATGAAACACACTCTGCTTTAGAGCAAGAAGCACGCTCTTGCTTTCTAGAGTCTCTAATACAGAGGGAAACGTGAGTGTGCTCAGAACAAAAGAACGGTGTTTCCTACACACACGGACCATATCTAGTTCAACTCTGTTTCTGAAACTGATACAAACCACAGGTCGTCTAACATCCAATGCTTTTCAGTTAAGAGCGAGAAACGTGTAAGCTTTGTGAACAATGTAGCTTCGTTTGAGCTGAAAAGTGACTACGTTTACCTGAAACGAAATCTTGCTTGTAGGAAGACACACGCCGGGATTTAACTCCGTTTCTGAAGGGAAACACACGGCACAGTTCTCATCCATGAAACACACTCTGCTTTAGAGCAAGAAGCATGCTCTTGCTTTCTAGAGTCTCTAATACAGAGGGAAAATTTAGTGTGCTCAGAACAAAAGAACTGTGTTTCCTACACACACGGACCATATCTAGTTCAACTCTGTTTCTGTAACTGATACAAACCACAGGTCCTCTAACATCCAATGCTTTTCAGTTAAGAGCGAGAAACGTGTGAGCTTTGTGAACAATGTAGCTTCGTTTGAGCTGAAAAGTGACTGCGTTTACCTGAAAAGAATACTTGCTTGAAGGAAGACACAGAGCCTGGGATTTAACTCCGTTTCTGAAGGTAAACACACAGCACAGTTCTCATCCATCAAACACACTCTGCTTTAGAGCAAGAAGCACGCTCTTGCTTTCTAGAGTCTCTAATACAGAGGGAAACGTGAGTGTGCTCAGAACAAAAGAACTGTGTTTCCTACTCACGGACCATATCAAGTTCAACTGTTTCTGAAACTGATACAAACCACAGGTCCTCTAACATCCAATGCTTTTCAGTTAAGAGCGAGAAACGTGTGAGCTTTGCAAACAATGTAGCTTCGTTTGAGCTGAAAAGTGACTGCATTTACCTGAAACGAAGTCTTGGTTGAAGGAAGACACAGAGCCTGGCATTTAACTCAGATTCTGAAGGGAAACACACGGCACAGTTCTCATCCATGAAACACACTCTGCTTTATTGCAAGAAGCACGCTCTTGCTTTCTAGAGTCTCTAATACAGAGGGAAACGTGAGTGTGCTCAGAACAAAAGAACGGTGTTTCCTACACACACGGACCATATCTAGTTCAACTCTGTTTCTGAAACTGATACAAACCACAGGTCATCTAACATCCAATGCTTTTCAGTTAAGAGTGAGAAACGTGTGAGCTTTGTGAACAATGTAGCTTCGTTTGAGCTGAAAAGTGACTGCGTTTACCTGAAACCAAATCTTGCTTGTAGGAAGACACAGTCCTGGCATTTAACTCTGTTTCTGAAGGGAAACACACAGCACAGTTCTCACACATGAAACACACTCTGCTTTAAAGCAAGAAGCACGCTCTTGCTTTCTAGAGTCTCTAATACAGAGGGGAACATTAGTGTGCTCAAAACAAAAGAACTGTGTTTCCTACACAAACGGACCATATCTAGTTCAACTCTGTTTCTGAATCTGATACAAACCACAGGTCTTCTAACATCCAATGCTTTTCAGTTAAGACCGAGAAACTTGTGAGCTTTGTGAGCAATGTAGCTTCGTTTTAGCTGAAAAGCGACTGCGTTTACCTGAAACGAAGCCTTGCTTGACGAAAGACAGAGTCCTAGCATTTAACTCCGTTTCTGAAGGGAAACACATGGCACAGTTCTCATCCATGAAACACACTCTGCTTTAGAGCAAGAAGCACGCTCTTGCTTTCTAGAGTCTCTAATACAGAGGGAAACGTGAGTGTGCTCAGAACAAAAGAACGGTGTTTCCTACACACACGGACCATATCTAGTTCAACTCTGTTTCGGAAACTGATACAAACCACAGGTCGTCTAACATCCAATGCTTTTCAGTTAAGAGCGAGAAACGTGTGAGCTTTGTGAACAATGTAGCTTCGATTGAGCTGAAAAGTGACTACGTTTACCTGAAACGAAATCTTGCTTGTAGGAAGACACATGCCGTGATTTAACTCCGTTTCTGAAGGGAAACACACGGCACAGTTCTCATCCATGAAACACACTCTGCTTTAGAGCAAGAATCACGCTCTTGCTTTCTAGAGTCTCTAATACAGAGGGAAAATTTAGTATGCTCAGAACAAAAGAACTGTGTTTCCTACACACAAGGACCATATCTAGTTCAACTCTGTTTCTGTAACTGATACAAACCACACGTCCTCTAACATCCAATGCTTTTCAGTTAAGAGCGAGAAACGTGTGAGCTTTGTGAACAATGTAGCTTCGTTTGAGCTGAAAAGTGACTGCGTTTACCTGAAAAGAATACTTGCTTGAAGGAAGACACAGAGCCTGGGATTTAACTCCGTTTCTGAAGGTAAACACACAGCACAGTTCTCATCCATCAAACACACTCTGCTTTAGAGCAAGAAGCACGCTCTTGCTTTCTAGAGTCTCTAATACAGAGGGAAACGTGAGTGTGCTCAGAACAAAAGAACTATGTTTCCTACTCACGGACCATATCAAGTTCAACTGTTTCTGAAACTGATACAAACCACAGGTCCTCTAACATCCAATGCTTTTCAGTTAAGAGCGAGAAACGTGTGAGCTTTGTGAACAATGTAGCTTCGTTTGAGCTGAAAAGTGACTGCGTTTACCTGAAACGAAATCTTGCTTGTAGGAAGACACAGTCCTGGCATTTAACTCCGTTTCTGAAGGGAAACACACAGCACAGTTCTCATACATGAAACACACTCTGCTTTAAAGCAAGAAGCACGCTCTTGCTTTCTAGAGTCTCTAATACAGAGGGGAACTTTAGTGTGCTCAAAACAAAAGAACTGTGTTTCCTACACACGGACCATATCTAGTTCAACTCTGTTTCTGAATCTGATACAAACCACAGGTCTTCTAACATCCAATGCTTTTCAGTTAAGACCGAGAAACTTGTGAGCTTTGTTAGCAATGTAGCTTCGTTTGAGCTGAAAAGCGACTGCGTTTACCTGAAACGAAGCCTTGCTTGACGAAAGACACAGTCCTGGCATTTAACTCCGTTTCTGAAGGGAAACACATGGCACAGTTCTCATCCATGAAACACACTCTGCTTTAGAGCAAGAAGCACGCTCTTGCTTTCTAGAGTCTCTAATACAGAGGGAAACGTGAGTGAGCTCAGAACAAAAGAACTGTGTTTCCGACTCACGGACCATATCTAGTTCAACTCTGTTTCTGAAACTGATGCAAACCACAGGTCCTCTAACATCCAATGCTTTTCAGTTAAGAGCGAGCAACGTGTGAGCTTTGTGAACAATGTAGCTTCGTTTGAGGTGAAAAGTGACTGCGTTTACCTGAAACGAAATCTTGATTGTAGGAAGACACACGCCTGGCATTTAACTCCGTTTCTGAAGGGAAACACACAGCACAGTTCTCATACATGAAACACACTCTGCTTTAGAGCAAGAAGCACGCTCTTGCTTTCTAGAGTCTCTAATACAGAGGGGAAATTTAGTGTGCTCAGAACAAAAGAACTGTGTTTCCTACTCTCGGACCATATCTAGTTCAACTCTGTTTCTGAAACTGATACAAACCACAGGTCCTCTAACATCCAATGCTTTTCAGTTAAGAGTGAGAAACGTGTGAGCTTTGTGAACAATGTAGCTTCATTTGAGCTGAAAAGTGACTGCATTTACCTGAAACGAAGTCTTGCTTGAAGGAAGACACAGAGCCTGGCATTTAACTCCGATTCTGAAGGGAAACACATGGCACAGTTCTCATCCATGAAACACACTCTGCTTTATTGCAAGAAGCACGCTCTTGCTTTCTAGAGTCTCTAATACAGAGGGAAACGTGAGTGTGCTCAGAACAAAAGAACGGTGTTTCCTACACACACGGACCATATCTAGTTCAACTCTGTTTCGGAAACTGATACAAACCACAGGTCGTCTAACATCCAATGCTTTTCAGTTAAGAGCGAGAAACGTGTGAGCTTTGTGAACAATGTAGCTTCGATTGAGCTGAAAAGTGACTACGTTTACCTGAAACGAAATCTTGCTTGTAGGAAGACACACGCCGTGATTTAACTCCGTTTCTGAAGGGAAACACACGGCACAGTTCTCATCCATGAAACACACTCTGCTTTAGAGCAAGAATCACGCTCTTGCTTTCTAGAGTCTCTAATACAGAGGGAAAATTTAGTATGCTCAGAACAAAAGAACTGTGTTTCCTACACACAAGGACCATATCTAGTTCAACTCTGTTTCTGTAACTGATACAAACCACACGTCCTCTAACATCCAATGCTTTTCAGTTAAGAGCGAGAAACGTGTGAGCTTTGTGAACAATGTAGCTTCGTTTGAGCTGAAAAGTGACTGCGTTTACCTGAAAGGAATACTTGCTTGAAGGAAGACACAGAGCCTGGGATTTAACTCCGTTTCTGAAGGTAAACACACAGCACAGTTCTCATCCATCAAACACACTCTGCTTTAGAGCAAGAAGCACGCTCTTGCTTTCTAGAGTCTCTAATACAGAGGGAAACGTGAGTGTGCTCAGAACAAAAGAACTATGTTTCCTACTCACGGACCATATCAAGTTCAACTGTTTCTGAAACTGATACAAACCACAGGTCCTCTAACATCCAATGCTTTTCAGTTAAGAGCGAGAAACGTGTGAGCTTTGCGAACAATGTAGCTTCGTTTGAGCTGAAAAGTGACTGCATTTACCTGAAACGAAGTCTTGGTTGAAGGAAGACACAGAGCCTGGCATTTAACTCAGATTCTGAAGGGAAACACTCGGCACAGTTCTCATCCATGAAACACACTCTGCTTTATTGCAAGAAGCACGCTCTTGCTTTCTAGAGTCTCTAATACAGAGGGAAACGTGAGTGTGCTCAGAACAAAACAACTGTGTTTCCTACTCACAGACCATATCTAGTTCAACTTTGTTTCTGAAACTGATACAAACCACAGGTCGTCTAACATCCAATGCTTTTCAGTTAAGAGCGAGAAACGTGTGAGCTTTGTGAACAATGTAGCTTCGATTGAGCTGAAAAGTGACTACGTTTACCTGAAACGAAATCTTGCTTGTAGGAAGACACACGCCGTGATTTAACTCCGTTTCTGAAGGGAAACACACGGCACAGTTCTCATCCATGAAACACACTCTGCTTTAGAGCAAGAATCACGCTCTTGCTTTCTAGAGTCTCTAATACAGAGGGAAAATTTAGTATGCTCAGAACAAAAGAACTGTGTTTCCTACACACAAGGACCATATCTAGTTCAACTCTGTTTCTGTAACTGATACAAACCACACGTCCTCTAACATCCAATGCTTTTCAGTTAAGAGCGAGAAACGTGTGAGCTTTGTGAACAATGTAGCTTCCTTTGAGCTGAAAAGTGACTGCGTTTACCTGAAAAGAATACTTGCTTGAAGGAAGACACAGAGCCTGGGATTTAACTCCGTTTCTGAAGGTAAACACACAGCACAGTTCTCATCCATCAAACACAGTCTGCTTTAGAGCAAGAAGCACGCTCTTGCTTTCTAGAGTCTCTAATACAGAGGGAAACGTGAGTGTGCTCAGAACAAAAGAACTATGTTTCCTACTCACGGACCATATCAAGTTCAACTGTTTCTGAAACTGATACAAACCACAGGTCCTCTAACATCCAATGCTTTTCAGTTAAGAGCGAGAAACGTGTGAGCTTTGCGAACAATGTAGCTTCGTTTGAGCTGAAAAGTGACTGCATTTACCTGAAACGAAGTCGTGGTTGAAGGAAGACACAGAGCCTGGCATTTAACTCAGATTCTGAAGGGAAACACATGTCACAGTTCTCATCCATGAAACACACTCTGCTTTAGAGCAAGAAGCACGCTCTTTCTTTCTAGAGTCTCTAATACAGAGGGAAACTTGAGTGTGCTCAGAACAAAAGAACTGTGTATCCTACACACACGGACCATATCTAGTTCAACTCTGTTTCTGAAACTGATACAAACCACAGGTCCTCTAACATCCAATTCTTTTCAGTTAAGAGCGAGAAACGTGTGAGCTTTGTGAACAATGTAGCTTCGTTTGTGCTGAAAAGCGACTGCGTTTACCTGAAACGAAGCCTTGCTTGACGAAAGACACAGTCCTAGCATTTAATTCCGTTTCTGAAGGGAAACACATGGCACAGTTCTCATCCATGAAACACACTCTGCTTTAGAGCAAGAAGCACGCTCTTGCTTTCTAGAGTCTCTAATACAGAGGGAAACGTGAGTGTGCTCAGAACAAAAGAACTGTGTTTCCTACTCACAGACCATATCTAGTTCAACTTTGTTTCTGAAACTGATACAAACCATAGGTCCTCTAACATCCAATGCTTTTCAGTTAAGAGCGAGAAATGTGTGAGCTTTGTGAACAATGTAGCTTCGTTTGAGCTGAAAAGCGACTGCGTTTACGTGAAACGAAGCCTTGCTTGACGAAAGACACAGTCCTGGCATTTAACTCCGTTTCTGAAGGGAAACACATGGCACAGTTCTCATCCATGAAACACACTCTGCTTTAGAGCAAGAAGCACGCTCTTGCTTTCTAGAGTCTCTAATACAGAGGGAAACGTGAGTGTGCTCAGAACAAAAGAACTGTGTTTCCTCTTCACGGACCATATCTAGTTCAACTCTGTTTCTGAAACTGATACAAACCACAGGTCCTCTAACATCCAATGCTTTTCAGTTAAGAGCGAGCAACGTGTGAGCTTTGTGAACAATGTAGCTTCGTTTGAGGTGAAAAGTGACTGCGTTTACCTGAAACGAAATCTTCCTTGTAGGAAGACACACGCCTGGCATTTAACTCCGTTTCTGAAGGGAAACACACAGCACAGTTCTCCTCCATGAAACACACTCTGCTTTAGAGCAAGAAGCACGCTCTTGCTTTCTAGAGTCTCTAATACAGAGGGAAACGTGAGTGTGCTCAGAACAAAAGAACGGTGTTTCCTACACACACGGACCATATCTAGTTCAACTCTGTTTCTGAAACTGATACAAACCACAGGTCGTCTAACATCCAATGCTTTTCAGTTAAGAGCGAGAAACGTGTAAGCTTTGTGAACAATGTAGCTTCGTTTGAGCTGAAAAGTGACTACGTTTACCTGAAACGAAATCTTGCTTGTAGGAAGACACACGCCGGGATTTAACTCCGTTTCTGAAGGGAAACACACGGCACAGTTCTCATCCATGAAACACACTCTGCTTTAGAGCAAGAAGCATGCTCTTGCTTTCTAGAGTCTCTAATACAGAGGGAAAATTTAGTGTGCTCAGAACAAAAGAACTGTGTTTCCTACACACACGGACCATATCTAGTTCAACTCTGTTTCTGTAACTGATACAAACCACAGGTCCTCTAACATCCAATGCTTTTCAGTTAAGAGCGAGAAACGTGTGAGCTTTGTGAACAATGTAGCTTCGTTTGAGCTGAAAAGTGACTGCGTTTACCTGAAAAGAATACTTGCTTGAAGGAAGACACAGAGCCTGGGATTTAACTCCGTTTCTGAAGGTAAACACACAGCACAGTTCTCATCCATCAAACACACTCTGCTTTAGAGCAAGAAGCACGCTCTTGCTTTCTAGAGTCTCTAATACAGAGGGAAACGTGAGTGTGCTCAGAACAAAAGAACTGTGTTTCCTACTCACGGACCATATCAAGTTCAACTGTTTCTGAAACTGATACAAACCACAGGTCCTCTAACATCCAATGCTTTTCAGTTAAGAGCGAGAAACGTGTGAGCTTTGCAAACAATGTAGCTTCGTTTGAGCTGAAAAGTGACTGCATTTACCTGAAACGAAGTCTTGGTTGAAGGAAGACACAGAGCCTGGCATTTAACTCAGATTCTGAAGGGAAACACACGGCACAGTTCTCATCCATGAAACACACTCTGCTTTATTGCAAGAAGCACGCTCTTGCTTTCTAGAGTCTCTAATACAGAGGGAAACGTGAGTGTGCTGAGAACAAAAGAACGGTGTTTCCTACACACACGGACCATATCTAGTTCAACTCTGTTTCTGAAACTGATACAAACCACAGGTCATCTAACATCCAATGCTTTTCAGTTAAGAGTGAGAAACGTGTGAGCTTTGTGAACAATGTAGCTTCGTTTGAGCTGAAAAGTGACTGCGTTTACCTGAAACCAAATCTTGCTTGTAGGAAGACACAGTCCTGGCATTTAACTCTGTTTCTGAAGGGAAACACACAGCACAGTTCTCACACATGAAACACACTCTGCTTTAAAGCAAGAAGCACGCTCTTGCTTTCTAGAGTCTCTAATACAGAGGGGAACATTAGTGTGCTCAAAACAAAAGAACTGTGTTTCCTACACAAACGGACCATATCTAGTTCAACTCTGTTTCTGAATCTGATACAAACCACAGGTCTTCTAACATCCAATGCTTTTCAGTTAAGACCGAGAAACTTGTGAGCTTTGTGAGCAATGTAGCTTCGTTTTAGCTGAAAAGCGACTGCGTTTACCTGAAACGAAGCCTTGCTTGACGAAAGACAGAGTCCTAGCATTTAACTCCGTTTCTGAAGGGAAACACATGGCACAGTTCTCATCCATGAAACACACTCTGCTTTAGAGCAAGAAGCACGCTCTTGCTTTCTAGAGTCTCTAATACAGAGGGAAACGTGAGTGTGCTCAGAACAAAAGAACGGTGTTTCCTACACACACGGACCATATCTAGTTCAACTCTGTTTCGGAAACTGATACAAACCACAGGTCGTCTAACATCCAATGCTTTTCAGTTAAGAGCGAGAAACGTGTGAGCTTTGTGAACAATGTAGCTTCGATTGAGCTGAAAAGTGACTACGTTTACCTGAAACGAAATCTTGCTTGTAGGAAGACACATGCCGTGATTTAACTCCGTTTCTGAAGGGAAACACACGGCACAGTTCTCATCCATGAAACACACTCTGCTTTAGAGCAAGAATCACGCTCTTGCTTTCTAGAGTCTCTAATACAGAGGGAAAATTTAGTATGCTCAGAACAAAAGAACTGTGTTTCCTACACACAAGGACCATATCTAGTTCAACTCTGTTTCTGTAACTGATACAAACCACACGTCCTCTAACATCCAATGCTTTTCAGTTAAGAGCGAGAAACGTGTGAGCTTTGTGAACAATGTAGCTTCGTTTGAGCTGAAAAGTGACTGCGTTTACCTGAAAAGAATACTTGCTTGAAGGAAGACACAGAGCCTGGGATTTAACTCCGTTTCTAAAGGTAAACACACAGCACAGTTCTCATCCATCAAACACACTCTGCTTTAGAGCAAGAAGCACGCTCTTGCTTTCTAGAGTCTCTAATACAGAGGGAAACGTGAGTGTGCTCAGAACAAAAGAACTATGTTTCCTACTCACGGACCATATCAAGTTCAACTGTTTCTGAAACTGATACAAACCACAGGTCCTCTAACATCCAATGCTTTTCAGTTAAGAGCGAGAAACGTGTGAGCTTTGTGAACAATGTAGCTTCGTTTGAGCTGAAAAGTGACTGCGTTTACCTGAAACGAAATCTTGCTTGTAGGAAGACACAGTCCTGGCATTTAACTCCGTTTCTGAAGGGAAACACACAGCACAGTTCTCATACATGAAACACACTCTGCTTTAAAGCAAGAAGCACGCTCTTGCTTTCTAGAGTCTCTAATACAGAGGGGAACTTTAGTGTGCTCAAAACAAAAGAACTGTGTTTCCTACACACGGACCATATCTAGTTCAACTCTGTTTCTGAATCTGATACAAACCACAGGTCTTCTAACATCCAATGCTTTTCAGTTAAGACCGAGAAACTTGTGAGCTTTGTTAGCAATGTAGCTTCGTTTGAGCTGAAAAGCGACTGCGTTTACCTGAAACGAAGCCTTGCTTGACGAAAGACACAGTCCTGGCATTTAACTCCGTTTCTGAAGGGACACACATGGCACAGTTCTCATCCATGAAACACACTCTGCTTTAGAGCAAGAAGCACGCTCTTGCTTTCTAGAGTCTCTAATACAGAGGGAAACGTGAGTGAGCTCAGAACAAAAGAACTGTGTTTCCGACTCACGGACCATATCTAGTTCAACTCTGTTTCTGAAACTGATGCAAACCACAGGTCCTCTAACATCCAATGCTTTTCAGTTAAGAGCGAGCAACGTGTGAGCTTTGTGAACAATGTAGCTTCGTTTGAGGTGAAAAGTGACTGCGTTTACCTGAAACGAAATCTTGATTGTAGGAAGACACACGCCTGGCATTTAACTCCGTTTCTGAAGGGAAACACACAGCACAGTTCTCAGACATGAAACACACTCTGCTTTAGAGCAAGAAGCACGCTCTTGCTTTCTAGAGTCTCTAATACAGAGGGGAAATTTAGTGTGCTCAGAACAAAAGAACTGTGTTTCCTACTCTCGGACCATATCTAGTTCAACTCTGTTTCTGAAACTGATACAAACCACAGGTCCTCTAACATCCAATGCTTTTCAGTTAAGAGTGAGAAACGTGTGAGCTTTGTGAACAATGTAGCTTCATTTGAGCTGAAAAGTGACTGCATTTACCTGAAACGAAGTCTTGCTTGAAGGAAGACACAGAGCCTGGCATTTAACTCCGATTCTGAAGGGAAACACATGGCACAGTTCTCATCCATGAAACACACTCTGCTTTATTGCAAGAAGCACGCTCTTGCTTTCTAGAGTCTCTAATACAGAGGGAAACGTGAGTGTGCTCAGAACAAAAGAACGGTGTTTCCTACACACACGGACCATATCTAGTTCAACTCTGTTTCGGAAACTGATACAAACCACAGGTCGTCTAACATCCAATGCTTTTCAGTTAAGAGCGAGAAACGTGTGAGCTTTGTGAACAATGTAGCTTCGATTGAGCTGAAAAGTGACTACGTTTACCTGAAACGAAATCTTGCTTGTAGGAAGACACACGCCGTGATTTAACTCCGTTTCTGAAGGGAAACACACGGCACAGTTCTCATCCATGAAACACACTCTGCTTTAGAGCAAGAATCACGCTCTTGCTTTCTAGAGTCTCTAATACAGAGGGAAAATTTAGTATGCTCAGAACAAAAGAACTGTGTTTCCTACACACAAGGACCATATCTAGTTCAACTCTGTTTCTGTAACTGATACAAACCACACGTCCTCTAACATCCAATGCTTTTCAGTTAAGAGCGAGAAACGTGTGAGCTTTGTGAACAATGTAGCTTCGTTTGAGCTGAAAAGTGACTGCGTTTACCTGAAAAGAATACTTGCTTGAAGGAAGACACAGAGCCTGGGATTTAACTCCGTTTCTGAAGGTAAACACACAGCACAGTTCTCATCCATCAAACACACTCTGCTTTAGAGCAAGAAGCACGCTCTTGCTTTCTAGAGTCTCTAATACAGAGGGAAACGTGAGTGTGCTCAGAACAAAAGAACTATGTTTCCTACTCACGGACCATATCAAGTTCAACTGTTTCTGAAACTGATACAAACCACAGGTCCTCTAACATCCAATGCTTTTCAGTTAAGAGCGAGAAACGTGTGAGCTTTGCGAACAATGTAGCTTCGTTTGAGCTGAAAAGTGACTGCATTTACCTGAAACGAAGTCTTGGTTGAAGGAAGACACAGAGCCTGGCATTTAACTCAGATTCTGAAGGGAAACACTCGGCACAGTTCTCATCCATGAAACACACTCTGCTTTATTGCAAGAAGCACGCTCTTGCTTTCTAGAGTCTCTAATACAGAGGGAAACGTGAGTGTGCTCAGAACAAAACAACTGTGTTTCCTACTCACAGACCATATCTAGTTCAACTTTGTTTCTGAAACTGATACAAACCACAGGTCGTCTAACATCCAATGCTTTTCAGTTAAGAGCGAGAAACGTGTAAGCTTTGTGAACAATGTAGCTTCGATTGAGCTGAAAAGTGACTACGTTTACCTGAAACGAAATCTTGCTTGTAGGAAGACACACGCCGTGATTTAACTCCGTTTCTGAAGGGAAACACACGGCACAGTTCTCATCCATGAAACACACTCTGCTTTAGAGCAAGAATCACGCTCTTGCTTTCTAGAGTCTCTAATATAGAGGGAAAATTTAGTGTGCTCAGAACAAAAGAACTGTGTTTCCTACACACACGGACCATATCTAGTTCAACTCTGTTTCTGTAACTGATACAAACCACACGTCCTCTAACATCCAATGCTTTTCAGTTAAGAGCGAGAAACGTGTGAGCTTTGTGAACAATGTAGCTTCGTTTGAGCTGAAAAGTGACTGCGTTTACCTGAAAAGAATACTTGCTTGAAGGAAGACACAGAGCCTGGGATTTAACTCCGTTTCTGAAGGTAAACACACAGCACAGTTCTCATCCATCAAACACACTCTGCTTTAGAGCAAGAAGCACGCTCTTGCTTTCTAGAGTCTCTAATACAGAGGGAAACGTGAGTGTGCTCAGAACAAAAGAACGGTGTTTCCTACACACACGGACCATATCTAGTTCAACTCTGTTTCTGAAACTGATACAAACCACAGGTCCTCTAAAATCCAATTCTTTTCAGTTAAGAGCGAGAAACGTGTGAGCTTTGTGAACAATGTAGCTTCGTTTGAGCTGAAAAGCGACTGCGTTTACCTGAAACAAAGCCTTGCTTGACGAAAGACACAGTCCTGGCATTTAACTCCGTTTCTGAAAGGAAATACACAGCACAGATCTCATCCATGAAACACACTCTGCTTTAGAGCAAGAAGCACGCTCTTGCTTTCTAGAGTCTCTAATACAGAGGGAAACATGAGTGTGCTCAGAACAAAAGAACTGTGTTTCCTACTCTCGGACCATATCTAGTTCAACTCTGTTTCTGAAACTGATACAAACCACAGGTCCTCTAACATCCAATGCTTTTCAGTTAAGAGTGAGAAACGTGTGAGCTTTGTGAACAATGTAGCTTCATTTGAGCTGAAAAGTGACTGCATTTACCTGAAACGAAGTCTTGCTTGAAGGAAGACACAGAGCCTGGCATTTAACTCCGATTCTGAAGGGAAACACATGGCACAGTTCTCATCCATGAAACACACTCTGCTTTATTGCAAGAAGCACGCTCTTGCTTTCTAGAGTCTCTAATACAGAGGGAAACGTGAGTGTGCTCAGAACAAAAGAACGGTGTTTCCTACACACACGGACCATATCTAGTTCAACTCTGTTTCGGAAACTGATACAAACCACAGGTCGTCTAACATCCAATGCTTTTCAGTTAAGAGCGAGAAACGTGTGAGCTTTGTGAACAATGTAGCTTCGATTGAGCTGAAAAGTGACTACGTTTACCTGAAACGAAATCTTGCTTGTAGGAAGACACACGCCGTGATTTAACTCCGTTTCTGAAGGGAAACACACGGCACAGTTCTCATCCATGAAACACACTCTGCTTTAGAGCAAGAATCACGCTCTTGCTTTCTAGAGTCTCTAATACAGAGGGAAAATTTAGTATGCTCAGAACAAAAGAACTGTGTTTCCTACACACAAGGACCATATCTAGTTCAACTCTGTTTCTGTAACTGATACAAACCACACGTCCTCTAACATCCAATGCTTTTCAGTTAAGAGCGAGAAACGTGTGAGCTTTGTGAACAATGTAGCTTCGTTTGAGCTGAAAAGTGACTGCGTTTACCTGAAAAGAATACTTGCTTGAAGGAAGACACAGAGCCTGGGATTTAACTCCGTTTCTGAAGGTAAACACACAGCACAGTTCTCATCCATCAAACACAGTCTGCTTTAGAGCAAGAAGCACGCTCTTGCTTTCTAGAGTCTCTAATACAGAGGGAAACGTGAGTGTGCTCAGAACAAAAGAACTATGTTTCCTACTCACGGACCATATCAAGTTCAACTGTTTCTGAAACTGATACAAACCACAGGTCCTCTAACATCCAATGCTTTTCAGTTAAGAGCGAGAAACGTGTGAGCTTTGCGAACAATGTAGCTTCGTTTGAGCTGAAAAGTGACTGCATTTACCTGAAACGAAGTCGTGGTTGAAGGAAGACACAGAGCCTGGCATTTAACTCAGATTCTGAAGGGAAACACATGTCACAGTTCTCATCCATGAAACACACTCTGCTTTAGAGCAAGAAGCACGCTCTTTCTTTCTAGAGTCTCTAATACAGAGGGAAACTTGAGTGTGCTCAGAACAAAAGAACTGTGTATCCTACACACACGGACCATATCTAGTTCAACTCTGTTTCTGAAACTGATACAAACCACAGGTCCTCTAACATCCAATTCTTTTCAGTTAAGAGCGAGAAACGTGTGAGCTTTGTGAACAATGTAGCTTCGTTTGTGCTGAAAAGCGACTGCGTTTACCTGAAACGAAGCCTTGCTTGACGAAAGACACAGTCCTAGCATTTAATTCCGTTTCTGAAGGGAAACACATGGCACAGTTCTCATCCATGAAACACACTCTGCTTTAGAGCAAGAAGCACGCTCTTGCTTTCTAGAGTCTCTAATACAGAGGGAAACGTGAGTGTGCTCAGAACAAAAGAACTGTGTTTCCTACTCACAGACCATATCTAGTTCAACTTTGTTTCTGAAACTGATACAAACCATAGGTCCTCTAACATCCAATGCTTTTCAGTTAAGAGCGAGAAATGTGTGAGCTTTGTGAACAATGTAGCTTCGTTTGAGCTGAAAAGCGACTGCGTTTACGTGAAACGAAGCCTTGCTTGACGAAAGACACAGTCCTGGCATTTAACTCCGTTTCTGAAGGGAAACACATGGCACAGTTCTCATCCATGAAACACACTCTGCTTTAGAGCAAGAAGCACGCTCTTGCTTTCTAGAGTCTCTAATACAGAGGGAAACGTGAGTGTGCTCAGAACAAAAGAACTGTGTTTCCTACTCACGGACCATATCTAGTTCAACTCTGTTTCTGAAACTGATACAAACCACAGGTCCTCTAACATCCAATGCTTTTCAGTTAAGAGCGAGCAACGTGTGAGCTTTGTGAACAATGTAGCTTCGTTTGAGGTGAAAAGTGACTGCGTTTACCTGAAACGAAATCTTCCTTGTAGGAAGACACACGCCTGGCATTTAACTCCGTTTCTGAAGGGAAACACACAGCACAGTTCTCCTCCATGAAACACACTCTGCTTTAGAGCAAGAAGCACGCTCTTGCTTTCTAGAGTCTCTAATACAGAGGGAAACGTGAGTGTGCTCAGAACAAAAGAACGGTGTTTCCTACACACACGGACCATATCTAGTTCAACTCTGTTTCTGAAACTGATACAAACCACAGGTCGTCTAACATCCAATGCTTTTCAGTTAAGAGCGAGAAACGTGTAAGCTTTGTGAACAATGTAGCTTCGTTTGAGCTGAAAAGTGACTACGTTTACCTGAAACGAAATCTTGCTTGTAGGAAGACACACGCCGGGATTTAACTCCGTTTCTGAAGGGAAACACACGGCACAGTTCTCATCCATGAAACACACTCTGCTTTAGAGCAAGAAGCATGCTCTTGCTTTCTAGAGTCTCTAATACAGAGGGAAAATTTAGTGTGCTCAGAACAAAAGAACTGTGTTTCCTACACACACGGACCATATCTAGTTCAACTCTGTTTCTCTAACTGATACAAACCACAGGTCCTCTAACATCCAATGCTTTTCAGTTAAGAGCGAGAAACGTGTGAGCTTTGTGAACAATGTAGCTTCGTTTGAGCTGAAAAGTGACTGCGTTTACCTGAAAAGAATACTTGCTTGAAGGAAGACACAGAGCCTGGGATTTAACTCCGTTTCTGAAGGTAAACACACAGCACAGTTCTCATCCATCAAACACACTCTGCTTTAGAGCAAGAAGCACGCTCTTGCTTTCTAGAGTCTCTAATACAGAGGGAAACGTGAGTGTGCTCAGAACAAAAGAACTGTGTTTCCTACTCACGGACCATATCAAGTTCAACTGTTTCTGAAACTGATACAAACCACAGGTCCTCTAACATCCAATGCTTTTCAGTTAAGAGCGAGAAACGTGTGAGCTTTGCAAACAATGTAGCTTCGTTTGAGCTGAAAAGTGACTGCATTTACCTGAAACGAAGTCTTGGTTGAAGGAAGACACAGAGCCTGGCATTTAACTCAGATTCTGAAGGGAAACACACGGCACAGTTCTCATCCATGAAACACACTCTGCTTTATTGCAAGAAGCACGCTCTTGCTTTCTAGAGTCTCTAATACAGAGGGAAACGTGAGTGTGCTCAGAACAAAAGAACGGTGTTTCCTACACACACGGACCATATCTAGTTCAACTCTGTTTCTGAAACTGATACAAACCACAGGTCATCTAACATCCAATGCGTTTCAGTTAAGAGTGAGAAACGTGTGAGCTTTGTGAACAATGTAGCTTCGTTTGAGCTGAAAAGTGACTGCGTTTACCTGAAACCAAATCTTGCTTGTAGGAAGACACAGTCCTGGCATTTAACTCTGTTTCTGAAGGGAAACACACAGCACAGTTCTCACACATGAAACACACTCTGCTTTAAAGCAAGAAGCACGCTCTTGCTTTCTAGAGTCTCTAATACAGAGGGGAACATTAGTGTGCTCAAAACAAAAGAACTGTGTTTCCTACACACACGGACCATATCTAGTTCAACTCTGTTTCTGAATCTGATACAAACCACAGGTCTTCTAACATCCAATGCTTTTCAGTTAAGACCGAGAAACTTGTGAGCTTTGTGAGCAATGTAGCTTCATTTTAGCTGAAAAGCGACTGCGTTTACATGAAACGAAGCCTTGCTTGACGAAAGACAGAGTCCTAGCATTTAACTCCGTTTCTGAAGGGAAACACATGGCACAGTTCTCATCCATGAAACACACTCTGCTTTAGAGCAAGAAGCACGCTCTTGCTTTCTAGAGTCTCTAATACAGAGGGAAACGTGAGTGTGCTCAGAACAAAACAACTGTGTTTCCTACTCACAGACCATATCTAGTTCAACTTTGTTTCTGAAACTGATACAAACCACAGGTCGTCTAACATCCAATGCTTTTCAGTTAAGAGCGAGAAACGTGTAAGCTTTGTGAACAATGTAGCTTCGATTGAGCTGAAAAGTGACTACGTTTACCTGAAACGAAATCTTGCTTGTAGGAAGACACACGCCGTGATTTAACTCCGTTTCTGAAGGGAAACACACGGCACAGTTCTCATCCATGAAACACACTCTGCTTTAGAGCAAGAATCACGCTCTTGCTTTCTAGAGTCTCTAATATAGAGGGAAAATTTAGTGTGCTCAGAACAAAAGAACTGTGTTTCCTACACACACGGACCATATCTAGTTCAACTCTGTTTCTGTAACTGATACAAACCACACGTCCTCTAACATCCAATGCTTTTCAGTTAAGAGCGAGAAACGTGTGAGCTTTGTGAACAATGTAGCTTCGTTTGAGCTGAAAAGTGACTGCGTTTACCTGAAAAGAATACTTGCTTGAAGGAAGACACAGAGCCTGGGATTTAACTCCGTTTCTGAAGGTAAACACACAGCACAGTTCTCATCCATCAAACACACTCTGCTTTAGAGCAAGAAGCACGCTCTTGCTTTCTAGAGTCTCTAATACAGAGGGAAACGTGAGTGTGCTCAGAACAAAAGAACGGTGTTTCCTACACACACGGACCATATCTAGTTCAACTCTGTTTCTGAAACTGATACAAACCACAGGTCCTCTAAAATCCAATTCTTTTCAGTTAAGAGCGAGAAACGTGTGAGCTTTGTGAACAATGTAGCTTCGTTTGAGCTGAAAAGCGACTGCGTTTACCTGAAACAAAGCCTTGCTTGACGAAAGACACAGTCCTGGCATTTAACTCCGTTTCTGAAAGGAAATACACAGCACAGATCTCATCCATGAAACACACTCTGCTTTAGAGCAAGAAGCACGCTCTTGCTTTCTAGAGTCTCTAATACAGAGGGAAACATGAGTGTGCTCAGAACAAAAGAACTGTGTTTCCTACTCTCGGACCATATCTAGTTCAACTCTGTTTCTGAAACTGATACAAACCACAGGTCCTCTAACATCCAATGCTTTTCAGTTAAGAGTGAGAAACGTGTGAGCTTTGTGAACAATGTAGCTTCATTTGAGCTGAAAAGTGACTGCATTTACCTGAAACGAAGTCTTGCTTGAAGGAAGACACAGAGCCTGGCATTTAACTCCGATTCTGAAGGGAAACACATGGCACAGTTCTCATCCATGAAACACACTCTGCTTTATTGCAAGAAGCACGCTCTTGCTTTCTAGAGTCTCTAATACAGAGGGAAACGTGAGTGTGCTCAGAACAAAAGAACGGTGTTTCCTACACACACGGACCATATCTAGTTCAACTCTGTTTCGGAAACTGATACAAACCACAGGTCGTCTAACATCCAATGCTTTTCAGTTAAGAGCGAGAAACGTGTGAGCTTTGTGAACAATGTAGCTTCGATTGAGCTGAAAAGTGACTACGTTTACCTGAAACGAAATCTTGCTTGTAGGAAGACACACGCCGTGATTTAACTCCGTTTCTGAAGGGAAACACACGGCACAGTTCTCATCCATGAAACACACTCTGCTTTAGAGCAAGAATCACGCTCTTGCTTTCTAGAGTCTCTAATACAGAGGGAAAATTTAGTATGCTCAGAACAAAAGAACTGTGTTTCCTACACACAAGGACCATATCTAGTTCAACTCTGTTTCTGTAACTGATACAAACCACACGTCCTCTAACATCCAATGCTTTTCAGTTAAGAGCGAGAAACGTGTGAGCTTTGTGAACAATGTAGCTTCCTTTGAGCTGAAAAGTGACTGCGTTTACCTGAAAAGAATACTTGCTTGAAGGAAGACACAGAGCCTGGGATTTAACTCCGTTTCTGAAGGTAAACACACAGCACAGTTCTCATCCATCAAACACAGTCTGCTTTAGAGCAAGAAGCACGCTCTTGCTTTCTAGAGTCTCTAATACAGAGGGAAACGTGAGTGTGCTCAGAACAAAAGAACTATGTTTCCTACTCACGGACCATATCAAGTTCAACTGTTTCTGAAACTGATACAAACCACAGGTCCTCTAACATCCAATGCTTTTCAGTTAAGAGCGAGAAACGTGTGAGCTTTGCGAACAATGTAGCTTCGTTTGAGCTGAAAAGTGACTGCATTTACCTGAAACGAAGTCGTGGTTGAAGGAAGACACAGAGCCTGGCATTTAACTCAGATTCTGAAGGGAAACACATGTCACAGTTCTCATCCATGAAACACACTCTGCTTTAGAGCAAGAAGCACGCTCTTTCTTTCTAGAGTCTCTAATACAGAGGGAAACTTGAGTGTGCTCAGAACAAAAGAACTGTGTATCCTACACACACGGACCATATCTAGTTCAACTCTGTTTCTGAAACTGATACAAACCACAGGTCCTCTAACATCCAATTCTTTTCAGTTAAGAGCGAGAAACGTGTGAGCTTTGTGAACAATGTAGCTTCGTTTGTGCTGAAAAGCGACTGCGTTTACCTGAAACGAAGCCTTGCTTGACGAAAGACACAGTCCTAGCATTTAATTCCGTTTCTGAAGGGAAACACATGGCACAGTTCTCATCCATGAAACACACTCTGCTTTAGAGCAAGAAGCACGCTCTTGCTTTCTAGAGTCTCTAATACAGAGGGAAACGTGAGTGTGCTCAGAACAAAAGAACTGTGTTTCCTACTCACAGACCATATCTAGTTCAACTTTGTTTCTGAAACTGATACAAACCATAGGTCCTCTAACATCCAATGCTTTTCAGTTAAGAGCGAGAAATGTGTGAGCTTTGTGAACAATGTAGCTTCGTTTGAGCTGAAAAGCGACTGCGTTTACGTGAAACGAAGCCTTGCTTGACGAAAGACACAGTCCTGGCATTTAACTCCGTTTCTGAAGGGAAACACATGGCACAGTTCTCATCCATGAAACACACTCTGCTTTAGAGCAAGAAGCACGCTCTTGCTTTCTAGAGTCTCTAATACAGAGGGAAACGTGAGTGTGCTCAGAACAAAAGAACTGTGTTTCCTACTCACGGACCATATCTAGTTCAACTCTGTTTCTGAAACTGATACAAACCACAGGTCCTCTAACATCCAATGCTTTTCAGTTAAGAGCGAGCAACGTGTGAGCTTTGTGAACAATGTAGCTTCGTTTGAGGTGAAAAGTGACTGCGTTTACCTGAAACGAAATCTTCCTTGTAGGAAGACACACGCCTGGCATTTAACTCCGTTTCTGAAGGGAAACACACAGCACAGTTCTCCTCCATGAAACACACTCTGCTTTAGAGCAAGAAGCACGCTCTTGCTTTCTAGAGTCTCTAATACAGAGGGAAACGTGAGTGTGCTCAGAACAAAAGAACGGTGTTTCCTACACACACGGACCATATCTAGTTCAACTCTGTTTCTGAAACTGATACAAACCACAGGTCGTCTAACATCCAATGCTTTTCAGTTAAGAGCGAGAAACGTGTAAGCTTTGTGAACAATGTAGCTTCGTTTGAGCTGAAAAGTGACTACGTTTACCTGAAACGAAATCTTGCTTGTAGGAAGACACACGCCGGGATTTAACTCCGTTTCTGAAGGGAAACACACGGCACAGTTCTCATCCATGAAACACACTCTGCTTTAGAGCAAGAAGCATGCTCTTGCTTTCTAGAGTCTCTAATACAGAGGGAAAATTTAGTGTGCTCAGAACAAAAGAACTGTGTTTCCTACACACACGGACCATATCTAGTTCAACTCTGTTTCTGTAACTGATACAAACCACAGGTCCTCTAACATCCAATGCTTTTCAGTTAAGAGCGAGAAACGTGTGAGCTTTGTGAACAATGTAGCTTCGTTTGAGCTGAAAAGTGACTGCGTTTACCTGAAAAGAATACTTGCTTGAAGGAAGACACAGAGCCTGGGATTTAACTCCGTTTCTGAAGGTAAACACACAGCACAGTTCTCATCCATCAAACACACTCTGCTTTAGAGCAAGAAGCACGCTCTTGCTTTCTAGAGTCTCTAATACAGAGGGAAACGTGAGTGTGCTCAGAACAAAAGAACTGTGTTTCCTACTCACGGACCATATCAAGTTCAACTGTTTCTGAAACTGATACAAACCACAGGTCCTCTAACATCCAATGCTTTTCAGTTAAGAGCAAGAAACGTGTGAGCTTTGCAAACAATGTAGCTTCGTTTGAGCTGAAAAGTGACTGCATTTACCTGAAACGAAGTCTTGGTTGAAGGAAGACACAGAGCCTGGCATTTAACTCCGATTCTGAAGGGAAACACACGGCACAGTTCTCATCCATGAAACACACTCTGCTTTATTGCAAGAAGCACGCTCTTGCTTTCTAGAGTCTCTAATACAGAGGGAAACGTGAGTGTGCTCAGAACAAAAGAACGGTGTTTCCTACACACACGGACCATATCTAGTTCAACTCTGTTTCTGAAACTGATACAAACCACAGGTCATCTAACATCCAATGCTTTTCAGTTAAGAGTGAGAAACGTGTGAGCTTTGTGAACAATGTAGCTTCGTTTGAGCTGAAAAGTGACTGCGTTTACCTGAAACCAAATCTTGCTTGTAGGAAGACACAGTCCTGGCATTTAACTCTGTTTCTGAAGGGAAACACACAGCACAGTTCTCACACATGAAACACACTCTGCTTTAAAGCAAGAAGCACGCTCTTGCTTTCTAGAGTCTCTAATACAGAGGGGAACATTAGTGTGCTCAAAACAAAAGAACTGTGTTTCCTACACAAACGGACCATATCTAGTTCAACTCTGTTTCTGAATCTGATACAAACCACAGGTCTTCTAACATCCAATGCTTTTCAGTTAAGACCGAGAAACTTGTGAGCTTTGTGAGCAATGTAGCTTCGTTTTAGCTGAAAAGCGACTGCGTTTACCTGAAACGAAGCCTTGCTTGACGAAAGACAGAGTCCTAGCATTTAACTCCGTTTCTGAAGGGAAACACATGGCACAGTTCTCATCCATGAAACACACTCTGCTTTAGAGCAAGAAGCACGCTCTTGCTTTCTAGAGTCTCTAATACAGAGGGAAACGTGAGTGTGCTCAGAACAAAAGAACGGTGTTTCCTACACACACGGACCATATCTAGTTCAACTCTGTTTCGGAAACTGATACAAACCACAGGTCGTCTAACATCCAATGCTTTTCAGTTAAGAGCGAGAAACGTGTGAGCTTTGTGAACAATGTAGCTTCGATTGAGCTGAAAAGTGACTACGTTTACCTGAAACGAAATCTTGCTTGTAGGAAGACACATGCCGTGATTTAACTCCGTTTCTGAAGGGAAACACACGGCACAGTTCTCATCCATGAAACACACTCTGCTTTAGAGCAAGAATCACGCTCTTGCTTTCTAGAGTCTCTAATACAGAGGGAAAATTTAGTATGCTCAGAACAAAAGAACTGTGTTTCCTACACACAAGGACCATATCTAGTTCAACTCTGTTTCTGTAACTGATACAAACCACACGTCCTCTAACATCCAATGCTTTTCAGTTAAGAGCGAGAAACGTGTGAGCTTTGTGAACAATGTAGCTTCGTTTGAGCTGAAAAGTGACTGCGTTTACCTGAAAAGAATACTTGCTTGAAGGAAGACACAGAGCCTGGGATTTAACTCCGTTTCTGAAGGTAAACACACAGCACAGTTCTCATCCATCAAACACACTCTGCTTTAGAGCAAGAAGCACGCTCTTGCTTTCTAGAGTCTCTAATACAGAGGGAAACGTGAGTGTGCTCAGAACAAAAGAACTATGTTTCCTACTCACGGACCATATCAAGTTCAACTGTTTCTGAAACTGATACAAACCACAGGTCCTCTAACATCCAATGCTTTTCAGTTAAGAGCGAGAAACGTGTGAGCTTTGTGAACAATGTAGCTTCGTTTGAGCTGAAAAGTGACTGCGTTTACCTGAAACGAAATCTTGCTTGTAGGAAGACACAGTCCTGGCATTTAACTCCGTTTCTGAAGGGAAACACACAGCACAGTTCTCATCCATCAAACACACTCTGCTTTAGAGCAAGAAGCACGCTCTTGCTTTCTAGAGTCTCTAATACAGAGGGAAACGTGAGTGTGCTCAGAACAAAAGAACGGTGTTTCCTACACACACGGACCATATCTAGTTCAACTCTGTTTCTGAAACTGATACAAACCACAGGTCCTCTAAAATCCAATTCTTTTCAGTTAAGAGCGAGAAACGTGTGAGCTTTGTGAACAATGTAGCTTCGTTTGAGCTGAAAAGCGACTGCGTTTACCTGAAACAAAGCCTTGCTTGACGAAAGACACAGTCCTGGCATTTAACTCCGTTTCTGAAAGGAAATACACAGCACAGATCTCATCCATGAAACACACTCTGCTTTAGAGCAAGAAGCACGCTCTTGCTTTCTAGAGTCTCTAATACAGAGGGAAACATGAGTGTGCTCAGAACAAAAGAACTGTGTTTCCTACTCTCGGACCATATCTAGTTCAACTCTGTTTCTGAAACTGATACAAACCACAGGTCCTCTAACATCCAATGCTTTTCAGTTAAGAGTGAGAAACGTGTGAGCTTTGTGAACAATGTAGCTTCATTTGAGCTGAAAAGTGACTGCATTTACCTGAAACGAAGTCTTGCTTGAAGGAAGACACAGAGCCTGGCATTTAACTCCGATTCTGAAGGGAAACACATGGCACAGTTCTCATCCATGAAACACACTCTGCTTTATTGCAAGAAGCACGCTCTTGCTTTCTAGAGTCTCTAATACAGAGGGAAACGTGAGTGTGCTCAGAACAAAAGAACGGTGTTTCCTACACACACGGACCATATCTAGTTCAACTCTGTTTCGGAAACTGATACAAACCACAGGTCGTCTAACATCCAATGCTTTTCAGTTAAGAGCGAGAAACGTGTGAGCTTTGTGAACAATGTAGCTTCGATTGAGCTGAAAAGTGACTACATTTACCTGAAACGAAATCTTGCTTGTAGGAAGACACACGCCGTGATTTAACTCCGTTTCTGAAGGGAAACACACGGCACAGTTCTCATCCATGAAACACACTCTGCTTTAGAGCAAGAATCACGCTCTTGCTTTCTAGAGTCTCTAATACAGAGGGAAAATTTAGTATGCTCAGAACAATAGAACTGTGTTTCCTACACACAAGGACCATATCTAGTTCAACTCTGTTTCTGTAACTGATACAAACCACACGTCCTCTAACATCCAATGCTTTTCAGTTAAGAGCGAGAAACGTGTGAGCTTTGTGAACAATGTAGCTTCCTTTGAGCTGAAAAGTGACTGCGTTTACCTGAAAAGAATACTTGCTTGAAGGAAGACACAGAGCCTGGGATTTAACTCCGTTTCTGAAGGTAAACACACAGCACAGTTCTCATCCATCAAACACAGTCTGCTTTAGAGCAAGAAGCACGCTCTTGCTTTCTAGAGTCTCTAATACAGAGGGAAACGTGAGTGTGCTCAGAACAAAAGAACTATGTTTCCTACTCACGGACCATATCAAGTTCAACTGTTTCTGAAACTGATACAAACCACAGGTCCTCTAACATCCAATGCTTTTCAGTTAAGAGCGAGAAACGTGTGAGCTTTGCGAACAATGTAGCTTCGTTTGAGCTGAAAAGTGACTGCATTTACCTGAAACGAAGTCGTGGTTGAAGGAAGACACAGAGCCTGGCATTTAACTCAGATTCTGAAGGGAAACACATGTCACAGTTCTCATCCATGAAACACACTCTGCTTTAGAGCAAGAAGCACGCTCTTTCTTTCTAGAGTCTCTAATACAGAGGGAAACTTGAGTGTGCTCAGAACAAAAGAACTGTGTATCCTACACACACGGACCATATCTAGTTCAACTCTGTTTCTGAAACTGATACAAACCACAGGTCCTCTAACATCCAATTCTTTTCAGTTAAGAGCGAGAAACGTGTGAGCTTTGTGAACAATGTAGCTTCGTTTGTGCTGAAAAGCGACTGCGTTTACCTGAAACGAAGCCTTGCTTGACGAAAGACACAGTCCTAGCATTTAATTCCGTTTCTGAAGGGAAACACATGGCACAGTTCTCATCCATGAAACACACTCTGCTTTAGAGCAAGAAGCACGCTCTTGCTTTCTAGAGTCTCTAATACAGAGGGAAACGTGAGTGTGCTCAGAACAAAAGAACTGTGTTTCCTACTCACAGACCATATCTAGTTCAACTTTGTTTCTGAAACTGATACAAACCATAGGTCCTCTAACATCCAATGCTTTTCAGTTAAGAGCGAGAAATGTGTGAGCTTTGTGAACAATGTAGCTTCGTTTGAGCTGAAAAGCGACTGCGTTTACGTGAAACGAAGCCTTGCTTGACGAAAGACACAGTCCTGGCATTTAACTCCGTTTCTGAAGGGAAACACATGGCACAGTTCTCATCCATGAAACACACTCTGCTTTAGAGCAAGAAGCACGCTCTTGCTTTCTAGAGTCTCTAATACAGAGGGAAACGTGAGTGTGCTCAGAACAAAAGAACTGTGTTTCCTACTCACGGACCATATCTAGTTCAACTCTGTTTCTGAAACTGATACAAACCACAGGTCCTCTAACATCCAATGCTTTTCAGTTAAGAGCGAGCAACGTGTGAGCTTTGTGAACAATGTAGCTTCGTTTGAGGTGAAAAGTGACTGCGTTTACCTGAAACGAAATCTTCCTTGTAGGAAGACACACGCCTGGCATTTAACTCCGTTTCTGAAGGGAAACACACAGCACAGTTCTCCTCCATGAAACACACTCTGCTTTAGAGCAAGAAGCACGCTCTTGCTTTCTAGAGTCTCTAATACAGAGGGAAACGTGAGTGTGCTCAGAACAAAAGAACGGTGTTTCCTACACACACGGACCATATCTAGTTCAACTCTGTTTCTGAAACTGATACAAACCACAGGTCGTCTAACATCCAATGCTTTTCAGTTAAGAGCGAGAAACGTGTAAGCTTTGTGAACAATGTAGCTTCGTTTGAGCTGAAAAGTGACTACGTTTACCTGAAACGAAATCTTGCTTGTAGGAAGACACACGCCGGGATTTAACTCCGTTTCTGAAGGGAAACACACGGCACAGTTCTCATCCATGAAACACACTCTGCTTTAGAGCAAGAAGCATGCTCTTGCTTTCTAGAGTCTCTAATACAGAGGGAAAATTTAGTGTGCTCAGAACAAAAGAACTGTGTTTCCTACACACACGGACCATATCTAGTTCAACTCTGTTTCTGTAACTGATACAAACCACAGGTCCTCTAACATCCAATGCTTTTCAGTTAAGAGCGAGAAACGTGTGAGCTTTGTGAACAATGTAGCTTCGTTTGAGCTGAAAAGTGACTGCGTTTACCTGAAAAGAATACTTGCTTGAAGGAAGACACAGAGCCTGGGATTTAACTCCGTTTCTGAAGGTAAACACACAGCACAGTTCTCATCCATCAAACACACTCTGCTTTAGAGCAAGAAGCACGCTCTTGCTTTCTAGAGTCTCTAATACAGAGGGAAACGTGAGTGTGCTCAGAACAAAAGAACTGTGTTTCCTACTCACGGACCATATCAAGTTCAACTGTTTCTGAAACTGATACAAACCACAGGTCCTCTAACATCCAATGCTTTTCAGTTAAGAGCAAGAAACGTGTGAGCTTTGCAAACAATGTAGCTTCGTTTGAGCTGAAAAGTGACTGCATTTACCTGAAAGGAAGTCTTGGTTGAAGGAAGACACAGAGCCTGGCATTTAACTCAGATTCTGAAGGGAAACACACGGCACAGTTCTCATCCATGAAACACACTCTGCTTTATTGCAAGAAGCACGCTCTTGCTTTCTAGAGTCTCTAATACAGAGGGAAACGTGAGTGTGCTCAGAACAAAAGAACGGTGTTTCCTACACACACGGACCATATCTAGTTCAACTCTGTTTCTGAAACTGATACAAACCACAGGTCATCTAACATCCAATGCTTTTCAGTTAAGAGTGAGAAACGTGTGAGCTTTGTGAACAATGTAGCTTCGTTTGAGCTGAAAAGTGACTGCGTTTACCTGAAACCAAATCTTGCTTGTAGGAAGACACAGTCCTGGCATTTAACTCTGTTTCTGAAGGGAAACACACAGCACAGTTCTCACACATGAAACACACTCTGCTTTAAAGCAAGAAGCACGCTCTTGCTTTCTAGAGTCTCTAATACAGAGGGGAACATTAGTGTGCTCAAAACAAAAGAACTGTGTTTCCTACACAAACGGACCATATCTAGTTCAACTCTGTTTCTGAATCTGATACAAACCACAGGTCTTCTAACATCCAATGCTTTTCAGTTAAGACCGAGAAACTTGTGAGCTTTGTGAGCAATGTAGCTTCGTTTTAGCTGAAAAGCGACTGCGTTTACCTGAAACGAAGCCTTGCTTGACGAAAGACAGAGTCCTAGCATTTAACTCCGTTTCTGAAGGGAAACACATGGCACAGTTCTCATCCATGAAACACACTCTGCTTTAGAGCAAGAAGCACGCTCTTGCTTTCTAGAGTCTCTAATACAGAGGGAAACGTGAGTGTGCTCAGAACAAAAGAACGGTGTTTCCTACACACACGGACCATATCTAGTTCAACTCTGTTTCGGAAACTGATACAAACCACAGGTCGTCTAACATCCAATGCTTTTCAGTTAAGAGCGAGAAACGTGTGAGCTTTGTGAACAATGTAGCTTCGTTTGAGCTGAAAAGTGACTGCGTTTACCTGAAAAGAATACTTGCTTGAAGGAAGACACAGAGCCTGGGATTTAACTCCGTTTCTGAAGGTAAACACACAGCACAGTTCTCATCCATCAAACACACTCTGCTTTAGAGCAAGAAGCACGCTCTTGCTTTCTAGAGTCTCTAATACAGAGGGAAACGTGAGTGTGCTCAGAACAAAAGAACTATGTTTCCTACTCACGGACCATATCAAGTTCAACTGTTTCTGAAACTGATACAAACCACAGGTCCTCTAACATCCAATGCTTTTCAGTTAAGAGCGAGAAACGTGTGAGCTTTGTGAACAATGTAGCTTCGTTTGAGCTGAAAAGTGACTGCGTTTACCTGAAACGAAATCTTGCTTGTAGGAAGACACAGTCCTGGCATTTAACTCCGTTTCTGAAGGGAAACACACAGCACAGTTCTCATACATGAAACACACTCTGCTTTAAAGCAAGAAGCACGCTCTTGCTTTCTAGAGTCTCTAATACAGAGGGGAACTTTAGTGTGCTCAAAACAAAAGAACTGTGTTTCCTACACACGGACCATATCTAGTTCAACTCTGTTTCTGAATCTGATACAAACCACAGGTCTTCTAACATCCAATGCTTTTCAGTTAAGACCGAGAAACTTGTGAGCTTTGTTAGCAATGTAGCTTCGTTTGAGCTGAAAAGCGACTGCGTTTACCTGAAACGAAGCCTTGCTTGACGAAAGACACAGGCCTGGCATTTAACTCCGTTTCTGAAGGGAAACACATGGCACAGTTCTCATCCATGAAACACACTCTGCTTTAGAGCAAGAAGCACGCTCTTGCTTTCTAGAGTCTCTAATACAGAGGGAAACGTGAGTGAGCTCAGAACAAAAGAACTGTGTTTCCGACTCACCGACCATATCTAGTTCAACTCTGTTTCTGAAACTGATGCAAACCACAGGTCCTCTAACATCCAATGCTTTTCAGTTAAGAGCGAGCAACGTGTGAGCTTTGTGAACAATGTAGCTTCGTTTGAGGTGAAAAGTGACTGCGTTTACCTGAAACGAAATCTTGATTGTAGGAAGACACACGCCTGGCATTTAACTCCGTTTCTGAAGGGAAACACACAGCACAGTTCTCATACATGAAACACACTCTGCTTTAGAGCAAGAAGCACGCTCTTGCTTTCTAGAGTCTCTAATACAGAGGGGAAATTTAGTGTGCTCAGAACAAAAGAACTGTGTTTCCTACTCTCGGACCATATCTAGTTCAACTCTGTTTCTGAAACTGATACAAACCACAGGTCCTCTAACATCCAATGCTTTTCAGTTAAGAGTGAGAAACGTGTGAGCTTTGTGAACAATGTAGCTTCATTTGAGCTGAAAAGTGACTGCATTTACCTGAAACGAAGTCTTGCTTGAAGGAAGACACAGAGCCTGGCATTTAACTCCGATTCTGAAGGGAAACACATGGCACAGTTCTCATCCATGAAACACACTCTGCTTTATTGCAAGAAGCACGCTCTTGCTTTCTAGAGTCTCTAATACAGAGGGAAACGTGAGTGTGCTCAGAACAAAAGAACGGTGTTTCCTACACACACGGACCATATCTAGTTCAACTCTGTTTCGGAAACTGATACAAACCACAGGTCGTCTAACATCCAATGCTTTTCAGTTAAGAGCGAGAAACGTGTGAGCTTTGTGAACAATGTAGCTTCGATTGAGCTGAAAAGTGACTACGTTTACCTGAAACGAAATCTTGCTTGTAGGAAGACACACGCCGTGATTTAACTCCGTTTCTGAAGGGAAACACACGGCACAGTTCTCATCCATGAAACACACTCTGCTTTAGAGCAAGAATCACGCTCTTGCTTTCTAGAGTCTCTAATACAGAGGGAAAATTTAGTATGCTCAGAACAAAAGAACTGTGTTTCCTACACACAAGGACCATATCTAGTTCAACTCTGTTTCTGTAACTGATACAAACCACACGTCCTCTAACATCCAATGCTTTTCAGTTAAGAGCGAGAAACGTGTGAGCTTTGTGAACAATGTAGCTTCGTTTGAGCTGAAAAGTGACTGCGTTTACCTGAAAAGAATACTTGCTTGAAGGAAGACACAGAGCCTGGGATTTAACTCCGTTTCTGAAGGTAAACACACAGCACAGTTCTCATCCATCAAACACACTCTGCTTTAGAGCAAGAAGCACGCTCTTGCTTTCTAGAGTCTCTAATACAGAGGGAAACGTGAGTGTGCTCAGAACAAAAGAACTATGTTTCCTACTCACGGACCATATCAAGTTCAACTATTTCTGAAACTGATACAAACCACAGGTCCTCTAACATCCAATGCTTTTCAGTTAAGAGCGAGAAACGTGTGAGCTTTGCGAACAATGTAGCTTCGTTTGAGCTGAAAAGTGACTGCATTTACCTGAAACGAAGTCTTGGTTGAAGGAAGACACAGAGCCTGGCATTTAACTCAGATTCTGAAGGGAAACACTCGGCACAGTTCTCATCCATGAAACACACTCTGCTTTATTGCAAGAAGCACGCTCTTGCTTTCTAGAGTCTCTAATACAGAGGGAAACGTGAGTGTGCTCAGAACAAAAGAACGGTGTTTCCTACACACACAGACCATATCTAGTTCAACTGTTTCTGAAACTGATACAAACCACAGGTCATCTAACCTCCAATGCTTTTCAGTTAAGAGCGAGAAACGTGTGAGCTTTGTGAACAATGTAGCTTCGTTTGAGCTGAAAAGTGACTGCGTTTACCTGAAACGAAATCTTGCTTGTAGGAAGACACAGTCCTGGCATTTAACTCCGTTTCTGAAGGGAAACACACAGCACAGTTCTCATACATGAAACACAATCTGCTTTAAAGCAAGAAGCACGCTCTTGCTTTCTAGAGTCTCTAATACAGAGGGGAACTTTAGTGTGCTCAAAACAAAAGAACTGTGTTTCCTACACACGGACCATATCTAGTTCAACTCTGTTTCTGAATCTGATACAAACCACAGGTCTTCTAACATCCAATGCTTTTCAGTTAAGACCGAGAAACTTGTGAGCTTTGTTAGCAATGTAGCTTCGTTTGAGCTGAAAAGCGACTGCGTTTACCTGAAACGAAGCCTTGCTTGACGAAAGACACAGTCCTGGCATTTAACTCCGTTTCTGAAGGGAAACACATGGCACAGTTCTCATCCATGAAACACACTCTGCTTTAGAGCAAGAAGCACGCTCTTGCTTTCTAGAGTCTCTAATACAGAGGGAAACGTGAGTGAGCTCAGAACAAAAGAACTGTGTTTCCGACTCACGGACCATATCTAGTTCAACTCTGTTTCTGAAACTGATGCAAACCACAGGTCCTCTAACATCCAATGCTTTTCAGTTAAGAGTGAGAAACGTGTGAGCTTTGTGAACAATGTAGCTTCATTTGAGCTGAAAAGTGACTGCATTTACCTGAAACGAAGTCTTGCTTGAAGGAAGACACAGAGCCTGGCATTTAACTCCGATTCTGAAGGGAAACACATGGCACAGTTCTCATCCATGAAACACACTCTGCTTTATTGCAAGAAGCACGCTCTTGCTTTCTAGAGTCTCTAATACAGAGGGAAACGTGAGTGTGCTCAGAACAAAAGAACGGTGTTTCCTACACACACGGACCATATCTAGTTCAACTCTGTTTCGGAAACTGATACAAACCACAGGTCGTCTAACATCCAATGCTTTTCAGTTAAGAGCGAGAAACGTGTGAGCTTTGTGAACATGTAGCTTCGATTGAGCTGAAAAGTGACTACGTTTACCTGAAACGAAATCTTGCTTGTAGGAAGACACACGCCGTGATTTAACTCCGTTTCTGAAGGGAAACACAGGGCACAGTTCTCATCCATGAAACACACTCTGCTTTAGAGCAAGAATCACGCTCTTGCTTTCTAGAGTCTCTAATACAGAGGGAAAATTTAGTATGCTCAGAACAAAAGAACTGTGTTTCCTACACACAAGGACCATATCTAGTTCAACTCTGTTTCTGTAACTGATACAAACCACACGTCCTCTATCATCCAATGCTTTTCAGTTAAGAGCGAGAAACGTGTGAGCTTTGTGAACAATGTAGCTTCGTTTGAGCTGAAAAGTGACTGCGTTTACCTGAAAAGAATACTTGCTTGAAGGAAGACACAGAGCCTGGGATTTAACTCCGTTTCTGAAGGTAAACACACAGCACAGTTCTCATCCATCAAACACACTCTGCTTTAGAGCAAGAAGCACGCTCTTGCTTTCTAGAGTCTCTAATACAGAGGGAAACGTGAGTGTGCTCAGAACAAAAGAACTATGTTTCCTACTCACGGACCATATCAAGTTCAACTGTTTCTGAAACTGATACAAACCACAGGTCCTCTAACATCCAATGCTTTTCAGTTAAGAGCGAGAAACGTGTGAGCTTTGCGAACAATGTAGCTTCGTTTGAGCTGAAAAGTGACTGCATTTACCTGAAACGAAGTCTTGGTTGAAGGAAGACACAGAGCCTGGCATTTAACTCAGATTCTGAAGGGAAACACTCGGCACAGTTCTCATCCATGAAACACACTCTGCTTTATTGCAAGAAGCACGCTCTTGCTTTCTAGAGTCTCTAATACAGAGGGAAACGTGAGTGTGCTCAGAACAAAAGAACGGTGTTTCCTACACACACGGACCATATCTAGTTCAACTGTTTCTGAAACTGATACAAACCACAGGTCATCTAACATCCAATGCTTTTCAGTTAAGAGCGAGAAACGTGTGAGCTTTGTGAACAATGTAGCTTCGTTTGAGCTGAAAAGTGACTGCGTTTACCTGAAACGAAATCTTGCTTGTAGGAAGACACAGTCCTGGCATTTAACTCCGTTTCTGAAGGGAAACACACAGCACAGTTCTCATACATGAAACACATTCTGCTTTAAAGCAAGAAGCACGCTCTTGCTTTCTAGAGTCTCTAATACAGAGGGGAACTTTAGTGTGCTCAAAACAAAAGAACTGTGTTTCCTACACACGGACCATATCTAGTTCAACTCTGTTTCTGAATCTGATACAAACCACAGGTCTTCTAACATCCAATCCTTTTCAGTTAAGACCGAGAAACTTGTGAGCTTTGTTAGCAATGTAGCTTCGTTTGAGCTGAAAAGCGACTGCGTTTACCTGAAACGAAGCCTTGCTTGACGAAAGACACAGTCCTGGCATTTAACTCCGTTTCTGAAGGGAAACACATGGCACAGTTCTCATCCATGAAACACACTCTGCTTTAGAGCAAGAAGCACGCTCTTGCTTTCTAGAGTCTCTAATACAGAGGGAAACGTGAGTGAGCTCAGAACAAAAGAACTGTGTTTCCGACTCACGGACCATATCTAGTTCAACTCTGTTTCTGAAACTGATGCAAACCACAGGTCCTCTAACATCCAATGCTTTTCAGTTAAGAGCGAGCAACGTGTGAGCTTTGTGAACAATGTAGCTTCGTTTGAGGTGAAAAGTGACTGCGTTTACCTGAAACGAAATCTTGATTGTAGGAAGACACACGCCTGGCATTTAACTCCGTTTCTGAAGGGAAACACACAGCACAGTTCTCATACATGAAACACACTCTGCTTTAGAGCAAGAAGCACGCTCTTGCTTTCTAGAGTCTCTAATACAGAGGGGAAATTTAGTGTGCTCAAAACAAAAGAACTGTGTTTCCTACAAACACGGACCATATCTAGTTTAACTCTGTTTCTGTAACTGATACAAACCACAGGTCCTCTAACATCCAATGCTTTTCAGTTAAGAGCGAGAAACGTGTGAGCTTTGTGAACAATGTAGTTTCATTTGAGCTGAAAAGTGACTGCGTTTACCTGAAAAGAATACTTGCTTGAAGTAAGACACAGAGCCTGGCATTTAACTCCGTTTCTGAAGGTAAACACACAGCACAGTTCTCATCAATGAAACACACTCTGCTTTAGAGCAAGAAGCACGCTCTTGCTTTCTAGAGTCTCTAATACAGAGGGAAACGTGAGTGTGCTCAGAACAAAAGAACTGTGTTTCCTACACACACGGACCATATCTAGTTCAACTCTGTTTCTGAAACTGAAACAAACCACAGGTCCTCTAACATCCAATTCTTTTCAGTTAAGAGCGAGAAACGTGTGAGCTTCGTGAACAATGTAGCTTCATTGGAGGTGAAAAGTGACTGCGTTTACCTAAAACGAAGTCTTGCTTGTAGGAAGAAACACGCCTGGCATTTAACTCTGTTCTGAAAGGAAACACACAGCACAGTTCTCATCCATGAAACACACTCTGCTTTAGAGCAAGAAGCACGCTCTTGCTTTCTAGAGTCTCTAATACAGAGGGAAACGTGAGTGTGCTCAGAACAAAAGAACTGTGTTTCCTACACACATGGACCATATCTAGTTCAACTCTGTTTCTGAAACTGATACAAACCACAGGTCCTCTAAAATCCAATTCTTTTCAGTTAAGAGCGAGAAACGTGTGAGCTTTGTGAACAATGTAGCTTCGTTTGAGCTGAAAAGCGACTGCGTTTACCTGAAACAAAGCCTTGCTTGACGAAAGACACAGTCCTGGCATTTAACTCCGTTTCTGAAAGGAAACACACAGCACAGATCTCATCCATGAAACACACTCTGCTTTAGAGCAAGGAGCACGCTCTTGCTTTCTAGAGTGTCTAATACAGAGGGAAACCTGAGTGTGCTCAGAACAAAAGAACTGTGTTTCCTACTCTCGGACCATATCTAGTTCAACTCTGTTTCTGAAACTGATACAAACCACAGGTCCTCTAACATCCAATGCTTTTCAGTTAAGAGTGAGAAACGTGTGAGCTTTGTGAACAATGTAGCTTCATTTGAGCTGAAAAGTGACTGCATTTACCTGAAACGAAGTCTTGCTTGAAGGAAGACACAGAGCCTGGCATTTAACTCCGATTCTGAAGGGAAACACATGGCACAGTTCTCATCCATGAAACACACTCTGCTTTATTGCAAGAAGCACGCTCTTGCTTTCTAGAGTCTCTAATACAGAGGGTAACGTGAGTGTGCTCAGAACAAAAGAACGGTGTTTCCTACACACACGGACCATATCTAGTTCAACTCTGTTTCGGAAACTGATACAAACCACAGGTCGTCTAACTTCCAATGCTTTTCAGTTAAGAGCGAGAAACGTGTAAGCTTTGTGAACAATGTAGCTTCGATTGAGCTGAAAAGTGACTACGTTTACCT
Organism: Onychomys leucogaster; assembly: GCA_949786385.1. Taxonomy (NCBI): domain Eukaryota; kingdom Metazoa; phylum Chordata; class Mammalia; order Rodentia; family Cricetidae; genus Onychomys; species Onychomys leucogaster. The sequence goes on from CATKUP010000088.1 coordinate 843,673, forward strand.
GAAACGAAATCTTGCTTGTAGGAAGACACACGCCGTGATTTAACTCCGTTTCTGAAGGGAAACACACAGCACAGTTCTCATCCATGAAACACACTCTGCTTTAGAGCAAGATGCACGCTCTTGCTTCCTAGAGTCTCTAATACAGAGGGAAAATTTAGTGTGCTCAGAACAAAAGAACTGTGTTTCCTACACACACGGACCATATCTAGTTCAACTCTGTTTCTGTAACTGATACAAACCACACGTCCTCTAACATCCAATGCTTTTCAGTTAAGAGCGAGAAACGTGTGAGCTTTGTGAACAATGTAGCTTCGTTTGAGCTGAAAAGTGACTGCGTTTACCTGAAAAGAATACTTGCTTGAAGGAAGACACAGAGCCTGGGATTTAACTCCGTTTCTAAAGGTAAACGCACAGCACAGTTCTCATCCATCAAACACACTCTGCTTTAGAGCAAGAAGCACGCTCTTGCTTTCTAGAGTCTCTAATACAGAGGGAAACGTGAGTGTGCTCAGAACAAAAGAACTATGTTTCCTACTCACGGACCATATCAAGTTCAACTGTTTCTGAAACTGATACAAACCACAGGTCCTCTAACATCCAATGCTTTTCAGTTAAGAGCGAGAAACGTGTGAGCTTTGCGAACAATGTAGCTTCGTTTGAGCTGAAAAGTGACTGCATTTACCTGAAACGAAGTCTTGGTTGAAGGAAGACACAGAGCCTGGCATTTAACTCAGATTCTGAAGGGAAACACACGGCACAGTTCTCATCCATGAAACACACTCTGCTTTATTGCAAGAAGCACGCTCTTGCTTTCTAGAGTCTCTAATACAGAGGGAAACGTGAGTGTGCTCAGAACAAAAGAACGGTGTTTCCTACACACACGGACCATATCTAGTTCAACTCTGTTTCTGAAACTGATACAAACCACAGGTCATCTAACATCCAATGCTTTTCAGTTAAGAGCGAGAAACGTGTGAGCTTTGTGAACAATGTAGCTTCGTTTGAGCTGAAAAGTGACTGCGTTTACCTGAAACGAAATCTTGCTTGTAGGAAGACACAGTCCTGGCATTTAACTCCGTTTCTGAAGGGAAACACACAGCACAGTTCTCATACATGAAACACACTCTGCTTTAAAGCAAGAAGCACGCTCTTGCTTTCTAGAGTCTCTAATACACAAGGGAACTTTAGTGTGCTCAAAACAAAAGAACTGTGTTTCCTACACACACGGACCATATCTAGTTCAACTCTGTTTCTGAATCTGATACAAACCACAGGTCTTCTAACATCCAATGCTTTTCAGTTAAGACCGAGAAACTTGTGAGCTTTGTGAGCAATGTAGCTATGTTTGAGCTGAAAAGCGACTGCGTTTACCTGAAACGTAGTCTTGCTTATAGGAAGACACACGCCTGGCATTTAACTCCGTTTCTGAAGGGAAACACACGTCACAGTTCTCATCCATGAAACACACTCTGCTTTAGAGCAAGAAGCACGCTCTTTCTTTCTAGAGTCTGTAATACAGAGGGAAACTTGAGTGTGCTCAGAACAAAAGAACTGTGTATCCTACACACACGGACCATATCTAGTTCAACTCTGTTTCTGAAACTGATACAAACCACAGGGCCTCTAACATCCAATTCTTTTCAGGTAAGAGCGAGAAACGTGTGAGCTTTGTGAACAATGTAGCTTCGTTTGAGCTGAAAAGCGACTGCGTTTACCTGAAACGAAGCCTTGCTTGACGAAAGACACAGTCCTAGCATTTAACTCCGTTTCTGAAGGGAAACACATGGCACAGTTCTCATTCATGAAACACACTCTGCTTTAGAGCAAGAAGCACGCTCTTGCTTTCTAGAGTCTCTAATACAGAGGGAAACGTGAGTGTGCTCAGAACAAAAGAACTGTTTTTCCTACTCACAGACCATATCTAGTTCAACTTTGTTTCTGAAACTGATACAAACCACAGGTCCTCTAACATCCATTGCTTTTTAGTTAAGAGCGAGAAATGTGTGAGCTTTGTGAACAATGTAGCTTCGTTTTAGCTGAAAAGCGACTGCGTTTACCTGAAAGGAAGCCTTGCTTGACGAAAGACCCAGTCCTGGCATTTAACTCAGTTTCTGAAGGGAAACACATGGCACAGTTCTCATCCATGAAACACACTCTGCTTTAGAGCAAGAAGCACGCTCTTGCTTTCTAGAGTCTCTAATACAGAGGGAAACGTGAGTGTGCTCAGAACAAAAGAACTGTGTTTCCTACTCACGGACCATATCTAGTTCAACTCTGTTTCTGAAACTGATACAAACCACAGGTCCTCTAACATCCAATGCTTTTCAGTTAAGAGCGAGCAACGTGTGAGCTTTGTGAAAAATGTAGCTTTGTTTGAGGTAAAAAGTGACTGCGTTTACCTGAAACAAAATCTTGCTTGTAGGAAGACACACGCCTGGCATTTAACTCCGTTTCTGAAGGGAAACACACAGCACAGTTCTCATCCATGAAACACACTCTGCTTTAGAGCAAGAAGCACGCTCTTGCTTTCTAGAGTCTCTAATAAAGAGGGAAACGTGAGTGTGCTCAGAACAAAAGAACTGTGTTTCCTACTCTCGGACCATATCTAGTTCAACTCTGTTTCTGAAACTGATACAAACCACAGGTCCTCTAACATCCAATGCTTTTCAGTTAAGAGTGAGAAATGTGTGAGCTTTGTGAACAATGTAGCTTCATTTGAGCTGAAAAGTGACTGCATTTACCTGAAACGAAGTCTTGCTTGAAGGAAGACACAGAGCCTGGCATTTAACTCCAATTCTGAAGGGAAACACACGGCACAGTTCTCATCCATGAAACCCACTCTGCTTTATTGCAAGAAGCACGCTCTTGCTTTCTACAGTCTCTAATACAGAGGGAAACGTGAGTGTGCTCAGAACAAAAGAACGGTGTTTCCTACACACACGGACCATATCTAGTTCAACTCTGATTCTGAAACTGATACAAACCACAGGTCGTCTAACATCCAATGCTTTTCAGTTAAGAGCGAGAAACGTGTAAGCTTTGTGAACAATGTAGCTTCGTTTGAGCTGAAAAGTGACTACGTTTACCTGAAACGAAATCTTGCTTGTAGGAAGACACACGCCGGGATTTAACTCCGTTTCTGTAGGGAAACACACGGCACAGTTCTCATCCATGAAACACACTCTGCTTTAGAGCAAGAAGCACGCTCTTGCTTTCTAGAGTCTCTAATACAGAGTAAAAATTTAGTGTGCTCAGAACAATAGAACTGTGTTTCCTACACACGGACCATATCTAGTTCAACTCTGTTTCTGTAACTGATACAAACCACAGGTCCTCTAACATCCAATGCTTTTCAGTTAAGAGCGAGAAACTTGTGAGCTTTGTGAACAATGTAGCTTCGTTTGAGCTGAAAAGTGACTGCGTTTACCTGAAAAGAATACTTGCTTGAAGGAAGACACAGAGCCTGGGATTTAACTCCGTTTCTGAAGGTAAACACACAGCACAGTTCTCATCCATCAAACACACTCTGCTTTAGAGCAAGAAGCACGCTCTTGCTTTCTAGAGTCTCTAATACAGAGGGAAACGTGAGTGTGCTCAGAACAAAAGAACTGTGTTTCCTACTCACGGACCATATCAAGTTCAACTGTTTCTGAAACTGATACAAACCACAGGTCCTCTAACATCCAATGCTTTTCAGTTAAGAGCGAGAAACGTGTGAGCTTTGCGAACAATGTAGCTTCGTTTGAGCTGAAAAGTGACTGCATTTACCTGAAACGAAGTCTTGCTTGAAGGAAGACACAGAGCCTGGCATTTAACTCAGATTCTGAAGGGAAACACACGGCACAGTTCTCATCCATGAAACACACTCTGCTTTATTGCAAGAAGCACGCTCTTGCTTTCTAGAGTCTCTAATACAGAGGGAAACGTGAGTGTGCTCAGAACAAAAGAACGGTGTTTCCTACACACACGGACCATATCTAGTTCAACTCTGTTTCTGAAACTGATACAAACCACAGGTCATCTAACATCCAATGCTTTTCAGTTAAGAGCGAGAAACATGTGAGCTTTGTGAACAATGTAGCTTCGTTTGAGCTGAAAAGTGACTGCGTTTACCTGAAACGAAATCTTGCTTGTAGGAAGACACAGTCCTGGCATTTAACTCCGTTTCTGAAGGGAAACACACAGCACAGTTCTCATACATGAAACACACTCTGCTTTAAAGCAAGAAGCACGCTCTTGCTTTCTAGAGTCTCTAATACAGAGGGGAACTTTAGTGTGCTCAAAACAAAAGAACTGTGTTTCCTACACTCAGAAACCATATCTAGTTCAACTCTGTTTCTGAATCTGATACAAACCACAGGACTTCTAACATCCAATGCTTTTCAGTTAAGACCGAGAAACTTGTGAGCTTCGTTAGCAATGTAGCTTCGTTTGAGCTGAAAAGCGACTGCGTTTACCTGAAACGAAGCCTTGCTTGACGAAAGACACAGTCCTGGCATTTAACTCCGTTTCTGAAGGGAAACACATGGCACAGTTCTCATCCATGAAACACACTCTGCTTTAGAGCAAGAAGCACGCTCTTGCTTTCTAGAGTCTCTAATACAGAGGGAAACCTGAGTGTGCTCAGAACAAAAGAACTGTGTTTCCTACTCACGGACCATATCTAGTTCAACTCTGTTTGTGAAACTGATGCAAACCACAGGTCCTCTAACATCCAATGCTTTTCAGTTAAGAGCGAGCAACGTGTGAGCTTTGTGAACAATGTAGCTTCGTTTGAGGTGAAAAGTGACTGCGTTTACCTGAAACGAAATCTTGATTGTAGGAAGACACACGCCTGGCATTTAACTCCGTTTCTGAAGGGAAACACACAGCACAGTTCTCATACATGAAACACACTCTGCTTTAGAGCAAGAAGCATGCTCTTGCTTTCTAGAGACTCTAATACAGAGGGGAACTTTAGTGTGCTCAAAACAAAAGAACTGTGTTTCCTACAAACACGACCATATCTAGTTTAACTCTGTTTCTGTAACTGATACAAACCACAGGTCCTCTAACATCCAATGCTTTTCAGTTAAGAGTGAGAAAAGTGTGAGGTTTGTGAACAATGTAGCTTCGTTTGAGCTGAAAAGCGACTACGTTTACCTGAAACAAAGCCTTGCTTGACGAAAGACACAGTCCTGGCATTTAACTCCGTTTCTGAAGGGAAACACACAGCACAGATCTCATCCATGAAACACACTCTGCTTTAGAGCAAGAAGCACGCACTTGCTTTCTAGAGTGTCTAATACAGAGGGAAACCTGAGTGTGCTCAGAACAAAAGAACTGTGTTTCCTACTCACGGACCATATCTAGTTCAACTCTGTTTCTGAAACTTATACAAACCACAGGTCGTCTAACATCCAATGCTTTTCAGTTAAGAGCGAGAAACGTGTAAGCTTTGTGAACAATGTAGCTTCGTTTGAGCTGAAAAGTGACTGCGTTTACCTGAAACGAAATCTTGATTGTAGGAAGACACACGCCTGGCATTTAACTCCGTTTCTGAAGGGAAACACACGGCACAGTTCTCATCCATGAAACACACTCTGCTTTAGAGCAAGAAGCACGCTCTTGCTTTCTAGAGTCTCTAATACAGAGGGAAAATTTAGTGTGCTCAGAACAAAAGAACTGTGTTTCCTACACACACGGACCATATCTAGTTCAACTCTGTTTCTATAACTGAAACAAACCACAGGTCCTCTAACATCCGATGCTTTTCAGTTTAGAGCGAGAAACGTGTGAGCTTTATGAACAATGTAGCTTCGTTTGAGCTGAAAAGTGACTGCGTTTACCTGAAAAGAATACTTGCTTGAAGGAAGACACACAGCCTGGGATTTAACTCCGTTTCTGAAGGTAAACACACAGCACAGTTCTCATCCATCAAACACACTCTGCTTTAGAGCAAGAAGCACGCTCTTGCTTTCTAGAGTCTCTAATACAGAGGGAAACGTGAGTGTGCTCAGAACAAAAGAACTGTGTTTTCTACTCACGGACCATATCAAGTTCAACTGTTTCTGATACTGATACAAACCACAGGTCCTCTAACATCCAATGCTTTTCAGTTAAGAGCGAGAAACGTGTGAGCTTTGCGAACAATGTAGCTTCGTTTGAGCTGAAAAGTGACTGCATTTACCTGAAACGAAGTCTTGGTTGAAGGAAGACACAGAGCCTGGCATTTAACTCAGATTCTGAAGGGAAACACACGGCACAGTTCTCATCCATGAAACACACTCTGCTTTATTGCAAGAAGCACGCTCTTGCTTTCTAGAGTCTCTAATACAGAGGGAAACGTGAGTGTGCTCAGAACAAAAGAACGGTGTTTCCTACACACACGGACCATATCTAGTTCAACTCTGTTTCTGAAACTGATACAAACCACAGGTCATCTAACATCCAATGCTTTTCAGTTAAGAGCGAGAAACGTTTGAGCTTTGTGAACAATGTAGCTTCGTTTGAGCTGAAAAGTGACTGCGTTTACCTGAAACGAAATCTTGCTTGTAGGAAGACACAGTCCTGGCATTTAACTCCGTTTCTGAAGGGAAACACACAGCACAGTTCTCATACATGAAACACACTCTGCTTTAAAGCAAGAAGCACGCTCTTGCTTTCTAGAGTCTCTAATACAGAGGGAAACGTGAGTGTGCTCAGAACAAAAGAACTATGTTTCCTACACACACGGACCATATCTAGTTCAACTCTGTTTCTGAAACTGATACAAACCACAGGTACTCTAACATCCAATTCTTTTCAGTTAAGAGCGAGAAACGTGTGAGCATTGTGAACAATGTAGCTTCGTTTGAGCTGAAAAGCGACTGCGTTTACCTGAAACGAAGCCTTGCTTGACGAAAAACACAGTCCTAGCATTTAACTCCGTTTCTGAAGTGAAACACATGGCACAGTTCTCATCCATGAAACACACTCTGCTTTAGAGCAAGAAGCACGCTCTTGCTTTCTAGAGTCTCTAATACAGAGGGAAACGTGAGTGTGCTCAGAACAAAAGAACTGTGTTTCCTACTCACAGACCATATCTAGTTCAACTTTGTTTCTGAAACTGATACAAACCATAGGTCCTCTAACATCCAATGCTTTTCAGTTAAGAGCGAGAAATGTGTGAGCTTTGTGAACAATGTAGCTTCGTTTGAGCTGAAAAGCGACTGCGTTTACCTGAAACGAAGCCTTGCTTGACGAAAGACACAGTCCTGGCATTTAACTCCGTTTCTGAAGGGAAACACATGGCACAGTTCTCATCCATGAAACACACTCTGCTTTAGAGCAAGAAGCACGCTCTTGCTTTCTAGAGTCTCTAATACAGAGGGAAACGTGAGTGTGCTCAGAACAAAAGAACTGTGTTTCCTACTCACGGACCATATCTAGTTCAACTCTGTTTCTGAAACTAATACAAACCACAGGTCGTCTAACATCCAATGCTTTTCAGTTAAGAGCGAGAAACGTGTAAGCTTTGTGAACAATGTAGCTTCGTTTGAGCTGAAAAGTGACTGCGTTTACCTGAAACGAAATCTTGCTTGTAGGAAGACACACGCCTGGCATTTAATTCCGTTTCTGAAGGGAAACACACGGCACAGTTCTCATCCATGAAACACACTCTGCTTTAGAGCAAGAAGCACGCTCTTGCTTTCTAGAGTCTCTAATACAGAGGGAAAATTTAGTGTGCTCAGAACAAAAGAACTGTGTTTCCTACACACACGGACCATATCTAGTTCAACTCTGTTTCTATAACTGAAACAAACCACAGGTCCTCTAACATCCGATGCTTTTCAGTTTAGAGCGAGAAACGTGTGAGCTTTATGAACAATGTAGCTTCGTTTGAGCTGAAAAGTGACTGCGTTTACCTGAAAAGAATACTTGCTTGAAGGAAGACACACAGCCTGGGATTTAACTCCGTTTCTGAAGGTAAACACACAGCACAGTTCTCATCCATCAAACACACTCTGCTTCAGAGCAAGAAGCACGCTCTTGCTTTCTAGAGTCTCTAATACAGAGGGAAACGTCAGTGTGCTCAGAACAAAAGAACTGTGTTTTCTACTCACGGACCATATCAAGTTCAACTGTTTCTGATACTGATACAAACCACAGGTCCTCTAACATCCAATGCTTTTCAGTTAAGAGCGAGAAACGTGTGAGCTTTGCGAACAATGTAGCTTCGTTTGAGCTGAAAAGTGACTGCATTTACCTGAAACGAAGTCTTGGTTGAAGGAAGACACAGAGCCTGGCATTTAACTCAGATTCTGAAGGGAAACACACGGCACAGTTCTCATCCATGAAACACACTCTGCTTTATTGCAAGAAGCACGCTCTTGCTTTCTAGAGTCTCTAATACAGAGGGAAACGTGAGTGTGCTCAGAACAAAAGAACGGTGTTTCCTACACACACGGACCATATCTAGTTCAACTCTGTTTCTGAAACTGATACAAACCACAGGTCATCTAACATCCAATGCTTTTCAGTTAAGAGCGAGAAACGTGTGAGCTTTGTGAACAATGTAGCTTCGTTTGAGCTGAAAAGTGACTGCGTTTACCTGAAACGAAATCTTGATTGTAGGAAGACACACGCCTGGCATTTAACTCCGTTTCTGAAGGGAAACACACAGCACAGTTCTCATACATGAAACACACTCTGCTTTAGAGCAAGAAGCACGCTCTTGCTTTCTAGAGTCTCTAATACAGAGGGAAACGTGAGTGTGCTCAGAACAAAAGAAATGTGTTTCCTACACACACGGACCATATCTAGTTCAACTCTGTTTCTGTAACTGATACAAACCACAGGTACTCTAACATCCAATTCTTTTCAGTTAAGAGCGAGAAACGTGTGAGCTTTGTGAACAATGTAGCTTCGTTTGAGCTGAAAAGCGACTGCGTTTACCTGAAACGAAGCCTTGCTTGACGAAAAACACAGTCCTAGCATTTAACTCCGTTTCTGAAGTGAAACACATGGCACAGTTCTCATCCATGAAACACACTCTGCTTTAGAGCAAGAAGCACGCTCTTGCTTTCTAGAGTCTCTAATACAGAGGGAAACGTGAGTGTGCTCAGAACAAAAGAACTGTGTTTCCTACTCACAGACCATATCTAGTTCAACTTTGTTTCTGAAACTGATACAAACCATAGGTCCTCTAACATCCAATGCTTTTCAGTTAAGAGCGAGAAATGTGTGAGCTTTGTGAACAATGTAGCTTCGTTTGAGCTGAAAAGTGACTGCGTTTACCTGAAACGAAATCTTGCTTGTAGGAAGACACAGTCCTGGCATTTAACTCCGTTTCTGAAGGGAAACACACAGCACAGTTCTCATACATGAAACACACTCTGCTTTAAAGCAAGAAGCACGCTCTTGCTTTCTAGAGTCTCTAATACAGAGGGGAACTTTAGTGTGCTCAAAACAAAAGAACTGTGTTTCCTACACACAGGGACCATATCTAGTTCAACTCTGTTTCTGAATCTGATACAAACCACAGGTCTTCTAACATCCAATGCTTTTCAGTTAAGACCGAGAAACTTGTGAGCTTTGTTAGCAATGTAGCTTCGTTTGAGGTGAAAAGCGACTGCGTTTACCTGAAACGAAGCCTTGCTTGACGAAAGACACAGTCCTGGCATTTAACTCCGTTTCTGAAGGGAAACACATGGCACAGTTCTCATCCATGAAACACACTCTGCTTTAGAGCAAGAAGCACGCTCTTGCTTTCTAGAGTCTCTAATACAGAGGGAAACGTGAGTGTGCTCAGAACAAAAGAACTGTGTTTCCTACTCACGGACCATATCTAGTTCAACTCTGTTTCTGAAACTGATGCAAACCACAGGTCCTCTAACATCCAATGCTTTTCAGTTAAGAGCGAGCAAGGTGTGTGCTTTGTGAACAATGTAGCTTCGTTTGTAGTGAAAAGTGACTGCGTTTACGTGAAACGAAATCTTGATTGTAGGAAGACACACGCCTGGCATTTAACTCCGTTTCTGAAGGGAAACACACAGCACAGTTCTCATACATGAAACACACTCTGCTTTAGAGCAAGAAGCACGCTCTTGCTTTCTAGAGTCTCTAATACAGAGGGGAACTTTAGTGTGCTCAAAACAAAAGAAATGTGTTTCCTACAAACACGGACCATATCTAGTTTAACTCTGTTTCTGTAACTGATACAAACCACAGGTCCTCTAACATCCAATGCTTTTCAGTTAAGAGCGAGAAAAGTGTGAGCTTTGTGAACAATGTAGCTTCGTTTGAGCTGAAAAGCGACTACGTTTACCTGAAACAAAGCCTTGCTTGACGAAAGACACAGTCCTGGCATTTAACTCCGTTTCTGAAGGGAAACACACAGCACAGTTCTCATACATGAAACACACTCTGCTTTAAAGCAAGAAGCACGCTCTTGCTTTCTAGAGTCTCTAATACACAAGGGAACTTTAGTGTGCTCAAAACAAAAGAACTGTGTTTCCTACACACACGGACCATATCTAGTTCAACTCTGTTTCTGAATCTGATACAAACCACAGGTCTTCTAACATCCAATGCTTTTCAGTTAAGACCGAGAAACTTGTGAGCTTTGTGAGCAATGTAGCTATGTTTGAGCTGAAAAGCGACTGCGTTTACCTGAAACGAAGCCTTGCTTGACGAAAGACACAGTCCTAGCATTTAACTCCGTTTCTGAAGGGAAACACATGGCACAGTTCTCATTCATGAAACACACTCTGCTTTAGAGCAAGAAGCACGCTCTTGCTTTCTAGAGTCTCTAATACAGAGGGAAACGTGAGTGTGCTCAGAACAAAAGAACTGTTTTTCCTACTCACAGACCATATCTAGTTCAACTTTGTTTCTGAAACTGATAGAAACCACAGGTCCTCTAACATCCATTGCTTTTTAGTTAAGAGCGAGAAATGTGTGAGCTTTGTGAACAATGTAGCTTCGTTTTAGCTGAAAAGCGACTGCGTTTACCTGAAACGAAGCCTTGCTTGACGAAAGACCCAGTCCTGGCATTTAACTCAGTTTCTGAAGGGAAACACATGGCACAGTTCTCATCCATGAAACACACTCTGCTTTAGAGCAAGAAGCACGCTCTTGCTTTCTAGAGTCTCTAATACAGAGGGAAACGTGAGTGTGCTCAGAACAAAAGAACTGTGTTTCCTACTCACGGACCATATCTAGTTCAACTCTGTTTCTGAAACTGATACAAACCACAGGTCCTCTAACATCCAATGCTTTTCAGTTAAGAGCGAGCAACGTGTGAGCTTTGTGAAAAATGTAGCTTTGTTTGAGGTAAAAAGTGACTGCGTTTACCTGAAACAAAATCTTGCTTGTAGGAAGACACACGCCTGGCATTTAACTCCGTTTCTGAAGGGAAACACACAGCACAGTTCTCATCCATGAAACACACTCTGCTTTAGAGCAAGAAGCACGCTCTTGCTTTCTAGAGTCTCTAATAAAGAGGGAAACGTGAGTGTGCTCAGAACAAAAGAACTGTGTTTCCTACTCTCGGACCATATCTAGTTCAACTCTGTTTCTGAAACTGATACAAACCACAGGTCCTCTAACATCCAATGCTTTTCAGTTAAGAGTGAGAAATGTGTGAGCTTTGTGAACAATGTAGCTTCATTTGAGCTGAAAAGTGACTGCATTTACCTGAAACGAAGTCTTGCTTGAAGGAAGACACAGAGCCTGGCATTTAACTCCAATTCTGAAGGGAAACACACGGCACAGTTCTCATCCATGAAACCCACTCTGCTTTATTGCAAGAAGCACGCTCTTGCTTTCTACAGTCTCTAATACAGAGGGAAACGTGAGTGTGCTCAGAACAAAAGAACGGTGTTTCCTACACACACGGACCATATCTAGTTCAACTCTGATTCTGAAACTGATACAAACCACAGGTCGTCTAACATCCAATGCTTTTCAGTTAAGAGCGAGAAACGTGTAAGCTTTGTGAACAATGTAGCTTCGTTTGAGCTGAAAAGTGACTATGTTTACCTGAAACGAAATCTTGCTTGTAGGAAGACACACGCCGGGATTTAACTCCGTTTCTGTAGGGAAACACACGGCACAGTTCTCATCCATGAAACACACTCTGCTTTAGAGCAAGAAGCACGCTCTTGCTTTCTAGAGTCTCTAATACAGAGGGAAAATTTAGTGTGCTCAGAACAATAGAACTGTGTTTCCTACACACGGACCATATCTAGTTCAACTCTGTTTCTGTAACTGATACAAACCACAGGTCCTCTAACATCCAATGCTTTTCAGTTAAGAGCGAGAAACTTGTGATCTTTGTGAACAATGTAGCTTCGTTTGAGCTGAAAAGTGACTGCGTTTACCTGAAAAGAATACTTGTTTGAAGGAAGACACAGAGCCTGGGATTTAACTCCGTTTCTGAAGGTAAACACACAGCACAGTTCTCATCCATCAAACACACTCTGCTTTAGAGCAAGAAGCACGCTCTTGCTTTCTAGAGTCTCTAATACAGAGGGAAACGTGAGTGTGCTCAGAACAAAAGAACTGTGTTTCCTACTCACGGACCATATCAAGTTCAACTGTTTCTGAAACTGATACAAACCACAGGTCCTCTAACATCCAATGCTTTTCAGTTAAGAGCGAGAAACGTGTGAGCTTTGCGAACAATGTAGCTTCGTTTGAGCTGAAAAGTGACTGCATTTACCTGAAACGAAGTCTTGGTTGAAGGAAGACACAGAGCCTGGCATTTAACTCAGATTCTGAAGGGAAACACACGGCACAGTTCTCATCCATGAAACACACTCTGCTTTATTGCAAGAAGCACGCTCTTGCTTTCTAGAGTCTCTAATACAGAGGGAAACGTGAGTGTGCTCAGAACAAAAGAACGGTGTTTCCTACACACACGGACCATATCTAGTTCAACTCTGTTTCTGAAACTGATACAAACCACAGGTCATCTAACATCCAATGCTTTTCAGTTAAGAGCGAGAAACATGTGAGCTTTGTGAACAATGTAGCTTCGTTTGAGCTGAAAAGTGACTGCGTTTACCTGAAACGAAATCTTGCTTGTAGGAAGACACAGTCCTGGCATTTAACTCCGTTTCTGAAGGGAAACACACAGCACAGTTCTCATACATGAAACACACTCTGCTTTAAAGCAAGAAGCACGCTCTTGCTTTCTAGAGTCTCTAATACAGAGGGGAACTTTAGTGTGCTCAAAACAAAAGAACTGTGTTTCCTACAAACACGACCATATCTAGTTTAACTCTGTTTCTGTAACTGATACAAACCACAGGTCCTCTAACATCCAATGCTTTTCAGTTAAGAGTGAGAAAAGTGTGAGGTTTGTGAACAATGTAGCTTCGTTTGAGCTGAAAAGCGACTACGTTTACCTGAAACAAAGCCTTGCTTGACGAAAGACACAGTCCTGGCATTTAACTCCGTTTCTGAAGGGAAACACACAGCACAGATCTCATCCATGAAACACACTCTGCTTTAGAGCAAGAAGCACGCACTTGCTTTCTAGAGTGTCTAATACAGAGGGAAACCTGAGTGTGCTCAGAACAAAAGAACTGTGTTTCCTACTCACGGACCATATCTAGTTCAACTCTGTTTCTGAAACTTATACAAACCACAGGTCGTCTAACATCCAATGCTTTTCAGTTAAGAGCGAGAAACGTGTAAGCTTTGTGAACAATGTAGCTTCGTTTGAGCTGAAAAGTGACTGCGTTTACCTGAAACGAAATCTTGATTGTAGGAAGACACACGCCTGGCATTTAACTCCGATTCTGAAGGGAAACACACGGCACAGTTCTCATCCATGAAACACACTCTGCTTTAGAGCAAGAAGCACGCTCTTGCTTTCTAGAGTCTCTAATACAGAGGGAAAATTTAGTGTGCTCAGAACAAAAGAACTGTGTTTCCTACACACACGGACCATATCTAGTTCAACTCTGTTTCTATAACTGAAACAAACCACAGGTCCTCTAACATCAGATGCTTTTCAGTTTAGAGCGAGAAACGTGTGAGCTTTATGAACAATGTAGCTTCGTTTGAGCTGAAAAGTGACTGCGTTTACCTGAAAAGAATACTTGCTTGAAGGAAGACACACAGCCTGGGATTTAACTCCGTTTCTGAAGGTAAACACACAGCACAGTTCTCATCCATCAAACACACTCTGCTTTAGAGCAAGAAGCACGCTCTTGCTTTCTAGAGTCTCTAATACAGAGGGAAACGTGAGTGTGCTCAGAACAAAAGAACTGTGTTTTCTACTCACGGACCATATCAAGTTCAACTGTTTCTGATACTGATACAAACCACAGGTCCTCTAACATCCAATGCTTTTCAGTTAAGAGCGAGAAACGTGTGAGCTTTGCGAACAATGTAGCTTCGTTTGAGCTGAAAAGTGACTGCATTTACCTGAAACGAAGTCTTGGTTGAAGGAAGACACAGAGCCTGGCATTTAACTCAGATTCTGAAGGGAAACACACGGCACAGTTCTCATCCATGAAACACACTCTGCTTTATTGCAAGAAGCACGCTCTTGCTTTCTAGAGTCTCTAATACAGAGGGAAACGTGAGTGTGCTCAGAACAAAAGAACGGTGTTTCCTACACACACGGACCATATCTAGTTCAACTCTGTTTCTGAAACTGATACAAACCACAGGTCATCTAACATCCAATGCTTTTCAGTTAAGAGCGAGAAACGTGTGAGCTTTGTGAACAATGTAGCTTCGTTTGAGCTGAAAAGTGACTGCGTTTACCTGAAACGAAATCTTGCTTGTAGGAAGACACAGTCCTGGCATTTAACTCCGTTTCTGAAGGGAAACACACAGCACAGTTCTCATACATGAAACACACTCTGCTTTAAAGCAAGAAGCACGCTCTTGCTTTCTAGAGTCTCTAATACAGAGGGAAACGTGAGTGTGCTCAGAACAAAAGAACTATGTTTCCTACACACACGGACCATATCTAGTTCAACTCTGTTTCTGAAACTGATACAAACCACAGGTACTCTAACATCCAATTCTTTTCAGTTAAGAGCGAGAAACGTGTGAGCATTGTGAACAATGTAGCTTCGTTTGAGCTGAAAAGCAACTGCGTTTACCTGAAACGAAGCCTTGCTTGACGAAAAACACAGTCCTAGCATTTAACTCCGTTTCTGAAGTGAAACACATGGCACAGTTCTCATCCATGAAACACACTCTGCTTTAGAGCAAGAAGCACGCTCTTGCTTTCTAGAGTCTCTAATACAGAGGGAAACGTGAGTGTGCTCAGAACAAAAGAACTGTGTTTCCTACTCACAGACCATATCTAGTTCAACTTTGTTTCTGAAACTGATACAAACCATAGGTCCTCTAACATCCAATGCTTTTCAGTTAAGAGCGAGAAATGTGTGAGCTTTGTGAACAATGTAGCTTCGTTTGAGCTGAAAAGCGACTGCGTTTACCTGAAACGAAGCCTTGCTTGACGAAAGACACAGTCCTGGCATTTAACTCCGTTTCTGAAGGGAAACACATGGCACAGTTCTCATCCATGAAACACACTCTGCTTTAGAGCAAGAAGCACGCTCTTGCTTTCTAGAGTCTCTAATACAGAGGGAAACGTGAGTGTGCTCAGAACAAAAGAACTGTGTTTCCTAATCACGGACCATATCTAGTTCAACTCTGTTTCTGAAACTAATACAAACCACAGGTCGTCTAACATCCAATGCTTTTCAGTTAAGAGCGAGAAACGTGTAAGCTTTGTGAACAATGTAGCTTCGTTTGAGCTGAAAAGTGACTGCGTTTACCTGAAACGAAATCTTGCTTGTAGGAAGACACACGCCTGGCATTTAATTCCGTTTCTGAAGGGAAACACACGGCACAGTTCTCATCCATGAAACACACTCTGCTTTAGAGCAAGAAGCACGCTCTTGCTTTCTAGAGTCTCTAATACAGAGGGAAAATTTAGTGTGCTCAGAACAAAAGAACTGTGTTTCCTACACACACGGACCATATCTAGTTCAACTCTGTTTCTATAACTGAAACAAACCACAGGTCCTCTAACATCCGATGCTTTTCAGTTTAGAGCGAGAAACGTGTGAGCTTTATGAACAATGTAGCTTCGTTTGAGCTGAAAAGTGACTGCGTTTACCTGAAAAGAATACTTGCTTGAAGGAAGACACACAGCCTGGGATTTAACTCCGTTTCTGAAGGTAAACACACAGCACAGTTCTCATCCATCAAACACACTCTGCTTCAGAGCAAGAAGCACGCTCTTGCTTTCTAGAGTCTCTAATACAGAGGGAAACGTCAGTGTGCTCAGAACAAAAGAACTGTGTTTTCTACTCACGGACCATATCAAGTTCAACTGTTTCTGATACTGATACAAACCACAGGTCCTCTAACATCCAATGCTTTTCAGTTAAGAGCGAGAAACGTGTGAGCTTTGCGAACAATGTAGCTTCGTTTGAGCTGAAAAGTGACTGCATTTACCTGAAACGAAGTCTTGGTTGAAGGAAGACACAGAGCCTGGCATTTAACTCAGATTCTGAAGGGAAACACACGGCACAGTTCTCATCCATGAAACACACTCTGCTTTATTGCAAGAAGCACGCTCTTGCTTTCTAGAGTCTCTAATACAGAGGGAAACGTGAGTGTGCTCAGAACAAAAGTACGGTGTTTCCTACACACACGGACCATATCTAGTTCAACTCTGTTTCTGAAACTGATACAAACCACAGGTCATCTAACATCCAATGCTTTTCAGTTAAGAGCGAGAAACGTGTGAGCTTTGTGAACAATGTAGCTTCGTTTGAGCTGAAAAGTGACTGCGTTTACCTGAAACGAAATCTTGATTGTAGGAAGACACACGCCTGGCATTTAACTCAGTTTCTGAAGGGAAACACACAGCACAGTTCTCATACATGAAACACACTCTGCTTTAAAGCAAGAAGCACGCTCTTGCTTTCTAGAGTCTCTAATACAGAGCGAAACGTGAGTGTGCTCAGAACAAAAGAAATGTGTTTCCTACACACACGGACCATATCTAGTTCAACTCTGTTTCTGTAACTGATACAAACCACAGGTACTCTAACATCCAATTCTTTTCAGTTAAGAGCGAGAAACGTGTGAGCTTTGTGAACAATGTAGCTTCGTTTGAGCTGAAAAGCGACTGCGTTTACCTGAAACGAAGCCTTGCTTGACGAAAAACACAGTCCTAGCATTTAACTCCGTTTCTGAAGTGAAACACATGGCACAGTTCTCATCCATGAAACACACTCTGCTTTAGAGCAAGAAGCACGCTCTTGCTTTCTAGAGTCTCTAATACAGAGGGAAACGTGAGTGTGCTCAGAACAAAAGAACTGTGTTTCCTACTCACAGACCATATCTAGTTCAACTTTGTTTCTGAAACTGATACAAACCATAGGTCCTCTAACATCCAATGCTTTTCAGTTAAGAGCGAGAAATGTGTGAGCTTTGTGAACAATGTAGCTTCGTTTGAGCTGAAAAGTGACTGCGTTTACCTGAAACGAAATCTTGCTTGTAGGAAGACACAGTCCTGGCATTTAACTCCGTTTCTGAAGGGAAACACACAGCACAGTTCTCATACATGAAACACACTCTGCTTTAAAGCAAGAAGCACGCTCTTGCTTTCAGGAGTCTCTAATACAGAGGGGAACTTTAGTGTGCTCAAAACAAAAGAACTGTGTTTCCTACACACAGGGACCATATCTAGTTCAACTCTGTTTCTGAATCTGATACAAACCACAGGTCTTCTAACATCCAATGCTTTTCAGTTAAGACCGAGAAACTTGTGAGCTTTGTTAGCAATGTAGCTTCGTTTGAGGTGAAAAGCGACTGCGTTTACCTGAAACGAAGCCTTGCTTGACGAAAGACACAGTCCTGGCATTTAACTCCGTTTCTGAAGGGAAACACATGGCACAGTTCTCATCCATGAAACACACTCTGCTTTAGAGCAAGAAGCACGCTCTTGCTTTCTAGAGTCTCTAATACAGAGGGAAACGTGAGTGTGCTCAGAACAAAAGAACTGTGTTTCCTACTCACGGACCATATCTAGTTCAACTCTGTTTCTGAAACTGATGCAAACCACAGGTCCTCTAACATCCAATGCTTTTCAGTTAAGAGCGAGCAAGGTGTGTGCTTTGTGAACAATGTAGCTTCGTTTGTAGTGAAAAGTGACTGCGTTTACGTGAAACGAAATCTTGATTGTAGGAAGACACACGCCTGGCATTTAACTCCGTTTCTGAAGGGAAACACACAGCACAGTTCTCATACATGAAACACACTCTGCTTTAGAGCAAGAAGCACGCTCTTGCTTTCTAGAGTCTCTAATACAGAGGGGAACTTTAGTGTGCTCAAAACAAAAGAAATGTGTTTCCTACAAACACGGACCATATCTAGTTTAACTCTGTTTCTGTAACTGATACAAACCACAGGTCCTCTAACATCCAATGCTTTTCAGTTAAGAGCGAGAAAAGTGTGAGCTTTGTGAACAATGTAGCTTCGTTTGAGCTGAAAAGCGACTACGTTTACCTGAAACAAAGCCTTGCTTGACGAAAGACACAGTCCTTGCATTTAACTCCGTTTCTGAAGGGAAACACACAGCACAGATCTCATCCATGAAACACACTCTGCTTTAGAGCAAGAAGCACGCTCTTGCTTTCTAGAGTGTCTAATACAGAGGGAAACCTGAGTGTGCTCAGAACAAAAGAACTGTGTTTCCTACTCACGGACCATATCTAGTTCAACTCTGTTTCTGAAACTGATACAAACCACAGGTCGTCTAACATCCAATGCTTTTCAGTTAAGAGCGAGAAACGTGAAAGCTTTGTGAACAATGTAGCTTCGTTTGAGCTGAAAAGTGACTGAGTTTACCTGAAACGAAATCTTGCTTGTAGGAAGACACACGCCTGGCATTTAACTCCGTTTCTGAAGGGAAACACACAGCACAGTTCTCATACATGAAACACACTCTGCTTTAAAGCAAGAAGCACGCTCTTGCTTTCTAGAGTCTCTAATACAGAGGGAAACGTGAGTGTGCTCAGAACAAATGAAATGTGTTTCCTACACACACGGACCATATCTAGTTCAACTCTGTTTCTGTAACTGATACAAACCACAGGTACTCTAACATCCAATTCTTTTCAGTTAAGAGCGAGAAACGTGTGAGCTTTGTGAACAATGTAGCTTCGTTTGAGCTGAAAAGCGACTGCGTTTACCTGAAACGAAGCCTTGCTTGACGAAAAACACAGTCCTAGCATTTAACTCCGTTTCTGAAGTGAAACACATGGCACAGTTCTCATCCATGAAACACACTCTGCTTTAGAGCAAGAAGCACGCTCTTGCTTTCTAGAGTCTCTAATACAGAGGGAAACGTGAGTGTGCTCAGAACAAAAGAACTGTGTTTCCTACTCACAGACCATATCTAGTTCAACTTTGTTTCTGAAACTGATACAAACCATAGGTCCTCTAACATCCAATGCTTTTCAGTTAAGAGCGAGAAATGTGTGAGCTTTGTGAACAATGTAGCTTCGTTTGAGCTGAAAAGTGACTGCGTTTACCTGAAACGAAATCTTGCTTGTAGGAAGACACAGTCCTGGCATTTAACTCCGTTTCTGAAGGGAAACACACAGCACAGTTCTCATACATGAAACACAATCTGCTTTAAAGCAAGAAGCACGCTCTTGCTTTCTAGAGTCTCTAATACAGAGGGGAACTTTAGTGTGCTCAAAACAAAAGAACTGTGTTTCCTACACACAGGGACCATATCTAGTTCAACTCTGTTTCTGAATCTGATACAAACCACAGGTCTTCTAACATCCAATGCTTTTCAGTTAAGACCGAGAAACTTGTGAGCTTTGTTAGCAATGTAGCTTCGTTTGAGCTGAAAAGCGACTGCGTTTACCTGAAACGAAGCCTTGCTTGACGAAAGACACAGTCCTGGCATTTAACTCCGTTTCTGAAGGGAAACACATGGCACAGTTCTCATCCATGAAACACACTCTGCTTTAGAGCAAGAAGCACGCTCTTGCTTTCTAGAGTCTCTAATACAGAGGGAAACGTGAGTGTGCTCAGAACAAAAGAACTGTGTTTCCTACTCACGGACCATATCTAGTTCAACTCTGTTTCTGAAACTGATGCAAACCACAGGTCCTCTAACATCCAATGCTTTTCAGTTAAGAGCGAGCAAGGTGTGTGCTTTTTGAACAATGTAGCTTCGTTTGTAGTGAAAAGTGACTGCGTTTACGTGAAACGAAATCTTGATTGTAGGAAGACACACGCCTGGCATTTAACTCCGTTTCTGAAGGGAAACACACAGCACAGTTCTCATACATGAAACACACTCTGCTTTAGAGCAAGAAGCACGCTCTTGCTTTCTAGAGTCTCTAATACAGAGGGGAACTTTAGTGTGCTCAAAACAAAAGAAATGTGTTTCCTACAAACACGGACCATATCTAGTTTAACTCTGTTTCTGTAACTGATACAAACCACAGGTCCTCTAACATCCAATGCTTTTCAGTTAAGAGCGAGAAAAGTGTGAGCTTTGTGAACAATGTAGCTTCGTTTGAGCTGAAAAGCGACTACGTTTACCTGAAACAAAGCCTTGCTTGACGAAAGACACAGTCCTGGCATTTAACTCCGTTTCTGAAGGGAAACACACAGCACAGTTCTCATACATGAAACACACTCTGCTTTAAAGCAAGAAGCACGCTCTTGCTTTCTAGAGTCTCTAATACACAAGGGAACTTTAGTGTGCTCAAAACAAAAGAACTGTGTTTCCTACACACACGGACCATATCTAGTTCAACTCTGTTTCTGAATCTGATACAAACCACAGGTCTTCTAACATCCAATGCTTTTCAGTTAAGACCGAGAAACTTGTGAGCTTTGTGAGCAATGTAGCTATGTTTGAGCTGAAAAGCGACTGCGTTTACCTGAAACGTAGTCTTGCTTATAGGAAGACACACGCCTGGCATTTAACTCCGTTTCTGAAGGGAAACACACGTCACAGTTCTCATCCATGAAACACACTCTGCTTTAGAGCAAGAAGCACGCTCTTTCTTTCTAGAGTCTGTAATACAGAGGGAAACTTGAGTGTGCTCAGAACAAAAGAACTGTGTATCCTACACACACGGACCATATCTAGTTCAACTCTGTTTCTGAAACTGATACAAACCACAGGGCCTCTAACATCCAATTCTTTTCAGGTAAGAGCGAGAAACGTGTGAGCTTTGTGAACAATGTAGCTTCGTTTGAGCTGAAAAGCGACTGCGTTTACCTGAAACGAAGCCTTGCTTGACGAAAGACACAGTCCTAGCATTTAACTCCGTTTCTGAAGGGAAACACATGGCACAGTTCTCATTCATGAAACACACTCTGCTTTAGAGCAAGAAGCACGCTCTTGCTTTCTAGAATCTCTAATACAGAGGGAAACGTGAGTGTGCTCAGAACAAAAGAACTGTTTTTCCTACTCACAGACCATATCTAGTTCAACTTTGTTTCTGAAACTGATACAAACCACAGGTCCTCTAACATCCATTGCTTTTTAGTTAAGAGCGAGAAATGTGTGAGCTTTGTGAACAATGTAGCTTCGTTTTAGCTGAAAAGCGACTGCGTTTACCTGAAACGAAGCCTTGCTTGACGAAAGACCCAGTCCTGGCATTTAACTCAGTTTCTGAAGGGAAACACATGGCACAGTTCTCATCCATGAAACACACTCTGCTTTAGAGCAAGAAGCACGCTCTTGCTTTCTAGAGTCTCTAATACAGAGGGAAACGTGAGTGTGCTCAGAACAAAAGAACTGTGTTTCCTACTCACGGACCATATCTAGTTCAACTCTGTTTCTGAAACTGATACAAACCACAGGTCCTCTAACATCCAATGCTTTTCAGTTAAGAGCGAGCAACGTGTGAGCTTTGTGAAAAATGTAGCTTTGTTTGAGGTAAAAAGTGACTGCGTTTACCTGAAACAAAATCTTGCTTGTAGGAAGACACACGCCTGGCAGTTAACTCCGTTTCTGAAGGGAAACACACAGCACAGTTCTCATCCATGAAACACACTCTGCTTTAGAGCAAGAAGCACGCTCTTGCTTTCTAGTGTCTCTAATAAAGAGGGAAACGTGAGTGTGCTCAGAACAAAAGAACTGTGTTTCCTACTCTCGGACCATATCTAGTTCAACTCTGTTTCTGAAACTGATACAAACCACAGGTCCTCTAACATCCAATGCTTTTCAGTTAAGAGTGAGAAATGTGTGAGCTTTGTGAACAATGTAGCTTCATTTGAGCTGAAAAGTGACTGCATTTACCTGAAACGAAGTCTTGCTTGAAGGAAGACACAGAGCCTGGCATTTAACTCCAATTCTGAAGGGAAACACACGGCACAGTTCTCATCCATGAAACCCACTCTGCTTTATTGCAAGAAGCACGCTCTTGCTTTCTACAGTCTCTAATACAGAGGGAAACGTGAGTGTGCTCAGAACAAAAGAACGGTGTTTCCTACACACACGGACCATATCTAGTTCAACTCTGATTCTGAAACTGATACAAACCACAGGTCGTCTAACATCCAATGCTTTTCAGTTAAGAGCGAGAAACGTGTAAGCTTTGTGAACAATGTAGCTTCGTTTGAGCTGAAAAGTGACTACGTTTACCTGAAACGAAATCTTGCTTGTAGGAAGACACACGCCGGGATTTAACTCCGTTTCTGTAGGGAAACACACGGCACAGTTCTCATCCATGAAACACACTCTGCTTTAGAGCAAGAAGCACGCTCTTGCTTTCTAGAGTCTCTAATACAGAGGGAAAATTTAGTGTGCTCAGAACAATAGAACTGTGTTTCCTACACACGGACCATATCTAGTTCAACTCTGTTTCTGTAACTGATACAAACCACAGGTCCTCTAACATCCAATGCTTTTCAGTTAAGAGCGAGAAACTTGTGAGCTTTGTGAACAATGTAGCTTCGTTTGAGCTGAAAAGTGACTGCGTTTACCTGAAAAGAATACTTGCTTGAAGGAAGACACAGAGCCTGGGATTTAACTCCGTTTCTGAAGGTAAACACACAGCACAGTTCTCATCCATCAAACACACTCTGCTTTAGAGCAAGAAGCACGCTCTTGCTTTCTAGAGTCTCTAATACAGAGGGAAACGTGAGTGTGCTCAGAACAAAAGAACTGTGTTTCCTACTCACGGACCATATCAAGTTCAACTGTTTCTGAAACTGATACAAACCACAGGTCCTCTAACATCCAATGCTTTTCAGTTAAGAGCGAGAAACGTGTGAGCTTTGCGAACAATGTAGCTTCGTTTGAGCTGAAAAGTGACTGCATTTACCTGAAACGAAGTCTTGGTTGAAGGAAGACACAGAGCCTGGCATTTAACTCAGATTCTGAAGGGAAACACACGGCACAGTTCTCATCCATGAAACACACTCTGCTTTATTGCAAGAAGCACGCTCTTGCTTTCTAGAGTCTCTAATACAGAGGGAAACGTGAGTGTGCTCAGAACAAAAGAACGGTGTTTCCTACACACACGGACCATATCTAGTTCAACTCTGTTTCTGAAACTGATACAAACCACAGGTCATCTAACATCCAATGCTTTTCAGTTAAGAGCGAGAAACATGTGAGCTTTGTGAACAATGTAGCTTCGTTTGAGCTGAAAAGTGACTGCGTTTACCTGAAACGAAATCTTGCTTGTAGGAAGACACAGTCATGGCATTTAACTCCGTTTCTGAAGGGAAACACACAGCACAGTTCTCATACATGAAACACACTCTGCTTTAAAGCAAGAAGCACGCTCTTGCTTTCTAGAGTCTCTAATACAGAGGGGAACTTTAGTGTGCTCAAAACAAAAGAACTGTGTTTCCTACACACAGGAACCATATCTAGTTCAACTCTGTTTCTGAATCTGATACAAACCACAGGTCTTCTAACATCCAATGCTTTTCAGTTAAGACCGAGAAACTTGTGAGCTTCGTTAGCAATGTAGCTTCGTTTGAGCTGAAAAGCGACTGCGTTTACCTGAAACGAAGCCTTGCTTGACGAAAGACACAGTCCTGGCATTTAACTCCGTTTCTGAAGGGAAACACATGGCACAGTTCTCATCCATGAAACACACTCTGCTTTAGAGCAAGAAGCACGCTCTTGCTTTCTAGAGTCTCTAATACAGAGGGAAACGTGAGTGTGCTCAGAACAAAAGAACTGTGTTTCCTACTCACGGACCATATCTAGTTCAACTCTGTTTGTGAAACTGATGCAAACCACAGGTCCTCTAACATCCAATGCTTTTCAGTTAAGAGCGAGCAACGTGTGAGCTTTGTGAACAATGTAGCTTCGTTTGAGGTGAAAAGTGACTGCGTTTACCTGAAACGAAATCTTGATTGTAGGAAGACACACGCCTGGCATTTAACTCCGTTTCTGAAGGGAAACACACAGCACAGTTCTCATACATGAAACACACTCTGCTTTAGAGCAAGAAGCACGCTCTTGCTTTCTAGAGACTCTAATACAGAGGGGAACTTTAGTGTGCTCAAAACAAAAGAACTGTGTTTCCTACAAACACGACCATATCTAGTTTAACTCTGTTTCTGTAACTGATACAAACCACAGGTCCTCTAACATCCAATGCTTTTCAGTTAAGAGTGAGAAAAGTGTGAGGTTTGTGAACAATGTAGCTTCGTTTGAGCTGAAAAGCGACTACGTTTACCTGAAACAAAGCCTTGCTTGACGAAAGACACAGTCCTGGCATTTAACTCCGTTTCTGAAGGGAAACACACAGCACAGATCTCATCCATGAAACACACTCTGCTTTAGAGCAAGAAGCACGCACTTGCTTTCTAGAGTGTCTAATACAGAGGGAAACCTGAGTGTGCTCAGAACAAAAGAACTGTGTTTCCTACTCACGGACCATATCTAGTTCAACTCTGTTTCTGAAACTTATACAAACCACAGGTCGTCTAACATCCAATGCTTTTCAGTTAAGAGCGAGAAACCTGTAAGCTTTGTGAACAATGTAGCTTCGTTTGAGCTGAAAAGTGACTGCGTTTACCTGAAACGAAATCTTGATTGTAGGAAGACACACGCCTGGCATTTAACTCCGATTCTGAAGGGAAACACACGGCACAGTTCTCATCCATGAAACACACTCTGCTTTAGAGCAAGAAGCACGCTCTTGCTTTCTAGAGTCTCTAATACAGAGGGAAAATTTAGTGTGCTCAGAACAAAAGAACTGTGTTTCCTACACACACGGACCATATCTAGTTCAACTCTGTTTCTATAACTGAAACAAACCACAGGTCCTCTAACATCCGATGCTTTTCAGTTAAGAGCGAGAAACGTGTGAGCTTTGCGAACAATGTAGCTTCGTTTGAGCTGAAAAGTGACTGCATTTACCTGAAACGAAGTCTTGGTTGAAGGAAGACACAGAGCCTGGCATTTAACTCAGATTCTGAAGGGAAACACACGGCACAGTTCTCATCCATGAAACACACTCTGCTTTATTGCAAGAAGCACGCTCTTGCTTTCTAGAGTCTCTAATACAGAGGGAAACGTGAGTGTGCTCAGAACAAAAGAACGGTGTTTCCTACACACACGGACCATATCTAGTTCAACTCTGTTTCTGAAACTGATACAAACCACAGGTCATCTAACATCCAATGCTTTTCAGTTAAGAGCGAGAAACGTGTGAGCTTTGTGAACAATGTAGCTTCGTTTGAGCTGAAAAGTGACT
Organism: Onychomys leucogaster; assembly: GCA_949786385.1. NCBI lineage: Eukaryota > Metazoa > Chordata > Mammalia > Rodentia > Cricetidae > Onychomys > Onychomys leucogaster. The sequence goes on from CATKUP010000088.1 coordinate 869,388, forward strand.
GCGTTTACCTGAAACGAAATCTTGCTTGTAGGAAGACACAGTCCTGGCATTTAACTCCGTTTCTGAAGGGAAACACACAGCACAGTTCTCATACATGAAACACACTCTGCTTTAAAGCAAGAAGCACGCTCTTGCTTTCTAGAGTCTCTAATACAGAGGGAAACGTGAGTGTGCTCAGAACAAAAGAACTATGTTTCCTACACACACGGACCATATCTAGTTCAACTCTGTTTCTGAAACTGATACAAACCACAGGTACTCTAACATCCAATTCTTTTCAGTTAAGAGCGAGAAACGTGTGAGCATTGTGAACAATGTAGCTTCGTTTGAGCTGAAAAGCGACTGCGTTTACCTGAAACGAAGCCTTGCTTGACGAAAAACACAGTCCTAGCATTTAACTCCGTTTCTGAAGTGAAACACATGGCACAGTTCTCATCCATGAAACACACTCTGCTTTAGAGCAAGAAGCACGCTCTTGCTTTCTAGAGTCTCTAATACAGAGGGAAACGTGAGTGTGCTCAGAACAAAAGAACTGTGTTTCCTACTCACAGACCATATCTAGTTCAACTTTGTTTCTGAAACTGATACAAACCATAGGTCCTCTAACATCCAATGCTTTTCAGTTAAGAGCGAGAAATGTGTGAGCTTTGTGAACAATGTAGCTTCGTTTGAGCTGAAAAGCGACTGCGTTTACCTGAAACGAAGCCTTGCTTGACGAAAGACACAGTCCTGGCATTTAACTCCGTTTCTGAAGGGAAACACATGGCACAGTTCTCATCCCTGAAACACACTCTGCTTTAGAGCAAGAAGCACGCTCTTGCTTTCTAGAGTCTCTAATACAGAGGGAAACGTGAGTGTGCTCAGAACAAAAGAACTGTGTTTCCTACTCACGGACCATATCTAGTTCAACTCTGTTTCTGAAACTAATACAAACCACAGGTCGTCTAACATCCAATGCTTTTCAGTTAAGAGCGAGAAACGTGTAAGCTTTGTGAACAATGTAGCTTCGTTTGAGCTGAAAAGTGACTGCGTTTACCTGAAACGAAATCTTGCTTGTAGGAAGACACACGCCTGGCATTTAATTCCGTTTCTGAAGGGAAACACACGGCACAGTTCTCATCCATGAAACACACTCTGCTTTAGAGCAAGAAGCACGCTCTTGCTTTCTAGAGTCTCTAATACAGAGGGAAAATTTAGTGTGCTCAGAACAAAAGAACTGTGTTTCCTACACACACGGACCATATCTAGTTCAACTCTGTTTCTATAACTGAAACAAACCACAGGTCCTCTAACATCTGATGCTTTTCAGTTTAGAGCGAGAAACGTGTGAGCTTTATGAACAATGTAGCTTCGTTTGAGCTGAAAAGTGACTGCGTTTACCTGAAAAGAATACTTGCTTGAAGGAAGACACACAGCCTGGGATTTAACTCCGTTTCTGAAGGTAAACACACAGCACAGTTCTCATCCATCAAACACACTCTGCTTCAGAGCAAGAAGCACGCTCTTGCTTTCTAGAGTCTCTAATACAGAGGGAAACGTCAGTGTGCTCAGAACAAAAGAACTGTGTTTTCTACTCACGGACCATATCAAGTTCAACTGTTTCTGATACTGATACAAACCACAGGTCCTCTAACATCCAATGCTTTTCAGTTAAGAGCGAGAAACGTGTGAGCTTTGCGAACAATGTAGCTTCGTTTGAGCTGAAAAGTGACTGCATTTACCTGAAACGAAGTCTTGGTTGAAGGAAGACACAGAGCCTGGCATTTAACTCAGATTCTGAAGGGAAACACACGGCACAGTTCTCATCCATGAAACACACTCTGCTTTATTGCAAGAAGCACGCTCTTGCTTTCTAGAGTCTCTAATACAGAGGGAAACGTGAGTGTGCTCAGAACAAAAGTACGGTGTTTCCTACACACACGGACCATATCTAGTTCAACTCTGTTTCTGAAACTGATACAAACCACAGGTCATCTAACATCCAATGCTTTTCAGTTAAGAGCGAGAAACTTGTGAGCTTTGTGAACAATGTAGCTTCGTTTGAGCTGAAAAGTGACTGCGTTTACCTGAAACGAAATCTTGATTGTAGGAAGACACACGCCTGGCATTTAACTCCGTTTCTGAAGGGAAACACACAGCACAGTTCTCATACATGAAACACACTCTGCTTTAAAGCAAGAAGCACGCTCTTGCTTTCTAGAGTCTCTAATACAGAGGGAAACGTGAGTGTGCTCAGAACAAAAGAAATGTGTTTCCTACACACACGGACCATATCTAGTTCAACTCTGTTTCTGTAACTGATACAAACCACAGGTACTCTAACATCCAATTCTTTTCAGTTAAGAGCGAGAAACGTGTGAGCTTTGTGAACAATGTAGCTTCGTTTGAGCTGAAAAGCGACTGCGTTTACCTGAAACGAAGCCTTGCTTGACGAAAAACACAGTCCTAGCATTTAACTCCGTTTCTGAAGTGAAACACATGGCACAGTTCTCATCCATGAAACACACTCTGCTTTAGAGCAAGAAGCACGCTCTTGCTTTCTAGAGTCTCTAATACAGAGGGAAACGTGAGTGTGCTCAGAACAAAAGAACTGTGTTTCCTACTCACAGACCATATCTAGTTCAACTTTGTTTCTGAAACTGATACAAACCATAGGTCCTCTAACATCCAATGCTTTTCAGTTAAGAGCGAGAAATGTGTGAGCTTTGTGAACAATGTAGCTTCGTTTGAGCTGAAAAGTGACTGCGTTTACCTGAAACGAAATCTTGCTTGTAGGAAGACACAGTCCTGGCATTTAACTCCGTTTCTGAAGGGAAACACACAGCACAGTTCTCATACATGAAACACACTCTGCTTTAAAGCAAGAAGCACGCTCTTGCTTTCTAGAGTCTCTAATACAGAGGGGAACTTTAGTGTGCTCAAAACAAAAGAACTGTGTTTCCTACACACAGGGACCATATCTAGTTCAACTCTGTTTCTGAATCTGATACAAACCACAGGTCTTCTAACATCCAATGCTTTTCAGTTAAGACCGAGAAACTTGTGAGCTTTGTTAGCAATGTAGCTTCGTTTGAGGTGAAAAGCGACTGCGTTTACCTGAAACGAAGCCTTGCTTGACGAAAGACACAGTCCTGGCATTTAACTCCGTTTCTGAAGGGAAACACATGGCACAGTTCTCATCCATGAAACACACTCTGCTTTAGAGCAAGAAGCACGCTCTTGCTTTCTAGAGTCTCTAATACAGAGGGAAACGTGAGTGTGCTCAGAACAAAAGAACTGTGTTTCCTACTCACGGACCATATCTAGTTCAACTCTGTTTCTGAAACTGATGCAAACCACAGGTCCTCTAACATCCAATGCTTTTCAGTTAAGAGCGAGCAAGGTGTGTGCTTTGTGAACAATGTAGCTTCGTTTGTAGTGAAAAGTGACTGCGTTTACGTGAAACGAAATCTTGATTGTAGGAAGACACACGCCTGGCATTTAACTCCGTTTCTGAAGGGAAACACACAGCACAGTTCTCATACATGAAACACACTCTGCTTTAGAGCAAGAAGCACGCTCTTGCTTTCTAGAGTCTCTAATACAGAGGGGAACTTTAGTGTGCTCAAAACAAAAGAAATGTGTTTCCTACAAACACGGACCATATCTAGTTTAACTCTGTTTCTGTAACTGATACAAACCACAGGTCCTCTAACATCCAATGCTTTTCAGTTAAGAGCGAGAAAAGTGTGAGCTTTGTGAACAATGTAGCTTCGTTTGAGCTGAAAAGCGACTACGTTTACCTGAAACAAAGCCTTGCTTGACGAAAGACACAGTCCTGGCATTTAACTCCGTTTCTGAAGGGAAACACACAGCACAGATCTCATCCATGAAACACACTCTGCTTTAGAGCAAGAAGCACGCTCTTGCTTTCTAGAGTCTCTAATACAGAGGGAAACCTGAGTGTGCTCAGAACAAAAGAACTGTGTTTCCTACTCACGGACCATATCTAGTTCAACTCTGTTTCTGAAACTGATACAAACCACAGGTCGTCTAACATCCAATGCTTTTCAGTTAAGAGCGAGAAACGTGAAAGCTTTGTGAACAATGTAGCTTCGTTTGAGCTGAAAAGTGACTGAGTTTACCTGAAACGAAATCTTGCTTGTAGGAAGACACACGCCTGGCATTTAACTCCGTTTCTGAAGGGAAACACACGGCAGAGTTCTCATCCATGAAACACACTCTGCTTTAGAGCAGGAAGCACGCTCTTGCTTTCTAGAGTCTCTAATACAGAGGGAAAATTTAGTGTGCTCAGAACAAAAGAACTGTGTTTCCTACACACACGGACCATATCTAGTTCAACTCTGTTTCTATAACTGAAACAAACCACAGGTCCTCTAACATCCGATGCTTTTCAGTTTAGAGCGAGAAACGTGTGAGCTTTATGAACAATGTAGCTTCGTTTGAGCTGAAAAGTGACTGCGTTTACCTGAAAAGAATACTTGCTTGAAGGAAGACACACAGCCTGGGATTTAACTCCGTTTCTGAAGGTAAACACACAGCACAGTTCTCATCCATCAAACACACTCTGCTTTAGAGCAAGAAGCACGCTCTTGCTTTCTAGAGTCTCTAATACAGAGGGAAACGTGAGTGTGCTCAGAACAAAAGAACTGTGTTTTCTACTCACGGACCATATCAACTTCAACTGTTTCTGATACTGATACAAACCACAGGTCCTCTAACATCCAATGCTTTTCAGTTAAGAGCGAGAAACATGTGAGCTTTGCGAACAATGTAGCTTCGTTTGAGCTGAAAAGTGACTGCATTTACCTGAAACGAAGTCTTGGTTGAAGGAAGACACAGAGCCTGGCATTTAACTCAGATTCTGAAGGGAAACACACGGCACAGTTCTCATCCATGAAACACACTCTGCTTTATTGCAAGAAGCACGCTCTTGCTTTCTAGAGTCTCTAATACAGAGGGAAACGTGAGTGTGCTCAGAACAAAAGAACGGTGTTTCCTACACACACGGACCATATCTAGTTCAACTCTGTTTCTGAAACTGATACAAACCACAGGTCATCTAACATCCAATGCTTTTCAGTTAAGAGCGAGAAACGTGTGAGCTTTGTGAACAATGTAGCTTCGTTTGAGCTGAAAAGCGACTACGTTTACCTGAAACAAAGCCTTGCTTGACGAAAGACACAGTCCTGGCATTTAACTCCGTTTCTGAAGGGAAACACACAGCACAGATCTCATCCATGAAACACACTCTGCTTTAGAGCAAGAAGCACGCACTTGCTTTCTAGAGTGTCTAATACAGAGGGAAACCTGAGTGTGCTCAGAACAAAAGAACTGTGTTTCCTACTCACGGACCATATCTAGTTCAACTCTGTTTCTGAAACTTATACAAACCACAGGTCGTCTAACATCCAATGCTTTTCAGTTAAGAGCGAGAAACCTGTAAGCTTTGTGAACAATGTAGCTTCGTTTGAGCTGAAAAGTGACTGCGTTTACCTGAAACGAAATCTTGATTGTAGGAAGACACACGCCTGGCATTTAACTCCGATTCTGAAGGGAAACACACGGCACAGTTCTCATCCATGAAACACACTCTGCTTTAGAGCAAGAAGCACGCTCTTGCTTTCTAGAGTCTCTAATACAGAGGGAAAATTTAGTGTGCTCAGAACAAAAGAACTGTGTTTCCTACACACACGGACCATATCTAGTTCAACTCTGTTTCTATAACTGAAACAAACCACAGGTCCTCTAACATCCGATGCTTTTCAGTTAAGAGCGAGAAACGTGTGAGCTTTGCGAACAATGTAGCTTCGTTTGAGCTGAAAAGTGACTGCATTTACCTGAAACGAAGTCTTGGTTGAAGGAAGACACAGAGCCTGGCATTTAACTCAGATTCTGAAGGGAAACACACGGCACAGTTCTCATCCATGAAACACACTCTGCTTTATTGCAAGAAGCACGCTCTTGCTTTCTAGAGTCTCTAATACAGAGGGAAACGTGAGTGTGCTCAGAACAAAAGAACGGTGTTTCCTACACACACGGACCATATCTAGTTCAACTCTGTTTCTGAAACTGATACAAACCACAGGTCATCTAACATCCAATGCTTTTCAGTTAAGAGCGAGAAACGTGTGAGCTTTGTGAACAATGTAGCTTCGTTTGAGCTGAAAAGTGACTGCGTTTACCTGAAACGAAATCTTGCTTGTAGGAAGACACAGTCCTGGCATTTAACTCCGTTTCTGAAGGGAAACACACAGCACAGTTCTCATACATGAAACACACTCTGCTTTAAAGCAAGAAGCACGCTCTTGCTTTCTAGAGTCTCTAATACAGAGGGAAACGTGAGTGTGCTCAGAACAAAAGAACTATGTTTCCTACACACACGGACCATATCTAGTTCAACTCTGTTTCTGAAACTGATACAAACCACAGGTACTCTAACATCCAATTCTTTTCAGTTAAGAGCGAGAAACGTGTGAGCATTGTGAACAATGTAGCTTCGTTTGAGCTGAAAAGCGACTGCGTTTACCTGAAACGAAGCCTTGCTTGACGAAAAACACAGTCCTAGCATTTAACTCCGTTTCTGAAGTGAAACACATGGCACAGTTCTCATCCATGAAACACACTCTGCTTTAGAGCAAGAAGCACGCTCTTGCTTTCTAGAGTCTCTAATACAGAGGGAAACGTGAGTGTGCTCAGAACAAAAGAACTGTGTTTCCTACTCACAGACCATATCTAGTTCAACTTTGTTTCTGAAACTGATACAAACCATAGGTCCTCTAACATCCAATGCTTTTCAGTTAAGAGCGAGAAATGTGTGAGCTTTGTGAACAATGTAGCTTCGTTTGAGCTGAAAAGCGACTGCGTTTACCTGAAACGAAGCCTTGCTTGACGAAAGACACAGTCCTGGCATTTAACTCCGTTTCTGAAGGGAAACACATGGCACAGTTCTCATCCCTGAAACACACTCTGCTTTAGAGCAAGAAGCACGCTCTTGCTTTCTAGAGTCTCTAATACAGAGGGAAACGTGAGTGTGCTCAGAACAAAAGAACTGTGTTTCCTACTCACGGACCATATCTAGTTCAACTCTGTTTCTGAAACTAATACAAACCACAGGTCGTCTAACATCCAATGCTTTTCAGTTAAGAGCGAGAAACGTGTAAGCTTTGTGAACAATGTAGCTTCGTTTGAGCTGAAAAGTGACTGCGTTTACCTGAAACGAAATCTTGCTTGTAGGAAGACACACGCCTGGCATTTAATTGCGTTTCTGAAGGGAAACACACGGCACAGTTCTCATCCATGAAACACACTCTGCTTTAGAGCAAGAAGCACGCTCTTGCTTTCTAGAGTCTCTAATACAGAGGGAAAATTTAGTGTGCTCAGAACAAAAGAACTGTGTTTCCTACACACACGGACCATATCTAGTTCAACTCTGTTTCTATAACTGAAACAAACCACAGGTCCTCTAACATCTGATGCTTTTCAGTTTAGAGCGAGAAACGTGTGAGCTTTATGAACAATGTAGCTTCGTTTGAGCTGAAAAGTGACTGCGTTTACCTGAAAAGAATACTTGCTTGAAGGAAGACACACAGCCTGGGATTTAACTCCGTTTCTGAAGGTAAACACACAGCACAGTTCTCATCCATCAAACACACTCTGCTTCAGAGCAAGAAGCACGCTCTTGCTTTCTAGAGTCTCTAATACAGAGGGAAACGTCAGTGTGCTCAGAACAAAAGAACTGTGTTTTCTACTCACGGACCATATCAAGTTCAACTGTTTCTGATACTGATACAAACCACAGGTCCTCTAACATCCAATGCTTTTCAGTTAAGAGCGAGAAACGTGTGAGCTTTGCGAACAATGTAGCTTCGTTTGAGCTGAAAAGTGACTGCATTTACCTGAAACGAAGTCTTGGTTGAAGGAAGACACAGAGCCTGGCATTTAACTCAGATTCTGAAGGGAAACACACGGCACAGTTCTCATCCATGAAACACACTCTGCTTTATTGCAAGAAGCACGCTCTTGCTTTCTAGAGTCTCTAATACAGAGGGAAACGTGAGTGTGCTCAGAACAAAAGTACGGTGTTTCCTACACACACGGACCATATCTAGTTCAACTCTGTTTCTGAAACTGATACAAACCACAGGTCATCTAACATCCAATGCTTTTCAGTTAAGAGCGAGAAACTTGTGAGCTTTGTGAACAATGTAGCTTCGTTTGAGCTGAAAAGTGACTGCGTTTACCTGAAACGAAATCTTGATTGTAGGAAGACACACGCCTGGCATTTAACTCCGTTTCTGAAGGGAAACACACAGCACAGTTCTCATACATGAAACACACTCTGCTTTAAAGCAAGAAGCACGCTCTTGCTTTCTAGAGTCTCTAATACAGAGGGAAACGTGAGTGTGCTCAGAACAAAAGAAATGTGTTTCCTACACACACGGACCATATCTAGTTCAACTCTGTTTCTGTAACTGATACAAACCACAGGTACTCTAACATCCAATTCTTTTCAGTTAAGAGCGAGAAACGTGTGAGCTTTGTGAACAATGTAGCTTCGTTTGAGCTGAAAAGCGACTGCGTTTACCTGAAACGAAGCCTTGCTTGACGAAAAACACAGTCCTAGCATTTAACTCCGTTTCTGAAGTGAAACACATGGCACAGTTCTCATCCATGAAACACACTCTGCTTTAGAGCAAGAAGCACGCTCTTGCTTTCTAGAGTCTCTAATACAGAGGGAAACGTGAGTGTGCTCAGAACAAAAGAACTGTGTTTCCTACTCACAGACCATATCTAGTTCAACTTTGTTTCTGAAACTGATACAAACCATAGGTCCTCTAACATCCAATGCTTTTCAGTTAAGAGCGAGAAATGTGTGAGCTTTGTGAACAATGTAGCTTCGTTTGAGCTGAAAAGTGAATGCGTTTACCTGAAACGAAATCTTGCTTGTAGGAAGACACAGTCCTGGCATTTAACTCCGTTTCTGAAGGGAAACACACAGCACAGTTCTCATACATGAAACACACTCTGCTTTAAAGCAAGAAGCACGCTCTTGCTTTCTAGAGTCTCTAATACAGAGGGGAACTTTAGTGTGCTCAAAACAAAAGAACTGTGTTTCCTACACACAGGGACCATATCTAGTTCAACTCTGTTTCTGAATCTGATACAAACCACAGGTCTTCTAACATCCAATGCTTTTCAGTTAAGACCGAGAAACTTGTGAGCTTTGTTAGCAATGTAGCTTCGTTTGAGGTGAAAAGCGACTGCGTTTACCTGAAACGAAGCCTTGCTTGACGAAAGACACAGTCCTGGCATTTAACTCCGTTTCTGAAGGGAAACACATGGCACAGTTCTCATCCATGAAACACACTCTGCTTTAGAGCAAGAAGCACGCTCTTGCTTTCTAGAGTCTCTAATACAGAGGGAAACGTGAGTGTGCTCAGAACAAAAGAACTGTGTTTCCTACTCACGGACCATATCTAGTTCAACTCTGTTTCTGAAACTGATGCAAACCACAGGTCCTCTAACATCCAATGCTTTTCAGTTAAGAGCGAGCAAGGTGTGTGCTTTGTGAACAATGTAGCTTCGTTTGTAGTGAAAAGTGACTGCGTTTACGTGAAACGAAATCTTGATTGTAGGAAGACACACGCCTGGCATTTAACTCCGTTTCTGAAGGGAAACACACAGCACAGTTCTCATACATGAAACACACTCTGCTTTAGAGCAAGAAGCACGCTCTTGCTTTCTAGAGTCTCTAATACAGAGGGGAACTTTAGTGTGCTCAAAACAAAAGAAATGTGTTTCCTACAAACACGGACCATATCTAGTTTAACTCTGTTTCTGTAACTGATACAAACCACAGGTCCTCTAACATCCAATGCTTTTCAGTTAAGAGCGAGAAAAGTGTGAGCTTTGTGAACAATGTAGCTTCGTTTGAGCTGAAAAGCGACTACGTTTACCTGAAACAAAGCCTTGCTTGACGAAAGACACAGTCCTGGCATTTAACTCCGTTTCTGAAGGGAAACACACAGCACAGATCTCATCCATGAAACACACTCTGCTTTAGAGCAAGAAGCACGCTCTTGCTTTCTAGAGTCTCTAATACAGAGGGAAACCTGAGTGTGCTCAGAACAAAAGAACTGTGTTTCCTACTCACGGACCATATCTAGTTCAACTCTGTTTCTGAAACTGATACAAACCACAGGTCGTCTAACATCCAATGCTTTTCAGTTAAGAGCGAGAAACGTGAAAGCTTTGTGAACAATGTAGCTTCGTTTGAGCTGAAAAGTGACTGAGTTTACCTGAAACGAAATCTTGCTTGTAGGAAGACACACGCCTGGCATTTAACTCCGTTTCTGAAGGGAAACACACGGCAGAGTTCTCATCCATGAAACACACTCTGCTTTAGAGCAGGAAGCACGCTCTTGCTTTCTAGAGTCTCTAATACAGAGGGAAAATTTAGTGTGCTCAGAACAAAAGAACTGTGTTTCCTACACACACGGACCATATCTAGTTCAACTCTGTTTCTACAACTGAAACAAACCACAGGTCCTCTAACATCCGATGCTTTTCAGTTTAGAGCGAGAAACGTGTGAGCTTTATGAACAATGTAGCTTCGTTTGAGCTGAAAAGTGACTGCGTTTACCTGAAAAGAATACTTGCTTGAAGGAAGACACACAGCCTGGGATTTAACTCCGTTTCTGAAGGTAAACACACAGCACAGTTCTCATCCATCAAACACACTCTGCTTTAGAGCAAGAAGCACGCTCTTGCTTTCTAGAGTCTCTAATACAGAGGGAAACGTGAGTGTGCTCAGAACAAAAGAACTGTGTTTTCTACTCACGGACCATATCAACTTCAACTGTTTCTGATACTGATACAAACCACAGGTCCTCTAACATCCAATGCTTTTCAGTTAAGAGCGAGAAACATGTGAGCTTTGCGAACAATGTAGCTTCGTTTGAGCTGAAAAGTGACTGCATTTACCTGAAACGAAGTCTTGGTTGAAGGAAGACACAGAGCCTGGCATTTAACTCAGATTCTGAAGGGAAACACACGGCACAGTTCTCATCCATGAAACACACTCTGCTTTATTGCAAGAAGCACGCTCTTGCTTTCTAGAGTCTCTAATACAGAGGGAAACGTGAGTGTGCTCAGAACAAAAGAACGGTGTTTCCTACACACACGGACCATATCTAGTTCAACTCTGTTTCTGAAACTGATACAAACCACAGGTCATCTAACATCCAATGCTTTTCAGTTAAGAGCGAGAAACGTGTGAGCTTTGTGAACAATGTAGCTTCGTTTGAGCTGAAAAGTGACTGCGTTTACCTGAAACGAAATCTTGCTTGTAGGAAGACACAGTCCTGGCATTTATCTCCGTTTCTGAAGGGAAACACACAGCACAGTTCTCATACATGAAACACACTCTGCTTTAAAGCAAGAAGCACACTCTTGCTTTCTAGAGTCTCTAATACAGAGGGAAACGTGAGTGTGCTCAGAACAAAAGAACTGTGTTTCCTACACACACGGACCATATATAGTTCAACTCTGTTTCTGAAACTGATACAAACCACAGGTACTCTAACATCCAATTCTTTTCAGTTAAGAGCGAGAAACGTGTGAGCTTTGTGAACAATGTAGCTTCGTTTGAGCTGAAAAGCGACTGCGTTTACCTGAAACGAAGCCTTGCTTGACGAAAAACACAGTCCTAGCATTTAACTCCGTTTCTGAAGTGAAACACATGGCACAGTTCTCATCCATGAAACACACTCTGCTTTAGAGCAAGAAGCACGCTCTTGCTTTCTAGAGTCTCTAATACAGAGGGAAACCTGAGTGTGCTCAGAACAAAAGAACTGTGTTTCCTACTCACGGACCATATCTAGTTCAACTTTGTTTCTGAAACTGATACAAACCATAGGTCCTCTAACATCCAATGCTTTTCAGTTAAGAGCAAGAAATGTGTGAGCTTTGTGAACAATGTAGCTTCGTTTGAGCTGAAAAGCGACTGCGTTTACCTGAAACGAAGCCTTGCTTGACGAAAGACACAGTCCTGGCATTTAACTTCGTTTCTGAAGGGAAACACATGGCACATTTCTCATCCATGAAACACACTCTGCTTTAGAGCAAGAAGCACGCTCTTGCTTTCTAGAGTCTCTAATACAGAGGGAAACGTGAGTGTGCTCAGAACAAAAGAACTGTGTTTCCTACTCACGGACCATATCTAGTTCAACTCTGTTTCTGAAACTGATACAAACCACAGGTCGTCTAACATCCAATGCTTTTCAGTTAAGAGCGAGAAACGTGTAAGCTTTGTGAACAATGTAGCTTCGTTTGAGCTGAAAAGTGACTGCGTTTACCTGAAACGAAATCTTGCTTGTAGGAAGACACACGCCTGGCATTTAACTCCGTTTCTGAAGGGAAACACACGGCACAGTTCTCATCCATGAAACACACTCTGCTTTAGAGCAAGAAGCACGCTCTTGCTTTCTAGAGTCTCTAATACAGAGGGAAAATTTAGTGTGCTCAGAACAAAAGAACTGTGTTTCCTACACACACGGACCATATCTAGTTCAACTCTGTTTCTGAAACTGATACAAACCACAGGTCCTCTAACATCCGATGCTTTTCAGTTAAGAGCGAGAAACGTGTGAGCTTTGTGAACAATGTAGCTTCGTTTGAGCTGAAAAGTGACTGCGTTTACCTGAAACGAAGCCTTGCTTGACGAAAAACACAGTCCTAGCATTTAACTCCGTTTCTGAAGTGAAACACATGGCACAGTTCTCATCCATGAAACACACTCTGCTTTAGAGCAAGAAGCACGCTCTTGCTTTCTAGAGTCTCTAATACAGAGGGAAACGTGAGTGTGCTCAGAACAAAAGAACTGTGTTTCCTACTCACAGACCATATCTAGTTCAACTTTGTTTCTGAAACTGATACAAACCATAGGTCCTCTAACATCCAATGCTTTTCAGTTAAGAGCGAGAAATGTGTGAGCTTTGTGAACAATGTAGCTTCGTTTGAGCTGAAAAGCGACTGCGTTTACATGAAACGAAGCCTTGCTTGACGAAAGACACAGTCCTGGCATTTAACTCCGTTTCTGAAGGGAAACACATGGCACAGTTCTCATCCATGAAACACACTCTGCTTTAGAGCAAGAAGCACGCTCTTGCTTTCTAGAGTCTCTAATACAGAGGGAAACGTGAGTGTGCTCAGAACAAAGGAACTGTGTTTCCTACTCACGGACCATATCTAGTTCAACTCTGTTTCTGAAACTGATACAAACCACAGGTCCTCTAACATCCAATGCTTTTCAGTTAAGAGCGAGCAACGTGTGAGCTTTGTGAACAATGTAGCTTCGTTTGAGCTGAAAAGTGACTGCGTTTACCTGAAACGAATACTTGCTTGAATGAAGACAAAGAGCCTGGCATTTAACTCCGTTTCTGAAGGGAAACACACAGCACAGTTCTCATCCATGAAACACACTCTGCTTTAGAGCAAGAAGCACGCTCTTGCTTTCTAGAGTCTCTAATACAGAGGGAAACGTGAGTGTGCTCAGAACAAAAGAACGGTGTTTCCTACACACACGGACCATATCTAGTTCAACTCTGTTTCTGAAACTGATACAAATACAGGTCGCCTAACATCCAATGCTTTTCATTTAAGAGCGAGAAACATGTGAGCTTTGTGAACAATGTAGCTTCATTTGAGCTTAAAAGTGACTGCATTTACCTGAAACGAATACTTGCTTGAAGAAAGACACAGAGCCTGGCATTTAACTCCGTTTCTGAAGGGAAACACACAGCACAGATCTCATCCATGAAACACACTCTGCTTTAGAGCAAGAAGCACGCTCTTGCTTTCTAGAGTCTCTAATACAGAGGGAAACATGAGTGTGCTCAGAACAAAAGAACTGTGTTTCCTACTCACGGACCATATCTAGTTCAACTCTGTTTCTGAAACTGATCAAACCACAGGTCCTCTAACATCCAATGCTTTTCAGTTAAGAGCGAGCAACGTGTGAGCTTTGTGAACAATGTAGCTTCGTTTGAGGTAAAAAGTGACTGCGTTTACCTGAAACGAAATCTTGCTTGTAGGAAGACACACGCCTGGCATTTAACTCCGTTTCTGAAGGGAAACACACAGCACAGTTCTCATCCATGAAACACACTCTGCTTTAGAGCAAGAAGCACGCTCTTGCTTTCTAGACTCTCTAATACAGAGGGAAACGTGAGTGTGCTCAGAACAAAAGAACTGTGTTTCCTATTCTCGGACCATATCTAGTTCAACTCTGTTTCTGAAACTGATACAAACCACAGGTCCTCTAACATCCAATGCTTTTCAGTTAAGAGTGAGAAACGTGTGAGCTTTGTGAACAATGTAGCTTCATTTGAGCTGAAAAGTGACTGCATTTACCTGAAACGAAGTCTTGCTTGAAGGAAGACACAGAGCCTGGCATTTAACTCCGATTCTGAAGGGAAACACACGGCACAGTTCTCATCCATGAAACACACTCTGCTTTATTGCAAGAAGCACGCTCTTGCTTTCTACAGTCTCTAATACAGAGGGAAACGTGAGTGTGCTCAGAACAAAAGAACGGTGTTTCCTACACACACGGACCATATCTAGTTCAACTCTGTTTCTGAAACTGATACAAACCACAGGTCGTCTAACATCCAATGCTTTTCAGTTAAGAGCGAGAAACGTGTAAGCTTTGTGAACAATGTAGCTTTGTTTGAGCTGAAAAGTGACTACGTTTACCTGAAACGAAATCTTGCTTGTTGGAAGACACATGCCGGGATTTAACTCCGTTTCTGTAGGGAAACACACGGCACAGTTCTCATCCATGAAACACACTCTGCTTTAGAGCAAGAAGCACGCTCTTGCTTTCTAGAGTCTCTAATACAGAGGGAAAATTTAGTGTGCTCAGAACAAAAGAACTGTGTTTCCTACACACACGGACCATATCTAGTTCAACTCTGTTTCTGTAACTGATACAAACCACAGGTCCTCTAACATCCAATGCTTTTCAGTTAAGAGCGAGAAACTTGTGAGCTTTGTGAACAATGTAGCTTCGTTTGAGCTTAAAAGTGACTGCGTTTACCTGAAAAGAATACTTGCTTGAAGGAAGACACAGAGCCTGGGATTTAACTCCGTTTCTGAAGGTAAACACACAGCACAGTTCTCATCCGTCAAACACACTCTGCTTTAGAGCAAGAAGCACGCTCTTGCTTTCTAGAGTCTCTAATACAGAGGGAAACGTGAGTGTGCTCAGAACAAAAGAACTGTGTTTCCTACTCACGGACCATATCAAGTTCAACTGTTTCTGAAACTGATACAAACCACAGGTCCTCTAACATCCAATGCTTTTCAGTTAAGAGCGAGAAATGTGTGAGCTTTGCGAACAATGTAGCTTCGTTTGAGCTGAAAAGTGACTGCATTTACCTGAAACGAAGTCTTGGTTGAAGGAAGACACAGAGCCTGGCATTTAACTCAGATTCTGAAGGGAAACACACGGCACAGTTCTCATCCATGAAACACACTCTGCTTTATTGCAAGAAGCACGCTCTTGCTTTCTAGAGTCGCTAATACAGAGGGAAACGTGAGTGTGCTCAGAACAAAAGAACGGTGTTTCCTACACACACGGACCATATCTAGTTCAACTCTGTTTCTGAAACTGATAAAAACCACAGGTCATCTAACATCCAATGCTTTTCAGTTAAGAGCGAGAAACGTGTGAGCTTTGTGAACAATGTAGCTTCGTTTGAGCTGAAAAGTGACTGCGTTTACCTGAAACGAAATCTTGCTTGTAGGAAGACACAGTCCTGGCATTTAACTCCGTTTCTGAAGGGAAACAAACAGCACAGTTCTCATACATGAAACACACTCTGCTTTAAAGCAAGAAGCACGCTCTTGCTTTCTAGAGTCTCTAATACAGAGGGGAACTTTAGTGTGCTCAAAACAAAAGAACTGTGTTGCCTACACACAGGGACCATATCTAGTTCAACTCTGTTTCTGAATCTGATACAAACCACAGGTCTTCTAACATCCAATGCTTTTCAGTTAAGACCGAGAAACTTGTGAGCTTTGTTAGCAATGTAGCTTCGTTTGAGCTGAAAAGCGACTGCGTTTACCTGAAACGAAGCCTTGCTTGACGAAAGACACAGTCCTAGCATTTAACTCCGTTTCTGAAGGGAAACACATGGCACAGTTCTCATCCATGAAACACACTCTGCTTTAGAGCAAGAAGCACGCTCTTGCTTTCTAGAGTCTCTAATACAGAGGGAAACGTGAGTGTGCTCAGAACAAAAGAACTGTGTTTCCTACTCACGGACCATATCTAGTTCAACTCTGTTTCTGAAACTGATACAAACCACAGGTCCTCTAACATCCAATGCTTTTCAGTTAAGAGCGAGCAACGTGTGAGCTTTGTGAACAATGTAGCTTCGTTTGAGGTGAAAAGTGACTGCGTTTACCTGAAACGAAATCTTGATTGTAGGAAGACACACGCCTGGCATTTAACTCCGTTTCTGAAGGGAAACACACAGCACAGTTCTCATACATGAAACACACTCTGCTTTAGAGCAAGAAGCACGCTGTTGCTTTCTAGAGTCTCTAATACAGAGGGAAACGTGAGTGTGCTCAGAACAAAAGAACTGTGTTACCTACTCACAGACCATATCTAGTTCAACTTTGTTTCTGAAACTGATACAAACCATAGGTCCTCTAACATCCAATGCTTTTCAGTTAAGAGTGAGAAATGTGTGAGCTTTGTGAACAATGTAGCTTCGTTTGAGCTGAAAAGCGACTGCGTTTACCTGAAACGAAGCCTTGCTTGACGAAAGACACAGTCCTGGCATTTAACTCCGTTTCTGAAGGGAAACACATGGCACAGTTCTCATCCATGAAACACACTCTGCTTTAGAGCAAGAAGCACGCTCTTGCTTTCTAGAGTCTCTAATACAGAGGGAAACATGAGTGTGCTCAGAACAAAAGAACTGTGTTTCCTACTCACGGACCATATCTAGTTCAACTCAGTTTCTGAAACTGATACAAACCACAGGTCCTCTAACATCCAATGCTTTTCAGTTAAGAGCGAGCAACGTGTGAGCTTTGTGAACAATGTAGCTTCGTTTGAGCTGAAAAGTGACTGCGTTTACATGAAACGAATACTTGCTTGAATGAAGACAAAGAGCCTGGCATTTAACTCCGTTTCTGAAGGGAAACACACAGCACTGTTCTCATCCATGAAACACACTCTGCTTTAGAGCAAGAAGCACGCTCTTGCTTTCTAGAGTCTCTAATACAGAGGGAAACGTGAGTGTGCTCAGAACAAAAGTACGGTGTTTCCTACACACACGGACCATATCTAGTTCAACTCTGTTTCTGAAACTGATACAAACCACAGGTCGCCTAACATCCAATGCTTTTCAGTTAAGAGCGAGAAACATGTGAGCTTTGTGAACAATGTAGCTTCATTTGAGCTTAAAAGTGACTGCATTTACTTGAAACGAATACTTGCTTGAAGAAAGACACAGAGCCTGGCATTTAACTCCGTTTCTGAAGGGAAACACACAGCACAGATCTCATCCATGAAACACACTCTGCTTTAGAGCAAGAAGCACGCTCTTGCTTTCTAGAGTCTCTAATACAGAGGGAAACATGAGTGTGCTCAGAACAAAACAACTGTGTTTCCTACTCACGGACCATATCTAGTTCAACTCTGTTTCTGAAACTTATACAAACCACAGGTCCTCTAACATCCAATCCTTTTCAGTTAAGAGCGAGAAACGTGTGAGCTTTGTGAACAATGTAACATCGTTTGAGCTGAAAAGCGACTGCGTTTACATGAAACGAAGCCTTGCTTGACGAAAGACACAGTCCTGGCATTTAACTCCGTTTCTGAAGGGAAACACACAGCACAGTTCTCATCCATCAAACACACTCTGCTTTAGAGCAAGAAGCACGCTCTTGCTTTCTAGAGTCTCTAATACAGAGGGAAACGTGAGTGTGCTCAGAACAAAAGAACTGTGTTTTCTACTCACGGACCATATCAACTTCAACTGTTTCTGATACTGATACAAACCACAGGTCCTCTAACATCCAATGCTTTTCAGTTAAGAGCGAGAAACATGTGAGCTTTGCGAACAATGTAGCTTCGTTTGAGCTGAAAAGTGACTGCATTTACCTGAAACGAAGTCTTGGTTGAAGGAAGACACAGAGCCTGGCATTTAACTCAGATTCTGAAGGGAAACACACGGCACAGTTCTCATCCATGAAACACACTCTGCTTTATTGCAAGAAGCACGCTCTTGCTTTCTAGAGTCTCTAATACAGAGGGAAACGTGAGTGTGCTCAGAACAAAAGAACGGTGTTTCCTACACACACGGACCATATCTAGTTCAACTCTGTTTCTGAAACTGATACAAACCACAGGTCATCTAACATCCAATGCTTTTCAGTTAAGAGCGAGAAACGTGTGAGCTTTGTGAACAATGTAGCTTCGTTTGAGCTGAAAAGTGACTGCGTTTACCTGAAACGAAATCTTGCTTGTAGGAAGACACAGTCCTGGCATTTAACTCCGTTTCTGAAGGGAAACACACAGCACAGTTCTCATACATGAAACACACTCTGCTTTAAAGCAAGAAGCACACTCTTGCTTTCTAGAGTCTCTAATACAGAGGGAAACGTGAGTGTGCTCAGAACAAAAGAACTGTGTTTCCTACACACACGGACCATATATAGTTCAACTCTGTTTCTGAAACTGATACAAACCACAGGTACTCTAACATCCAATTCTTTTCAGTTAAGAGCGAGAAACGTGTGAGCTTTGTGAACAATGTAGCTTCGTTTGAGCTGAAAAGCGACTGCGTTTACCTGAAACGAAGCCTTGCTTGACGAAAAACACAGTCCTAGCATTTAACTCCGTTTCTGAAGTGAAACACATGGCACAGTTCTCATCCATGAAACACACTCTGCTTTAAAGCAAGAAGCACGCTCTTGCTTTCTAGAGTCTCTAATACAGAGGGAAACCTGAGTGTGCTCAGAACAAAAGAACTGTGTTTCCTACTCACGGACCATATCTAGTTCAACTTTGTTTCTGAAACTGATACAAACCATAGGTCCTCTAACATCCAATGCTTTTCAGTTAAGAGCGAGAAATGTGTGAGCTTTGTGAACAATGTAGCTTCGTTTGAGCTGAAAAGCGACTGCGTTTACCTGAAACGAAGCCTTGCTTGACGAAAGACACAGTCCTGGCATTTAACTTCGTTTCTGAAGGGAAACACATGGCACATTTCTCATCCATGAAACACACTCTGCTTTAGAGCAAGAAGCACGCTCTTGCTTTCTAGAGTCTCTAATACAGAGGGAAACGTGAGTGTGCTCAGAACAAAAGAACTGTGTTTCCTACTCACGGACCATATCTAGTTCAACTCTGTTTCTGAAACTGATACAAACCACAGGTCGTCTAACATCCAATGGTTTTCAGTTAAGAGCGAGAAACGTGTAAGCTTTGTGAACAATGTAGCTTCGTTTGAGCTGAAAAGTGACTGCGTTTACCTGAAACGAAATCTTGCTTGTAGGAAGACACACGCCTGGCATTTAACTCCGTTTCTGAAGGGAAACACACGGCACAGTTCTCATCCATGAAACACACTCTGCTTTAGAGCAAGAAGCACGCTCTTGCTTTCTAGAGTCTCTAATACAGAGGGAAAATTTAGTGTGCTCAGAACAAAAGAACTGTGTTTCCTACACACACGGACCATATCTAGTTCAACTCTGTTTCTATAACTGAAACAAACCACAGGTCCTCTAACATCCGATGCTTTTCAGTTTAGAGCGAGAAACGTGTGAGCTTTGTGAACAATGTAGCTTCGTTTGAGCTGAAAAGTGACTGCGTTTACCTGAAACGAAGCCTTGCTTGACGAAAAACACAGTCCTAGCATTTAACTCCGTTTCTGAAGTGAAACACATGGCACAGTTCTCATCCATGAAACACACTCTGCTTTAGAGCAAGAAGCACGCTCTTGCTTTCTAGAGTCTCTAATACAGAGGGAAACGTGAGTGTGCTCAGAACAAAAGAACTGTGTTTCCTACTCACAGACCATATCTAGTTCAACTTTGTTTCTGAAACTGATACAAACCATAGGTCCTCTAACATCCAATGCTTTTCAGTTAAGAGCGAGAAATGTGTGAGCTTTGTGAACAATGTAGCTTCGTTTGAGCTGAAAAGCGACTGCGTTTACATGAAACGAAGCCTTGCTTGACGAAAGACACAGTCCTGGCATTTAACTCCGTTTCTGAAGGGAAACACATGGCACAGTTCTCATCCATGAAACACACTCTGCTTTAGAGCAAGAAGCACGCTCTTGCTTTCTAGAGTCTCTAATACAGAGGGAAACGTGAGTGTGCTCAGAACAAAAGAACTGTGTTTCCTACTCACGGACCATATCTAGTTCAACTCTGTTTCTGAAACTGATACAAACCACAGGTCCTCTAACATCCAATGCTTTTCAGTTAAGAGCGAGCAACGTGTGAGCTTTGTGAACAATGTAGCTTCGTTTGAGCTGAAAAGTGACTGCGTTTACCTGAAACGAATACTTGCTTGAATGAAGACAAAGAGCCTGGCATTTAACTCCGTTTCTGAAGGGAAACACACAGCACAGTTCTCATCCATGAAACACACTCTGCTTTAGAGCAAGAAGCACGCTCTTGCTTTCTAGAGTCTCTAATACAGAGGGAAACGTGAGTGTGCTCAGAACAAAAGAACGGTGTTTCCTACACACACGGACCATATCTAGTTCAACTCTGTTTCTGAAACTGATACAAACTACAGGTCGCCTAACATCCAATGCTTTTCATTTAAGAGCGAGAAACATGTGAGCTTTGTGAACAATGTAGCTTCATTTGAGCTTAAAAGTGACTGCATTTACCTGAAACGAATACTTGCTTGAAGAAAGACACAGAGCCTGGCATTTAACTCCGTTTCTGAAGGGAAACACACAGCACAGATCTCATCCATGAAACACACTCTGCTTTAGAGCAAGAAGCACGCTCTTGCTTTCTAGAGTCTCTAATACAGAGGGAAACATGAGTGTGCTCAGAACAAAAGAACTGTGTTTCCTACTCACGGACCATATCTAGTTCAACT
Source organism: Onychomys leucogaster (assembly GCA_949786385.1). NCBI lineage: Eukaryota > Metazoa > Chordata > Mammalia > Rodentia > Cricetidae > Onychomys > Onychomys leucogaster. The sequence goes on from CATKUP010000088.1 coordinate 890,539, forward strand.
CTGTTTCTGAAACTGATCAAACCACAGGTCCTCTAACATCCAATGCTTTTCAGTTAAGAGCGAGCAACGTGTGAGCTTTGTGAACAATGTAGCTTCGTTTGAGGTAAAAAGTGACTGCGTTTACCTGAAACGAAATCTTGCTTGTAGGAAGACACACGCCTGGCATTTAACTCCGTTTCTGAAGGGAAACACACAGCACAGTTCTCATCCATGAAACACACTCTGCTTTAGAGCAAGAAGCACGCTCTTGCTTTCTAGACTCTCTAATACAGAGGGAAACGTGAGTGTGCTCAGAACAAAAGAACTGTGTTTCCTATTCTCGGACCATATCTAGTTCAACTCTGTTTCTGAAACTGATACAAACCACAGGTCCTCTAACATCCAATGTTTTTCAGTTAAGAGTGAGAAACGTGTGAGCTTTGTGAACAATGTAGCTTCATTTGAGCTGAAAAGTGACTGCATTTACCTGAAACGAAGTCTTGCTTGAAGGAAGACACAGAGCCTGGCATTTAACTCCGATTCTGAAGGGAAACACACGGCACAGTTCTCATCCATGAAACACACTCTGCTTTATTGCAAGAAGCACGCTCTTGCTTTCTACAGTCTCTAATACAGAGGGAAACGTGAGTGTGCTCAGAACAAAAGAACGGTGTTTCCTACACACACGGACCATATCTAGTTCAACTCTGTTTCTGAAACTGATACAAACCACAGGTCGTCTAACATCCAATGCTTTTCAGTTAAGAGCGAGAAACGTGTAAGCTTTGTGAACAATGTAGCTTTGTTTGAGCTGAAAAGTGACTACGTTTACCTGAAACGAAATCTTGCTTGTAGGAAGACACATGCCGGGATTTAACTCCGTTTCTGTAGGGAAACACACGGCACAGTTCTCATCCATGAAACACACTCTGCTTTAGAGCAAGAAGCACGCTCTTGCTTTCTAGAGTCTCTAATACAGAGGGAAAATTTAGTGTGCTCAGAACAAAAGAACTGTGTTTCCTACACACACGGACCATATCTAGTTCAACTCTGTTTCTGTAACTGATACAAACCACAGGTCCTCTAACATCCAATGCTTTTCAGTTAAGAGCGAGAAACTTGTGAGCTTTGTGAACAATGTAGCTTCGTTTGAGCTTAAAAGTGACTGCGTTTACCTGAAAAGAATACTTGCTTGAAGGAAGACACAGAGCCTGGGATTTAACTCCGTTTCTGAAGGTAAACACACAGCACAGTTCTCATCCGTCAAACACACTCTGCTTTAGAGCAAGAAGCACGCTCTTGCTTTCTAGAGTCTCTAATACAGAGGGAAACGTGAGTGTGCTCAGAACAAAAGAACTGTGTTTCCTACTCACGGACCATATCAAGTTCAACTGTTTCTGAAACTGATACAAACCACAGGTCCTCTAACATCCAATGCTTTTCAGTTAAGAGCGAGAAATGTGTGAGCTTTGCGAACAATGTAGCTTCGTTTGAGCTGAAAAGTGACTGCATTTACCTGAAACGAAGTCTTGGTTGAAGGAAGACACAGAGCCTGGCATTTAACTCAGATTCTGAAGGGAAACACACGGCACAGTTCTCATCCATGAAACACACTCTGCTTTATTGCAAGAAGCACGCTCTTGCTTTCTAGAGTCGCTAATACAGAGGGAAACGTGAGTGTGCTCAGAACAAAAGAACGGTGTTTCCTACACACACGGACCATATCTAGTTCAACTCTGTTTCTGAAACTGATAAAAACCACAGGTCATCTAACATCCAATGCTTTTCAGTTAAGAGCGAGAAACGTGTGAGCTTTGTGAACAATGTAGCTTCGTTTGAGCTGAAAAGTGACTGCGTTTACCTGAAACGAAATCTTGCTTGTAGGAAGACACAGTCCTGGCATTTAACTCCGTTTCTGAAGGGAAACAAACAGCACAGTTCTCATACATGAAACACACTCTGCTTTAAAGCAAGAAGCACGCTCTTGCTTTCTAGAGTCTCTAATACAGAGGGGAACTTTAGTGTGCTCAAAACAAAAGAACTGTGTTTCCTACACACACGGACCATATCTAGTTCAACTCTGTTTCTGAATCTGATACAAACCACAGGTCTTCTAACATCCAATGCTTTTCAGTTAAGACCGAGAAACTTGTGAGCTTTGTTAGCAATGTAGCTTCGTTTGAGCTGAAAAGCGACTGCGTTTACCTGAAACGAAGCCTTGCTTGACGAAAGACACAGTCCTAGCATTTAACTCCGTTTCTGAAGGGAAACACATGGCACAGTTCTCATCCATGAAACACACTCTGCTTTAGAGCAAGAAGCACGCTCTTGCTTTCTAGAGTCTCTAATACAGAGGGAAACGTGAGTGTGCTCAGAACAAAAGAACTGTGTTTCCTACTCACGGACCATATCTAGTTCAACTCTGTTTCTGAAACTGATACAAACCACAGGTCCTCTAACATCCAATGCTTTTCAGTTAAGAGCGAGAAACGTGTGAGCTTTGTGAACAATGTAGCTTCGTTTGAGCTGAAAAGTGACTGCGTTTACCTGAAACGAAATCTTGCTTGTAGGAAGACACAGTCCTGGCATTTAACTCCGTTTCTGAAGGGAAACAAACAGCACAGTTCTCATACATGAAACACACTCTGCTTTAAAGCAAGAAGCACGCTCTTGCTTTCTAGAGTCTCTAATACAGAGGGAAACGTGAGTGTGCTCAGAACAAAAGAACTGTGTTTCCTACTCACGGACCATATCTAGTTCAACTCTGTTTCTGAAACTGATACAAACCACAGGTCCTCTAACATCCAATGCTTTTCAGTTAAGAGCGAGCAACGTGTGAGCTTTGTGAACAATGTAGCTTCGTTTGAGCTGAAAAGTGACTGCGTTTACCTGAAACGAATACTTGCTTGAATGAAGACAAAGAGCCTGGCATTTAACTCCGTTTCTGAAGGGAAACACACAGCACAGTTCTCATCCATGAAACACACTCTGCTTTAGAGCAAGAAGCACGCTCTTGCTTTCTAGAGTCTCTAATACAGAGGGAAACGTGAGTGTGCTCAGAACAAAAGAACGGTGTTTCCTACACACACGGACCATATCTAGTTCAACTCTGTTTCTGAAACTGATACAAACTACAGGTCGCCTAACATCCAATGCTTTTCATTTAAGAGCGAGAAACATGTGAGCTTTGTGAACAATGTAGCTTCATTTGAGCTTAAAAGTGACTGCATTTACCTGAAACGAATACTTGCTTGAAGAAAGACACAGAGCCTGGCATTTAACTCCGTTTCTGAAGGGAAACACACAGCACAGATCTCATCCATGAAACACACTCTGCTTTAGAGCAAGAAGCACGCTCTTGCTTTCTAGAGTCTCTAATACAGAGGGAAACAGGAGTGTGCTCAGAACAAAAGAACTGTGTTTCCTACTCACGGACCATATCTAGTTCAACTCTGTTTCTGAAACTGATCAAACCACAGGTCCTCTAACATCCAATGCTTTTCAGTTAAGAGCGAGCAACGGGTGAGCTTTGTGAACAATGTAGCTTCGTTTGAGGTAAAAAGTGACTGCGTTTACCTGAAACGAAATCTTGCTTGTAGGAAGACACACGCCTGGCATTTAACTCCGTTTCTGAAGGGAAACACACAGCACAGTTCTCATCCATGAAACACACTCTGCTTTAGAGCAAGAAGCACGCTCTTGCTTTCTAGACTCTCTAATACAGAGGGAAACGTGAGTGTGCTCAGAACAAAAGAACTGTGTTTCCTATTCTCGGACCATATCTAGTTCAACTCTGTTTCTGAAACTGATACAAACCACAGGTCCTCTAACATCCAATGTTTTTCAGTTAAGAGTGAGAAACGTGTGAGCTTTGTGAACAATGTAGCTTCATTTGAGCTGAAAAGTGACTGCATTTACCTGAAACGAAGTCTTGCTTGAAGGAAGACACAGAGCCTGGCATTTAACTCCGATTCTGAAGGGAAACACACGGCACAGTTCTCATCCATGAAACACACTCTGCTTTATTGCAAGAAGCACGCTCTTGCTTTCTACAGTCTCTAATACAGAGGGAAACGTGAGTGTGCTCAGAACAAAAGAACGGTGTTTCCTACACACACGGACCATATCTAGTTCAACTCTGTTTCTGAAACTGATACAAACCACAGGTCGTCTAACATCCAATGCTTTTCAGTTAAGAGCGAGAAACGTGTAAGCTTTGTGAACAATGTAGCTTTGTTTGAGCTGAAAAGTGACTACGTTTACCTGAAACGAAATCTTGCTTGTAGGAAGACACATGCCGGGATTTAACTCCGTTTCTGTAGGGAAACACACGGCACAGTTCTCATCCATGAAACACACTCTGCTTTAGAGCAAGAAGCACGCTCTTGCTTTCTAGAGTCTCTAATACAGAGGGAAAATTTAGTGTGCTCAGAACAAAAGAACTGTGTTTCCTACACACACGGACCATATCTAGTTCAACTCTGTTTCTGTAACTGATACAAACCACAGGTCCTCTAACATCCAATGCTTTTCAGTTAAGAGCGAGAAACTTGTGAGCTTTGTGAACAATGTAGCTTCGTTTGAGCTTAAAAGTGACTGCGTTTACCTGAAAAGAATACTTGCTTGAAGGAAGACACAGAGCCTGGGATTTAACTCCGTTTCTGAAGGTAAACACACAGCACAGTTCTCATCCGTCAAACACACTCTGCTTTAGAGCAAGAAGCACGCTCTTGCTTTCTAGAGTCTCTAATACAGAGGGAAACGTGAGTGTGCTCAGAACAAAAGAACTGTGTTTCCTACTCACGGACCATATCAAGTTCAACTGTTTCTGAAACTGATACAAACCACAGGTCCTCTAACATCCAATGCTTTTCAGTTAAGAGCGAGAAATGTGTGAGCTTTGCGAACAATGTAGCTTCGTTTGAGCTGAAAAGTGACTGCATTTACCTGAAACGAAGTCTTGGTTGAAGGAAGACACAGAGCCTGGCATTTAACTCAGATTCTGAAGGGAAACACACGGCACAGTTCTCATCCATGAAACACACTCTGCTTTATTGCAAGAAGCACGCTCTTGCTTTCTAGAGTCGCTAATACAGAGGGAAACGTGAGTGTGCTCAGAACAAAAGAACGGTGTTTCCTACACACACGGACCATATCTAGTTCAACTCTGTTTCTGAAACTGATAAAAACCACAGGTCATCTAACATCCAATGCTTTTCAGTTAAGAGCGAGAAACGTGTGAGCTTTGTGAACAATGTAGCTTCGTTTGAGCTGAAAAGTGACTGCGTTTACCTGAAACGAAATCTTGCTTGTAGGAAGACACAGTCCTGGCATTTAACTCCGTTTCTGAAGGGAAACAAACAGCACAGTTCTCATACATGAAACACACTCTGCTTTAAAGCAAGAAGCACGCTCTTGCTTTCTAGAGTCTCTAATACAGAGGGGAACTTTAGTGTGCTCAAAACAAAAGAACTGTGTTTCCTACACACACGGACCATATCTAGTTCAACTCTGTTTCTGAATCTGATACAAACCACAGGTCTTCTAACATCCAATGCTTTTCAGTTAAGACCGAGAAACTTGTGAGCTTTGTTAGCAATGTAGCTTCGTTTGAGCTGAAAAGCGACTGCGTTTACCTGAAACGAAGCCTTGCTTGACGAAAGACACAGTCCTAGCATTTAACTCCGTTTCTGAAGGGAAACACATGGCACAGTTCTCATCCATGAAACACACTCTGCTTTAGAGCAAGAAGCACGCTCTTGCTTTCTAGAGTCTCTAATACAGAGGGAAACGTGAGTGTGCTCAGAACAAAAGAACTGTGTTTCCTACTCACGGACCATATCTAGTTCAACTCTGTTTCTGAAACTGATACAAACCACAGGTCCTCTAACATCCAATGCTTTTCAGTTAAGAGCGAGAAACGTGTGAGCTTTGTGAACAATGTAGCTTCGTTTGAGCTGAAAAGTGACTGCGTTTACCTGAAACGAAATCTTGCTTGTAGGAAGACACAGTCCTGGCATTTAACTCCGTTTCTGAAGGGAAACAAACAGCACAGTTCTCATACATGAAACACACTCTGCTTTAAAGCAAGAAGCACGCTCTTGCTTTCTAGAGTCTCTAATACAGAGGGAAACGTGAGTGTGCTCAGAACAAAAGAACTGTGTTTCCTACTCACGGACCATATCTAGTTCAACTCTGTTTCTGAAACTGATACAAACCACAGGTCCTCTAACATCCAATGCTTTTCAGTTAAGAGCGAGCAACGTGTGAGCTTTGTGAACAATGTAGCTTCGTTTGAGCTGAAAAGTGACTGCGTTTACCTGAAACGAATACTTGCTTGAATGAAGACAAAGAGCCTGGCATTTAACTCCGTTTCTGAAGGGAAACACACAGCACAGTTCTCATCCATGAAACACACTCTGCTTTAGAGCAAGAAGCACGCTCTTGCTTTCTAGAGTCTCTAATACAGAGGGAAACGTGAGTGTGCTCAGAACAAAAGAACGGTGTTTCCTACACACACGGACCATATCTAGTTCAACTCTGTTTCTGAAACTGATACAAACTACAGGTCGCCTAACATCCAATGCTTTTCATTTAAGAGCGAGAAACATGTGAGCTTTGTGAACAATGTAGCTTCATTTGAGCTTAAAAGTGACTGCATTTACCTGAAACGAATACTTGCTTGAAGAAAGACACAGAGCCTGGCATTTAACTCCGTTTCTGAAGGGAAACACACAGCACAGATCTCATCCATGAAACACACTCTGCTTTAGAGCAAGAAGCACGCTCTTGCTTTCTAGAGTCTCTAATACAGAGGGAAACAGGAGTGTGCTCAGAACAAAAGAACTGTGTTTCCTACTCACGGACCATATCTAGTTCAACTCTGTTTCTGAAACTGATCAAACCACAGGTCCTCTAACATCCAATGCTTTTCAGTTAAGAGCGAGCAACGTGTGAGCTTTGTGAACAATGTAGCTTCGTTTGAGGTAAAAAGTGACTGCGTTTACCTGAAACGAAATCTTGCTTGTAGGAAGACACACGCCTGGCATTTAACTCCGTTTCTGAAGGGAAACACACAGCACTGTTCTCATCCATGAAACACACTCTGCTTTAGAGCAAGAAGCACGCTCTTGCTTTCTAGACTCTCTAATACAGAGGGAAACGTGAGTGTGCTCAGAACAAAAGTACGGTGTTTCCTACACACACGGACCATATCTAGTTCAACTCTGTTTCTGAAACTGATACAAACCACATGTCGCCTAACATCCAATGCTTTTCAGTTAAGAGCGAGAAACATGTGAGCTTTGTGAACAATGTAGCTTCATTTGAGCTTAAAAGTGACTGCATTTACTTGAAACGAATACTTGCTTGAAGAAAGACACAGAGCCTGGCATTTAACTCCGTTTCTGAAGGGAAACACACAGCACAGATCTCATCCATGAAACACACTCTGCTTTAGAGCAAGAAGCACGCTCTTGCTTTCTAGAGTCTCTAATACAGAGGGAAACATGAGTGTGCTCAGAACAAAACAACTGTGTTTCCTACTCACGGACCATATCTAGTTCAACTCTGTTTCTGAAACTTATACAAACCACAGGTCCTCTAACATCCAATCCTTTTCAGTTAAGAGCGAGAAACGTGTGAGCTTTGTGAACAATGTAACATCGTTTGAGCTGAAAAGCGACTGCGTTTACATGAAACGAAGCCTTGCTTGACGAAAGACACAGTCCTGGCATTTAACTCCGTTTCTGAAGGGAAACACACAGCACAGTTCTCATCCATGAAACACACTCTGCTTTAGAGCAAGAAGCACGCTCTTGCTTTCTAGATTCTCTAATACAGAGGGAAACCTGAGTGTACTCAGAACAAAAGAACTGTTTTTCCTATTCACGGACCATATCTAGTTCAACTCTGCTTCTGAAACTAATACAAACCACAGGTTCTCTAACATCCAATGCTTTTCAGTTAAGAGCAAGAAACGTGTGAGCTGTGTGAACAATGTAGCTTCGTTTGAGCTGAAAAGTGACTGCGTTTATCTGATAAGAATACTTGCTTGAAGGAAGACACAGAGCCTGGAATTTAACTCCGTTTCTGAAGGGAAACACCCAGCACAGTTCTCATCCATGAAACACAATCTGCTTTACAGCAAGAAGCACGCTCTTGCTTTCTAGAGTCTCTAATACAGATGGAAACGTGAGTGTGCTCAGAACAAAAGAACTGTGTTTCCTACACACGGACCATATCTAGTTCAACTCTGTTTCTGAAACTGATACAAACCACAGGTCCTCTAACATCCAATGCTTTTCAGTTAAGAGCGAGAAACGTGTGAGCTTTGTGAATAATGTAGCTTCGTTTGAGCTGAAAAGTGACTGCGTTTACCTGAAACGAAATCTTGCTTGTAGGAAGACACACGCCTGGCATTTAACTCCGTTTCTGAAGGGAAACACATAGCACTGTTCTCATCCATGAAACACACTCTGCTTTAGAGCAAGAAGCACGCTCTTGCTTTCTAGAGACTCTAATACAGAGGGGAACTTTAGTGTGCTCAAAACAAAAGAACTGTGTTTTCTACACACACGGACCATATCTAGTTCAACTCTGTTTCTGAAACTGATACAAACCACAGGTCTTCTAACATCCAATGCTTTTCAGTTAAGACCGAGAAACGTCTGAGCTTTGTGAACAATGTAGCTTCGTTTGTGCTGAAAAGCGACTGCGTTTACCTGAAACGAAGCCTTGCTTGACGAAAAACACAGTCCTAGCATTTAACTCCGTTTCTGAAGGGAAACACATGGCACAGTTCTCATCCCTGAAACACACTCTGCTTTAGAGCAAGAGGCACGCTCTTGCTTTCTAGAGTCTCTAATACAGAGGGAAACGTGAGTGTGCTCAGAACAAAAGAACTGTGTTTCCTACTCACAGACCATATCTAGTTCAACTTTGTTTCTGAAACTGATACAAACGATAGGTCCTCTAACATCCAATGCTTTTCAGTTAAGAGCGAGAAATGTGTGAGCTTTGTGAACAATGTAGCTTCATTTGAGCTGAAAAGTGACTGCATTTACCTGAAACGAAGTCTTGCTTGAAGAAAGACACAGAGCCTGGCATTTAACTCCGATTCTGAAGGGAAACACACGGCACAGTTCTCATCCATGAAACACACTCTGCTTTATTGCAAGAAGCACGCTCTTGCTTTCTAGAGTCTCTAATACAGAGGGAAACGTGAGTGTGCTCAGAACAAAAGAACGGTGTTTCCTACACACACGGACCATATCTAGTTCAACTCTGTTTCTGAAACTGATACAAACCACAGGTCGTCTAACATCCAATGCTTTTCAGTTAAGAGCGAGAAACGTGTAAGCTTTGTGAACAATGTAGCTTCGTTTGAGCTGAAAAGTGACTGCGTTTACCTGAAACGAAATCTTGCTTGTAGGAAGACACACGCCTGGCATTTAAATCCGTTTCTGAAGGGAAACACACGGCACAGTTCTCATCCATGAAACACACTCTGCTTTAGAGCAAGAAGCACGCTCTTGCTTTCTAGAGTCTCTAATACAGAGGGAAAATTTAGTGTGCTCAGAACAAAAGAACTGTGTTTCCTACACACACGGACCATATCTAGTTCAACTCTGTTTCTGTAACTGAAACAAACCACAGGTCCTCTAACATCCGATGCTTTTCAGTTTAGAGCGAGAAACGTGTGAGCTTTATGAACAATGTAGCTTCGTTTGAGCTGCAAAGTGACTGTGTTTACCTGAAAAGAATACTTGCTTGAAGGAAGACACAGAGCCTGGGATTTAACTCCGTTTCTGAAGGTAAACACACAGCACAGTTCTCATCCATGAAACACACTCTGCTTTAGAGCAAGAAGCACGCTCTTGCTTTCTAGAGTCTCTAATACAGAGGGAAACGTGAGTGTGCTCAGAACAAAAGAACTGTGTTTCCTACTCACGGACCATATCAAGTTCAACTGTTACTGAAACTGATACAAACCACAGGTCCTCTAACATCCAATGCTTTTCAGTTAAGAGCGAGAAACGTGTGAGCTTTGCGAACAATGTAGCTTCGTTTGAGCTGAAAAGTGACTGCATTTACCTGAAACGAAATCTTGCTTGTAGGAAGACACACGCCTGGCATTTAACTCCGTTTCTGAAGGGGAACACACGGCACAGTTCTCATCCATGAAACACAGTCTGCTTTAGAGCAAGAAGCACGCTCTTGCTTTCTAGAGTCTCTAATACAGATGGAAACGTGAGTGTGCTCAGAACAAAAGAACTGTGTTTCCTACTCACGGGCCATATCAAGTTCAACTGTTTCTGAAACTGATACAAACCACAGGTCCTCTAACATCCAATTCTTTTCAGTTAAGAGCAAGAAACGTGGGAGCTTTGTGAACAATGTAGCTTTGTTTGAGCTGAAAAGCGACTGCTTTTACATGAAACGAAGTCTTGCTTGTAGGAAGACACATGCCTGGCATTTAACTCCGTTTCTGAAGGTAAACACACGGCACAGTTCTCATCCATGAAACACCCTCTGCTTTAGAGCAAGAAGCACGCTCTTTCTTTCTAGAGTCTCTAATACAGAGGGAAACTTGAGTGTGCTCAGAACAAAAGAACTGTGTGTCCTACACACGGACCATTTCTAGTTCAACTCTGTTTCTGAAACTGATACAAACCACAGGTCCTCTAACATCCAATTCTTTTCAGTTAAGAGCGAGAAATGTGTGAGCTTTGTGAACAATGTAGCTTCGTTTGAGCTGAAAAGCGACTGCGTTTACCTGAAACGAAGCCTTGCTTGACGAAAGACACATCCTGGCATTTAACTCCGTTTCTGAAGGGAAACACACAGCACAGATCTCATCCATGAAACACACTCTGCTTTAGAGCAAGAAGCACGCTCTTGCTTTCTAGAGTGTCTAATACAGAGGGAAACGTGAGTGTGCTCAGAACAAAAGAACTGTGTTTCCTACTCACGGACCATATCTAGTTCAACTCTTTTTCTGAAACTGACACAAACCACAGGTCCTCTAACATCCAATGCTTTTCAGTTAAGAGCGAGAATCATGTGAGCTTTGTGAACAATGTAGCTTCATTTGAGCTGAAAAGTGACTGCATTTACCTGAAACGAAGTCTTGCTTGAAGAAAGACACAGAGCCTGGCATTTAACTCCGATTCTGAAGGGAAACACACGGCACAGTTCTCATCCATGAAACACACTCTGCTTTAGAGCAAGAAGCACGCTCTTGCTTTCTAGAGTCTCTAATACAGAGGGAAACGTGAGTGTGCTCAGAACAAAAGAACTGTGTTTCCTACTCACGGACCATATCAAGTTCAACTGTTACTGAAACTGATACAAACCACAGGTCCTCTAACATCCAATGCTTTTCAGTTAAGAGCGAGAAACGTGTGAGCTTTGCGAACAATGTAGCTTCGTTTGAGCTGAAAAGTGACTGCATTTACCTGAAACGAAATCTTGCTTGTAGGAAGACACACGCCTGGCATTTAACTCCGTTTCTGAAGGGGAACACACGGCACAGTTCTCATCCATGAAACACAGTCTGCTTTAGAGCAAGAAGCACGCTCTTGCTTTCTAGAGTCTCTAATACAGAGGGAAACGTGAGTGTGCTCAGAACAAAAGAACTGTGTTTCCTACTCACGGGCCATATCAAGTTCAACTGTTTCTGAAACTGATACAAACCACAGGTCCTCTAACATCCAATTCTTTTCAGTTAAGAGCAAGAAACGTGTGAGCTTTGTGAACAATGTAGCTTCGTTTGAGCTGAAAAGCGACTGCGTTTACCTGAAACGAAGCCTTGCATGACGAAAGACACAGTCCTGGCATTTAACTCCGTTTCTGAAGGGAAACACATGGCACAGTTCTCATCCATGAAACACACTCTGCTTTAGAGCAAGAAGCACGCTCTTGCTTTCTAGAGTCTCTTATACAGGGGGAAACGTGAGTGTGCTCAGAACAAAAGAACTGTGTTTCCTACTCACAGACCATATCTAGTTCAACTCTGTTTCTGAAACTGATACAAACCACAGGTCCTCTAACATCCAATGCTTTTCAGTTAAGAGCGAGAAACGTGGGAGCTTTGTGAACAATGTAGCTTCGTTTGAGCTGAAAAGTGACTGCATTTACCTGAAACGAAGTCTTGCTTGAAGGAAGACACAGAGCCTGGCATTTAACTCTGATTCTGAAGGGAAACACAGGGCACAGATCTCATCCATGAAACACACTCTGCTTTATTGCAAGAAGCACGCTCTTGCTTTCTAGAATCTCTAATACAGAGTGAAACGTGAGTGTGCTCAGAACAAAAGAACGGTGTTTCCTACACACGGACCATTTCTAGTTCAACTCTGTTTCTGAAACTGATACAAACCACAGGTCCTCTAACAACCAATGCTTTTCAGTTAAGAGCGAGAAACGTGTGAGCTTTGTGAACAATGTAGCTTCGTTTGAGCTTAAAAGTGACTACGTTTACCTGAAACGAAATCTTGCTTGTAGGAAGACACAGAGCCTGGCATTTAACTCCATTTCTGAAGGAAAACACATGGCACAGTTCTCATCCATGAAACACACTCTGCTTTAGAGCAAGAAGCACGCTCTTGCTTTCTAGGGTCTCTAATACAGAGGGAAACGTGAGTGTGCTCAGAACAAAAGAACAGTGTTTCCTACACACGGACCATATCTAGTTCAACTCTGTTTCTGAAACTGATACAAACCACAGGTCCTCTAACATCCAATACTTTTCAGTTAAGAGGGAGAAACGTGTGAGCTTTGTGAACAATGTAGCTTCGTTTGAGCTGAAAAGTGACTGCATTTACCTGAAACGAAATCTTGCTTGTAGGAAGACACACGCCTGGCATTTAACTCCGTTTCTGAAGGGGAACACACGGCACAGTTCTCATCCATGAAACACAGTCTGCTTTAGAGCAAGAAGCACGCTCTTGCTTTCTAGAGTCTCTAATACAGAGGGAAAAGTGAGTGTGCTCAGAACAAAAGAACTGTGTTTCCTACTCACGGGCCATATCAAGTTCAACTGTTTCTGAAACTGATACAAACCACAGGTCCTCTAACATCCAATTCTTTTCAGTTAAGAGCAAGAAACGTGTGAGCTTTGTGAACAATGTAGCTTCGTTTGAGCTGAAAAGCGACTGCGTTTACCTGAAACGAAGCCTTGCATGACGAAAGACACAGTCCTGGCATTTAACTCCGTTTCTGAAGGGAAACACATGGCACAGTTCTCATCCATGAAACACACTCTGCTTTAGAGCAAGAAGCACGCTCTTGCTTTCTAGAGTCTCTTATACAGGGGGAAACGTGAGTGTGCTCAGAACAAAAGAACTGTGTTTCCTACTCACAGACCATATCTAGTTCAACTCTGTTTCTGAAACTGATACAAACCACAGGTCCTCTAACATCCAATGCTTTTCAGTTAAGAGCGAGAAATGTGGGAGCTTTGTGAACAATGGAGCTTCGTTTGAGCTGAAAAGCGACTGCGTTTACCTGAAACGAAGTCTTGCTTTTAGGAAGACACATGCCTGGCATTTAACTCCGTTTCTGAAGGTAAACACACGGCACAGTTCTCATCCATGAAACACCCTCTGCTTTAGAGCAAGAAGCACGCTCTTTCTTTCTAGAGTCTCTAATACAGAGGGAAACTTGAGTGTGCTCAGAACAAAAGAACTGTGTTTCCTACACACGGACCATTTATAGTTCAACTCTGTTTCTGAAACTGATACAAACCACAGGTCCTCTAACATCCAATGCTTTTCAGTTAAGAGCGAGAAACGTGTGAGCTTTGTGAACAATGTAGCTTTGTTAGTGCTGAAAAGCGACTGCGTTTACCTGAAACGAAGCCTTGGTTGACGAAAGACACAGTCCTGGCATTTAACTCCGTTTCTGAAGGGAAACACATGGCACAGTTCTCATCCATGAAACACACTCTGCTTTAGAGCAAGAAGCACGCTCTTGCTTTCTAGAGTCTCTAATACAGAGGGAAACGTGAGTGTGCTCAGACCAAAAGAACCGTGTTTCCTACTCACGGACCATATCTAGTTCAACTCTCTTTCTGAAACTGATACAAAGCACAGGTCCCCTAACATCCAATGCTTTTCAGTTAAGAGCGAGAAACGTGGGAGCTTTGTGAACAATGTAGCTTCGTTTGAGCTGAAAAGTGACTGCATTTACCTGAAACGAAGTCTTGCTTGAAGGAAGACACAGAGCCTGGCATTTAACTCTGATTCTGAAGGGAAACACAGGGCACAGTTCTCATCCATGAAACACACTCTGCTTTATTGCAAGAAGCACGCTCTTGCTTTCTAGAATCTCTAATACAGAGTGAAACGTGAGTGTGCTCAGAACAAAAGAACGGTGTTTCCTACACACGGACCATTTCTAGTTCAACTCTGTTTCTGAAACTGATACAAACCACAGGTCCTCTAACAACCAATGCTTTTCAGTTAAGAGCGAGAAACGTATGAGCTTTGTGAACAATGTAGCTTCGTTTGAGCTTAAAAGTGACTGCGTTTACCTGAAACGAAATCTTGCTTGTAGGAAGACACAGAGCCTGGCATTTAACTCCATTTCTGAAGGAAAACACATGGCACAGTTCTCATCCATGAAACACACTCTGCTTTAGAGCAAGAAGCACGCTCTTGCTTTCTAGAGTGTCTAATACAGAGGGAAACCTGATTGTGCTCAGAACAAAAGAACTGTGTTTCCTACTCACGGACCATATCTAGTTCAACTCTTTTTCTGAAACTGACACAAACCACAGGTCCTCTAACATCCAATGCTTTTCAGTTAAGAGCGAGAATCATGTGAGCTTTGTGAACAATGTAGCTTCATTTGAGCTGAAAAGTGACTGCATTTACCTGAAACGAAGTCTTGCTTGAAGAAAGACACAGAGCCTGGCATTTAACTCCGATTCTGAAGGGAAACACACGGCACAGTTCTCATCCATGAAACACACTATGCTTTATTGCAAGAAGCACGCTCTTGCTTTCTAGAGTCTCTAATACAGAGGGAAACGTGAGTGTGCTCAGAACAAAAGAACGGTGTTTCCTAAACACACAGACCATATCTAGTTCAACTCTGTTTCTGAAACTGATACAAACCACAGGTCGTCTAACATCCAATGCTTTTCAGTTAAGAGCGAGAAACGTGTAAGCTTTGTGAACAATGTAGCTTCGTTTGAGCTGAAAAGTGACTGCGTTTACCTGAAACGAAATCTTGCTTGTAGGAAGACACATGCCTGGCATTCAAATCCGTTTCTGAAGGGAAACACACGGCACAGTTCTCATCCATGAAACACACTCTGCTTTAGAGCAAGAAGCACGCTCTTGCTTTCTAGAGTCTCTAATACAGAGGGAAAATTTAGTGTGCTCAGAACAAAAGAACTGTGTTTCCTACACACACGGACCATATCTAGTTCAACTCTGTTTCTGTAACTGAAACAAACCACAGGTCCTCTAACATCCGATGCTTTTCAGTTTAGAGCGAGAAACGTGTGAGCTTTATGAACAATGTAGCTTCGTTTGAGCTGAAAAGTGACTGTGTTTACCTGAAAAGAATACTTGCTTGAAGGAAGACACAGAGCCTGGGATTTAACTCCGTTTCTGAAGGTAAACACACAGCACAGTTCTCATCCATGAAACACACTCTGCTTTAGAGCAAGAAGCACGCTCTTGCTTTCTAGAGTCTCTAATACAGAGGGAAACGTGAGTGTGCTCAGAACAAAAGAACTGTGTTTCCTACTCACGGACCATATCAAGTTCAACTGTTACTGAAACTGATACAAACCACAGGTCCTCTAACATCCAATGCTTTTCAGTTAAGAGCGAGAAACGTGTGAGCTTTGCGAACAATGTAGCTTCGTTTGAGCTGAAAAGTGACTGCATTTACCTGAAACGAAATCTTGCTTGTAGGAAGACACACGCCTGGCATTTAACTCCGTTTCTGAAGGGGAACACACGGCACAGTTCTCATCCATGAAACACAGTCGGCTTTAGAGCAAGAAGCACGCTCTTGCTTTCTAGAGTCTCTAATACAGAGGGAAACGTGAGTGTGCTCAGAACAAAAGAACTGTGTTTCCTACTCACGGGCCATATCAAGTTCAACTGTTTCTGAAACTGATACAAACCACAGGTCCTCTAACATCCAATTCTTTTCAGTTAAGAGCAAGAAACGTGTGAGCTTTGTGAACAATGTAGCTTCGTTTGAGCTGAAAAGCGACTGCGTTTACCTGAAACGAAGCCTTGCATGACGAAAGACACAGTCCTGGCATTTAACTCCGTTTCTGAAGGGAAACACATGGCACAGTTCTCATCCATGAAACACACTCTGCTTTAGAGCAAGAAGCACGCTCTTGCTTTCTAGAGTCTCTTATACAGGGGGAAACGTGAGTGTGCTCAGAACAAAAGAACTGTGTTTCCAACTCACAGACCATATCTAGTTCAACTCTGTTTCTGAAACTGATACAAACCACAGGTCCTCTAACATCCAATGCTTTTCAGTTAAGAGCGAGAAATGTGGGAGCTTTGTGAACAATGTAGCTTCGTTTGAGCTGAAAAGCGACTGCGTTTACCTGAAACGAAGTCTTGCTTTTAGGAAGACACATGCCTGGCATTTAACTCCGTTTCTGAAGGTAAACACACGGCACAGTTCTCATCCATGAAACACCCTCTGCTTTAGAGCAAGAAGCACGCTCTTTCTTTCTAGAGTCTCTAATACAGAGGGAAACTTGAGTGTGCTCAGAACAAAAGAACTGTGTTTCCTACACACGGACCATTTCTAGTTCAACTCTGTTTCTGAAACTGATACAAACCACAGGTCCTCTAACATCCAATGCTTTTCAGTTAAGAGCGAGAAACGTGTGAGCTTTGTGAACAATGTAGCTTTGTTAGTGCTGAAAAGCGACTGCGTTTACCTGAAACGAAGCCTTGGTTGACGAAAGACACAGTTCTGGCATTTAACTCCGTTTCTGAAGGGAAACACATGGCACAGTTCTCATCCATGAAACACACTCTGCTTTAGAGCAAGAAGCACGCTCTTGCTTTCTAGAGTCTCTAATACAGAGGGAAACGTGAGTGTGCTCAGACCAAAAGAACCGTGTTTCCTACTCACGGACCATATCTAGTTCAACTCTCTTTCTGAAACTGATACAAAGCACAGGTCCCCTAACATCCAATGCTTTTCAGTTAAGAGCGAGAAACGTGGGAGCTTTGTGAACAATGTAGCTTCGTTTGAGCTGAAAAGTGACTGCATTTACCTGAAACGAAGTCTTGCTTGAAGGAAGACACAGAGCCTGGCATTGAACTCTGATTCTGAAGGGAAACACAGGGCACAGTTCTCATCCATGAAACACACTCTGCTTTATTGCAAGAAGCACGCTCTTGCTTTATAGAATCTCTAATACAGAGTGAAACGTGAGTGTGCTCAGAACAAAAGAACGGTGTTTCCTACACACGGACCATTTCTAGTTCAACTCTGTTTCTGAAACTGATACAAACCACAGGTCCTCTAACAACCAATGCTTTTCAGTTAAGAGCGAGAAACGTGTGAGCTTTGTGAACAATGTAGCTTCGTTTGAGCTTAAAAGTGACTGCGTTTACCTGAAACGAAATCTTGCTTGTAGGAAGACACAGAGCCTGGCATTTAACTCCATTTCTGAAGGAAAACACATGGCACAGTTCTCATCCATGAAACACACTCTGCTTTAGAGCAAGAAGCACGCTCTTGCTTTCTAGAATCTCTAATACAGAGTGAAACGTGAGTGTGCTCAGAACAAAAGAACGGTGTTTCCTACACACGGACCATTTCTAGTTCAACTCTGTTTCTGAAACTGATACAAACCACAGGTCCTCTAACAACCAATGCTTTTCAGTTAAGAGCGAGAAACGTGTGAGCTTTGTGAACAATGTAGCTTCGTTTGAGCTGAAAAGCGACTGCGTTTACCTGAAACGAAGCCTTGCTTGACGAAAAACACAGTCCTAGCATTTAACTCCGTTTAAGAAGGGAAACACATGGCACAGTTCTCATCCCTGAAACACACTCTGCTTTAGAGCAAGAGGCACGCTCTTGCTTTCTAGAGTCTCTAATACAGAGGGAAACGTGAGTGTGCTCAGAACAAAAGAACTGTGTTTCCTACTCACGGGCCATATCAAGTTCAACTGTTTCTGAAACTGATACAAACCACAGGTCCTCTAACATCCAATTCTTTTCAGTTAAGAGCAAGAAACGTGTGAGCTTTGTGAACAATGTAGCTTCGTTTGAGCTGAAAAGCGACTGCGTTTACCTGAAACGAAGCCTTGCATGACGAAAGACACAGTCCTGGCATTTAACTCCGTTTCTGAAGGGAAACACATGGCACAGTTCTCATCCATGAAACACACTCTGCTTTAGAGCAAGAAGCACGCTCTTGCTTTCTAGAGTCTCTTATACAGGGGGAAACGTGAGTGTGCTCAGAACAAAAGAACTGTGTTTCCTACTCACAGACCATATCTAGTTCAACTCTGTTTCTGAAACTGATACAAACCACAGGTCCTCTAACATCCAATGCTTTTCAGTTAAGAGCGAGAAATGTGGGAGCTTTGTGAACAATGTAGCTTCGTTTGAGCAGAAAAGTGACTGCGTTTACCTGAAACGAAGTCTTGCTTGTAGGAAGACACATGCCTGGCATTTAACTCCGTTTCTGAAGGTAAACACACGGCACAGTTCTCATCCATGAAACACCCTCTGCTTTAGAGCAAGAAGCACGCTCTTTCTTTCTAGAGTCTCTAATACAGAGGGAAACTTGAGTGCTCTCAGAACAAAAGAACTGTGTTTCCTACACACGGACCATTTATAGTTCAACTCTGTTTCTGAAACTGATACAAACCACAGGTCCTCTAACATCCAATGCTTTTCAGTTAAGTGCGAGAAACGTGTGAGCTTTGTGAACAATGTAGCTTTGTTAGTGCTGAAAAGCGACTGCGTTTACCTGAAACGAAGCCTTGGTTGACGAAAGACACAGTCCTGGCATTTAACTCCGTTTCTGAAGGGAAACACATGGCACAGTTCTCATCCATGAAACACACTCTGCTTTAGAGCAAGAAGCACGCTCTTGCTTTCTAGAGTCTCTAATACAGAGGGAAACGTGAGTGTGCTCAGACCAAAAGAACCGTGTTTCCTACTCACGGACCATATCTAGTTCAACTCTCTTTCTGAAACTGATACAAAGCACAGGTCCCCTAACATCCAATGCTTTTCAGTTAAGAGCGAGAAACGTGGGAGCTTTGTGAACAATGTAGCTTCGTTTGAGCTGAAAAGTGACTGCATTTACCTGAAACGAAGTCTTGCTTGAAGGAAGACACAGAGCCTGGCATTTAACTCTGATTCTGAAGGGAAACACAGGGCACAGTTCTCATCCATGAAACACACTCTGCTTTATTGCAAGAAGCACGCTCTTGCTTTCTAGAATCTCTAATACAGAGTGAAACGTGAGTGTGCTCAGAACAAAAGAACGGTGTTTCCTACACACGGACCATTTCTAGTTCAACTCTGTTTCTGAAACTGATACAAACCACAGGTCCTCTAACATCCAATACTTTTCAGTTAAGAGGGAGAAACGTGTGAGCTTTGTGAACAATGTAGCTTCGTTTGAGCTGAAAAGTGACTGCGTTTACCTGAAACGAATACTTGCTTGAATGAAGACACAGAGCCTGGCATTTAACTCCGTTTCTGAAGGGAAACACACAGCACAGATCTCATCCATGAAACACACTCTGCTTTAGAGCAAGAAGCACGCTCTTGCTTTCTAGAGTGTCTAATACAGAGGGAAACCTGAGTGTGCTCAGAACAAAAGAACTGTGTTTCCTACTCACGGACCATATCTAGTTCAACACTGTTTCTGAAACTGACACAAACCACAGGTCCTCTAACATCCAATGCTTTTCAGTTAAGAGCGAGAAATGTGGGAGCTTTGTGAACAATGTAGCTTCGTTTGAGCTGAAAAGCGACTGCGTTTACCTGAAACGAAGTCTTGCTTGTAGGAAGACACATGCCTGGCATTTAACTCCGTTTCTGAAGGTAAACACACGGCACAGTTCTCATCCATGAAACACCCTCTGCTTTAGAGCAAGAAGCACGCTCTTTCTTTCTAGAGTCTCTAATACAGAGGGAAACTTGAGTGTGCTCAGAACAAAAGAACTGTGTTTCCTACACACGGACCATTTCTAGTTCAACTCTGTTTCTGAAACTGATACAAACCACAGGTCCTCTAACATCCAATTCTTTTCAGTTAAGAGCGAGAAACGTGTGAGCTTTGTGAACAATGTAGCTTTGTTAGTGCTGAAAAGCGACTGAGTTTACCTGAAACGAAGCCTTGGTTGACGAAAGACACAGTCCTGGCATTTAACTCCGTTTCTGAAGGGAAACACATGGCACAGTTCTCATCCATGAAACACACTCTGCTTTAGAGCAAGAAGCACGCTCTTGCTTTCTAGAGTCTCTAATACAGAGGGAAACGTGAGTGTGCTCAGACCAAAAGAACCATGTTTCCTACTCACGGACCATATCTAGTTCAACTCTCTTTCTGAAACTGATACAAACCACAGGTCCTCTAACATCCAATGCTTTTCAGTTAAGAGCGAAAAACGTGCGATCTTTGTGAACAATGTAGCTTCGTTTGAGCTGAAAAGTGACTGCATTTACCTGAAACTAAGTCTTGCTTGAAGGAAGACACAGAGCCTGGCATTTAACTCTGATTCTGAAGGGAAACACAGGGCACAGTTCTCATCCATGAAACACACTCTGCTTTATTGCAAGAAGCACGCTCTTGCTTTCTAGAATCTCTAATACAGAGTGAAACGTGAGTGTGCTCAGAACAAAAGAACGGTGTTTCCTACACACACGGACGATATCTAGTTCAACTCTGTTTCTGAAACTGATACAAACCACAGGTCCTCTAACAACCAATGCTTTTCAGTTAAGAGCGAGAAACGTGTGAGCTTTGTGAACAATGTAGCTTCGTTTGAGCTTAAAAGTGACTGCGTTTACCTGAAACGAAATCTTGCTTGTAGGAATACACAGAGCCTGGCATTTAACTCCATTTCTGAAGGAAAACACATGGCACAGTTCTCATCCATGAAACACACTCTGCTTTAGAGCAAGAAGCACGCTCTTGCTTTCTAGAGTCTCTAATACAGAGGGAAACGTGAGTGTGCTCAGAACAAAAGAACAGTGTTTCCTACACACGGACCATATCTAGTTCAACTCTGTTTCTGAAACTGATACAAACCACAGGTCCTCTAACATCCAATACTTTTCAGTTAAGAGCGAGAAACGTGTGAGCTTTGTGAACAATGTAGCTTCGTTTGAGCTGAAAAGTGACTGCGTTTACCTGAAACGAATACTTGCTTGAATGAAGACACAGAGCCTGGCATTTAACTCCGTTTCTGAAGGGAAACACACAGCACAGATCTCATCCATGAAACACACTCTGCTTTAGAGCAAGAAGCACGCTCTTGCTTTCTAGAGTGTCTAATACAGAGGGAAACCTGAGTGTGCTCAGAACAAAAGAACTGTGTTTCCTACTCACGGACCATATCTAGTTCAACTCTGTTTCTGAAACTGACACAAACCACAGGTCCTCTAACATCCAATGCTTTTCAGTTAAGAGCGAGAATCATGTGAGCTTTGTGAACAATGTAGCTTCATTTGAGCTGAAAAGTGACTGCATTTACCTGAAACGAAGTCTTGCTTGAAGGAAGACACAGAGCCTGGCATTTAACTCCGATTCTGAAGGGAAACACACGGCACAGTTCTCATCCATGAAACACACTCTGCTTTATTGCAAGAAGCACGCTCTTGCTTTCTAGAGTCTCTAATACAGAGGGAAACGTGAGTGTGCTCAGAACAAAAGAACGGTGTTTCCTACACACACGGACCATATCTAGTTCAACTCTGTTTCTGAAACTGATACAAACCACAGGTCGTCTAACATCCAATGCTTTTCAGTTAAGAGCGAGAAACGTGTAAGCTTTGTGAACAATGTAGCTTCGTTTGAGCTGAAAAGTGACTGCGTTTACCTGAAACGAAATCTTGCTTGTAGGAAGACACACGCCTGGCATTCAAATCCGTTTCTGAAGGGAAACACACGGCACAGTTCTCATCCATGAAACACACTCTGCTTTAGAGCAAGAAGCACGCTCTTGCTTTCTAGAGTCTCTAATACAGAGGGAAAATTTAGTGTGCTCAGAACAAAAGAACTGTGTTTCCTACACACACGGACCATATCTAGTTCAACTCTGTTTCTGTAACTGAAACAAACCACAGGTCCTCTAACATCCGATGCTTTTCAGTTTAGAGCGAGAAACGTGTGAGCTTTATGAACAATGTAGCTTCGTTTGAGCTGAAAAGTGACTGTGTTTACCTGAAAAGAATACTTGCTTGAAGGAAGACACAGAGCCTGGGATTTAACTCCGTTTCTGAAGGTAAACACACAGCACAGTTCTCATCCATGAAACACACTCTGCTTTAGAGCAAGAAGCACGCTCTTGCTTTCTAGAGTCTCTAATACAGAGGGAAACGTGAGTGTGCTCAGAACAAAAGAACTGTGTTTCCTACTCACGGACCATATCAAGTTCAACTGTTACTGAAACTGATACAAACCACAGGTCCTCTAACATCCAATGCTTTTCAGTTAAGAGCGAGAAACGTGTGAGCTTTGCGAACAATGTAGCTTCGTTTGAGCTGAAAAGTGACTGCATTTACCTGAAACGAAATCTTGCTTGTAGGAAGACACACGCCTGGCATTTAACTCCGTTTCTGAAGGGGAACACACGGCACAGTTCTCATCCATGAAACACAGTCTGCTTTAGAGCAAGAAGCACGCTCTTGCTTTCTAGAGTCTCTAATACAGAGGGAAACGTGAGTGTGCTCAGAACAAAAGAACTGTGTTTCCTACTCACGGGCCATATCAAGTTCAACTGTTTCTGAAACTGATACAAACCCCAGGTCCTCTAACATCCAATTCTTTTCAGTTAAGAGCAAGAAACGTGTGAGCTTTGTGAACAATGTAGCTTCGTTTGAGCTGAAAAGCGACTGCGTTTACCTGAAACGAAG
This sequence comes from Onychomys leucogaster, assembly GCA_949786385.1. Taxonomy (NCBI): domain Eukaryota; kingdom Metazoa; phylum Chordata; class Mammalia; order Rodentia; family Cricetidae; genus Onychomys; species Onychomys leucogaster. The sequence continues at coordinate 913,627 of CATKUP010000088.1, forward strand.
CCTTGCATGACGAAAGACACAGTCCTGGCATTTAACTCCGTTTCTGAAGGGAAACACATGGCACAGTTCTCATCCATGAAACACACTCTGCTTTAGAGCAAGAAGCACGCTCTTGCTTTCTAGAGTCTCTTATACAGGGGGAAACGTGAGTGTGCTCAGAACAAAAGAACTGTGTTTCCTACTCACAGACCATATCTAGTTCAACTCTGTTTCTGAAACTGATACAAACCACAGGTCCACTAACATCCAATGCTTTTCAGTTAAGAGCGAGAAATATGGGAGCTTTGTGAACAATGTAGCTTCGTTTGAGCTGAAAAGCGACTGCGTTTACCTGAAACGAAGTCTTGCTTGTAGGAAGACACATGCCTGGCATTTAACTCCGTTTCTGAAGGTAAACACACGGCACAGTTCTCATCCATGAAACACCCTCTGCTTTAGAGCAAGAAGCACGCTCTTTCTTTCTAGAGTCTCTAATACAGAGGGAAACTTGAGTGTGCTCAGAACAAAAGAACTGTGTTTCCTACACACGGACCATTTCTAGTTCAACTCTGTTTCTGAAACTGATACAAACCACAGGTCCTCTAACATCCAATTCTTTTCAGTTAAGAGCGAGAAACGTGTGAGCTTTGTGAACAATGTAGCTTTTTTAGTGCTGAAAAGCGACTGAGTTTACCTGAAACGAAGCCTTGGTTGACGAAAGACACAGTCCTGGCATTTAACTCCGTTTCTGAAGGGAAACACATGGCACAGTTCTCATCCATGAAACACACTCTGCTTTAGAGCAAGAAGCACGCTCTTGCTTTCTAGAGTCTCTAATACAGAGGGAAACGTGAGTGTGCTCAGACCAAAAGAACCGTGTTTCCTACACACGGACCATATCTAGTTCAACTCTGTTTCTGAAACTGATACAAACCACAGGTCCTCTAACATCCAATACTTTTCAGTTAAGAGCGAGAAACGTGTGAGCTTTGTGAACAATGTAGCTTCGTTTGAGCTGAAAAGTGACTGCGTTTACCTGAAACGAATACTTGCTTGAATGAAGACACAGAGCCTGGCATTTAACTCCGTTTCTGAAGGGAAACACACAGCACAGATCTCATCCATGAAACACACTCTGCTTTAGAGCAAGAAGCACGCTCTTGCTTTCTAGAGTGTCTAATACAGAGGGAAACCTGAGTGTGCTCAGAACAAAAGAACTGTGTTTCCTACTCACGGACCATATCTAGTTCAACTCTGTTTCTGAAACTGACACAAACCACAGGTCCTCTAACATCCAATGCTTTTCAGTTAAGAGCGAGAATCATGTGAGCTTTGTGAACAATGTAGCTTCATTTGAGCTGAAAAGTGACTGCATTTACCTGAAACGAAGTCTTGCTTGAAGGAAGACACAGAGCCTGGCATTTAACTCCGATTCTGAAGGGAAACACACGGCACAGTTCTCATCCATGAAACACACTCTGCTTTATTGCAAGAAGCACGCTCTTGCTTTCTAGAGTCTCTAATACAGAGGGAAACGTGAGTGTGCTCAGAACAAAAGAACGGTGTTTCCTACACACACGGACCATATCTAGTTCAACTCTGTTTCTGAAACTGATACAAACCACAGGTCGTCTAACATCCAATGCTTTTCAGTTAAGAGCGAGAAACGTGTAAGCTTTGTGAACAATGTAGCTTCGTTTGAGCTGAAAAGTGACTGCGTTTACCTGAAACGAAATCTTGCTTGTAGGAAGACACACGCCTGGCATTCAAATCCGTTTCTGAAGGGAAACACACGGCACAGTTCTCATCCATGAAACACACTCTGCTTTAGAGCAAGAAGCACGCTCTTGCTTTCTAGAGTCTCTAATACAGAGGGAAAATTTAGTGTGCTCAGAACAAAGGAACTGTGTTTCCTACACACACGGACCATATCTAGTTCAACTCTGTTTCTGTAACTGAAACAAACCACAGGTCCTCTAACATCCGATGCTTTTCAGTTTAGAGCGAGAAACGTGTGAGCTTTATGAACAATGTAGCTTCGTTTGAGCTGAAAAGTGACTGTGTTTACCTGAAAAGAATACTTGCTTGAAGGAAGACACAGAGCCTGGGATTTAACTCCGTTTCTGAAGGTAAACACACAGCACAGTTCTCATCCATGAAACACACTCTGCTTTAGAGCAAGAAGCACGCTCTTGCTTTCTAGAGTCTCTAATACAGAGGGAAACGTGAGTGTGCTCAGAACAAAAGAACTGTGTTTCCTACTCACGGACCATATCAAGTTCAACTGTTACTGAAACTGATACAAACCACAGGTCCTCTAACATCCAATGCTTTTCAGTTAAGAGCGAGAAACGTGTGAGCTTTGCGAACAATGTAGCTTCGTTTGAGCTGAAAAGTGACTGCATTTACCTGAAACGAAATCTTGCTTGTAGGAAGACACACGCCTGGCATTTAACTCCGTTTCTGAAGGGGAACACACGGCACAGTTCTCATCCATGAAACACACTCTGCTTTAGAGCAAGAAGCACGCTCTTGCTTTCTAGAGTCTCTAATACAGAGGGAAACGTGAGTGTGCTCAGAACAAAAGAACTGTGTTTCCTACTCACGGACCATATCAAGTTCAACTGTTACTGAAACTGATACAAACCACAGGTCCTCTAACATCCAATGCTTTTCAGTTAAGAGCGAGAAACGTGTGAGCTTTGCGAACAATGTAGCTTCGTTTGAGCTGAAAAGTGACTGCATTTACCTGAAACGAAATCTTGCTTGTAGGAAGACACACGCCTGGCATTTAACTCCGTTTCTGAAGGGGAACACACGGCACAGTTCTCATCCATGAAACACAGTCTGCTTTAGAGCAAGAAGCACGCTCTTGCTTTCTAGAGTCTCTAATACAGAGGGAAACGTGAGTGTGCTCAGAACAAAAGAACTGTGTTTCCTACTCACGGGCCATATCAAGTTCAACTGTTTCTGAAACTGATACAAACCACAGGTCCTCTAACATCCAATTCTTTTCAGTTAAGAGCAAGAAACGTGTGAGCTTTGTGAACAATGTAGCTTCGTTTGAGCTGAAAAGCGACTGCGTTTACCTGAAACGAAGCCTTGCATGACGAAAGACACAGTCCTGGCATTTAACTCCGTTTCTGAAGGGAAACACATGGCACAGTTCTCATCCATGAAACACACTCTGCTTTAGAGCAAGAAGCACGCTCTTGCTTTCTAGAGTCTCTTATACAGGGGGAAACGTGAGTGTGCTCAGAACAAAAGAACTGTGTTTCCAACTCACAGACCATATCTAGTTAAACTCTGTTTCTGAAACTGATACAAACCACAGGTCCTCTAACATCCAATGCTTTTCAGTTAAGAGCGAGAAATGTGGGAGCTTTGTGAACAATGTAGCTTCGTTTGAGCTGAAAAGCGACTGCGTTTACCTGAAACGAAGTCTTGCTTTTAGGAAGACACATGCCTGGCATTTAACTCCGTTTCTGAAGGTAAACACACGGCACAGTTCTCATCCATGAAACACCCTCTGCTTTAGAGCAAGAAGCACGCTCTTTCTTTCTAGAGTCTCTAATACAGAGGGAAACTTGAGTGTGCTCAGAACAAAAGAACTGTGTTTCCTACACACGGACCATTTCTAGTTCAACTCTGTTTCTGAAACTGATACAAACCACAGGTCCTCTAACATCCAATGCTTTTCAGTTAAGAGCGAGAAACGTGTGAGCTTTGTGAACAATGTAGCTTTGTTAGTGCTGAAAAGCGACTGCGTTTACCTGAAACGAAGCCTTGGTTGATGAAAGACACAGTTCTGGCATTTAACTCCGTTTCTGAAGGGAAACACATGGCACAGTTCTCATCCATGAAACACACTCTGCTTTAGAGCAAGAAGCACGCTCTTGCTTTCTAGAGTCTCTAATACAGAGGGAAACGTGAGTGTGCTCAGACCAAAAGAACTGTGTTTCCTACTCACGGACCATATCTAGTTCAACTCTCTTTCTGAAACTGATACAAAGCACAGGTCCCCTAACATCCAATGCTTTTCAGTTAAGAGCGAGAAACGTGGGAGCTTTGTGAACAATGTAGCTTCGTTTGAGCTGAAAAGTGACTGCATTTACCTGAAACGAAGTCTTGCTTGAAGGAAGACACAGAGCCTGGCATTTAACTCCGATTCTGAAGGGAAACACACGGCACAGTTCTCATCCATGAAACACACTCTGCTTTATTGCAAGAAGCACGCTCTTGCTTTATAGAATCTCTAATACAGAGTGAAACGTGAGTGTGCTCAGAACAAAAGAACGGTGTTTCCTACACACGGACCATTTCTAGTTCAACTCTGTTTCTGAAACTGATACAAACCACAGGTCCTCTAACAACCAATGCTTTTCAGTTAAGAGCGAGAAACGTGTGAGCTTTGTGAACAATGTAGCTTCGTTTGAGCTTAAAAGTGACTGCGTTTACCTGAAACGAAATCTTGCTTGTAGGAAGACACAGAGCCTGGCATTTAACTCCATTTCTGAAGGAAAACACATGGCACAGTTCTCATCCATGAAACACACTCTGCTTTAGAGCAAGAAGCACGCTCTTGCTTTCTAGAATCTCTAATACAGAGTGAAACGTGAGTGTGCTCAGAACAAAAGAACGGTGTTTCCTACACACGGACCATTTCTAGTTCAACTCTGTTTCTGAAACTGATACAAACCACAGGTCCTCTAACAACCAATGCTTTTCAGTTAAGAGCGAGAAACGTGTGAGCTTTGTGAACAATGTAGCTTCGTTTGAGCTGAAAAGCGACTGCGTTTACCTGAAACGAAGCCTTGCTTGACGAAAAACACAGTCCTAGCATTTAACTCCGTTTAAGAAGGGAAACACATGGCACAGTTCTCATCCCTGAAACACACTCTGCTTTAGAGCAAGAGGCACGCTCTTGCTTTCTAGAGTCTCTAATACAGAGGGAAACGTGAGTGTGCTCAGAACAAAAGAACTGTGTTTCCTACTCACGGGCCATATCAAGTTCAACTGTTTCTGAAAATGATACAAACCACAGGTCCTCTAACATCAAATTCTTTTCAGTTAAGAGCAAGAAACGTGTGAGCTTTGTGAACAATGTAGCTTCGTTTGAGCTGAAAAGCGACTGCGTTTACCTGAAACGAAGCCTTGCATGACGAAAGACACAGTCCTGGCATTTAACTCCGTTTCTGAAGGGAAACACATGGCACAGTTCTCATCCATGAAACACACTCTGCTTTAGAGCAAGAAGCACGCTCTTGCTTTCTAGAGTCTCTTATACAGGGGGAAACGTGAGTGTGCTCAGAACAAAAGAACTGTGTTTCCTACTCACAGACCATATCTAGTTCAACTCTGTTTCTGAAACTGATACAAACCACAGGTCCTCTAACATCCAATGCTTTTCAGTTAAGAGCGAGAAATGTGGGAGCTTTGTGAACAATGTAGCTTCGTTTGAGCAGAAAAGTGACTGCGTTTACCTGAAACGAAGTCTTGCTTGTAGGAAGACACATGCCTGGCATTTAACTCCGTTTCTGAAGGTAAACACACGGCACAGTTCTCATCCATGAAACACCCTCTGCTTTAGAGCAAGAAGCACGCTCTTTCTTTCTAGAGTCTCTAATACAGAGGGAAACTTGAGTGCTCTCAGAACAAAAGAACTGTGTTTCCTACACACGGACCATTTATAGTTCAACTCTGTTTCTGAAACTGATACAAACCACAGGTCCTCTAACATCCAATGCTTTTCAGTTAAGTGCGAGAAACGTGTGAGCTTTGTGAACAATGTAGCTTTGTTAGTGCTGAAAAGCGACTGCGTTTACCTGAAACGAAGCCTTGGTTGACGAAAGACACAGTCCTGGCATTTAACTCCGTTTCTGAAGGGAAACACATGGCACAGTTCTCATCCATGAAACACACTCTGCTTTAGAGCAAGAAGCACGCTCTTGCTTTCTAGAGTCTCTAATACAGAGGGAAACGTGAGTGTGCTCAGACCAAAAGAACCGTGTTTCCTACTCACGGACCATATCTAGTTCAACTCTCTTTCTGAAACTGATACAAAGCACAGGTCCCCTAACATCCAATGCTTTTCAGTTAAGAGCGAGAAACGTGGGAGCTTTGTGAACAATGTAGCTTCGTTTGAGCTGAAAAGTGACTGCATTTACCTGAAACGAAGTCTTGCTTGAAGGAAGACACAGAGCCTGGCATTTAACTCTGATTCTGAAGGGAAACACAGGGCACAGTTCTCATCCATGAAACACACTCTGCTTTATTGCAAGAAGCACGCTCTTGCTTTCTAGAATCTCTAATACAGAGTGAAACGTGAGTGTGCTCAGAACAAAAGAACGGTGTTTCCTACACACGGACCATTTCTAGTTCAACTCTGTTTCTGAAACTGATACAAACCACAGGTCCTCTAACATCCAATACTTTTCAGTTAAGAGGGAGAAACGTGTGAGCTTTGTGAACAATGTAGCTTCGTTTGAGCTGAAAAGTGACTGCGTTTACCTGAAACGAATACTTGCTTGAATGAAGACACAGAGCCTGGCATTTAACTCCGTTTCTGAAGGGAAACACACAGCACAGATCTCATCCATGAAACACACTCTGCTTTAGAGCAAGAAGCACGCTCTTGCTTTCTAGAGTGTCTAATACAGAGGGAAACCTGAGTGTGCTCAGAACAAAAGAACTGTGTTTCCTACTCACGGACCATATCTAGTTCAACACTGTTTCTGAAACTGACACAAACCACAGGTCCTCTAACATCCAATGCTTTTCAGTTAAGAGCGAGAAATGTGGGAGCTTTGTGAACAATGTAGCTTCGTTTGAGCTGAAAAGCGACTGCGTTTACCTGAAACGAAGTCTTGCTTGTAGGAAGACACATGCCTGGCATTTAACTCCGTTTCTGAAGGTAAACACACGGCACAGTTCTCATCCATGAAACACCCTCTGCTTTAGAGCAAGAAGCACGCTCTTTCTTTCTAGAGTCTCTAATACAGAGGGAAACTTGAGTGTGCTCAGAACAAAAGAACTGTGTTTCCTACACACGGACCATTTCTAGTTCAACTCTGTTTCTGAAACTGATACAAACCACAGGTCCTCTAACATCCAATTCTTTTCAGTTAAGAGCGAGAAACGTGTGAGCTTTGTGAACAATGTAGCTTTGTTAGTGCTGAAAAGCGACTGAGTTTACCTGAAACGAAGCCTTGGTTGACGAAAGACACAGTCCTGGCATTTAACTCCGTTTCTGAAGGGAAACACATGGCACAGTTCTCATCCATGAAACACACTCTGCTTTAGAGCAAGAAGCACGCTCTTGCTTTCTAGAGTCTCTAATACAGAGGGAAACGTGAGTGTGCTCAGACCAAAAGAACCATGTTTCCTACTCACGGACCATATCTAGTTCAACTCTCTTTCTGAAACTGATACAAACCACAGGTCCTCTAACATCCAATGCTTTTCAGTTAAGAGCGAAAAACGTGCGATCTTTGTGAACAATGTAGCTTCGTTTGAGCTGAAAAGTGACTGCATTTACCTGAAACTAAGTCTTGCTTGAAGGAAGACACAGAGCCTGGCATTTAACTCTGATTCTGAAGGGAAACACAGGGCACAGTTCTCATCCATGAAACACACTCTGCTTTATTGCAAGAAGCACGCTCTTGCTTTCTAGAATCTCTAATACAGAGTGAAACGTGAGTGTGCTCAGAACAAAAGAACGGTGTTTCCTACACACACGGACGATATCTAGTTCAACTCTGTTTCTGAAACTGATACAAACCACAGGTCCTCTAACAACCAATGCTTTTCAGTTAAGAGCGAGAAACGTGTGAGCTTTGTGAACAATGTAGCTTCGTTTGAGCTTAAAAGTGACTGCGTTTACCTGAAACGAAATCTTGCTTGTAGGAATACACAGAGCCTGGCATTTAACTCCATTTCTGAAGGAAAACACATGGCACAGTTCTCATCCATGAAACACACTCTGCTTTAGAGCAAGAAGCACGCTCTTGCTTTCTAGAGTCTCTAATACAGAGGGAAACGTGAGTGTGCTCAGAACAAAAGAACAGTGTTTCCTACACACGGACCATATCTAGTTCAACTCTGTTTCTGAAACTGATACAAACCACAGGTCCTCTAACATCCAATACTTTTCAGTTAAGAGCGAGAAACGTGTGAGCTTTGTGAACAATGTAGCTTCGTTTGAGCTGAAAAGTGACTGCGTTTACCTGAAACGAATACTTGCTTGAATGAAGACACAGAGCCTGGCATTTAACTCCGTTTCTGAAGGGAAACACACAGCACAGATCTCATCCATGAAACACACTCTGCTTTAGAGCAAGAAGCACGCTCTTGCTTTCTAGAGTGTCTAATACAGAGGGAAACCTGAGTGTGCTCAGAACAAAAGAACTGTGTTTCCTACTCACGGACCATATCTAGTTCAACTCTGTTTCTGAAACTGACACAAACCACAGGTCCTCTAACATCCAATGCTTTTCAGTTAAGAGCGAGAATCATGTGAGCTTTGTGAACAATGTAGCTTCATTTGAGCTGAAAAGTGACTGCATTTACCTGAAACGAAGTCTTGCTTGAAGGAAGACACAGAGCCTGGCATTTAACTCCGATTCTGAAGGGAAACACACGGCACAGTTCTCATCCATGAAACACACTCTGCTTTATTGCAAGAAGCACGCTCTTGCTTTCTAGAGTCTCTAATACAGAGGGAAACGTGAGTGTGCTCAGAACAAAAGAACGGTGTTTCCTACACACACGGACCATATCTAGTTCAACTCTGTTTCTGAAACTGATACAAACCACAGGTCGTCTAACATCCAATGCTTTTCAGTTAAGAGCGAGAAACGTGTAAGCTTTGTGAACAATGTAGCTTCGTTTGAGCTGAAAAGTGACTGCGTTTACCTGAAACGAAATCTTGCTTGTAGGAAGACACACGCCTGGCATTCAAATCCGTTTCTGAAGGGAAACACACGGCACAGTTCTCATCCATGAAACACACTCTGCTTTAGAGCAAGAAGCACGCTCTTGCTTTCTAGAGTCTCTAATACAGAGGGAAAATTTAGTGTGCTCAGAACAAAAGAACTGTGTTTCCTACACACACGGACCATATCTAGTTCAACTCTGTTTCTGTAACTGAAACAAACCACAGGTCCTCTAACATCCGATGCTTTTCAGTTTAGAGCGAGAAACGTGTGAGCTTTATGAACAATGTAGCTTCGTTTGAGCTGAAAAGTGACTGTGTTTACCTGAAAAGTATACTTGCTTGAAGGAAGACACAGAGCCTGGGATTTAACTCCGTTTCTGAAGGTAAACACACAGCACAGTTCTCATCCATGAAACACACTCTGCTTTAGAGCAAGAAGCACGCTCTTGCTTTCTAGAGTCTCTAATACAGAGGGAAACGTGAGTGTGCTCAGAACAAAAGAACTGTGTTTCCTACTCACGGACCATATCAAGTTCAACTGTTACTGAAACTGATACAAACCACAGGTCCTCTAACATCCAATGCTTTTCAGTTAAGAGCGAGAAACGTGTGAGCTTTGCGAACAATGTAGCTTCGTTTGAGCTGAAAAGTGACTGCATTTACCTGAAACGAAATCTTGCTTGTAGGAAGACACACGCCTGGCATTTAACTCCGTTTCTGAAGGGGAACACACGGCACAGTTCTCATCCATGAAACACAGTCTGCTTTAGAGCAAGAAGCACGCTCTTGCTTTCTAGAGTCTCTAATACAGAGGGAAACGTGAGTGTGCTCAGAACAAAAGAACTGTGTTTCCTACTCACGGGCCATATCAAGTTCAACTGTTTCTGAAACTGATACAAACCCCAGGTCCTCTAACATCCAATTCTTTTCAGTTAAGAGCAAGAAACGTGTGAGCTTTGTGAACAATGTAGCTTCGTTTGAGCTGAAAAGCGACTGCGTTTACCTGAAACGAAGCCTTGCATGACGAAAGACACAGTCCTGGCATTTAACTCCGTTTCTGAAGGGAAACACATGGCACAGTTCTCATCCATGAAACACACTCTGCTTTAGAGCAAGAAGCACGCTCTTGCTTTCTAGAGTCTCTTATACAGGGGGAAACGTGAGTGTGCTCAGAACAAAAGAACTGTGTTTCCTACTCACAGACCATATCTAGTTCAACTCTGTTTCTGAAACTGATACAAACCACAGGTCCACTAACATCCAATGCTTTTCAGTTAAGAGCGAGAAATATGGGAGCTTTGTGAACAATGTAGCTTCGTTTGAGCTGAAAAGCGACTGCGTTTACCTGAAACGAAGTCTTGCTTGTAGGAAGACACATGCCTGGCATTTAACTCCGTTTCTGAAGGTAAACACACGGCACAGTTCTCATCCATGAAACACCCTCTGCTTTAGAGCAAGAAGCACGCTCTTTCTTTCTAGAGTCTCTAATACAGAGGGAAACTTGAGTGTGCTCAGAACAAAAGAACTGTGTTTCCTACACACGGACCATTTCTAGTTCAACTCTGTTTCTGAAACTGATACAAACCACAGGTCCTCTAACATCCAATTCTTTTCAGTTAAGAGCGAGAAACGTGTGAGCTTTGTGAACAATGTAGCTTTTTTAGTGCTGAAAAGCGACTGAGTTTACCTGAAACGAAGCCTTGGTTGACGAAAGACACAGTCCTGGCATTTAACTCCGTTTCTGAAGGGAAACACATGGCACAGTTCTCATCCATGAAACACACTCTGCTTTAGAGCAAGAAGCACGCTCTTGCTTTCTAGAGTCTCTAATACAGAGGGAAACGTGAGTGTGCTCAGACCAAAAGAACCGTGTTTCCTACACACGGACCATATCTAGTTCAACTCTGTTTCTGAAACTGATACAAACCACAGGTCCTCTAACATCCAATACTTTTCAGTTAAGAGCGAGAAACGTGTGAGCTTTGTGAACAATGTAGCTTCGTTTGAGCTGAAAAGTGACTGCGTTTACCTGAAACGAATACTTGCTTGAATGAAGACACAGAGCCTGGCATTTAACTCCGTTTCTGAAGGGAAACACACAGCACAGATCTCATCCATGAAACACGCTCTGCTTTAGAGCAAGAAGCACGCTCTTGCTTTCTAGAGTGTCTAATACAGAGGGAAACCTGAGTGTGCTCAGAACAAAAGAACTGTGTTTCCTACTCACGGACCATATCTAGTTCAACTCTGTTTCTGAAACTGACACAAACCACAGGTCCTCTAACATCCAATGCTTTTCAGTTAAGAGCGAGAATCATGTGAGCTTTGTGAACAATGTAGCTTCATTTGAGCTGAAAAGTGACTGCATTTACCTGAAACGAAGTCTTGCTTGAAGGAAGACACAGAGCCTGGCATTTAACTCCGATTCTGAAGGGAAACACACGGCACAGTTCTCATCCATGAAACACACTCTGCTTTATTGCAAGAAGCACGCTCTTGCTTTCTAGAGTCTCTAATACAGAGGGAAACGTGAGTGTGCTCAGAACAAAAGAACGGTGTTTCCTACACACACGGACCATATCTAGTTCAACTCTGTTTCTGAAACTGATACAAACCACAGGTCGTCTAACATCCAATGCTTTTCAGTTAAGAGCGAGAAACGTGTAAGCTTTGTGAACAATGTAGCTTCGTTTGAGCTGAAAAGTGACTGCGTTTACCTGAAACGAAATCTTGCTTGTAGGAAGACACACGCCTGGCATTCAAATCCGTTTCTGAAGGGAAACACACGGCACAGTTCTCATCCATGAAACACACTCTGCTTTAGAGCAAGAAGCACGCTCTTGCTTTCTAGAGTCTCTAATACAGAGGGAAAATTTAGTGTGCTCAGAACAAAAGAACTGTGTTTCCTACACACACGGACCATATCTAGTTCAACTCTGTTTCTGTAACTGAAACAAACCACAGGTCCTCTAACATCCGATGCTTTTCAGTTTAGAGCGAGAAACGTGTGAGCTTTATGAACAATGTAGCTTCGTTTGAGCTGAAAAGTGACTGTGTTTACCTGAAAAGAATACTTGCTTGAAGGAAGACACAGAGCCTGGGATTTAACTCCGTTTCTGAAGGTAAACACACAGCACAGTTCTCATCCATGAAACACACTCTGCTTTAGAGCAAGAAGCACGCTCTTGCTTTCTAGAGTCTCTAATACAGAGGGAAACGTGAGTGTGCTCAGAACAAAAGAACTGTGTTTCCTACTCACGGACCATATCAAGTTCAACTGTTACTGAAACTGATACAAACCACAGGTCCTCTAACATCCAATGCTTTTCAGTTAAGAGCGAGAAACGTGTGAGCTTTGCGAACAATGTAGCTTCGTTTGAGCTGAAAAGTGACTGCATTTACCTGAAACGAAATCTTGCTTGTAGGAAGACACACGCCTGGCATTTAACTCCGTTTCTGAAGGGGAACACACGGCACAGTTCTCATCCATGAAACACAGTCTGCTTTAGAGCAAGAAGCACGCTCTTGCTTTCTAGAGTCTCTAATACAGAGGGAAACGTGAGTGTGCTCAGAACAAAAGAACTGTGTTTCCTACTCACGGGCCATATCAAGTTCAACTGTTTCTGAAACTGATACAAACCCCAGGTCCTCTAACATCCAATTCTTTTCAGTTAAGAGCAAGAAACGTGTGAGCTTTGTGAACAATGTAGCTTCGTTTGAGCTGAAAAGCGACTGCGTTTACCTGAAACGAAGCCTTGCATGACGAAAGACACAGTCCTGGCATTTAACTCCGTTTCTGAAGGGAAACACATGGCACAGTTCTCATCCATGAAACACACTCTGCTTTAGAGCAAGAAGCACGCTCTTGCTTTCTAGAGTCTCTTATACAGGGGGAAACGTGAGTGTGCTCAGAACAAAAGAACTGTGTTTCCTACTCACAGACCATATCTAGTTCAACTCTGTTTCTGAAACTGATACAAACCACAGGTCCACTAACATCCAATGCTTTTCAGTTAAGAGCGAGAAATATGGGAGCTTTGTGAACAATGTAGCTTCGTTTGAGCTGAAAAGCGACTGCGTTTACCTGAAACGAAGTCTTGCTTGTAGGAAGACACATGCCTGGCATTTAACTCCGTTTCTGAAGGTAAACACACGGCACAGTTCTCATCCATGAAACACCCTCTGCTTTAGAGCAAGAAGCACGCTCTTTCTTTCTAGAGTCTCTAATACAGAGGGAAACTTGAGTGTGCTCAGAACAAAAGAACTGTTTTTCCTACACACGGACCATTTCTAGTTCAACTCTGTTTCTGAAACTGATACAAACCACAGGTCCTCTAACATCCAATTCTTTTCAGTTAAGAGCGAGAAACGTGTGAGCTTTGTGAACAATGTAGCTTTTTTAGTGCTGAAAAGCGACTGAGTTTACCTGAAACGAAGCCTTGGTTGACGAAAGACACAGTCCTGGCATTTAACTCCGTTTCTGAAGGGAAACACATGGCACAGTTCTCATCCATGAAACACACTCTGTTTTAGAGCAAGAAGCACGCTCTTGCTTTCTAGAGTCTCTAATACAGAGGGAAACGTGAGTGTGCTCAGACCAAAAGAACCGTGTTTCCTACACACGGACCATATCTAGTTCAACTCTGTTTCTGAAACTGATACAAACCACAGGTCCTCTAACATCCAATACTTTTCAGTTAAGAGCGAGAAACGTGTGAGCTTTGTGAACAATGTAGCTTCGTTTGAGCTGAAAAGTGACTGCGTTTACCTGAAACGAATACTTGCTTGAATGAAGACACTGAGCCTGGCATTTAACTCCGTTTCTGAAGGGAAACACACAGCACAGATCTCATCCATGAAACACACTCTGCTTTAGAGGAAGAAGCACGCTCTTGCTTTCTAGAGTGTCTAATACCGAGGGAAACCTGAGTGTGCTCAGAACAAAAGAACTGTGTTTCCTACTCACGGACCATATCTAGTTCAACTCTGTTTCTGAAACTGACACAAACCACAGGTCCTCTAACATCCAATGCTTTTCAGTTAAGAGCGAGAATCATGTGAGCTTTGTGAACAATGTAGCTTCATTTGAGCTGAAAAGTGACTGCATTTACCTGAAACGAAGTCTTGCTTGAAGGAAGACACAGAGCCTGGCATTTAACTCCGATTCTGAAGGGAAACACACGGCACAGTTCTCATCCATGAAACACACTCTGCTTTATTGCAAGAAGCACGCTCTTGCTTTCTAGAGTCTCTAATACAGAGGGAAACGTGAGTGTGCTCAGAACAAAAAAACGGTGTTTCCTACACACACGGACCATATCTAGTTCAACTCTGTTTCTGAAACTGATACAAACCACAGGTCGTCTAACATCCAATGCTTTTCAGTTAAGAGCGAGAAACGTGTAAGCTTTGTGAACAATGTAGCTTCGTTTGAGCTGAAAAGTGACTGCGTTTACCTGAAACGAAATCTTGCTTGTAGGAAGACACACGCCTGGCATTCAAATCCGTTTCTGAAGGAAAACACACGGCACAGTTCTCATCCATGAAACACACTCTGCTTTAGAGCAAGAAGCACGCTCTTGCTTTCTAGAGTCTCTAATACAGAGGGAAAATTTAGTGTGCTCAGAACAAAAGAACTGTGTTTCCTACACACACGGACCATATCTAGTTCAACTCTGTTTCTGTAACTGAAACAAACCACAGGTCCTCTAACATCCGATGCTTTTCAGTTTAGAGCGAGAAACGTGTGAGCTTTATGAACAATGTAGCTTCGTTTGAGCTGAAAAGTGACTGTGTTTACCTGAAAAGAATACTTGCTTGAAGGAAGACACAGAGCCTGGGATTTAACTCCGTTTCTGAAGGTAAACACACAGCACAGTTCTCATCCATGAAACACACTCTGCTTTAGAGCAAGAAGCACGCTCTTGCTTTCTAGAGTCTCTAATACAGAGGGAAACGTGAGTGTGCTCAGAACAAAAGAACTGTGTTTCCTACTCACGGACCATATCAAGTTCAACTGTTACTGAAACTGATACAAACCACAGGTCCTCTAACATCCAATGCTTTTCAGTTAAGAGCGAGAAACGTGTGAGCTTTGCGAACAATGTAGCTTCGTTTGAGCTGAAAAGTGACTGCATTTACCTGAAACGAAATCTTGCTTGTAGGAAGACACACGCCTGGCATTTAACTCCGTTTCTGAAGGGGAACACACGGCACAGTTCTCATCCATGAAACACAGTCTGCTTTAGAGCAAGAAGCACGCTCTTGCTTTCTAGAGTCTCTAATACAGAGGGAAACGTGAGTGTGCTCAGAACAAAAGAACTGTGTTTCCTACTCACGGGCCATATCAAGTTCAACTGTTTCTGAAACTGATACAAACCCCAGGTCCTCTAACATCCAATTCTTTTCAGTTAAGAGCAAGAAACGTGTGAGCTTTGTGAACAATGTAGCTTCGTTTGAGCTGAAAAGCGACTGCGTTTACCTGAAACGAAGCCTTGCATGACGAAAGACACAGTCCTGGCATTTAACTCCGTTTCTGAAGGGAAACACATGGCACAGTTCTCATCCATGAAACACACTCTGCTTTAGAGCAAGAAGCACGCTCTTGCTTTCTAGAGTCTCTTATACAGGGGGAAACGTGAGTGTGCTCAGAACAAAAGAACTGTGTTTCCTACTCACAGACCATATCTAGTTCAACTCTGTTTCTGAAACTGATACAAACCACAGGTCCACTAACATCCAATGCTTTTCAGTTAAGAGCGAGAAATATGGGAGCTTTGTGAACAATGTAGCTTCGTTTGAGCTGAAAAGCGACTGCGTTTACCTGAAACGAAGTCTTGCTTGTAGGAAGACACATGCCTGGCATTTAACTCCGTTTCTGAAGGTAAACACACGGCACAGTTCTCATCCATGAAACACCCTCTGCTTTAGAGCAAGAAGCACGCTCTTTCTTTCTAGAGTCTCTAATACAGAGGGAAACTTGAGTGTGCTCAGAACAAAAGAACTGTGTTTCCTACACACGGACCATTTCTAGTTCAACTCTGTTTCTGAAACTGATACAAACCACAGGTCCTCTAACATCCAATTCTTTTCAGTTAAGAGCGAGAAACGTGTGAGCTTTGTGAACAATGTAGCTTTTTTAGTGCTGAAAAGCGACTGAGTTTACCTGAAACGAAGCCTTGGTTGACGAAAGACACAGTCCTGGCATTTAACTCCGTTTCTGAAGGGAAACACATGGCACAGTTCTCATCCATGAAACACACTCTGCTTTAGAGCAAGAAGCACGCTCTTGCTTTCTAGAGTCTCTAATACAGAGGGAAACGTGAGTGTGCTCAGACCAAAAGAACCGTGTTTCCTACTCACGGACCATATATAGTTCAACTCTCTTTCTGAAACTGATACAAACCACAGGTCCTCTAACATCCAATGCTTTTCAGTTAACAGCGAGAAACGTGTGAGCTTTGTGAACAATGTAGCTTCGTTTGAGCTTAAAAGTGACTGCGTTTACCTGAAACGAAATCTTGCTTGTAGGAAGACACAGAGCCTGGCATTTAACTCCATTTCTGAAGGAAAACACATGGCACAGTTCTCATCCATGAAACACACTCTGCTTTAGAGCAAGAAGCACGCTCTTGCTTTCTAGAGTCTCTAATACAGAGGGAAACGTGAGTGTGCTCAGAACAAAAGAACAGTGTTTCCTACACACGGACCATATCTAGTTCAACTCTGTTTCTGAAACTGATACAAACCACAGGTCCTCTAACATCCAATACTTTTCAGTTAAGAGCGAGAAACGTGTGAGCTTTGTGAACAATGTAGCTTCGTTTGAGCTGAAAAGTGACTGCGTTTACCTGAAACGAATACTTGCTTGAATGAAGACACAGAGCCTGGCATTTAACTCCGTTTCTGAAGGGAAACACACAGCACAGATCTCATCCATGAAACACACTCTGCTTTAGAGCAAGAAGCACGCTCTTGCTTTCTAGAGTGTCTAATACAGAGGGAAACCTGAGTGTGCTCAGAACAAAAGAACTGTGTTTCCTACTCACGGACCATATCTAGTTCAACTCTGTTTCTGAAACTGACACAAACCACAGGTCCTCTAACATCCAATGCTTTTCAGTTAAGAGCGAGAATCATGTGAGCTTTGTGAACAATGTAGCTTCATTTGAGCTGAAAAGTGACTGCATTTACCTGAAACGAAGTCTTGCTTGAAGGAAGACAAAGAGCCTGGCATTTAACTCCGATTCTGAAGGGAAACACACGGCACAGTTCTCATCCATGAAACACACTCTGCTTTATTGCAAGAAGCACGCTCTTGCTTTCTAGAGTCTCTAATACAGAGGGAAACGTGAGTGTGCTCAGAACAAAAGAACGGTGTTTCCTACACACACGGACCATATCTAGTTCAACTCTGTTTCTGAAACTGATACAAACCACAGGTCGTCTAAAATCCAATGCTTTTCAGTTAAGAGCGAGAAACGTGTAAGCTTTGTGAACAATGTAGCTTCGTTTGAGCTGAAAAGTGACTGCGTTTACCTGAAACGAAATCTTGCTTGTAGGAAGACACACGCCTGGCATTTAAATCCGTTTCTGAAGGGAAACACACGGCACAGTTCTCATCCATGAAACACACTCTGCTTTAGAGCAAGAAGCACGCTCTTGCTTTCTAGAGTCTCTAATACAGAGGGAAAATTTAGTGTGCTCAGAACAAAAGAACTGTGTTTCCTACACACACGGACCATATCTAGTTCAACTCTGTTTCTGTAACTGAAACAAACCACAGGTCCTCTAACATCCGATGCTTTTCAGTTTAGAGCGAGAAACGTGTGAGCTTTATGAACAATGTAGCTTCGTTTGAGCTGAAAAGTGACTGTGTTTACCTGAAAAGAATACTTGCTTGAAGGAAGACACAGAGCCTGGGATTTAACTCCGTTTCTGAAGGTAAACACACAGCACAGTTCTCATCCATGAAACACACTCTGCTTTAGAGCAAGAAGCACGCTCTTGCTTTCTAGAGTCTCTAATACAGAGGGAAACCTGAGTGTGCTCAGAACAAAAGAACTGTGTTTCCTACTCACGGACCATATCAAGTTCAACTGTTACTGAAACTGATACAAACCACAGGTCCTCTAACATCCAATGCTTTTCAGTTAAGAGCGAGAAACGTGTGAGCTTTGCGAACAATGTAGCTTCGTTTGAGCTGAAAAGTGACTGCATTTACCTGAAACGAAATCTTGCTTGTAGGAAGACACACGCCTGGCATTTAACTCCGTTTCTGAAGGGGAACACACGGCACAGTTCTCATCCATGAAACACAGTCTGCTTTAGAGCAAGAAGCACGCTCTTGCTTTCTAGAGTCTCTAATACAGAGGGAAACGTGAGTGTGCTCAGAACAAAAGAACGGTGTTTCCTACTCACAGGCCATATCAAGTTCAACTGTTTCTGAAACTGATACAAACCACAGGTCCTCTAACATCCAATTCTTTTCAGTTAAGAGCAAGAAACGTGTGAGCTTTGTGAACAATGTAGCTTCGTTTGAGCTGAAAAGCGACTGCGTTTACCTAAAACGAAGCCTTGCATGAAGAAAGACACAGTCCTGGCATTTAACTCCGTTTCTGAAGGGAAACACATGGCACAGTTCTCATCCATGAAACACACTCTGCTTTAGAGCAAGAAGCACGCTCTTGCTTTCTAGAGTCTCTTATACAGGGGGAAACGTGAGTGTGCTCAGAACAAAAGAACTGTGTTTCCTACTCACAGACCATATCTAGTTCAACTCTGTTTCTGAAACTGATACAAACCACAGGTCCTCTAACATCCAATGCTTTTCAGTTAAGAGCGAGAAATGTGGGAGCTTTGTGAACAATGTAGCTTCGTTTGAGCTGAAAAGCGACTGCGTTTACCTGAAACGAAGTCTTGCTTGTAGGAAGACACATGCCTGGCATTTAACTCCGTTTCTGAAGGTAAACACACGGCACAGTTCTCATCCATGAAACACCCTCTGCTTTAGAGCAAGAAGCACGCTCTTTCTTTCTAGAGTCTCTAATATAGAGGGAAACTTGAGTGTGCTCAGAACAAAAGAACTGTGTTTCCTACACACGGACCATTTCTAGTTCAACTCTGTTTCTGAAACTGATACAAACCACAGGTCCTCTAACATCCAATTCTTTTCAGTTAAGAGCGAGAAACGTGTGAGCTTTGTGAACAATGTAGCTTTGTTAGTGCTGAAAAGCGACTGCGTTTACCTGAAATGAAGCCTTGGTTGACAAAAGACACAGTCCTGGCATTTAACTCCGTTTCTGAAGGGAAACACACGGCACAGTTCTCATCCATGAAACACACTCTGCTTTAGAGCAAGAAGCACGCTCTTGCTTTCTCGAGTCTCTAATACAGAGTGAAACGTGAGTGTGCTCAGACCAAAAGAACCGTGTTTCCTACTCACGGACCATATCTAGTTCAACTCTCTTTCTGAAACTGATACAAACCACAGGTCCCCTAACATCCAATGCTTTTCAGTTAAGAGCGAGAAACGTGGGAGCTTTGTGAACAATGTAGCTTCGTTTGAGCTGAAAAGTGACTGCATTTACCCTAAACGAAGTCTTGCTTGAAGGAAGACACAGAGCCTGGCATTTAACTCTGATTCTGAAGGGAAACACAGGGCACAGTTCTCATCCATGAAACACACTCTGCTTTATTGCAAGAAGCACGCTCTTGCTTTCTAGAATCTCTAATACAGAGTGAAACGTGAGTGTGCTCTGAACAAAAGAACGGTGTTTCCTACACACACGGACGATATCTAGTACAACTCTGTTTCTGAAACTGATACAAACCACAGGTCCTCTAACAAGCAATGCTTTTCAGTTAAGAGCGAGAAACGTGTGAGCTTTGTGAACAATGTAGCTTCGTTTGAGCTTAAAAGTGACTGCGTTTACCTGAAACGAAATCTTGCTTGTAGGAAGACACAGAGCCTGGCATTTAACTCCATTTCTGAAGGAAAACACATGGCACAGTTCTCATCCATGAAACACACTCTGCTTTAGAGCAAGAAGCACGCTCTTGCTTTCTAGAGTCTCTAATACAGAGGGAAACGTGAGTGTGCTCAGAACAAAAGAACAGTGTTTCCTACACACGGACCATATCTAGTTCAACTCTGTTTCTGAAACTGATACAAACCACAGGTCCTCTAACATCCAATACTTTTCAGTTAAGAGCGAGAAACGTGTGAGCTTTGTGAACAATGTAGCTTCGTTTGAGCTGAAAAGTGACTGCGTTTACCTGAAACGAATACTTGCTTGAATGAAGACACAGAGCCTGGCATTTAACTCCGTTTCTGAAGGGAAACACACAGCACAGATCTCATCCATGAAACACACTCTGCTTTAGAGCAAGAAGCACGCTCTTGCTTTCTAGAGTGTCTAATACAGAGGGCAACCTGAGTGTGCTCAGAACAAAAGAACTGTGTTTCCTACTCACGGACCATATCTAGTTCAACTCTGTTTCTGAAACTGATACAAACCACAGGTCCTCTAACATCCAATGCTTTTCAGTTAAGAGCGAGAATCATGTGAGCTTTGTGAACAATGTAGCTTCATTTGAGCTGAAAAGTGACTGCATTTACCTGAAAGGAAGTCTTGCTTGAAGGAAGACACAGAGCCTGGCATTTAACTCCGATTCTGAAGGGAAACACACGGCACAGTTCTCATCCATGAAACACACTCTGCTTTATTGCAAGAAGCAGGCTCTTGCTTTCTAGAGTCTCTAATACAGAGGGAAACGTGAGTGTGCTCAGAACAAAAGAACGGTGTTTCCTACACACACGGACCATATCAAGTTCAACTGTTACTGAAAATGATACAAACCACAGGTCCTCTAACATCCAATGCTTTTCAGTTAAGAGCGAGAAACGTGTGAGCTTTGCGAACAATGTAGCTTCGTTTGAGCTGAAAAGTGACTGCGTTTACCTGAAACGAAATCTTGCTTGTAGGAAGACACACGCCTGGCATTTAACTCCGTTTCTGAAGGGGAACACACGGCACAGTTCTCATCCATGAAACACAGTCTGCTTTAGAGCAAGAAGCACGCTCTTGCTTTCTAGAGTCTCTAATACAGAGGGAAACTTGAGTGTGCTCAGAACAAAAGAACTGTGTTTCCTACTCACGGGCCATATCAAGTTCAACTGTTTCTGAAACTGATACAAACCACAGGTCCTCTAACATCCAATTCTTTTCAGTTAAGAGCAAGAAACGTGTGAGCTTTGTGAACAATGTAGCTTCGTTTGAGCTGAAAAGCGACTGCGTTTACCTGAAACGAAGCCTTGCATGACGAAAGACACAGTCCTGGCATTTAACTCCGTTTCTGAAGGGAAACACATGGCACAGTTCTCATCCATGAAACACACTCTGCTTTAGAGCAAGAAGCACGCTCTTGCTTTCTAGAGTCTCTTATACAGGGGGAAACGTGAGTGTGCTCAGAACAAAAGAACTGTGTTTCCTACTCACAGACCATATCTAGTTCAACTCTGTTTCTGAAACTGATACAAACCACAGGTCCTCTAACATCCAATGCTTTTCAGTTAAGAGCGAGAAATGTGGGAGCTTTGTGAACAATGTAGCTTCGTTTGAGCTGAAAAGCGACTGCGTTTACCTGAAACGAAGTCTTGCTTGTAGGAAGACACATGCCTGGCATTTAACTCCGTTTCTGAAGGTAAACACACGGCACAGTTCTCATCCATGAAACACCCTCTGCTTTAGAGCAAGAAGCACGCTCTTTCTTTCTAGAGTCTCTAATACAGAGGGAAACTTGAGTGTGCTCAGAACAAAAGAACTGTGTTTCCTACACACGGACCATTTCTAGTTCAACTCTGTTTCTGAAACTGATACAAACCACAGGTCCTCTAACATCCAATTCTTTTCAGTTAAGAGCGAGAAACGTGTGAGCTTTGTGAACAATGTAGCTTTGTTAGTGCTGAAAAGCGACTGAGTTTACCTGAAACGAAGCCTTGGTTGACGAAAGACACAGTCCTGGCATTTAACTCCGTTTCTGAAGGGAAACACATGGCACAGTTCTCATCCATGAAACACACTCTGCTTTAGAGCAAGAAGCACGCTCTTGCTTTCTAGAGTCTCTAATACAGAGGGAAACCTGAGTGTGCTCAGACCAAAAGAACCGTGTTTCCTACTCACGGACCATATCTAGTTCAACTCTCTTTCTGAAACTGATACAAACCACAGGTCCTCTAACATCCAATGCTTTCCAGTTAAGAGCGAGAAACGTGGGAGCTTTGTGAACAATGTAGCTTCGTTTGAGCTGAAAAGTGACTGCATTTACCTGAAACGAAGTCTTGCTTGAAGGAAGACACAGAGCCTGGCATTTAACTCTGATTCTAAAGGGAAACACAGGGCACAGTTCTCATCCATGAAACACACTCTGCTTTATTGCAAGAAGCACGCTCTTGCTTTCTAGAATCTCTAATACAGAGTGAAACGTGAGTGTGCTCAGAACAAAAGAACGGTGTTTCCTACACACACGGACGATATCTAGTTCAACTCTGTTTCTGAAACTGATACAAACCACAGGGCCTCTAACAACCAATGCTTTTCAGTTAAGAGCGAGAAACGTGTGAGCTTTGTGAACAATGTAGCTTCGTTTGAGCTGAAAAGTGACTGCCTTTACCTGAAACGAAATCTTGCTTGTAGGAAGACACAGAGCCTGGCATTTAACTCCATTTCTGAAGGAAAACACATGGCACAGTTCTCATCCATGAAACACACTCTGCTTTAGAGCAAGAAGCACGCTCTTGCTTTCTAGAGTCTCTAATACAGAGGGAAACATGAGTGTGCTCAGAACAAAAGAACAGTGTTTCCTACACACGGACCATATCTAGTACAACTCTGTTTCTGAAACTGATACAAACCACAGGTCCTCTAACATCCAATACTTTTCAGTTAATAGCGAGAAACGTGTGAGCTTTGTGAACAATGTAGCTTCGTTTGAGCTGAAAAGTGACTGCGTTTACCTGAAACGAATACTTGCTTGAATGAAGACACAGAGCCTGGCATTTAACTCCGTTTCTGAAGGGAAACACACAGCACAGATCTCATCCATGAAACACACTCTGCTTTAGAGCAAGAAGCACGCTCTTGCTTTCTAGAGTGTCTAATACAGAGGGAAACCTGAGTGTACTCAGAACAAAAGAACTGTGTTTCCTACTCACGGACCATATCTAGTTCAACTCTGTTTCTGAAACTGACACAAACCACAGGTCCTCTAACATCCAATGCTTTTCAGTTAAGAGCGAGAATCATGTGAGCTTTGTGAACAATGTAGCTTCATTTGAGCTGAAAAGTGACTGCATTTACCTGAAACGAAGTCTTGCTTGAAGGAAGACACAGAGCCTGGCATTTAACTCCGATTCTGAAGGGAAACACACGGCACAGTTCTCATCCATGAAACACACTCTGCTTTATTGCAAGAATCACGCTCTTGCTTTCTAGAGTCTCTAATACAGAGGGAAACGTGAGTGTGCTCAGAACAAAAGAACTGTGTTTCCTACACACACGGACCATATCTAGTTCAACTCTGTTTCTGTAACTGAAACAAACCACAGGTCCTCTAACATCCGATGCTTTTCAGTTTAGAGCGAGAAACGTGTGAGCTTTATGAACAATGTAGCTTCGTTTGAGCTGAAAAGTGACTGTGTTTACCTGAAAAGAATACTTGCTTGAAGGAAGACACAGAGCCTGGGATTTAACTCCGTTTCTGAAGGTAAACACACAGCACAGTTCTCATCCATGAAACACACTCTGCTTTAGAGCAAGAAGCACGATCTTGCTTTCTAGAGTCTCTAATACAGAGGGAAACGTGAGTGTGCTCAGAACAAAAGAACTGTGTTTCCTACTCACGGACCATATCAAGTTCAACTGTTACTGAAACTGATACAAACCACAGGTCTTCTAACATCCAATGCTTTTCAGTTAAGAGCGAGAAACGTGTGAGCTTTGCGAACAATGTAGCTTCGTTTGAGCTGAAAAGTGACTGCGTTTACCTGAAACGAAATCTTGCTTGTAGGAAGACACACGCCTGGCATTTAACTCCATTTCAGAAGGGGAACACACGGCACAGTTCTCATCCATGAAACATAGTCTGCTTCAGAGCAAGAAGCACGCTCTTGCTTTCTAGAGTCTCTAATACAGAGGGAAACGTGAGTGTGCTCAGAACAAAAGAACTGTGTTTCCTACTCACGGGCCATATCAAGTTCAACTGTTTCTGAAACTGATACAAACCACAGGTCCTCTAACATCCAATTCTTTTCAGTTAAGAGCAAGAAACGTGTGAGCTTTGTGAACAATGTAGCTTCGTTTGAGCTGAAAAGCGACTGCGTTTACCTGAAACGAAGCCTTGCATGACGAAAGACACAGTCCTGGCATTTAACTCCGTTTCTGAAGGGAAACACATGGCACAGTTCTCATCCATGAAACACACTCTGCTTTAGAGTAAGAAGCACGCTCTTGCTTTCTAGAGTCTCTTATACAGGGGGAAACGTGAGTGTGCTCAGAACAAAAGAACTGTGTTTCCTACTCACAGACCATATCTAGTTCAACTCTGTTTCTGAAACTGATACAAACCACAGGTCCTCTAACATCCAATGCTTTTCAGTTAAGAGCGAGAAATGTGGGAGCTTTGTGAACAATGTAGCTTCGTTTGAGCTGAAAAGCGACTGCATTTACCTGAAACGAAGTCTTGCTTGTAGGAAGACACATGCCTGGCATTTAACTCCGTTTCTGAAGGTAAACACACGGCACAGTTCTCATCCATGAAACACCCTCTGCTTTAGAGCAAGAAGCACGCTCTTTCTTTCTAGAGTCTCTAATACAGAGGGAAACTTGAGTGTGCTCAGAACAAAAGAACTGTGTTTCCTACACACGGACCATTTCTAGTTCAACTCTGTTTCTGAAACTGATACAAACCACAGGTCCTCTAACATCCAATTCTTTTCAGTTAAGAGCGAGAAACGTGTGAGCTTTGTGAACAATGTAGCTTTGTTAGTGCTGAAAAGCGACTGCGTTTACCTGAAACGAAGCCTTGGTTGACGAAAGACACAGTCCTGGCATTTAACTCCGTTTCTGAAGGGAAACACATGGCACAGTTCTCATCCATGAAACACACTCTGCTTTAGAGCAAGAAGCACGCTCTTGCTTTCTAGAGTCTCTAATACAGAGGGAAACGTGAGTGTGCTCAGACCAAAAGAACCGTGTTTCCTACTCAGGGACCATATCTAGTTCAACTCTCTTTCTGAAACTGATACAAACCACAGGTCCTCTAACATCCAATGCTTTTCAGTTAAGAGCGAGAAACGTGGGAGCTTTGTGAACAATGTAGCTTCGTTTGAGCAGAAAAGTGACTGCATTTACCTGAAACGAAGTCTTGCTTGAAGGAAGACACAGAGCCTGGCATTTAACTCTGATTCTGAAGGGAAACACAGGGCACAGTTCTCATCCATGAAACACACTCTGCTATATTGCAAGATGCACGCTCTTGCTTTCTAGAATCTCTAATACAGAGTGAAACGTGAGTGTGCTCAGAACAAAAGAACGGTGTTTCCTACACACACGGACGATATCTAGTTCAACTCTGTTTCTGAAACTGATACAAACCACAGGTCCTCTAACAACCAATGCTTTTCAGTTATGAGCGAGAAACCTGTGAGCTTTGTGAACAATGTAGCTTCGTTTGAGCTTAAAAGTGACTGCGTTTACCTGAAACGAAATCTTGCTTGTAGGAAGACACAGAGCCTGGCATTTAACTCCATTTCTGAAGGAAAACACATGGCACAGTTCTCATCCATGAAACACACTCTGCTTTAGAGCAAGAAGCACGCTCTTGCTTTCTAGAGTCTCTAATACAGAGGGAAACGTGAGTGTGCTCAGAACAAAAGAACAGTGTTTCCTACACACGGACCATATCTAGTTCAACTCTGTTTCTGAAACTGATACAAACCACAGGTCCTCTAACATCCAATGCTTTTCAGTTAAGAGCGAGAATCATGTGAGCTTTGTGAACAATGTAGCTTCATTTGAGCTGAAAAGTGACTGCATTTACCTGAAACGAAGTCTTGCTTGAAGGAAGACACAGAGCCTGGCATTTAACTCCGATTCTGAAGGGAATCACACGGCACAGTTCTCATCCATGAAACACACTCTGCTTTATTGCAAGAAGCACGCTCTTGCTTTCTAGAGTCTCTAATACAGAGGGAAATGTGAGTGTGCTCAGAACAAAAGAACGGTGTTTCCTACACACACGGACCATATCAAGTTCAACTGTTACTGAAACTGATACAAACCACAGGTCCTCTAACATCCAATGCTTTTCAGTTAAGAGCGAGAAACGTGTGAGCTTTGCGAACAATGTAGCTTCGTTTGAGCTTAAAAGTGACTGCGTTTACTTGAAACGAAATCTTGCTTGTAGGAAGACACAGAGCCTGGCATTTAACTCCATTTCTGAAGGAAAACACATGGCACAGTTCTCATCCATGAAACACACTCTGCTTTAGAGCAAGAAGCACGCTCTTGCTTTCTAGAGTCTCTAATACAGAGGGAAACGTGAGTGTGCTCAGAACAAAAGAACAGTGTTTCCTACACACGGACCATATCTAGTTCAACTCTGTTTCTGAAACTGATACAAACCACAGGTCCTCTAACATCCAATACTTTTCAGTTAAGAGCGAGAAACGTGTGAGCTTTGTGAACAATGTAGCTTCGTTTGAGCTGAAAAGTGACTGCGTTTACCTGAAACGAATACTTGCTTGAATGAAGACACAGAGCCTGGCATTTAACTCCGTTTCTGAAGGGAAACACACAGCACAGATCTCATCCATGAAACACACTCTGCTTTAGAGCAAGAAGCACGCTCTTGCTTTCTAGAGTGTCTAATACAGAGGGCAACCTGAGTGTGCTCAGAACAAAAGAACTGTGTTTCCTACTCACGGACCATATCTAGTTCAACTCTGTTTCTGAAACTGATACAAACCACAGGTCCTCTAACATCCAATGCTTTTCAGTTAAGAGCGAGAATCATGTGAGCTTTGTGAACAATGTAGCTTCATTTGAGCTGAAAAGTGACTGCATTTACCTGAAACGAAGTCTTGCTTGAAGGAAGACACAGAGCCTGGCATTTAACTCCGATTCTGAAGGGAAACACACGGCACAGTTCTCATCCATGAAACACACTCTGCTTTACTGCAAGAAGCAGGCTCTTGCTTTCTAGAGTCTCTAATACAGAGGGAAACGTGAGTGTGCTCAGAACAAAAGAACGGTGTTTCCTACACACACGGACCATATCAAGTTCAACTGTTACTGAAACTGATACAAACCACAGGTCCTGTAACATCCAATGCTTTTCAGTTAAGAGCGAGAAACGTGTGAGCTTTGCGAACAATGTAGCTTCGTTTGAGCTGAAAAGTGACTGCATTTACCTGAAACGAAATCTTGCTTGTAGGAAGACACACGCCTGGCATTTAACTCCGTTTCTGAAGGGGAACACACGGCACAGTTCTCATCCATGAAACACAGTCTGCTTTAGAGCAAGAAGCACGCTCTTGCTTTCTAGAGTCTCTAATACAGAGGGAAACGTGAGTGTGCTCAGAACAAAAGAACTGTGTTTCCTACTCACGGGCCATATCAAGTTCAACTGTTTCTGAAACTGATACAAACCACAGGTCCTCTAACATCCAATTCTTTTCAGTTAAGAGCAAGAAACGTGTGAGCTTTGTGAACAATGTAGCTTTGTTTGAGCTGAAAAGCGACTGCGTTTACCTGAAACGAGCCTTGCATGACGAAAGACACAGTCCTGGCATTTAACTCCGTTTCTGAAGGGAAACACATGGCACAGTTCTCATCCATGAAACACACTCTGCTTTAGAGCAAGAAGCACGCTCTTGCTTTCTAGAGTCTCTTATACAGGGGGAAACGTGAGTGTGCTCAGAACAAAAGAACTGTGTTTCCTACTCACAGACCATATCTAGTTCAACTCTGTTTCTGAAACTGATACAAACCACAGGTCCTCTAACATCCAATGCTTTTCAGTTAAGAGCGAGAAATGTGGGAGCTTTGTGAACAATGTAGCTTCGTTTGAGCTGAAAAGCGACTGCGTTTACCTGAAACGAAGTCTTGCTTTTAGGAAGACACATGCCTGGCATTTAACTCCGTTTCTGAAGGTAAACACACGGCACAGTTCTCATCCATGAAACACCCTCTGCTTTAGAGCAAGAAGCACGCTCTTTCTTTCTAGAGTCTCTAATACAGAGGGAAACTTGAGTGTGCTCAGAACAAAAGAACTGTGTTTCCTACACACGGACCATTTCTAGTTCAACTCTGTTTCTGAAACTGATACAAACCACAGGTCCTCTAACATCCAATGCTTTTCAGTTAAGAGCGAGAAACGTGGGAGCTTTGTGAACAATGTAGCTTCGTTTGAGCTGAAAAGTGACTGCATTTACCTGAAACGAAGTCTTGCTTGAAGGAAGACACAGAGCCTGGCATTTAACTCTGATTCTAAAGGGAAACACAGGGCACAGTTCTCATCCATGAAACACACTCTGCTTTATTGCAAGAAGCACGCTCTTGCTTTCTAGAATCTCTAATACAGAGTGAAACGTGAGTGTGCTCAGAACAAAAGAACGGTGTTTCCTACACACACGGACGATATCTAGTTCAACTCTGTTTCTGAAACTGATACAAACCACAGGGCCTCTAACAACCAATGCTTTTCAGTTAAGAGCGAGAAACGTGTGAGCTTTGTGAACAATGTAGCTTCGTTTGAGCTGAAAAGTGACTGCGTTTACCTGAAACGAAATCTTGCTTGTAGGAAGACACAGAGCCTGGCATTTAACTCCATTTCTGAAGGAAAACACATGGCACAGTTCTCATCCATGAAACACACTCTGCTTTAGAGCAAGAAGCACGCTCTTGCTTTCTAGAGTCTCTAATACAGAGGGAAACATGAGTGTGCTCAGAACAAAAGAACAGTGTTTCCTACACACGGACCATATCTAGTACAACTCTGTTTCTGAAACTGATACAAACCACAGGTCCTCTAACATCCAATACTTTTCAGTTAAGAGCGAGAAACGTGTGAGCTTTGTGAACAATGTAGCTTCGTTTGAGCTGAAAAGTGACTGCGTTTACCTGAAACGAATACTTGCTTGAATGAAGACACAGAGCCTGGCATTTAACTCCGTTTCTGAAGGGAAACACACAGCACAGATCTCATCCATGAAACACACTCTGCTTTAGAGCAAGAAGCACGCTCTTGCTTTCTAGAATCTCTAATACAGAGTGAAACGTGAGTGTGCTCAGAACAAAAGAACGGTGTTTCCTACACACACGGACCATATCAAGTTCAACTGTTACTGAAACTGATACAAACCACAGGTCCTCTAACATCCAATGCTTTTCAGTTAAGAGCGAGAAACGTGTGAGCTTTGCGAACAATGTAGCTTCGTTTGAGCTTAAAAGTGACTGCGTTTACCTGAAACGAAATCTTGCTTGTAGGAAGACACAGAGCCTGGCATTTAACTCCATTTCTGAAGGAAAACACATGGCACAGTTCTCATCCATGAAACACACTCTGCTTTAGAGCAAGAAGCACGCTCTTGCTTTCTAGAGTCTCTAATACAGAGGGAAACGTGAGTGTGCTCAGAACAAAAGAACAGTGTTTCCTACACACGGACCATATCTAGTTCAACTCTGTTTCTGAAACTGATACAAACCACAGGTCCTCTAACATCCAATACTTTTCAGTTAAGAGCGAGAAACGTGTGAGCTTTGTGAACAATGTAGCTTCGTTTGAGCTGAAAAGTGACTGCGTTTACCTGAAACGAATACTTGCTTGAATGAAGACACAGAGCCTGGCATTTAACTCCGTTTCTGAAGGGAAACACACAGCACAGATCTCATCCATGAAACACACTCTGCTTTAGAGCAAGAAGCACGCTCTTGCTTTCTAGAGTGTCTAATACAGAGGGCAACCTGAGTGTGCTCAGAACAAAAGAACTGTGTTTCCTACTCACGGACCATATCTAGTTCAACTCTGTTTCTGAAACTGATACAAACCACAGGTCCTCTAACATCCAATGCTTTTCAGTTAAGAGCGAGAATCATGTGAACAATGTAGCTTCATTTGAGCTGAAAAGTGACTGCATTTACCTGAAACGAAGTCTTGCTTGAAGGAAGACACAGAGCCTGGCATTTAACTCCGATTCTGAAGGGAAACACACGGCACAGTTCTCATCCATGAAACACACTCTGCTTTACTGCAAGAAGCAGGCTCTTGCTTTCTAGAGTCTCTAATACAGAGGGAAACGTGAGTGTGCTCAGAACAAAAGAACGGTGTTTCCTACACACACGGACCATATCAAGTTCAACTGTTACTGAAACTGATACAAACCACAGGTCCTGTAACATCCAATGCTTTTCAGTTAAGAGCGAGAAACGTGTGAGCTTTGCGAACAATGTAGCTTCGTTTGAGCTGAAAAGTGACTGCATTTACCTGAAACGAAATCTTGCTTGTAGGAAGACACACGCCTGGCATTTAACTCCGTTTCTGAAGGGGAACACACGGCACAGTTCTCATCCATGAAACACAGTCTGCTTTAGAGCAAGAAGCATGCTCTTGCTTTCTAGAGTCTCTAATACAGAGGGAAACGTGAGTGTGCTCAGAACAAAAGAACTGTGTTTCCTACTCACGGGCCATATCAAGTTCAACTGTTTCTGAAACTGATACAAACCACAGGTCCTCTAACATCCAATTCTTTTCAGTTAAGAGCAAGAAACGTGTGAGCTTTGTGAACAATGTAGCTTCGTTTGAGCTGAAAAGCGACTGCGTTTACCTGAAACGAGCCTTGCATGACGAAAGACACAGTCCTGGCATTTAACTCCGTTTCTGAAGGGAAACACATGGCACAGTTCTCATCCATGAAACACACTCTGCTTTAGAGCAAGAAGCACGCTCTTGCTTTCTAGAGTCTCTAATACAGAGGGAAACGTGAGTGTGCTCAGAACAAAAGAACTGTGTTTCCTACTCACAGACCATATCTAGTTCAACTCTGTTTCTGAAACTGATACAAACCACAGGTCCTCTAACATCCAATGCTTTTCAGTTAAGAGCGAGAAATGTGGGAGCTTTGTGACCAATGTAGCTTCGTTTGAGCTGAAAAGCGACTGCGTTTACCTGAAACGAAGTCTTGCTTTTAGGAAGACACATGCCTGGCATTTAACTCCGTTTCTGAAGGTAAACACACGGCACAGTTCTCATCCATGAAACACCCTCTGCTTTAGAGCAAGAAGCACGCTCTTTCTTTCTAGAGTCTCTAATACAGAGGGAAACTTGAGTGTGCTCAGAACAAAAGAACTGTGTTTCCTACACACGGACCATTTCTAGTTCAACTCTGTTTCTGAAACTGATACAAACCACAGGTCCTCTAACATCCAATTCTTTTCAGTTAAGAGCGAGAAACGTGTGAGCTTTGTGAACAATGTAGCTTTATTAGTGCTGAAAAGCGACTGAGTTTACCTGAAACGAAGCCTTGGTTGACGAAAGACACAGTCCTGGCATTTAACTCCGTTTCTGAAGGGAAACACATGGCACAGTTCTCATCCATGAAACACACTCTGCTTTAGAGCAAGAAGCACGCTCTTGCTTTCTAGAGTCTCTAATACAGAGGGAAACCTGAGTGTGCTCAGACCAAAAGAACCGTGTTTCCTACTCACGGACCATATCTAGTTCAACTCTCTTTCTGAAACTGATACAAACCACAGGTCCTCTAACATCCAATGCTTTTCAGTTAAGAGCGAGAAACGTGGGAGCTTTGTGAACAATGTAGCTTCGTTTGAGCTGAAAAGTGACTGCATTTACCTGAAACGAAGTCTTGCTTGAAGGAAGACACAGAGCCTGGCATTTAACTCTGATTCTAAAGGGAAACACAGGGCACAGTTCTCATCCATGAAACACACTCTGCTTTATTGCAAGAAGCACGCTCTTGCTTTCTAGAATCTCTAATACAGAGTGAAACGTGAGTGTGCTCAGAACAAAAGAACGGTGTTTCCTACACACACGGACGATATCTAGTTCAACTCTGTTTCTGAAACTGATACAAACCACAGGGCCTCTAACAACCAATGCTTTTCAGTTAAGAGCGAGAAACGTGTGAGCTTTGTGAACAATGTAGCTTCGTTTGAGCTTAAAAGTGACTGCGTTTACCTGAAACGAAATCTTGTTGTAGGAAGACACAGAGCCTGGCATTTAACTCCATTTCTGAAGGAAAACACATGGCACAGTTCTCATCCATGAAACACACTCTGCTTTAGAGCAAGAAGCACGCTCTTGCTTTCTAGAGTCTCTAATACAGAGGGAAACATGAGTGTGCTCAGAACAAAAGAACAGTGTTTCCTACACACGGACCATATCTAGTTCAACTCTGTTTCTGAAACTGATACAAACCACAGGTCCTCTAACATCCAATACTTTTCAGTTAAGAGCGAGAAACGTGTGAGCTTTGTGAACAATGTAGCTTCGTTTGAGCTGAAAAGTGACTGCGTTTACCTGAAACGAATACTTGCTTGAATGAAGACACAGAGCCTGGCATTTAACTCCGTTTCTGAAGGGAAACACACAGCACAGATCTCATCCATGAAACACACTCTGCTTTAGAGCAAGAAGCACGCTCTTGCTTTCTAGAGTGTCTAATACAGAGGGAAACCTGAGTGTACTCAGAACAAAAGAACTGTGTTTCCTACTCACGGACCATATCTAGTTCAACTCTGTTTCTGAAACTGACACAAACCACAGGTCCTCTAACATCCAATGCTTTTCAGTTAAGAGCGAGAATCATGTGAGCTTTGTGAACAATGTAGCTTCATTTGAGCTGAAAAGTGACTGCATTTACCTGAAACGAAGTCTTGCTTGAAGGAAGACACAGAGCCTGGCATTTAACTCCGATTCTGAAGGGAAACACACGGCACAGTTCTCATCCATGAAACACACTCTGCTTTATTGCAAGAATCACGCTCTTGCTTTCTAGAGTCTCTAATACAGAGGGAAACGTGAGTGTGCTCAGAACAAAAGAACGGTGTTTCCTACACACACGGACCATATCTAGTTCAACTCTGTTTCTGAAACTGATACAAACCACAGGTCGTCTAACATCCAATGCTTTTCAGTTAAGAGCGAGAAACGTGTAAGCTTTGTGAACAATGTAGCTTCGTTTGAGCTGAAAAGTGGCTGCGTTTACCTGAAACGAAATCTTGCTTGTAGGAAGACACACGCCTGGCATTTAAATCCGTTTCTGAAGGGAAACACACGGCACAGTTCTCATCCATGAAACACACTCTGCTTTAGAGCAAGAAGCACGCTCTTGCTTTCTAGAGTCTCTAATACAGAGGGAAAATTTAGTGTGCTCAGAACAAAAGAACTGTGTTTCCTACACACACGGACCATATCTAGTTCAACTCTGTTTCTGTAACTGAAACAAACCACAGGTCCTCTAACATCCGATGCTTTTCAGTTTAGAGCAAGAAACGTGTGAGCTTTATGAACAATGTAGCTTCGTTTGAGCTGAAAAGTGACTGTGTTTACCTGAAAAGAATACTTGCTTGAAGGAAGACACAGAGCCTGGGATTTAACTCCGTTTCTGAAGGTAAACACACAGCACAGTTCTCATCCATGAAACACACTCTGCTTTAGAGCAAGAAGCACGATCTTGCTTTCTAGAGTCTCTAATACAGAGGGAAACGTGAGTGTGCTCAGAACAAAAGAACTGTGTTTCCTACTCACGGACCATATCAAGTTCAACTGTTACTGAAACTGATACAAACCACAGGTCTTCTAACATCCAATGCTTTTCAGTTAAGAGCGAAAAACGTGTGAGCTTTGCGAACAATGTAGCTTCGTTTGAGCTGAAAAGTGACTGCGTTTACCTGAAACGAAATCTTGCTTGTAGGAAGACACACGCCTGGCATTTAACTCCGTTTCTGAAGGGGAACACACGGCACAGTTCTCATCCATGAAACATAGTCTGCTTCAGAGCAAGAAGCACGCTCTTGCTTTCTAGAGTCTCTAATACAGAGGGAAACGTGAGTGTGCTCAGAACAAAAGAACTGTGTTTCCTACTCACGGGCCATATCAAGTTCAACTGTTTCTGAAACTGATACAAACCACAGGTCCTCTAACATCCAATTCTTTTCAGTTAAGAGCAAGAAACGTGTGAGCTTTGTGAACAATTTAGCTTCGTTTGAGCTGAAAAGCGACTGCGTTTACCTGAAACGAAGCCTTGCATGACGAAAGACACAGTCCTGGCATTTAACTCCGTTTCTGAAGGGAAACACATGGCACAGTTCTCATCCATGAAACACACTCTGCTTTAGAGTAAGAAGCACGCTCTTGCTTTCTAGAGTCTCTTATACAGGGGGAAACGTGAGTGTGCTCAGAACAAAAGAACTGTGTTTCCTACTCACAGACCATATCTAGTTCAACTCTGTTTCTGAAACTGATACAAACCACAGGTCCTCTAACATCCAATGCTTTTCAGTTAAGAGCGAGAAATGTGGGAGCTTTGTGAACAATGTAGCTTCGTTTGAGCTGAAAAGCGACTGCATTTACCTGAAACGAAGTCTTGCTTGTAGGAAGACACATGCCTGGCATTTAACTCCATTTCTGAAGGTAAACACACGGCACAGTTCTCATCCATGAAACACCCTCTGCTTTAGAGCAAGAAGCACGCTCTTTCTTTCTAGAGTCTCTAATACAGAGGGAAACGTGAGTGTGCTCAGAACAAAAGAACTGTGTTTCCTACACACGGACCATTTCTAGTTCAACTCTGTTTCTGAAACTGATACAAACCACAGGTCCTCTAACATCCAATTCTTTTCAGTTAAGAGCGAGAAACGTGTGAGCTTTGTGAACAATGTAGCTTTGTTAGTGCTGAAAAGCGACTGCGTTTACCTGAAACGAAGCCTTGGTTGACGAAAGACACAGTCCTGGCATTTAACTCCGTTTCTGAAGGGAAACACATGGCACAGTTCTCATCCATGAAACACACTCTGCTTTAGAGCAAGAAGCACGCTCTTGCTTTCTAGAGTCTCTAATACAGAGGGAAACGTGAGTGTGCTCAGACCAAAAGAACCGTGTTTCCTACTCACGGACCATATCTAGTTCAACTCTCTTTCTGAAACTGATACAAACCACAGGTCCTCTAACATCCAATGCTTTTCAGTTAAGAGCGAGAAACGTGGGAGCTTTGTGAACAATGTAGCTTCGTTTGAGCTGAAAAGTGACTGCATTTACCTGAAACGAAGTCTTGCTTGAAGGAAGACACAGAGCCTGGCATTTAACTCTGATTCTGAAGGGAAACACAGGGCACAGTTCTCATCCATGAAACACACTCTGCTATATTGCAAGATGCACGCTCTTGCTTTCTAGAATCTCTAATACAGAGTGAAACGTGAGTGTGCTCAGAACAAAAGAACGGTGTTTCCTACACACACGGACGATATCTAGTTCAACTCTGTTTCTGAAA
This sequence comes from Onychomys leucogaster, assembly GCA_949786385.1. Lineage (NCBI taxonomy): Eukaryota > Metazoa > Chordata > Mammalia > Rodentia > Cricetidae > Onychomys > Onychomys leucogaster. Next base: position 949,110 of record CATKUP010000088.1, read on the forward strand.
CTGATACAAACCACAGGTCCTCTAACAACCAATGCTTTTCAGTTAAGAGCGAGAAACCTGTGAGCTTTGTGAACAATGTAGCTTCGTTTGAGCTTAAAAGTGACTGCGTTTACCTGAAACGAAATCTTGCTTGTAGGAAGACACAGAGCCTGGCATTTAACTCCATTTCTGAAGGAAAACACATGGCACAGTTCTCATCCATGAAACACACTCTGCTTTAGAGCAAGAAGCACGCTCTTGCTTTCTAGAGTCTCTAATACAGAGGGAAACCTGAGTGTACTCAGAACAAAAGAACTGTTTTTCCTACTCACGGACCGTATCTAGTTCAACTCTGTTTCTGAAACTAATACAAACCACAGGTCCTCTAACATCCAATGCTTTTCAGTTAAGAGCGAGAAACGTGTGAGCTGTGTGAACAATGTAGCTTCGTTTGAGCTGAAAAGTGACTGCGTTTACCTGATAAGAATACTTGCTTGAAGGAAGACACAGAGCCTCGAATTTAACTCTGTTTCTGAAGGGAAACACACAGCACAGTTCTCATCCATGAAACACAATCTGCTTTACAACAAGAAGCACGCTCTTGCTTTCTAGAGTCTCTAATACAGATGGAAACGTGAGTGTGCTCAGAACAAAAGAACTGTGTTTCCTACACACGGACCATATCTAGTTCAACTCTGTTTCTGAAACTGATACAAACCACAGGTCCTCTAACATCCAATACTTTTCAGTTAAGAGCGAGAAACGTGTGAGCTTTGTGAACAATGTAGCTTCGTTTGAGCTGAAAAGCGACTGCGTTTACCTGAAAAGAATACTTGCTTGAAGGAAGACACAGAGCCTGGCATTTAACTCCGATTCTGAAGGGAAACACACGGCACAGTTCTCATCCATGAAACACACTCTGCTTTAGAGCAAGAAGCACGCTCTTGCTTACTAGAGTCTCTAATACAGAGGGAAATTTTAGTGTGCTCAGAACAAAAGAACTGTGTTTCCTACTCACGGACCATATCAAGTTCAACTGTTTCTGAAACTGATACAAACCACAGGTCCTCTACATCCAATGCTTTTCAGTTAAGAGCGAGAAACGTGTGAGCTTTGCGAACAATGTATCTTCGTTTGAGCTGAAAAGTGACTGCATTTACCTGAAACGAAGTCTTGCTTGAAGGAAGACACAGAGCCTGGCATTTAACTCCGATTCTGAAGGGAAACACACGGCACAGTTCTCATCCATGATACACACTCTGCTTTATTGCAAGAAGCAAGCTCTTGCTTTCTAGATTCTCTAATACAGAGGGAAACGTGAGTGTGCTCAGAACAAAAGAACGGTGTTTCCTACACACACGGACCATATCTAGTTCAACTCTGTTTCTGAAACTGATACAAACCACAGGTCCTCTAACATCCAATGCTTTTCAGGTAAGAGCGAGAAACGTGTGAGCTTTGTGAACAATGTAGCTTCCTTTGAGCTGAAAAGCGACTGCGTTTACCTGAAACGAAGCCTTGCTTGACGAAAGACACAGCCTGGCATTTAACTCCGTTTCTGAAGGGAAACACACGTCACAGTTCTCATCCATGAAACACACTCTGCTTTAGAGCAAGAAGCACGCTCTTGCTTTCTAGAGTCTCTAATACATGGGGAAACCTAAGTGTGCTCAGAACAAAAGAACTGTGTTTCCTACTCACGGACCATATCTAGTTCAACTCTGTTTCTGAAACTGATACAAACCACAGGTCGTCTAACATCCAATGCTTTTCAGTTAAGAGCGAGAAACGTGTGAGCTTTGTGAACAATGTAGCTTCGTTTGAGCTGAAAAGTGACTGCATTGACCTGAAACGAAGTCTTGCTTTAAGGAAGACACAGAGCCTGGCATTTAACTCCGATTCTGAAGGGAAACACATGGCACAGTTCTCATCCATGAAACACACTCTGCTTTATTGCAAGAAGAACGCTCTTGCTTTCTAGAGTCTCTAATACAGAGGGAAACGTGAGTGTGCTCAGAACAAAAGAACGGTGTTTCCTACTCACGGACCATATCTAGTTCAACTCTGTTTCTGAAACTAATACAAACCACAGGTCCTCTAACATCCAATGCTTTTCAGTTAAGAGCGAGAAATGTGTGAGCTGTGTGAACAATGTAGCTTCGTTTGAGCTGAAAAGTGACTGCGTTTACCTGATAAGAATACTTGCTTGAAGGAAGACACAGAGCCTCGAATTTAACTCCGTTTCTGAAGGGAAACACACAGCACAGTTCTCATCCATGAAACACAATCTGCTTTACAGCAAGAAGCACGCTCTTGCTTTCTAGAGTCTCTAATACAGATGGAAACGTGAGTGTGCTCAGAACAAAAGAACTGTGTTTCCTACACACGGACCATATCTAGTTCAACTCTGTTTCTGAAACTGATACAAACCACAGGTCCTCTAACATCCAATACTTTTCAGTTAAGAGCGAGAAACGTGTGAGCTTTGTGAACAATGTAGCTTCGTTTGAGGTGAAAAGTGACTGCGTTTACCTGAAACGAAATCTTGCTTGTAGGAAGACACACGCCTGGGATTTAACTCCGTTTCTGAAGGGAAACACACGGCACAGTTCTCATCCATGAAACACACTCTGCTTTAGAGCAAGAAGCACGCTCTTGCTTTCTAGAGTCTCTAATACAGAGGGGAACTTTAGTGTGCTCAAAACAAAAGAACTGTGTTTCCTACACACACGGACCATATCTAGTTCAACTCTGTTTCTGTAACTGATACAAACCACAGGTCCTCTAACATCCAATGCTTTTCAGTTAAGAGCGAGAAACGTGTGAGCTTTGTGAACAGTGTATCTTCGTTTGAGCTGAAATTTGACTGCATTTACCTGAAACGAAGTCTTGCTTGTAGGAAGAAACACGCCTGGCATTTAACTCCGATTCTGAAGGGAATCACACGGCACAGTTCTCATCCATGAAACACCCTCTGCTTTATTGAAAGAAGCATGCTCTTGCTTTCTAGAGTCTCTAATACAGAGGGAAACGTGAGTGTGCTCAGAAAAAAAGAACGGTGTTTCCTACACACACGGACCATATCTAGTTCAACTCTGTTTCTGAAACTGATACAAACCACAGGTCCTCTAACATCCAATGCTTTTCAGTTAAGAGCGAGAAACGTGTGAGCTTTGTGAACAATGTAGCTTCCTTTGAGCTGAAAAGCGACTGCGTTTACCTGAAACGAAGCCTTGCTTGATGAAAGACACAGCCTGGCATTTAACTCCGTTTCTGAAGGGAAACACACAGCACAGTTCTCATCCATGAAACACACTCTGCTTTAGAGCAAGAAGCACGCTCTTGCTTTCTAGAGTCTCTAATACATGGGGAAACCTAAGTGTGCTCAGAAGAAAAGAACTGTGTTTCCTACTCACGGACCATATCTAGTTCAACTCTGTTTCTGAAACTGATACAAACCACAGGTCGTCTAACATCCAATGCTTTTCAGTTAAGAGCGAGAAACGTGTGAGCTTTGTGAACAATGTAGCTTCGTTTGAGCTGAAAAGTGACTGCATTGACCTGAAACGAAGTCTTGCTTTAAGGAAGACACAGAGCCTGGCATTTAACTCCGATTCTGAAGGGAAACACATGGCACAGTTCTCATCCATGAAACACACTCTGCTTTATTGCAAGAAGCACGCTCTTGCTTTCTAGAGTCTCTAATACAGATGGAAACGTGAGTGTGCTCAGAACAGAAGAACTGTGTTTCCTACACACGGACCATATCTAGTTCAACTCTGTTTCTGAAACTGATACAAACCACAGGTCCTCTAACATCCAATAGTTTTCAGTTAAGAGCGAGAAACGTGTGAGCTTTGTGAACAATGTAGCTTCGTTTGAGCTGAAAAGCGACTGCGTTTACCTGAAAAGAATACTTGCTTGAAGGAAGACACAGAGCCTGGCATTTAACTCCGATTCTGAAGGGAAACACACGGCACAGTTCTCATCCATGATACACACTCTGCTTTATTGCAAGAAGCACGCTCTTGCTTTCTAGATTCTCTAATACAGAGGGAAACGTGAGTGTGCTCAGAACAAAAGAACTGTGTTTCCTACACACACGGACCATATCTAGTTCAACTCTGTTTCTGAAACTGATACAAACCACAGGTCCTCTAATATCCAGTGCTTTTCAGTTAAGACCGAGAAACGTGTGAGCTTTGTGAACAATGTAGATTCGTTTGAGCTGAAAAGTGACTGCGTTTACCTGAAACGAATACTTGCTTGAAGGAAAACACAGAGCCTGGCATTTAACTCCGTTTCTGAAGGGAAACACACAGCACAGATCTCATCCCTGAAACACACTCTGCTTTAGAGCAAGAAGCACGCTCTTGCTTTCTAGAGTCTCTAATACAGAGGGAAACATGAGTGTGCTCAGAACAAAAGAACTGTGTTTCCTACTCACGGACCATATCTAGTTCAACTCTGTTTCTGAAACTGATACAAACCACAGGTCCTCTAACATCCAATGCTTTTCAGTTAAGAGCGAGATACGTGTGAGCTTTGTGAACAATGTAGCTTCGTTTGAGCTGAAAAGCGACTGCGTTTACCAGAAACGAAATCTTGCTTGTAGGAAGATACACGCCTGGCATTTAACTCCGTTTCTGAAGGGAAACACACAGCACAGTTCTCATACATGAAACACACTCTGCTTTAGAGCAAGAAGCACGCTCTTGCTTTCTAGAGTCTCTAATACAGAGGGGAACTTTAGTGTGCTCAAAACAAAAGAACTGTGTTTCCTACACACACGGACCATATCTAGTTCAACTCTGTTTCTGTAACTGATACAAACCACAGGTCCTCTAACATAAAATGCTTTTCAGTTAAGAGCGAGAAACGTGTGAGCTTTGTGAACAGTGTATCTTCGTTTGAGCTGAAAAGTGACTGCATTTACCTGAAACGAAGTCTTGCTTGAAGGAAGACACAGAGCCTGGCATTTAACTCCGATTCTGAAGGGAAACACACGGCACAGTTCTCATCCATGAAACACACTCTGCTTTAGAGTAAGAAGCACGCTCTTGCTTTCTAGAGTCTCTAATACAGAGGGAAACATGAGTGTGCTCAGAACAAAAGAACTGTGTTTCCTACTCACGGACCATATCTAGTTCAACTCTGTTTCTGAAACTGATACAAACCACAGGTCCTCTAACATCCAATGCTTTTCAGTTAAGAGCGAGATACGTGTGAGCTTTGTGAACAATGTAGCTTCGTTTGAGCTGAAAAGCGACTGCGTTTACCTGAAACGAAATCTTGCTTGTAGGAAGACACACGCCTGGCATTTAACTCCGTTTCTGAAGGGAAACACACAGCACAGTTCTCATACATGAAACACACTCTGCTTTAGAGCAAGAAGCACGCTCTTGCTTTCTAGAGTCTCTAATACAGAGGGGAACTTTAGTGTGCTCAAAACAAAAGAACTGTGTTTCCTACACACACGGACCATATCTAGTTCAACTCTGTTTCTGTAACTGATACAAACCACAGGTCCTCTAACATCCAATGCTTTTCAGTTAAGAGCGAGAAACGTGTGAGCTTTGTGAACAGTGTATCTTCGTTTGAGCTGAAAAGTTACTGCATTTACCTGAAACGAAGTCTTGCTTGAAGGAAGACACAGAGCCTGGCATTTAACTCCGATTCTGAAGGGAAACACACGGCACAGTTCTCATCCATGAAACACACTCTGCTTTAGAGCAAGAAGAACGCTCTTGCTTTCTAGAGTCTCTAATACAGAGGGAAACGTGAGTGTGCTCAGAACAAAAGAACGGTGTTTCCTACACACACGGACCATATCTAGTTCAACTCTGTTTCTGAAACTGATACAAATCACAGGTCCTCTATCATCCAATGCTTTTCAGTTAAGAGCGAGAAACGTGTGAGCTTTGTGAACAATGTAGCTTTGTTTGAGCTGAAAAGTGACTGCATTTACCTGAAACGAAGTCTTGCTTGAAGGAAGACACAGAGCCTGGCATTTAACTCCGATTCTGAAGGGAAACACATGGCACAGTTCTCATCCATGAAACACACTCTGCTTTAGAGCAAGAAGAACGCTCTTGCTTTCTAGAGTCTCTAATACAGAGGGAAACGTGAGTGTGCTCAGAACAAAAGAACGGTGTTTCCTACACACACGGACCATATCTAGTTCAACTCTGTTTCTGAAACTGATACAAACCACAGGTCCTCTAACATCCAATGCTTTTCAGTTAAGAGCGAGAAATGTGTGAGCTTTGTGAACAATGTAGCTTCCTTTGAGCTGAAAAGCGACTGCGTTTACCTGAAACGAAGCCTTGCTTGACGAAAGACACAGCCTGGCATTTAACTCCGTTTCTGAAGGGAAACACACGGCACAGTTCTCATCCATGAAACACACTCTGCTTTAGAGTAAGAAGCACGCTCTTGCTTTCTAGAGTCTCTAATACAGAGGGAAACATGAGTGTGCTCAGAACAAAAGAACAGTGTTTCCTACTCACGGACCATATCTAGTTCAACTCTGTTTCTGAAACTGATACAAACCACAGGTCCTCTAACATCCAATGCTTTTCAGTTAAGAGCGAGATACGTGTGAGCTTTGTGAACAATGTAGCTTCGTTTGAGCTGAAAAGCGACTGCGTTTACCTGAAACGAAATCTTGCTTGTAGGAAGACACACGCCTGGCATTTAACTCCGTTTCTGAAGGGAAACACACAGCACAGTTCTCATCCATGAAACACAATCTGCTTTAGAGCAAGAAACACGCTCTTGCTTTCTAGAGTCTCTAATACAGAGGGAAACGTGAGTGTGCTCAGAACAAAAGAACTGTGTTTCCTACACACGGACCATATCTAGTTCAACTCTGTTTCTGAAACTGATACAAACCACAGGTCCTCTAACATCCAATACTTTTCAGTTAAGAGCGAGAAACGTGTGAGCTTTGTGAACAATGTAGCTTCGTTTGAGCTGAAAAGCGACTGCGTTTACCTGAAAAGAATACTTGCTTGAAGGAAGACACAGAGCCTGGCATTTAACTCCGATTCTGAAGGGAAACACACGGCACAGTTCTCATCCATGATACACACTCTGCTTTATTGCAAGAAGCACGCTCTTGCTTTCTAGATTCTCTAATACAGAGGGAAACGTGAGTGTGCTCAGAACAAAAGAACGGTGTTTCCTACACACACGGACCATATCTAGTTCAACTCTGTTTCTGAAACTGATACAAACCACAGGTCCTCTAATATCCAATGCTTTTCAGTTAGGACCGAGAAACGTGTGAGCTTTGTGAACAATGTAGATTCGTTTGAGCTGAAAAGTGACTGCGTTTACCTGAAACGAATACTTGCTTGAAGGAAAACACAGAGCCTGGCATTTAACTCCGTTTCTGAAGGGAAACACACAGCACAGTTCTCATACATGAAACACACTCTGCTTTAGAGCAAGAAGCACGCTCTTGCTTTCTAGAGTCTCTAATACAGAGGGGAACTTTAGTGTGCTCAAAACAAAAGAACTGTGTTTCCTACACACACGGACCATATCTAGTTCAACTCTGTTTCTGCAACTGATACAAACCACAGGTCCTCTAACATCCAATGCTTTTCATTTAAGAGCGAGAAACGTGTGAGCTTTGTGAACAGTGTATCTTCGTTTGAGCTGAAAAGTGACTGCATTTACCTGAAACGAAGTCTTGCTTGAAGGAAGACACAGAGCCTGGCATTTAACTCCGATTCTGAAGGGAAACACATGGCACAGTTCTCATCCATGAAACACACTCTGCTTTAGAGCAAGAAGAATGCTCTTGCTTTCTAGAGTCTCTAATACAGAGGGAAACGTGAGTGTGCTCAGAACAAAAGAACGGTGTTTCCTACACACACGGACCATATCTAGTTCAACTCTGTTTCTGAAACTGATACAAACCACAGGTCCTCTAACATCCAATGCTTTTCAGTTAAGAGCGAGAAACGTGTGAGCTTTGTGAACAATGTAGCTTCCTTTGAGCTGAAAAGCGACTGCGTTTACCTGAAACGAAGCCTTGCTTGACGAAAGACACAGCCTGGCATTTAACTCCGTTTCTGAAGGGAAACACACGTCACAGTTCTCATCCATGAAACACACTCTGCTTTAGAGCAAGAAGCACGCTCTTGCTTTCTAGAGTCTCTAATACATGGGGAAACCTAAGTGTGCTCAGAACAAAAGAACTGTGTTTCCTACTCACGGACCATATCTAGTTCAACTCTGTTTCTGAAACTGATACAAACCACAGGTCGTCTAACATCCAATGCTTTTCAGTTAAGAGCGAGAAACGTGTGAGCTTTGTGAACAATGTAGCTTCGTTTGAGCTGAAAAGTGACTGCATTGACCTGAAACGAAGTCTTGCTTTAAGGAAGACACAGAGCCTGGCATTTAACTCCGATTCTGAAGGGAAACACATGGCACAGTTCTCATCCATGAAACACACTCTGCTTTATTGCAAGAAGAACGCTCTTGCTTTCTAGAGTCTCTAATACAGAGGGAAACGTGAGTGTGCTCAGAACAAAAGAACGGTGTTTCCTACTCACGGACCATATCTAGTTCAACTCTGTTTCTGAAACTAATACAAACCACAGGTCCTCTAACATCCAATGCTTTTCAGTTAAGAGCGAGAAATGTGTGAGCTGTGTGAACAATGTAGCTTCGTTTGAGCTGAAAAGTGACTGCGTTTACCTGATAAGAATACTTGCTTGAAGGAAGACACAGAGCCTCGAATTTAACTCCGTTTCTGAAGGGAAACACACAGCACAGTTCTCATCCATGAAACACAATCTGCTTTACAGCAAGAAGCACGCTCTTGCTTTCTAGAGTCTCTAATACAGATGGAAACGTGAGTGTGCTCAGAACAAAAGAACTGTGTTTCCTACACACGGACCATATCTAGTTCAACTCTGTTTCTGAAACTGATACAAACCACAGGTCCTCTAACATCCAATACTTTTCAGTTAAGAGCGAGAAACGTGTGAGCTTTGTGAACAATGTAGCTTCGTTTGAGGTGAAAAGTGACTGCGTTTACCTGAAACGAAATCTTGCTTGTAGGAAGACACACGCCTGGGATTTAACTCCGTTTCTGAAGGGAAACACACGGCACAGTTCTCATCCATGAAACACACTCTGCTTTAGAGCAAGAAGCACGCTCTTGCTTTCTAGAGTCTCTAATACAGAGGGGAACTTTAGTGTGCTCAAAACAAAAGAACTGTGTTTCCTACACACACGGACCATATCTAGTTCAACTCTGTTTCTGTAACTGATACAAACCACAGGTCCTCTAACATCCAATGCTTTTCAGTTAAGAGCGAGAAACGTGTGAGCTTTGTGAACAGTGTATCTTCGTTTGAGCTGAAATTTGACTGCATTTACCTGAAACGAAGTCTTGCTTGTAGGAAGAAACACGCCTGGCATTTAACTCCGATTCTGAAGGGAATCACACGGCACAGTTCTCATCCATGAAACACCCTCTGCTTTATTGAAAGAAGCATGCTCTTGCTTTCTAGAGTCTCTAATACAGAGGGAAACGTGAGTGTGCTCAGAAAAAAAGAACGGTGTTTCCTACACACACGGACCATATCTAGTTCAACTCTGTTTCTGAAACTGATACAAACCACAGGTCCTCTAACATCCAATGCTTTTCAGTTAAGAGCGAGAAACGTGTGAGCTTTGTGAACAATGTAGCTTCCTTTGAGCTGAAAAGCGACTGCGTTTACCTGAAACGAAGCCTTGCTTGATGAAAGACACAGCCTGGCATTTAACTCCGTTTCTGAAGGGAAACACACAGCACAGTTCTCATCCATGAAACACACTCTGCTTTAGAGCAAGAAGCACGCTCTTGCTTTCTAGAGTCTCTAATACATGGGGAAACCTAAGTGTGCTCAGAAGAAAAGAACTGTGTTTCCTACTCACGGACCATATCTAGTTCAACTCTGTTTCTGAAACTGATACAAACCACAGGTCGTCTAACATCCAATGCTTTTCAGTTAAGAGCGAGAAACGTGTGAGCTTTGTGAACAATGTAGCTTCGTTTGAGCTGAAAAGTGACTGCATTGACCTGAAACGAAGTCTTGCTTTAAGGAAGACACAGAGCCTGGCATTTAACTCCGATTCTGAAGGGAAACACATGGCACAGTTCTCATCCATGAAACACACTCTGCTTTATTGCAAGAAGCACGCTCTTGCTTTCTAGAGTCTCTAATACAGATGGAAACGTGAGTGTGCTCAGAACAGAAGAACTGTGTTTCCTACACACGGACCATATCTAGTTCAACTCTGTTTCTGAAACTGATACAAACCACAGGTCCTCTAACATCCAATAGTTTTCAGTTAAGAGCGAGAAACGTGTGAGCTTTGTGAACAATGTAGCTTCGTTTGAGCTGAAAAGCGACTGCGTTTACCTGAAAAGAATACTTGCTTGAAGGAAGACACAGAGCCTGGCATTTAACTCCGATTCTGAAGGGAAACACACGGCACAGTTCTCATCCATGATACACACTCTGCTTTATTGCAAGAAGCACGCTCTTGCTTTCTAGATTCTCTAATACAGAGGGAAACGTGAGTGTGCTCAGAACAAAAGAACTGTGTTTCCTACACACACGGACCATATCTAGTTCAACTCTGTTTCTGAAACTGATACAAACCACAGGTCCTCTAATATCCAGTGCTTTTCAGTTAAGACCGAGAAACGTGTGAGCTTTGTGAACAATGTAGATTCGTTTGAGCTGAAAAGTGACTGCGTTTACCTGAAACGAATACTTGCTTGAAGGAAAACACAGAGCCTGGCATTTAACTCCGTTTCTGAAGGGAAACACACAGCACAGATCTCATCCCTGAAACACACTCTGCTTTAGAGCAAGAAGCACGCTCTTGCTTTCTAGAGTCTCTAATACAGAGGGAAACATGAGTGTGCTCAGAACAAAAGAACTGTGTTTCCTACTCACGGACCATATCTAGTTCAACTCTGTTTCTGAAACTGATACAAACCACAGGTCCTCTAACATCCAATGCTTTTCAGTTAAGAGCGAGATACGTGTGAGCTTTGTGAACAATGTAGCTTCGTTTGAGCTGAAAAGCGACTGCGTTTACCAGAAACGAAATCTTGCTTGTAGGAAGATACACGCCTGGCATTTAACTCCGTTTCTGAAGGGAAACACACAGCACAGTTCTCATACATGAAACACACTCTGCTTTAGAGCAAGAAGCACGCTCTTGCTTTCTAGAGTCTCTAATACAGAGGGGAACTTTAGTGTGCTCAAAACAAAAGAACTGTGTTTCCTACACACACGGACCATATCTAGTTCAACTCTGTTTCTGTAACTGATACAAACCACAGGTCCTCTAACATAAAATGCTTTTCAGTTAAGAGCGAGAAACGTGTGAGCTTTGTGAACAGTGTATCTTCGTTTGAGCTGAAAAGTGACTGCATTTACCTGAAACGAAGTCTTGCTTGAAGGAAGACACAGAGCCTGGCATTTAACTCCGATTCTGAAGGGAAACACACGGCACAGTTCTCATCCATGAAACACACTCTGCTTTAGAGTAAGAAGCACGCTCTTGCTTTCTAGAGTCTCTAATACAGAGGGAAACATGAGTGTGCTCAGAACAAAAGAACTGTGTTTCCTACTCACGGACCATATCTAGTTCAACTCTGTTTCTGAAACTGATACAAACCACAGGTCCTCTAACATCCAATGCTTTTCAGTTAAGAGCGAGATACGTGTGAGCTTTGTGAACAATGTAGCTTCGTTTGAGCTGAAAAGCGACTGCGTTTACCTGAAACGAAATCTTGCTTGTAGGAAGACACACGCCTGGCATTTAACTCCGTTTCTGAAGGGAAACACACAGCACAGTTCTCATACATGAAACACACTCTGCTTTAGAGCAAGAAGCACGCTCTTGCTTTCTAGAGTCTCTAATACAGAGGGGAACTTTAGTGTGCTCAAAACAAAAGAACTGTGTTTCCTACACACACGGACCATATCTAGTTCAACTCTGTTTCTGTAACTGATACAAACCACAGGTCCTCTAACATCCAATGCTTTTCAGTTAAGAGCGAGAAACGTGTGAGCTTTGTGAACAGTGTATCTTCGTTTGAGCTGAAAAGTTACTGCATTTACCTGAAACGAAGTCTTGCTTGAAGGAAGACACAGAGCCTGGCATTTAACTCCGATTCTGAAGGGAAACACATGGCACAGTTCTCATCCATGAAACACACTCTGCTTTAGAGCAAGAAGAACGCTCTTGCTTTCTAGAGTCTCTAATACAGAGGGAAACGTGAGTGTGCTCAGAACAAAAGAACGGTGTTTCCTACACACACGGACCATATCTAGTTCAACTCTGTTTCTGAAACTGATACAAACCACAGGTCCTCTAACATCCAATGCTTTTCAGTTAAGAGCGAGAAACGTGTGAGCTTTGTGAACAATGTAGCTTCGTTTGAGCTGAAAAGCGACTGCGTTTACCTGAAAAGAATACTTGCTTGAAGGAAGACACAGAGCCTGGCATTTAACTCCGATTCTGAAGGGAAACACACGGCACAGTTCTCATCCATGATACACACTCTGCTTTATTGCAAGAAGCACGCTCTTGCTTTCTAGATTCTCTAATACAGAGGGAAACGTGAGTGTGCTCAGAACAAAAGAACGGTGTTTCCTACACACACGGACCATATCTAGTTCAACTCTGTTTCTGAAACTGATACAAACCACAGGTCCTCTAATATCCAGTGCTTTTCAGTTAAGACCGAGAAACGTGTGAGCTTTGTGAACAATGTAGATTCGTTTGAGCTGAAAAGTGACTGCGTTTACCTGAAACGAATACTTGCTTGAAGGAAAACACAGAGCCTGGCATTTAACTCCGTTTCTGAAGGGAAACACACAGCACAGATCTCATCCCTGAAACACACTCTGCTTTAGAGCAAGAAGCACGCTCTTGCTTTCTAGAGTCTCTAATACAGAGGGAAACATGAGTGTGCTCAGAACAAAAGAACTGTGTTTCCTACTCACGGACCATATCTAGTTCAACTCTGTTTCTGAAACTGATACAAACCACAGGTCCTCTAACATCCAATGCTTTTCAGTTAAGAGCGAGATACGTGTGAGCTTTGTGAACAATGTAGCTTCGTTTGAGCTGAAAAGCGACTGCGTTTACCAGAAACGAAATCTTGCTTGTAGGAAGATACACGCCTGGCATTTAACTCCGTTTCTGAAGGGAAACACACAGCACAGTTCTCATACATGAAACACACTCTGCTTTAGAGCAAGAAGCACGCTCTTGCTTTCTAGAGTCTCTAATACAGAGGGGAACTTTAGTGTGCTCAAAACAAAAGAACTGTGTTTCCTACACACACGGACCATATCTAGTTCAACTCTGTTTCTGTAACTGATACAAACCACAGGTCCTCTAACATAAAATGCTTTTCAGTTAAGAGCGAGAAACGTGTGAGCTTTGTGAACAGTGTATCTTCGTTTGAGCTGAAAAGTGACTGCATTTACCTGAAACGAAGTCTTGCTTGAAGGAAGACACAGAGCCTGGCATTTAACTCCGATTCTGAAGGGAAACACACGGCACAGTTCTCATCCATGAAACACACTCTGCTTTAGAGTAAGAAGCACGCTCTTGCTTTCTAGAGTCTCTAATACAGAGGGAAACATGAGTGTGCTCAGAACAAAAGAACTGTGTTTCCTACTCACGGACCATATCTAGTTCAACTCTGTTTCTGAAACTGATACAAACCACAGGTCCTCTAACATCCAATGCTTTTCAGTTAAGAGCGAGATACGTGTGAGCTTTGTGAACAATGTAGCTTCGTTTGAGCTGAAAAGCGACTGCGTTTACCTGAAACGAAATCTTGCTTGTAGGAAGACACACGCCTGGCATTTAACTCCGTTTCTGAAGGGAAACACACAGCACAGTTCTCATACATGAAACACACTCTGCTTTAGAGCAAGAAGCACGCTCTTGCTTTCTAGAGTCTCTAATACAGAGGGGAACTTTAGTGTGCTCAAAACAAAAGAACTGTGTTTCCTACACACACGGACCATATCTAGTTCAACTCTGTTTCTGTAACTGATACAAACCACAGGTCCTCTAACATCCAATGCTTTTCAGTTAAGAGCGAGAAACGTGTGAGCTTTGTGAACAGTGTATCTTCGTTTGAGCTGAAAAGTTACTGCATTTACCTGAAACGAAGTCTTGCTTGAAGGAAGACACAGAGCCTGGCATTTAACTCCGATTCTGAAGGGAAACACACGGCACAGTTCTCATCCATGAAACACACTCTGCTTTAGAGCAAGAAGAACGCTCTTGCTTTCTAGAGTCTCTAATACAGAGGGAAACGTGAGTGTGCTCAGAACAAAAGAACGGTGTTTCCTACACACACGGACCATATCTAGTTCAACTCTGTTTCTGAAACTGATACAAATCACAGGTCCTCTATCATCCAATGCTTTTCAGTTAAGAGCGAGAAACGTGTGAGCTTTGTGAACAATGTAGCTTTGTTTGAGCTGAAAAGTGACTGCATTTACCTGAAACGAAGTCTTGCTTGAAGGAAGACACAGAGCCTGGCATTTAACTCCGATTCTGAAGGGAAACACATGGCACAGTTCTCATCCATGAAACACACTCTGCTTTAGAGCAAGAAGAACGCTCTTGCTTTCTAGAGTCTCTAATACAGAGGGAAACGTGAGTGTGCTCAGAACAAAAGAACGGTGTTTCCTACACACACGGACCATATCTAGTTCAACTCTGTTTCTGAAACTGATACAAACCACAGGTCCTCTAACATCCAATGCTTTTCAGTTAAGAGCGAGAAATGTGTGAGCTTTGTGAACAATGTAGCTTCCTTTGAGCTGAAAAGCGACTGCGTTTACCTGAAACGAAGCCTTGCTTGACGAAAGACACAGCCTGGCATTTAACTCCGTTTCTGAAGGGAAACACACGGCACAGTTCTCATCCATGAAACACACTCTGCTTTAGAGTAAGAAGCACGCTCTTGCTTTCTAGAGTCTCTAATACAGAGGGAAACATGAGTGTGCTCAGAACAAAAGAACAGTGTTTCCTACTCACGGACCATATCTAGTTCAACTCTGTTTCTGAAACTGATACAAACCACAGGTCCTCTAACATCCAATGCTTTTCAGTTAAGAGCGAGATACGTGTGAGCTTTGTGAACAATGTAGCTTCGTTTGAGCTGAAAAGCGACTGCGTTTACCTGAAACGAAATCTTGCTTGTAGGAAGACACACGCCTGGCATTTAACTCCGTTTCTGAAGGGAAACACACAGCACAGTTCTCATCCATGAAACACAATCTGCTTTAGAGCAAGAAACACGCTCTTGCTTTCTAGAGTCTCTAATACAGAGGGAAACGTGAGTGTGCTCAGAACAAAAGAACTGTGTTTCCTACACACGGACCATATCTAGTTCAACTCTGTTTCTGAAACTGATACAAACCACAGGTCCTCTAACATCCAATACTTTTCAGTTAAGAGCGAGAAACGTGTGAGCTTTGTGAACAATGTAGCTTCGTTTGAGCTGAAAAGCGACTGCGTTTACCTGAAAAGAATACTTGCTTGAAGGAAGACACAGAGCCTGGCATTTAACTCCGATTCTGAAGGGAAACACACGGCACAGTTCTCATCCATGATACACACTCTGCTTTATTGCAAGAAGCACGCTCTTGCTTTCTAGATTCTCTAATACAGAGGGAAACGTGAGTGTGCTCAGAACAAAAGAACGGTGTTTCCTACACACACGGACCATATCTAGTTCAACTCTGTTTCTGAAACTGATACAAACCACAGGTCCTCTAATATCCAATGCTTTTCAGTTAGGACCGAGAAACGTGTGAGCTTTGTGAACAATGTAGATTCGTTTGAGCTGAAAAGTGACTGCGTTTACCTGAAACGAATACTTGCTTGAAGGAAAACACAGAGCCTGGCATTTAACTCCGTTTCTGAAGGGAAACACACAGCACAGTTCTCATACATGAAACACACTCTGCTTTAGAGCAAGAAGCACGCTCTTGCTTTCTAGAGTCTCTAATACAGAGGGGAACTTTAGTGTGCTCAAAACAAAAGAACTGTGTTTCCTACACACACGGACCATATCTAGTTCAACTCTGTTTCTGCAACTGATACAAACCACAGGTCCTCTAACATCCAATGCTTTTCATTTAAGAGCGAGAAACGTGTGAGCTTTGTGAACAGTGTATCTTCGTTTGAGCTGAAAAGTGACTGCATTTACCTGAAACGAAGTCTTGCTTGAAGGAAGACACAGAGCCTGGCATTTAACTCCGATTCTGAAGGGAAACACATGGCACAGTTCTCATCCATGAAACACACTCTGCTTTAGAGCAAGAAGAATGCTCTTGCTTTCTAGAGTCTCTAATACAGAGGGAAACGTGAGTGTGCTCAGAACAAAAGAACGGTGTTTCCTACACACACGGACCATATCTAGTTCAACTCTGTTTCTGAAACTGATACAAACCACAGGTCCTCTAACATCCAATGCTTTTCAGTTAAGAGCGAGAAACGTGTGAGCTTTGTGAACAATGTAGCTTCCTTTGAGCTGAAAAGCGACTGCGTTTACCTGAAACGAAGCCTTGCTTGACGAAAGACACAGCCTGGCATTTAACTCCGTTTCTGAAGGGAAACACACAGCACAGTTCTCATCCATGAAACACACTCTGCTTTAGAGCAAGAAGCACGCTCTTGCTTTCTAGAGTCTCTAATACATGGGGAAACCTAAGTGTGCTCAGAACAAAAGAACTGTGTTTCCTACTCACGGACCATATCTAGTTCAACTCTGTTTCTGAAACTGATACAAACCACAGGTCGTCTAACATCCAATGCTTTTCAGTTAAGAGCGAGAAACGTGTGAGCTTTGTGAACAATGTAGCTTCGTTTGAGCTGAAAAGTGACTGCATTGACCTGAAACGAAGTCTTGCTTTAAGGAAGACACAGAGCCTGGCATTTAACTCCGATTCTGAAGGGAAACACACAGCACAGTTCTCATCCATGAAACACACTCTGCTTTAGAGCAAGAAGCACGCTCTTGCTTTCTAGATTCTCTAATACAGAGGGAAACCTGAGTGTACTCAGAACAAAAGAACTGTGTTTCCTACACACGGACCATATCTAGTTCAACTCTGTTTCTGAAACTGATACAAACCACAGGTCCTCTAACATCCAATGCTTTTCAGTTAAGAGCGAGAAACGTGTGAGCTTCGTGAACAATGTAGCTTCATTGGAGGTGAAAAGTGACTGCGTTTACCTAAAACGAAGTCTTGCTTGTAGGAAGAAACACGCCTGGCATTTAACTCCGATTCTGAAGGGAAACACACAGCACAGTTCTAATCCATGAAACACACTCTGCTTTAGAGCAAGAAGCACGCTCTTGCTTTCTAGAGTCTCTAATACATGGGGAAACCTAAGTGTGCTCAGAACAAAAGAACTGTGTTTCCTACTCACGGACCATATCTAGTTCAACTCTGTTTCTGAAACTGATACAAACCACAGGTCGTCTAACATCCAATGCTTTTCAGTTAAGAGCGAGAAACGTGTGAGCTTTGTGAACAATGTAGCTTCGTTTGAGCTGAAAAGTGACTGCATTGACCTGAAACGAAGTCTTGCTTTAAGGAAGACACAGAGCCTGGCATTTAACTCCGATTCTGAAGGGAAACACATGGCACAGTTCTCATCCATGAAACACACTCTGCTTTATTGCAAGAAGCACGCTCTTGCTTTCTAGAGTCTCTAATACAGAGGGAAACGTGAGTGTGCTCAGAACAAAAGAACGGTGTTTCCTACTCACGGATCATATCTAGTTCAACTCTGTTTCTGAAACTAATACAAACCACAGGTCCTCTAACATCCAATGCTTTTCAGTTACGAGCGAGAAACGTGTGAGCTGTGTGAACAATGTAGCTTCGTTTGAGCTGAAAAGTGACTGCGTTTACCTGATAAGAATACTTGCTTGAAGGAAGACACAGAGCCTCGAATTTAACTCCGTTTCTGAAGGGAAACACACAGCACAGTTCTCATCCATGAAACACAATCTGCTTTACAGCAAGAAGCACGCTCTTGCTTTCTAGAGTCTCTAATACAGATGGAAACGTGAGTGTGCTCAGAACAAAAGAACTGTGTTTCCTGCACACGGACCATATCTAGTTCAACTCTGTTTCTGAAACTGATACAAACCACAGGTCCTCTAATATCCAATGCTTTTCAGTTAAGACCGAGAAACGTGTGAGCTTTGTGAAAAATGTAGATTCGTTTGAGCTGAAAAGTGACTGCGTTTACCTGAAACGAATACTTGCTTGAAGGAAAACACAGAGCCTGGCATTTAACTCCGTTTCTGAAGGGAAACACACAGCACAGATCTCATCCATGAAACACACTCTGCTTTAGAGAAGAAGCACGCTCTTGCTTTCTAGAGTCTCTAATACAGAGGGAAACATGAGTGTGCTCAGAACAAAAGAACTGTGTTTCCTACTCACGGACCATATCTAGTTCAACTCTGTTTCTGAAACTGATACAAACCACAGGTCCTCTAACATCCAATGCTTTTCAGTTAAGAGCGAGAAACGTGTGAGCTTTGTGAACAATGTAGCTTCGTTTGAGCTGAAAAGCAACTGCGTTTACCTGAAACGAAATCTTGCTTGTAGGAAGACACACGCCTGGCATTTAACTCCGTTTCTGAAGGGAAACACACAGCACAGTTCTCATCCATGAAACACACTCTGCTTTAGAGTAAGAAGCACGCTCTTGCTTTCTAGAGTCTCTAATACAGAGGGAAACGTGAGTGTGCTCAGAACAAAAGAACTGTGTTTCCTACACACACGGACCATATCTAGTTCAACTCTGTTTCTGAAACTGATACAAACCACAGGTCCTCTAACATCCAATGCTTTTCAGTTAAGAGCGAGAAACGTGTGAGCTTTGTGAACAATGTAGCTTCCTTTGAGCTGAAAAGCGACTGCGTTTACCTGAAACGAAGCCTTGCTTGACGAAAGACACAGCCTGGCATTTAACTCCGTTTCTGAAGGGAAACACACAGCACAGTTCTCATCCATGAAACACACTCTGCTTTAGAGCAAGAAGCACGCTCTTGCTTTCTAGAGTCTCTAATATATGGGGAAACCTAAGTGTGCTCAGAACAAAAGAACTGTGTTTCCTACTCACGGACCATATCTAGTTCAACTCTGTTTCTGAAACTGATACAAACCACAGGTCCTCTAACATCCAATGCTTTTCAGTTAAGAGCGAGAAACGTGTGAGCTTTGTGAACAATGTAGCTTCGTTTGAGCTGAAAAGTGACTGCATTGACCTGAAACGAAGTCTTGCTTTAAGGAAGACACAGAGCCTGGCATTTAACTCCGATTCTGAAGGGAAACACACAGCACAGTTCTCATCCATGAAACACACTCTGCTTTAGAGCAAGAAGCACGCTCTTGCTTTCTAGATTCTCTAATACAGAGGGAAACCTGAGTGTACTCAGAACAAAAGAACTGTGTTTCCTACACACGGACCATATCTAGTTCAACTCTGTTTCTGAAACTGATACAAACCACAGGTCCTCTAACATCCAATGCTTTTCAGTTAAGAGCGAGAAACGTGTGAGCTTCGTGAACAATGTAGCTTCATTGGAGGTGAAAAGTGACTGCGTTTACCTAAAACGAAGTCTTGCTTGTAGGAAGAAACACGCCTGGCATTTAACTCCGATTCTGAAGGGAAACACACAGCACAGTTCTCATCCATGAAACACACTCTGCTTTAGAGCAAGAAGCACGCTCTTGCTTTCTAGAGTCTCTAATACATGGGGAAACCTAAGTGTGCTCAGAACAAAAGAACTGTGTTTCCTACTCACGGACCATATCTAGTTCAACTCTGTTTCTGAAACTGATACAAACCACAGGTCGTCTAACATCCAATGCTTTTCAGTTAAGAGCGAGAAAGGTGTGAGCTTTGTGAACAATGTAGCTTCGTTTGAGCTGAAAAGTGACTGCATTGACCTGAAACGAAGTCTTGCTTTAAGGAAGACACAGAGCCTGGCATTTAACTCCGATTCTGAAGGGAAACACATGGCACAGTTCTCATCCATGAAACACACTCTGCTTTATTGCAAGAAGCACGCTCTTGCTTTCTAGAGTCTCTAATACAGAGGGAAACGTGAGTGTGCTCAGAACAAAAGAACGGTGTTTCCTACTCACGGACCATATCTAGTTCAGCTCTGTTTCTGAAACTAATACAAACCACAGGTCCTCTAACATCCAATGCTTTTCAGTTAAGAGCGAGAAACGTGTGAGCTGTGTGAACAATGTAGCTTCGTTTGAGCTGAAAAGTGACTGCGTTTACTGAATCGAATACTTGCTTGAAGGAAGACACAGAGCCTCGAATTTAACTCCGTTTCTGAAGGGAAACACACAGCACAGTTCTTATCCATGAAACACAATCTGCTTTACAGCAAGAAGCACGCTCTTGCTTTCTAGAGTCTCTAATACAGATGGAAACGTGAGTGTGCTCAGAACAAAAGAACTGTGTTTCCTACACACGGACCATATCTAGTTCAACTCTGTTTCTGAAACTGATACAAACCACAGGTCCTCTAACATCCAATACTTTTCAGTTAAGAGCGAGAAACGTGTGAGCTTTGTGAACAATGTAGCTTCGTTTGAGCTGAAAAGCGACTGCGTTTACCTGAAAAGAATACTTGCTTGAAGGAAGACACAGAGCCTGGCATTTAACTCCGATTCTGAAGGGAAACACACGGCACAGTTCTCATCCATGATACACACTCTGCTTTATTGCAAGAAGCACGCTCTTGCTTTCTAGATTCTCTAATACAGAGGGAAACGTGAGTGTGCTCAGAACAAAAGAACGGTGTTTCCTACACACACGGACCATATCTAGTTCAACTCTGTTTCTGAAACTGATACAAACCACAGGTCCTCTAATATCCAATGCTTTTCAGTTAAGACCGAGAAACGTGTGAGCTTTGTGAACAATGTAGATTCGTTTGAGCTGAAAAGTGACTGCGTTTACCTGAAACGAATACTTGCTTGAAGGAAAACACAGAGCCTGGCATTTAACTCCGTTTCTGAAGGGAAACACACAGCACAGATCTCATCCATGAAACACACTCTGCTTTAGAGCAAGAAGCACGCTCTTGCTTTCTAGATTCTCTAATACAGAGGGAAACCTGAGTGTACTCAGAACAAAAGAACTGTGTTTCCTACACACGGACCATATCTAGTTCAACTCTGTTTCTGAAACTGATACAAACCACAGGTCCTCTAACATCCAATGCTTTTCAGTTAAGAGCGAGAAACGTGTGAGCTTCGTGAACAATGTAGCTTCATTGGAGGTGAAAAGTGACTGCGTTTACCTAAAACGAAGTCTTGCTTGTAGGAAGAAACACGCCTGGCATTTAACTCCGATTCTGAAGGGAAACACACAGCACAGTTCTCATCCATGAAACACACTCTGCTTTATTGCAAGAAGCACGCTCTTGCTTTCTAGAGTCTCTAATACAGAGGGAAACGTGAGTGTGCTCAGAACAAAAGAACGGTGTTTCCTACACACACGGACCATATCTAGTTCAACTCTGTTTCTGAAACTGATACAAACCACAGGTCGTCTAACATCCAATGCTTTTCAGTTAAGAGAGAGAAACGTGTAAGCTTTGTGAACAATGTAGCTTTATAATTTGAGCTGAAAAGTGACTGCATTGACCTGAAACGAAGTCTTGCTTTAAGGAAGACACAGAGCCTGGCATTTAACTCCGATTCTGAAGGGAAACACATGGCACAGTTCTCATCCATGAAACACACTCTGCTTTATTGCAAGAAGCACGCTCTTGCTTTCTAGAGTCTCTAATACAGAGGGAAACGTGAGTGTGCTCAGAACAATAGAACGGTATTTCCTACACACGGACCATATCTAGTTCAACTCTGTTTCTGAAACTGATACAAACCACAGGTACTCTAATATCCAATGCTTTTCAGTTAAGTCGAGAAACGTGTGAGCTTTGTGAACAATGTAGCTTCGATTGAGCTGAAAAGTGACTGCGTTTACCTGAAATGAATACTTGCTTGAAGGAAGACACAGAGCCTGGCAATTAACTCTGTTTCTGAAGGGAAACACACAGCACAGTTCTCATCCATGAAACACACTCTGCCTTAGAGCAAGAAGCACGCTCTTGCTTTCTAGATTCTCTAATACAGAGGGAAACCTGAGTGTACTAAGAACAAAAGAACTGTTTTTCCTACTCACGGACCGTATCTAGTTCAACTCTGTTTCTGAAACTAATAGAAACCACAGGTCCTCTAACATCCAATGCTTTTCAGTTAAGAGCGAGAAACGTGTGAGCTGTGTGAACAATGTAGCTTCGTTTGAGCTGAAAAGTGACTGCGTTTACCTGATAAGAATACTTGCTTGAAGGAAGACACAGAGCCTCGAATTTAACTCCGTTTCTGAAGGGAAACACACGGCACAGTTCTCATCCATGAAACACACTCTGCTTTAGAGCAAGAAGCACGCTCTTGCTTACTAGAGTCTCTAATACAGAGGGAAATTTTAGTGTGCTCAGAACAAAAGAACTGTGTTTCCTACTCACGGACCATATCAAGTTCAACTGTTTCTGAAACTGATACAAACCACAGGTCCTCTACATCCAATGCTTATCAGTTAAGAGCGAGAAACGTGTGAGCTTTGCGAACAATGTAGCTTCGTTTGAGCTGAAAAGTGACTGCGTTTACCTGATAAGAATACTTGCTTGAAGGAAGACACAGAGCCTCGAATTTAACTCCGTTTCTGAAGGGAAACACACGGCACAGTTCTCATCCATGAAACACACTCTGCTTTAGAGCAAGAAGCACGCTCTTGCTTACTAGAGTCTCTAATACAGAGGGAAATTTTAGTGTGCTCAGAACAAAAGAACTGTGTTTCCTACTCACGGACCATATCAAGTTCAACTGTTTCTGAAACTGATACAAACCACAGGTCCTCTACATCCAATGCTTATCAGTTAAGAGCGAGAAACGTGTGAGCTTTGCGAACAATGTAGCTTCGTTTGAGCTGAAAAGTGACTGCATTTACCTGAAACGAAGTCTTGCTTGAAGGAAGACACAGAGCCTGGCATTTAACTCCGATTCTGAAGGGAAACACACGGCACAGTTCTCATCCATGAAACACACTCTGCTTTAGAGTAAGAAGCACGCTCTTGCTTTCTAGAGTCTCTAATACAGAGGGAAACATGAGTGTGCTCAGAACAAAAGAACTGTGTTTCCTACTCACGGACCATATCTAGTTCAACTCTGTTTCTGAAACTGATACAAACCACAGGTCCTCTAACATCCAATCCTTTTCAGTTAAGAGCGAGATACGTGTGAGCTTTGTGAACAATGTAGCTTCGTTTGAGCTGAAAAGCGACTGCGTTTACCTGAAACGAAATCTTGCTTGTAGGAAGACACACGCCTGGCATTTAACTCCGTTTCTGAAGGGAAACACACAGCACAGTTCTCATACATGAAACACACTCTGCTTTAGAGCAAGAAGCACGCTCTTGCTTTCTAGAGTCTCTAATACAGAGGGGAACTTTAGTGTGCTCAAAACAAAAGAACTGTGTTTCCTACACACACGGACCATATCTAGTTCAACTCTGTTTCTGTAACTGATACAAACCACAGGTCCTCTAACATCCAATGCTTTTCAGTTAAGAGCGAGAAACGTGTGAGCTTTGTGAACAGTGTATCTTCGTTTGAGCTGAAAAGTTACTGCATTTACCTGAAACGAAGTCTTGCTTGAAGGAAGACACAGAGCCTGGCATTTAACTCCGATTCTGAAGGGAAACACACGGCACAGTTCTCATCCATGAAACACACTCTGCTTTAGAGCAAGAAGAACGCTCTTGCTTTCTAGAGTCTCTAATACAGAGGGAAACGTGAGTGTGCTCAGAACAAAAGAACGGTGTTTCCTACACACACGGACCATATCTAGTTCAACTCTGTTTCTGAAACTGATACAAATCACAGGTCCTCTATCATCCAATGCTTTTCAGTTAAGAGCGAGAAACGTGTGAGCTTTGTGAACAATGTAGCTTTGTTTGAGCTGAAAAGTGACTGCATTTACCTGAAACGAAGTCTTGCTTGAAGGAAGACACAGAGCCTGGCATTTAACTCCGATTCTGAAGGGAAACACATGGCACAGTTCTCATCCATGAAACACACTCTGCTTTAGAGCAAGAAGAACGCTCTTGCTTTCTAGAGTCTCTAATACAGAGGGAAACGTGAGTGTGCTCAGAACAAAAGAACGGTGTTTCCTACACACACGGACCATATCTAGTTCAACTCTGTTTCTGAAACTGATACAAACCACAGGTCCTCTAACATCCAATGCTTTTCAGTTAAGAGCGAGAAACGTGTGAGCTTTGTGAACAATGTAGCTTCCTTTGAGCTGAAAAGCGACTGCGTTTACCTGAAACGAAGCCTTGCTTGACGAAAGACACAGCCTGGCATTTAACTCCGTTTCTGAAGGGAAACACACGGCACAGTTCTCATCCATGAAACACACTCTGCTTTAGAGTAAGAAGCACGCTCTTGCTTTCTAGAGTCTCTAATACAGAGGGAAACATGAGTGTGCTCAGAACAAAAGAACAGTGTTTCCTACTCACGGACCATATCTAGTTCAACTCTGTTTCTGAAACTGATACAAACCACAGGTCCTCTAACATCCAATGCTTTTCAGTTAAGAGCGAGATACGTGTGAGCTTTGTGAACAATGTAGCTTCGTTTGAGCTGAAAAGCGACTGCGTTTACCTGAAACGAAATCTTGCTTGTAGGAAGACACACGCCTGGCATTTAACTCCGTTTCTGAAGGGAAACACACAGCACAGTTCTCATACATGAAACACACTCTGCTTTAGAGCAAGAAGCACGCTCTTGCTTTCTAGAGTCTCTAATACAGAGGGGAACTTTAGTGTGCTCAAAACAAAAGAACTGTGTTTCCTACACACACGGACCATATCTAGTTCAACTCTGTTTCTGTAACTGATACAAACCACAGGTCCTCTAACATCCAATGCTTTTCAGTTAAGAGCGAGAAACGTGTGAGCTTTGTGAACAGTGTATCTTCGTTTGAGCTGAAAAGTGACTGCATTTACCTGAAACGAAGTCTTGCTTGAAGGAAGACACAGAGCCTGGCATTTAACTCCGATTCTGAAGGGAAACACACGGCACAGTTCTCATCCATGAAACACACTCTGCTTTAGAGCAAGAAGAACGCTCTTGCTTTCTAGAGTCTCTAATACAGAGGGAAACGTGAGTGTGCTCAGAACAAAAGAACGGTGTTTCCTACACACACGGACCATATCTAGTTCAACTCTGTTTCTGAAACTGATACAAATCACAGGTCCTCTAACATCCAATGCTTTTCAGTTAAGAGCGAGAAACGTGTGAGCTTTGTGAACAATGTATCTTTGTTTGAGCTGAAAAGTGACTGCATTTACCTGAAACGAAGTCTTGCTTGAAGGAAGACACAGAGCCTGGCATTTAACTCCGATTCTGAAGGGAAACACATGGCACAGTTCTCATCCATGAAACACACTC
Source organism: Onychomys leucogaster (assembly GCA_949786385.1). Classification (NCBI taxonomy): domain Eukaryota; kingdom Metazoa; phylum Chordata; class Mammalia; order Rodentia; family Cricetidae; genus Onychomys; species Onychomys leucogaster. The sequence goes on from CATKUP010000088.1 coordinate 974,726, forward strand.
TGCTTTAGAGCAAGAAGAACGCTCTTGCTTTCTAGAGTCTCTAATACAGAGGGAAACGTGAGTGTGCTCAGAACAAAAGAACGGTGTTTCCTACACACACGGACCATATCTAGTTCAACTCTGTTTCTGAAACTGATACAAACCACAGGTCCTCTAACATCCAATGCTTTTCAGTTAAGAGCGAGAAACGTGTGAGCTTTGTGAACAATGTAGCTTCCTTTGAGCTGAAAAGCGACTGCGTTTACCTGAAACGAAGCCTTGCTTGACGAAAGACACAGCCTGGCATTTAACTCCGTTTCTGAAGGGAAACACACAGCACAGTTCTCATCCATGAAACACACTCTGCTTTAGAGCAAAAAGCACGCTCTTGCTTTCTAGAGTCTCTAATACATGGGGAAACCTAAGTGTGCTCAGAACAAAAGAACTGTGTTTCCTACTCACGGACCATATCTAGTTCAACTCTGTTTCTGAAACTGATACAAACCACAGGTCGTCTAACATCCAATGCTTTTCAGTTAAGAGCGAGAAACGTGTGAGCTTTGTGAACAATGTAGCTTCGTTTGAGCTGAAAAGTGACTGCATTGACCTGAAACGAAGTCTTGCTTTAAGGAAGACACAGAGCCTGGCATTTAACTCCGATTCTGAAGGGAAACACATGGCACAGTTCTCATCCATGAAACACACTCTGCTTTATTGCAAGAAGCACGCTCTTGCTTTCTAGAGTCTCTAATACAGAGGGAAACGTGAGTGTGCTCAGAACAAAAGAACGGTGTTTCCTACTCACGGACCATATCTAGTTCAACTCTGTTTCTGAAACTAATACAAACCACAGGTCCTCTAACATCCAATGCTTTTCAGTTAAGAGCGAGAAACGTGTGAGCTGTGTGAACAATGTAGCTTCGTTTGAGCTGAAAAGTGACTGCGTTTACCTGATAAGAATACTTGCTTGAAGGAAGACACAGAGCCTCGAATTTAACTCCGTTTCTGAAGGGAAACACACAGCACAGTTCTCATCCATGAAACACAATCTGCTTTAGAGCAAGAAACACGCTCTTGCTTTCTAGAGTCTCTAATACAGAGGGAAACGTGAGTGTGCTCAGAACAAAAGAACTGTGTTTCCTACACACGGACCATATCTAGTTCAACTCTGTTTCTGAAACTGATACAAACCACAGGTCCTCTAACATCCAATACTTTTCAGTTAAGAGCGAGAAACGTGTGAGCTTTGTGAACAATGTAGCTTCGTTTGAGCTGAAAAGCGACTGCGTTTACCTGAAAAGAATACTTGCTTGAAGGAAGACACAGAGCCTGGCATTTAACTCCGATTCTGAAGGGAAACACACGGCACAGTTCTCATCCATGATACACACTCTGCTTTATTGCAAGAAGCACGCTCTTGCTTTCTAGATTCTCTAATACAGAGGGAAACGTGAGTGTGCTCAGAACAAAAGAACGGTGTTTCCTACACACACGGACCATATCTAGTTCAACTCTGTTTCTGAAACTGATACAAACCACAGGTCCTCTAATATCCAATGCTTTTCAGTTAGGACCGAGAAACGTGTGAGCTTTGTGAACAATGTAGATTCGTTTGAGCTGAAAAGTGACTGCGTTTACCTGAAACGAATACTTGCTTGAAGGAAAACACAGAGCCTGGCATTTAACTCCGTTTCTGAAGGGAAACACACAGCACAGTTCTCATACATGAAACACACTCTGCTTTAGAGCAAGAAGCACGCTCTTGCTTTCTAGAGTCTCTAATACAGAGGGGAACTTTAGTGTGCTCAAAACAAAAGAACTGTGTTTCCTACACACACGGACCATATCTAGTTCAACTCTGTTTCTGTAACTGATACAAACCACAGGTCCTCTAACATCCAATGCTTTTCATTTAAGAGCGAGAAACGTGTGAGCTTTGTGAACAGTGTATCTTCGTTTGAGCTGAAAAGTGACTGCATTTACCTGAAACGAAGTCTTGCTTGAAGGAAGACACAGAGCCTGGCATTTAACTCCGATTCTGAAGGGAAACACATGGCACAGTTCTCATCCATGAAACACACTCTGCTTTAGAGCAAGAAGAATGCTCTTGCTTTCTAGAGTCTCTAATACAGAGGGAAACGTGAGTGTGCTCAGAACAAAAGAACGGTGTTTCCTACACACACGGACCATATCTAGTTCAACTCTGTTTCTGAAACTGATACAAACCACAGGTCCTCTAACATCCAATGCTTTTCAGTTAAGAGCGAGAAACGTGTGAGCTTTGTGAACAATGTAGCTTCCTTTGAGCTGAAAAGCGACTGCGTTTACCTGAAACGAAGCCTTGCTTGACGAAAGACACAGCCTGGCATTTAACTCCGTTTCTGAAGGGAAACACACAGCACAGTTCTCATCCATGAAACACACTCTGCTTTAGAGCAAGAAGCACGCTATTGCTTTCTAGAGTCTCTAATACATGGGGAAACCTAAGTGTGCTCAGAACAAAAGAACTGTGTTTCCTACTCACGGACCATATCTAGTTCAACTCTGTTTCTGAAACTGATACAAACCACAGGTCGTCTAACATCCAATGCTTTTCAGTTAAGAGCGAGAAACGTGTGAGCTTTGTGAACAATGTAGCTTCGTTTGAGCTGAAAAGTGACTGCATTGACCTGAAACGAAGTCTTGCTTTAAGGAAGACACAGAGCCTGGCATTTAACTCCGATTCTGAAGGGAAACACACAGCACAGTTCTCATCCATGAAACACACTCTGCTTTAGAGCAAGAAGCACGCTCTTGCTTTCTAGATTCTCTAATACAGAGGGAAACCTGAGTGTACTCAGAACAAAAGAACTGTGTTTCCTACACACGGACCATATCTAGTTCAACTCTGTTTCTGAAACTGATACAAACCACAGGTCCTCTAACATCCAATGCTTTTCAGTTAAGAGCGAGAAACGTGTGAGCTTCGTGAACAATGTAGCTTCATTGGAGGTGAAAAGTGACTGCGTTTACCTAAAACGAAGTCTTGCTTGTAGGAAGAAACACGCCTGGCATTTAACTCCGATTCTGAAGGGAAACACACAGCACAGTTCTCATCCATGAAACACACTCTGCTTTAGAGCAAGAAGCACGCTCTTGCTTTCTAGAGTCTCTAATACATGGGGAAACCTAAGTGTGCTCAGAACAAAAGAACTGTGTTTCCTACTCACGGACCATATCTAGTTCAACTCTGTTTCTGAAACTGATACAAACCACAGGTCGTCTAACATCCAATGCTTTTCAGTTAAGAGCGAGAAACGTGTGAGCTTTGTGAACAATGTAGCTTCGTTTGAGCTGAAAAGTGACTGCATTGACCTGAAACGAAGTCTTGCTTTAAGGAAGACACAGAGCCTGGCATTTAACTCCGATTCTGAAGGGAAACACATGGCACAGTTCTCATCCATGAAACACACTCTGCTTTATTGCAAGAAGCACGCTCTTGCTTTCTAGAGTCTCTAATACAGAGGGAAACGTGAGTGTGCTCAGAACAAAAGAACGGTGTTTCCTACTCACGGATCATATCTAGTTCAACTCTGTTTCTGAAACTAATACAAACCACAGGTCCTCTAACATCCAATGCTTTTCAGTTAAGAGCGAGAAACGTGTGAGCTGTGTGAACAATGTAGCTTCGTTTGAGCTGAAAAGTGACTGCGTTTACCTGATAAGAATACTTGCTTGAAGGAAGACACAGAGCCTCGAATTTAACTCCGTTTCTGAAGGGAAACACACAGCACAGTTCTCATCCATGAAACACAATCTGCTTTACAGCAAGAAGCACGCTCTTGCTTTCTAGAGTCTCTAATACAGATGGAAACGTGAGTGTGCTCAGAACAAAAGAACTGTGTTTCCTGCACACGGACCATATCTAGTTCAACTCTGTTTCTGAAACTGATACAAACCACAGGTCCTCTAATATCCAATGCTTTTCAGTTAAGACCGAGAAACGTGTGAGCTTTGTGAAAAATGTAGATTCGTTTGAGCTGAAAAGTGACTGCGTTTACCTGAAACGAATACTTGCTTGAAGGAAAACACAGAGCCTGGCATTTAACTCCGTTTCTGAAGGGAAACACACAGCACAGATCTCATCCATGAAACACACTCTGCTTTAGAGAAGAAGCACGCTCTTGCTTTCTAGAGTCTCTAATACAGAGGGAAACATGAGTGTGCTCAGAACAAAAGAACTGTGTTTCCTACTCACGGACCATATCTAGTTCAACTCTGTTTCTGAAACTGATACAAACCACAGGTCCTCTAACATCCAATGCTTTTCAGTTAAGAGCGAGAAACGTGTGAGCTTTGTGAACAATGTAGCTTCGTTTGAGCTGAAAAGCAACTGCGTTTACCTGAAACGAAATCTTGCTTGTAGGAAGACACACGCCTGGCATTTAACTCCGTTTCTGAAGGGAAACACACAGCACAGTTCTCATCCATGAAACACACTCTGCTTTAGAGCAAGAAGCACGCTCTTGCTTTCTAGAGTCTCTAATACAGAGGGAAACGTGAGTGTGCTCAGAACAAAAGAACGGTGTTTCCTACACACACGGACCATATCTAGTTCAACTCTGTTTCTGAAACTGATACAAACCACAGGTCCTCTAACATCCAATGCTTTTCAGTTAAGAGCGAGAAACGTGTGAGCTTTGTGAACAATGTAGCTTCCTTTGAGCTGAAAAGCGACTGCGTTTACCTGAAACGAAGCCTTGCTTGACGAAAGACACAGCCTGGCATTTAACTCCGTTTCTGAAGGGAAACACACAGCACAGTTCTCATCCATGAAACACACTCTGCTTTAGAGCAAGAAGCACGCTCTTGCTTTCTAGAATCTCTAATACATGGGGAAACCTAAGTGTGCTCAGAACAAAAGAACTGTGTTTCCTACTCACGGACCATATCTAGTTCAACTCTGTTTCTGAAACTGATACAAACCACAGGTCCTCTAACATCCAATGCTTTTCAGTTAAGAGCGAGAAACGTGTGAGCTTTGTGAACAATGTAGCTTCGTTTGAGCTGAAAAGTGACTGCATTGACCTGAAACGAAGTCTTGCTTTAAGGAAGACACAGAGCCTGGCATTTAACTCCGATTCTGAAGGGAAACACACAGCACAGTTCTCATCCATGAAACACACTCTGCTTTAGAGCAAGAAGCACGCTCTTGCTTTCTAGATTCTCTAATACAGAGGGAAACCTGAGTGTACTCAGAACAAAAGAACTGTGTTTCCTACACACGGACCATATCTAGTTCAACTCTGTTTCTGAAACTGATACAAACCACAGGTCCTCTAACATCCAATGCTTTTCAGTTAAGAGCGAGAAACGTGTGAGCTTCGTGAACAATGTAGCTTCATTGGAGGTGAAAAGTGACTGCGTTTACCTAAAACGAAGTCTTGCTTGTAGGAAGAAACACGCCTGGCATTTAACTCCGATTCTGAAGGGAAACACACAGCACAGTTCTCATCCATGAAACACACTCTGCTTTAGAGCAAGAAGCACGCTCTTGCTTTCTAGAGTCTCTAATACATGGGGAAACCTAAGTGTGCTCAGAACAAAAGAACTGTGTTTCCTACTCACGGACCATATCTAGTTCAACTCTGTTTCTGAAACTGATACAAACCACAGGTCGTCTAACATCCAATGCTTTTCAGTTAAGAGCGAGAAAGGTGTGAGCTTTGTGAACAATGTAGCTTCGTTTGAGCTGAAAAGTGACTGCATTGACCTGAAACGAAGTCTTGCTTTAAGGAAGACACAGAGCCTGGCATTTAACTCCGATTCTGAAGGGAAACACATGGCACAGTTCTCATCCATGAAACACACTCTGCTTTATTGCAAGAAGCACGCTCTTGCTTTCTAGAGTCTCTAATACAGAGGGAAACGTGAGTGTGCTCAGAACAAAAGAACGGTGTTTCCTACTCACGGACCATATCTAGTTCAGCTCTGTTTCTGAAACTAATACAAACCACAGGTCCTCTAACATCCAATGCTTTTCAGTTAAGAGCGAGAAACGTGTGAGCTGTGTGAACAATGTAGCTTCGTTTGAGCTGAAAAGTGACTGCGTTTACTGAATCGAATACTTGCTTGAAGGAAGACACAGAGCCTCGAATTTAACTCCGTTTCTGAAGGGAAACACACAGCACAGTTCTTATCCATGAAACACAATCTGCTTTACAGCAAGAAGCACGCTCTTGCTTTCTAGAGTCTCTAATACAGATGGAAACGTGAGTGTGCTCAGAACAAAAGAACTGTGTTTCCTACACACGGACCATATCTAGTTCAACTCTGTTTCTGAAACTGATACAAACCACAGGTCCTCTAACATCCAATACTTTTCAGTTAAGAGCGAGAAACGTGTGAGCTTTGTGAAAAATGTAGCTTCGTTTGAGCTGAAAAGCGACTGCGTTTACCTGAAAAGAATACTTGCTTGAAGGAAGACACAGAGCCTGGCATTTAACTCCGATTCTGAAGGGAAACACACGGCACAGTTCTCATCCATGATACACACTCTGCTTTATTGCAAGAAGCACGCTCTTGCTTTCTAGATTCTCTAATACAGAGGGAAACGTGAGTGTGCTCAGAACAAAAGAACGGTGTTTCCTACACACACGGACCATATCTAGTTCAACTCTGTTTCTGAAACTGATACAAACCACAGGTCCTCTAATATCCAATGCTTTTCAGTTAAGACCGAGAAACGTGTGAGCTTTGTGAACAATGTAGATTCGTTTGAGCTGAAAAGTGACTGCGTTTACCTGAAACGAATACTTGCTTGAAGGAAAACACAGAGCCTGGCATTTAACTCCGTTTCTGAAGGGAAACACACAGCACAGATCTCATCCATGAAACACACTCTGCTTTAGAGCAAGAAGCACGCTCTTGCTTTCTAGATTCTCTAATACAGAGGGAAACCTGAGTGTACTCAGAACAAAAGAACTGTGTTTCCTACACACGGACCATATCTAGTTCAACTCTGTTTCTGAAACTGATACAAACCACAGGTCCTCTAACATCCAATGCTTTTCAGTTAAGAGCGAGAAACGTGTGAGCTTCGTGAACAATGTAGCTTCATTGGAGGTGAAAAGTGACTGCGTTTACCTAAAACGAAGTCTTGCTTGTAGGAAGAAACACGCCTGGCATTTAACTCCGATTCTGAAGGGAAACACACAGCACAGTTCTCATCCATGAAACACACTCTGCTTTATTGCAAGAAGCACGCTCTTGCTTTCTAGAGTCTCTAATACAGAGGGAAACGTGAGTGTGCTCAGAACAAAAGAACGGTGTTTCCTACACACACGGACCATATCTAGTTCAACTCTGTTTCTGAAACTGATACAAACCACAGGTCGTCTAACATCCAATGCTTTTCAGTTAAGAGAGAGAAACGTGTAAGCTTTGTGAACAATGTAGCTTTATAATTTGAGCTGAAAAGTGACTGCATTGACCTGAAACGAAGTCTTGCTTTAAGGAAGACACAGAGCCTGGCATTTAACTCCGATTCTGAAGGGAAACACATGGCACAGTTCTCATCCATGAAACACACTCTGCTTTATTGCAAGAAGCACGCTCTTGCTTTCTAGAGTCTCTAATACAGAGGGAAACGTGAGTGTGCTCAGAACAATAGAACGGTCTTTCCTACACACGGACCATATCTAGTTCAACTCTGTTTCTGAAACTGATACAAACCACAGGTACTCTAACATCCAATGCTTTTCAGTTAAGTCGAGAAACGTGTGAGCTTTGTGAACAATGTAGCTTCGATTGAGCTGAAAAGTGACTGCGTTTACCTGAAATGAATACTTGCTTGAAGGAAGACACAGAGCCTGGCAATTAACTCTGTTTCTGAAGGGAAACACACAGCACAGTTCTCATCCATGAAACACACTCTGCCTTAGAGCAAGAAGCACGCTCTTGCTTTCTAGATTCTCTAATACAGAGGGAAACCTGAGTGTACTAAGAACAAAAGAACTGTTTTTCCTACTCACGGACCGTATCTAGTTCAACTCTGTTTCTGAAACTAATAGAAACCACAGGTCCTCTAACATCCAATGCTTTTCAGTTAAGAGCGAGAAACGTGTGAGCTGTGTGAACAATGTAGCTTCGTTTGAGCTGAAAAGTGACTGCGTTTACCTGATAAGAATACTTGCTTGAAGGAAGACACAGAGCCTCGAATTTAACTCCGTTTCTGAAGGGAAACACACGGCACAGTTCTCATCCATGAAACACACTCTGCTTTAGAGCAAGAAGCACGCTCTTGCTTACTAGAGTCTCTAATACAGAGGGAAATTTTAGTGTGCTCAGAACAAAAGAACTGTGTTTCCTACTCACGGACCATATCAAGTTCAACTGTTTCTGAAACTGATACAAACCACAGGTCCTCTACATCCAATGCTTATCAGTTAAGAGCGAGAAACGTGTGAGCTTTGCGAACAATGTAGCTTCGTTTGAGCTGAAAAGTGACTGCATTTACCTGAAACGAAGTCTTGCTTGAAGGAAGACACAGAGCCTGGCATTTAACTCCGATTCTGAAGGGAAACACTCGGCACAGTTCTCATCCATGATACACACTCTGCTTTATTGCAAGAAGCACGCTCTTGCTTTCTAGATTCTCTAATACAGAGGGAAACGTGAGTGTGCTCAGAACAAAAGAACGGTGTTTCCTACACACACGGACCATATCTAGTTCAACTCTGTTTCTGAAGCTGATACAAACCACAGGTCCTCTAATATCCAATGCTTTTCAGTTAAGACCGAGAAACGTGTGAGCTTTGTGAACAATGTAGATTCGTTTGAGCTGAAAAGTGACTGCGTTTACCTGAAACGAATACTTGCTTGAAGGAAAACACAGAGCCTGGCATTTAACTCCGTTTCTGAAGGGAAACACACAGCACAGATCTCATCCATGAAACACACTCTGCTTTAGAGCAAGAAGCACGCTCTTGCTTTCTAGAGTCTCTAATACAGAGGGAAACATGAGTGTGCTCAGAACAAAAGAACTGTGTTTCCTACTCACGGACCATATCTAGTTCAACTCTGTTTCTGAAACTGATGCAAACCACAGGTCCTCTAACATCCAATGCTTTTCATTTAAGAGCGAGAAACGTGTGAGCTTTGTGAACAATGTAGCTTCGTTTGAGCTGAAAAGCGACTGCGTTTACCTGAAACGAAATCTTGCTTGTAGGAAGACACACGCCTGGCATTTAACTCTGTTTCTGAAGGGAAACACACAGCACAGTTCTCATACATGAAACACACTCTGCTTTAGAGCAAGAAGCACGCTCTTGCTTTCTAGAGTCTCTAATACAGAGGGGAACTTTAGTGTGCTCAAAACAAAAGAACTGTGTTTCCTACACACACGGACCATATCTAGTTCAACTCTGTTTCTGTAACTGATACAAACCACAGGTCCTCTAACATCCAATGCTTTTCAGTTAAGAGCGAGAAACGTGTGAGCTTTGTGAACAGTGTATCTTCGTTTGAGCTGAAAAGTGACTGCATTTACCTGAAACGAAGTCTTGCTTGAAGGAAGACACAGAGCCTGGCATTTAACTCCGATTCTGAAGGGAAACACACGGCACAGTTCTCATCCATGATACACACTCTGCTTTATTGCAAGAAGCACGCTCTTGCTTTCTAGATTCTCTAATACAGAGGGAAACGTGAGTGTGCTCAGAACAAAAGAACGGTGTTTCCTACACACACGGACCATATCTAGTTCAACTCTGTTTCTGAAACTGATAAAAACCACAGGTCCTCTAATATCCAATGCTTTTCAGTTAAGACCGAGAAACGTGTGACCTTTGTGAACAATGTAGATTCGTTTGAGCTGAAAAGTGACTGCGTTTACCTGAAACGAATACTTGCCTGAAGGAAAACACAGAGCCTGGCATTTAACTCCGTTTCTGAAGGGAAACACACAGCACAGATCTCATCCATGAAACACACTCTGCTTTAGAGCAAGAAGCACGCTCTTGCTTTCTAGAGTCTCTAATACAGAGGGAAACATGAGTGTGCTCAGAACAAAAGAACTGTGTTTCCTACTCACGGACCATATCTAGTTCAACTCTGTTTCTGAAACTGATACAAACCACAGGTCCTCTAACATCCAATGCTTTTCAGTTAAGAGCGAGATACGTGTGAGCTTTGTGAACAATGTAGCTTCGTTTGAGCTGAAAAGCGACTGCGTTTACCTGAAACGAAATCTTGCTTGTAGGAAGACACACGCCTGGCATTTAACTCCGTTTCTGAAGGGAAACACACAGCACAGTTCTCATCCATAAAACACACTCTGCTTTAGAGCAAGAAGCACGCTCTTGCTTTCTAGAGTCTCTAATACATGGGGAAACCTAAGTGTGCTCAGAACAAAAGAACTGTGTTTCCTACTCACGGACCATATCTAGTTCAACTCTGTTTCTGAAACTGATACAAACCACAGGTCGTCTAACATCCAATGCTTTTCAGTTAAGAGCGAGAAACGTGTGAGCTTTGTGAACAATGTAGCTTCGTTTGAGCTGAAAAGTGACTGCATTGACCTGAAACGAAGTCTTGCTTTAAGGAAGACACAGAGCCTGGCATTTAACTCCGATTCTGAAGGGAAACACATGGCACAGTTCTCATCCATGAAACACACTCTGCTTTATTGCAAGAAGCACGCTCTTGCTTTCTAGAGTCTCTAATACAGAGGGAAACGTGAGTGTGCTCAGAACAAAAGAACGGTGTTTCCTACTCACGGACGATATCTAGTTCAACTCTGTTTCTGAAACTAATACAAACCACAGGTCCTCTAACATCCAATGCTTTTCAGTTAAGAGCGAGAAACGTGTGAGCTGTGTGAACAATGTAGCTTCGTTTGAGGTGAAAAGTGACTGTGTTTACCTGATAAGAATACTTGCTTGAAGGAAGACACAGAGCCTCGAATTTAACTCCGTTTCTGAAGGGAAACACACAGCACAGTTCTCATCCATGAAACACAATCTGCTTTACAGCAAGAAGCACGCTCTTGCTTTCTAGAGTCTCTAATACAGATGGAAACGTGAGTGTGCTCAGAACAAAAGAACTGTGTTTCCTACACACGGACCATATCTAGTTCAACTCTGTTTCTGAAACTGATACAAACCACAGGTCCTCTAACATCCAATACTTTTCAGTTAAGAGCGAGAAACGTGTGAGCTTTGTGAACAATGTAGCTTCGTTTGAGCTGAAAAGCGACTGCGTTTACCTGAAAAGAATACTTGCTTGAAGGAAGACACAGAGCCTGGCATTTAACTCCGATTCTGAAGGGAAACACAAGGCACAGTTCTCATCCATGATACACACTCTGCTTTATTGCAAGAAGCACGCTCTTGCTTTCTAGATTCTCTAATACAGAGGGAAACGTGAGTGTGCTCAGAACAAAAGAACGGTGTTTCCTACACACACGGACCATATCTAGTTCAACTCTGTTTCTGAAACTGATACAAACCACAGGTCCTCTAATATCCAATGCTTTTCAGTGAAGACCGAGAAACGTGTGAGCTTTGTGAACAATGTAGCTTCGTTTGAGCTGAAAAGTGACTGCGTTTACCTGAAACGAATACTTGCTTGAAGGAAAACACAGAGCCTGGCATTTAACTCCGTTTCTGAAGGGAAACACACAGCACAGATCTCATCCATGAAACACACTCTGCTTTAGAGCAAGAAGCACGCTCTTGCTTTCTAGAGTCTCTAATACAGAGGGAAACATGAGTGTGCTCAGAACAAAAGAACTGTGTTTCCTACTCACGGACCATATCTAGTTCAACTCTGTTTCTGAAACTGATACAAACCACAGGTCCTCTAACATCCAATGCTTTTCAGTTAAGAGCGAGAAATGTGTGAGCTTTGTGAACAATGTAGCTTCGTTTGAGCTGAAAAGCGACTGCGTTTACCTGATAAGAATACTTGCTTGAAGGAAGACACAGAGCCTCGAATTTAACTCCGTTTCTGAAAGGAAACACACAGCACAGTTCTCATCCATGAAACACAATCTGCTTTACAGCAAGAAGCACGCTCTTGCTTTCTAGAGTCTCTAATACAGATGGAAACGTGAGTGTGCTCAGAACAAAAGAACTGTGTTTCCTACACACGGACCATATCTAGTTCAACTCTGTTTCTGAAACTGATACAAACCACAGGTCCTCTAACATCCAATACTTTTCATTTAAGAGCGAGAAACGTGTGAGCATTGTGAACAATGTAGCTTCGTTTGAGGTGAAAAGTGACTGCGTTTACCTGAAACGAAATCTTGCTTGTAGGAAGACACACGCCTGGGATTTAACTCCGTTTCTGGAGGGAAACACACGGCACAGTTCTCATCCATGAAACACACTCTGCTTTAGAGCAAGAAGCACGCCCTTGCTTACTAGAGTCTCTAATACAGAGGGAAATTTTAGTGTGCTCAGAACAAAAGAACTGTGTTTCCTACTCACGGACCATATCTAGTTCAACTCTGTTTCTGAAACTGATACAAACCACAGGTCCTCTAACATCCAATGCTTTTCAGTTAAGAGCGAGAAACGTGTGAGCTTTGTGAACAATGTAGCTTCGTTTGAGCTGAAAAGCGACTGCGTTTACCTGAAACGAAGCCTTGCTTGACGAAAGACACAGTCCTGGCATTTAATCCGTTTCTGAAGGGAAACACATGGCACAGTTCTCATCCTTGAAACACACTCTGCTTTAGAGCAAGAAGCACGCTCTTGCTTTCTAGAGTCTCTAATACAGAGGGAAACGTGAGTGTGCTCAGAACAAAAGTACTGTGTTTCCTACACACACGGACCATATCTAGTTCAACTGTGTTTCTGGAACTGATACAAACCACAGGTCCTCTAACATCCAATGCTTTTCAGTTAAGAGCGAGAAACGTGTGAGCTTCGTGAACAATGTAGCTATATTGGAGGTGAAAAGTGACTGCGTTTACCTAAAACGAAGTCTTGCTTGTAGGAAGAAACACGCCTGGCATTTAACTCCGATTCTGAAAGGAAACACACGGCACAGTTCTCATCCATGAAACACACTCTGCTTTATTGAAAGAAGCACGCTCTTGCTTTCCAGAGTCTCTAATACAGAGGGAAACGTGAGTGTGCTCAGAACAAAAGAATGGTGTTTCCTACACACACGGACCATATCTAGTTCAACTCTGTTTCTGAAACTGATACAAACCACAGGTTGTCTAACATCCAATGCTTTTCAGTTAAGAGCGAGAAACGTGTGAGCTTTGTGAACAATGTAGCTTCGATTGAGCTGAAAAGTGACTGCGTTTACCTGAAACGAATACTTGCTTGAAGGAAGACACAGAGCCTGGCAATTAACTCTGTTTCTGAAGGGAAACACACAGCACAGTTCTCATCCATGAAACACACTCTGCTTTAGAGCAAGAAGCACGCTCTTGCTTTCTAGATTCTCTAATACAGAGGGAAACCTGAGTGTACTGAGAACAAAAGAACTGTGTTTCCTACACACGGACCATATCTAGTTCAACTCTGTTTCTGAAACTGATACAAACCACAGGTCCTCTAACATCCAATGCTTTTCAGTTAAGAGCGAGAAACGTGTGAGCTTTGTGAACAATGTAGCTTCATTGGAGGTGAAAAGTGACTGCGTTTACCTAAAACGAAGTCTTGCTTGTAGGAAGAAACACTCCTGGCATTTAACTCCGATTCTGAAGGGAAACACACGGCACAGTTCTCATCCATGAAACACCCTCTGCTTTATTGAAGGAAGCATGCTCTTGCTTTCTAGAGTCTCTAATACAGAGGGAAACGTGAGTGTGCTCAGAACAAAAGAACGGTGTTTCCTACACACACGGACCATATCTAGTTCAACTGTGTTTCTGAAACTGATACAAACCACAGGTCCTCTAAAATCCAATTCTTTTCAGTTAAGAGCGAGAAACGTGTGAGCTTTGTGAACAATGTAGCTTCGTTTGAGCTGAAAAGCGACTGCATTGACCTGAAACGAAGTCTTGCTTTAAGGAAGACACAGAGCCTGGCATTTAACTCCGATTCTGAAGGGAAACACACAGCACAGTTCTCATCCATGAAACACACTCTGCTTTATTGCAAGAAGCACGCTCTTGCTTTCTAGAGTCTCTAATACAGAGGGAAACGTGAGTGTGCTCAGAACAAAAGAACAGTGTTTCCTACACACGGACAATATCTATTTCAACTCTGTTTCTGAAACTGATACAAACCACAGGTACTCTAACATCCAATGCTTTTCAGTTAAGAGCGAGAAACGTGTGAGCTTTGTGAACAATGTAGCTTCGATTGAGCTGAAAAGTGACTGCGTTTACCTGAAACGAATACTTGCTTGAAGGAAGACACAGAGCCTGGCAATTAACTCTGTTTCTGAAGGGAAACACACAGCACAGTTCTCATCCATGAAACACACTCTGCTTTAGAGCAAGAAGCACGCTCTTGCTTTCTAGATTCTCTAATACAGAGGGAAACCTGAGTGTACTCAGAACAAAAGAACTGTGTTTCCTACACACGGACCATATCTAGTTCAACTCTGTTTCTGAAACTGATACAAACCACAGGTCCTCTAACATCCAATGCTTTTCAGTTAAGAGCGAGAAACGTGTGAGCTTCGTGAACAATGTAGCTTCATTGGAGGTGAAAAGTGACTGCGTTTACCTAAAACGAAGTCTTGCTTGTAGGAAGAAACACGCCTGGCATATAACTCCGATTCTGAAGGGAAACACACAGCACAGTTCTCATCCATGAAACACACTCTGCTTTATTGCAAGAAGCACGCTCTTGCTTTCTAGAGTCTCTAATACAGAGGGAAACGTGAGTGTGCTCAGAAAAAAAGAACGGTGTTTCCTACACACACGGACCATATCTAGTTCAACTCTGTTTCTGAAACTGATACAAACCACAGGTCGTCTAACATCCAATGCTTTTCAGTTAAGAGAGAGAAACGTGTGAGCTTTGTGAACAATGTAGCTTCGTTTGAGCTGAAAAGTGACTGCATTGACCTGAAACGAAGTCTTGCTTTAAGGAAGACACAGAGCCTGGCATTTAACTCCGATTCTGAAGGGAAACACATGGCACAGTTCTCATCCATGAAACACACTCTGCTTTATTGCAAGAAGCACGCTCTTGCTTTCTAGAGTCTCTAATACAGAGGGAAACGTGAGTGTGCTCAGAACAATAGAACGGTGTTTCCTACACACGGACCATATCTAGTTCAACTCTTTTTCTGAAACTGATACAAACCACAGGTACTCTAACATCCAATGCTTTTCAGTTAAGTCGAGAAACGTGTGAGCTTTGTGAACAATGTAGCTTCGATTGAGCTGAAAAGTGACTGCGTTTACCTGAAATGAATACTTGCATGAAGGAAGACACAGAGCCTGGCAATTAACTCTGTTTCTGAATGGAAACACACAGCACAGTTCTCATCCATGAAACACACTCTGCCTTAGAGCAAGAAGCACGCTCTTGCTTTCTAGATTCTCTAATACAGAGGGAAACCTGAGTGTACTAAGAACAAAAGAACTGTTTTTCCTACTCACGGACCGTATCTAGTTCAACTCTGTTTCTGAAACTAATAGAAACCACAGGTCCTCTAACATCCAATGCTTTTCAGTTAAGAGCGAGAAACGTGTGAGCTGTGTGAACAATGTAGCTTCGTTTGAGCTGAAAAGTGACTGCGTTTACCTGATAAGAATACTTGCTTGAAGGAAGACACAGAGCCTCGAATTTAACTCCGTTTCTGAAGGGAAACACACGGCACAGTTCTCATCCATGAAACACACTCTGCTTTAGAGCAAGAAGCACGCTCTTGCTTACTAGAGTCTCTAATACAGAGGGAAACATGAGTGTGCTCAGAACAAAAGAACTGTGTTTCCTACTCACGGACCATATCTAGTTCAACTCTGTTTCTGAAACTGATGCAAACCACAGGTCCTCTAACATCCAATGCTTTTCAGTTAAGAGCGAGAAACGTGTGAGCTTTGTGAACAATGTAGCTTCGTTTGAGCTGAAAAGCGACTGCGTTTACCTGAAACGAAATCTTGCTTGTAGGAAGACACACGCCTGGCATTTAACTCTGTTTCTGAAGGGAAACACACAGCACAGTTCTCATACATGAAACACACTCTGCTTTAGAGCAAGAAGCACGCTCTTGCATTCTAGAGTCTCTAATACAGAGGGGAACTTTAGTGTGCTCAAAACAAAAGAACTGTGTTTCCTACACACACGGACCATATCTAGTTCAACTCTGTTTCTGTAACTGATACAAACCACAGGTCCTCTAACATCCAATGCTTTTCAGTTAAGAGCGAGAAACGTGTGAGCTTTGTGAACAGTGTATCTTCGTTTGAGCTGAAAAGTGACTGCATTTACCTGAAACGAAGTCTTGCTTGAAGGAAGACACAGAGCCTGGCATTTAACTCCGATTCTGAAGGGAAACACACGGCACAGTTCTCATCCATGAAACACACTCTGCTTTAGAGCAAGAAGAACGCTCTTGCTTTCTAGAGTCTCTAATACAGAGGGAAACGTGAGTGTGCTCAGAACAAAAGAACGGTGTTTCCTACACACACGGACCATATCTAGTTCAACTCTGTTTCTGAAACTGATACAAACCACAGGTTGTCTAACATCCAATGCTTTTCAGTTAAGAGCGAGAAACGTGTGAGCTTTGTGAACAATGTAGCTTCGATTGAGCTGAAAAGTGACTGCGTTTACCTGAAACGAATACTTGCTTGAAGGAAGACACAGAGCCTGGCAATTAACTCTGTTTCTGAAGGGAAACACACAGCACAGTTCTCATCCATGAAACACACTCTGCTTTAGAGCAAGAAGCACGCTCTTGCTTTCTAGATTCTCTAATACAGAGGGAAACCTGAGTGTACTGAGAACAAAAGAACTGTGTTTCCTACACACGGACCATATCTAGTTCAACTCTGTTTCTGAAACTGATACAAACCACAGGTCCTCTAACATCCAATGCTTTTCAGTTAAGAGCGAGAAACGTGTGAGCTTTGTGAACAATGTAGCTTCATTGGAGGTGAAAAGTGACTGCGTTTACCTAAAACGAAGTCTTGCTTGTAGGAAGAAACACTCCTGGCATTTAACTCCGATTCTGAAGGGAAACACACGGCACAGTTCTCATCCATGAAACACCCTCTGCTTTATTGAAAGAAGCATGCTCTTGCTTTCTAGAGTCTCTAATACAGAGGGAAACGTGAGTGTGCTCAGAACAAAAGAACGGTGTTTCCTACACACACGGACCATATCTAGTTCAACTGTGTTTCTGAAACTGATACAAACCACAGGTCCTCTAAAATCCAATTCTTTTCAGTTAAGAGCGAGAAACGTGTGAGCTTTGTGAACAATGTAGCTTCGTTTGAGCTGAAAAGCGACTGCATTGACCTGAAACGAAGTCTTGCTTTAAGGAAGACACAGAGCCTGGCATTTAACTCCGATTCTGAAGGGAAACACACAGCACAGTTCTCATCCATGAAACACACTCTGCTTTATTGCAAGAAGCACGCTCTTGCTTTCTAGAGTCTCTAATACAGAGGGAAACGTGAGTGTGCTCAGAACAAAAGAACAGTGTTTCCTACACACGGACAATATCTATTTCAACTCTGTTTCTGAAACTGATACAAACCACAGGTACTCTAACATCCAATGCTTTTCAGTTAAGAGCGAGAAACGTGTGAGCTTTGTGAACAATGTAGCTTCGATTGAGCTGAAAAGTGACTGCGTTTACCTGAAACGAATACTTGCTTGAAGGAAGACACAGAGCCTGGCAATTAACTCTGTTTCTGAAGGGAAACACACAGCACAGTTCTCATCCATGAAACACACTCTGCTTTAGAGCAAGAAGCACGCTCTTGCTTTCTAGATTCTCTAATACAGAGGGAAACCTGAGTGTACTCAGAACAAAAGAACTGTGTTTCCTACACACGGACCATATCTAGTTCAACTCTGTTTCTGAAACTGATACAAACCACAGGTCCTCTAACATCCAATGCTTTTCAGTTAAGAGCGAGAAACGTGTGAGCTTCGTGAACAATGTAGCTTCATTGGAGGTGAAAAGTGACTGCGTTTACCTAAAACGAAGTCTTGCTTGTAGGAAGAAACACGCCTGGCATATAACTCCGATTCTGAAGGGAAACACACAGCACAGTTCTCATCCATGAAACACACTCTGCTTTATTGCAAGAAGCACGCTCTTGCTTTCTAGAGTCTCTAATACAGAGGGAAACGTGAGTGTGCTCAGAAAAAAAGAACGGTGTTTCCTACACACACGGACCATATCTAGTTCAACTCTGTTTCTGAAACTGATACAAACCACAGGTCGTCTAACATCCAATGCTTTTCAGTTAAGAGAGAGAAACGTGTGAGCTTTGTGAACAATGTAGCTTCGTTTGAGCTGAAAAGTGACTGCATTGACCTGAAACGAAGTCTTGCTTTAAGGAAGACACAGAGCCTGGCATTTAACTCCGATTCTGAAGGGAAACACATGGCACAGTTCTCATCCATGAAACACACTCTGCTTTATTGCAAGAAGCACGCTCTTGCTTTCTAGAGTCTCTAATACAGAGGGAAACGTGAGTGTGCTCAGAACAATAGAACGGTGTTTCCTACACACGGACCATATCTAGTTCAACTCTTTTTCTGAAACTGATACAAACCACAGGTACTCTAACATCCAATGCTTTTCAGTTAAGTCGAGAAACGTGTGAGCTTTGTGAACAATGTAGCTTCGATTGAGCTGAAAAGTGACTGCGTTTACCTGAAATGAATACTTGCATGAAGGAAGACACAGAGCCTGGCAATTAACTCTGTTTCTGAATGGAAACACACAGCACAGTTCTCATCCATGAAACACACTCTGCCTTAGAGCAAGAAGCACGCTCTTGCTTTCTAGATTCTCTAATACAGAGGGAAACCTGAGTGTACTAAGAACAAAAGAACTGTTTTTCCTACTCACGGACCGTATCTAGTTCAACTCTGTTTCTGAAACTAATAGAAACCACAGGTCCTCTAACATCCAATGCTTTTCAGTTAAGAGCGAGAAACGTGTGAGCTGTGTGAACAATGTAGCTTCGTTTGAGCTGAAAAGTGACTGCGTTTACCTGATAAGAATACTTGCTTGAAGGAAGACACAGAGCCTCGAATTTAACTCCGTTTCTGAAGGGAAACACACGGCACAGTTCTCATCCATGAAACACACTCTGCTTTAGAGCAAGAAGCACGCTCTTGCTTACTAGAGTCTCTAATACAGAGGGAAACATGAGTGTGCTCAGAACAAAAGAACTGTGTTTCCTACTCACGGACCATATCTAGTTCAACTCTGTTTCTGAAACTGATGCAAACCACAGGTCCTCTAACATCCAATGCTTTTCAGTTAAGAGCGAGAAACGTGTGAGCTTTGTGAACAATGTAGCTTCGTTTGAGCTGAAAAGCGACTGCGTTTACCTGAAACGAAATCTTGCTTGTAGGAAGACACACGCCTGGCATTTAACTCTGTTTCTGAAGGGAAACACACAGCACAGTTCTCATACATGAAACACACTCTGCTTTAGAGCAAGAAGCACGCTCTTGCATTCTAGAGTCTCTAATACAGAGGGGAACTTTAGTGTGCTCAAAACAAAAGAACTGTGTTTCCTACACACACGGACCATATCTAGTTCAACTCTGTTTCTGTAACTGATACAAACCACAGGTCCTCTAACATCCAATGCTTTTCAGTTAAGAGCGAGAAACGTGTGAGCTTTGTGAACAGTGTATCTTCGTTTGAGCTGAAAAGTGACTGCATTTACCTGAAACGAAGTCTTGCTTGAAGGAAGACACAGAGCCTGGCATTTAACTCCGATTCTGAAGGGAAACACACGGCACAGTTCTCATCCATGAAACACACTCTGCTTTAGAGCAAGAAGAACGCTCTTGCTTTCTAGAGTCTCTAATACAGAGGGAAACGTGAGTGTGCTCAGAACAAAAGAACGGTGTTTCCTACACACACGGACCATATCTAGTTCAACTCTGTTTCTGAAACTGATACAAACCACAGGTCGTCTAACATCCAATGCTTTTCAGTTAAGAGAGAGAAACGTGTAAGCTTTGTGAACAATGTAGCTTTATAATTTGAGCTGAAAAGTGACTGCATTGACCTGAAACGAAGTCTTGCTTTAAGGAAGACACAGAGCCTGGCATTTAACTCCGATTCTGAAGGGAAACACATGGCACAGTTCTCATCCATGAAACACACTCTGCTTTATTGCAAGAAGCACGCTCTTGCTTTCTAGAGTCTCTAATACAGAGGGAAACGTGAGTGTGCTCAGAACAATAGAACGGTCTTTCCTACACACGGACCATATCTAGTTCAACTCTGTTTCTGAAACTGATACAAACCACAGGTACTCTAACATCCAATGCTTTTCAGTTAAGTCGAGAAACGTGTGAGCTTTGTGAACAATGTAGCTTCGATTGAGCTGAAAAGTGACTGCGTTTACCTGAAATGAATACTTGCTTGAAGGAAGACACAGAGCCTGGCAATTAACTCTGTTTCTGAAGGGAAACACACAGCACAGTTCTCATCCATGAAACACACTCTGCCTTAGAGCAAGAAGCACGCTCTTGCTTTCTAGATTCTCTAATACAGAGGGAAACCTGAGTGTACTAAGAACAAAAGAACTGTTTTTCCTACTCACGGACCGTATCTAGTTCAACTCTGTTTCTGAAACTAATAGAAACCACAGGTCCTCTAACATCCAATGCTTTTCAGTTAAGAGCGAGAAACGTGTGAGCTGTGTGAACAATGTAGCTTCGTTTGAGCTGAAAAGTGACTGCGTTTACCTGATAAGAATACTTGCTTGAAGGAAGACACAGAGCCTCGAATTTAACTCCGTTTCTGAAGGGAAACACACGGCACAGTTCTCATCCATGAAACACACTCTGCTTTAGAGCAAGAAGCACGCTCTTGCTTACTAGAGTCTCTAATACAGAGGGAAATTTTAGTGTGCTCAGAACAAAAGAACTGTGTTTCCTACTCACGGACCATATCAAGTTCAACTGTTTCTGAAACTGATACAAACCACAGGTCCTCTACATCCAATGCTTATCAGTTAAGAGCGAGAAACGTGTGAGCTTTGCGAACAATGTAGCTTCGTTTGAGCTGAAAAGTGACTGCATTTACCTGAAACGAAGTCTTGCTTGAAGGAAGACACAGAGCCTGGCATTTAACTCCGATTCTGAAGGGAAACACTCGGCACAGTTCTCATCCATGATACACACTCTGCTTTATTGCAAGAAGCACGCTCTTGCTTTCTAGATTCTCTAATACAGAGGGAAACGTGAGTGTGCTCAGAACAAAAGAACGGTGTTTCCTACACACACGGACCATATCTAGTTCAACTCTGTTTCTGAAGCTGATACAAACCACAGGTCCTCTAATATCCAATGCTTTTCAGTTAAGACCGAGAAACGTGTGAGCTTTGTGAACAATGTAGATTCGTTTGAGCTGAAAAGTGACTGCGTTTACCTGAAACGAATACTTGCTTGAAGGAAAACACAGAGCCTGGCATTTAACTCCGTTTCTGAAGGGAAACACACAGCACAGATCTCATCCATGAAACACACTCTGCTTTAGAGCAAGAAGCACGCTCTTGCTTTCTAGAGTCTCTAATACAGAGGGAAACATGAGTGTGCTCAGAACAAAAGAACTGTGTTTCCTACTCACGGACCATATCTAGTTCAACTCTGTTTCTGAAACTGATGCAAACCACAGGTCCTCTAACATCCAATGCTTTTCATTTAAGAGCGAGAAACGTGTGAGCTTTGTGAACAATGTAGCTTCGTTTGAGCTGAAAAGCGACTGCGTTTACCTGAAACGAAATCTTGCTTGTAGGAAGACACACGCCTGGCATTTAACTCTGTTTCTGAAGGGAAACACACAGCACAGTTCTCATACATGAAACACACTCTGCTTTAGAGCAAGAAGCACGCTCTTGCTTTCTAGAGTCTCTAATACAGAGGGGAACTTTAGTGTGCTCAAAACAAAAGAACTGTGTTTCCTACACACACGGACCATATCTAGTTCAACTCTGTTTCTGTAACTGATACAAACCACAGGTCCTCTAACATCCAATGCTTTTCAGTTAAGAGCGAGAAACGTGTGAGCTTTGTGAACAGTGTATCTTCGTTTGAGCTGAAAAGTGACTGCATTTACCTGAAACGAAGTCTTGCTTGAAGGAAGACACAGAGCCTGGCATTTAACTCCGATTCTGAAGGGAAACACACGGCACAGTTCTCATCCATGATACACACTCTGCTTTATTGCAAGAAGCACGCTCTTGCTTTCTAGATTCTCTAATACAGAGGGAAACGTGAGTGTGCTCAGAACAAAAGAACGGTGTTTCCTACACACACGGACCATATCTAGTTCAACTCTGTTTCTGAAACTGATAAAAACCACAGGTCCTCTAATATCCAATGCTTTTCAGTTAAGACCGAGAAACGTGTGACCTTTGTGAACAATGTAGATTCGTTTGAGCTGAAAAGTGACTGCGTTTACCTGAAACGAATACTTGCCTGAAGGAAAACACAGAGCCTGGCATTTAACTCCGTTTCTGAAGGGAAACACACAGCACAGATCTCATCCATGAAACACACTCTGCTTTAGAGCAAGAAGCACGCTCTTGCTTTCTAGAGTCTCTAATACAGAGGGAAACATGAGTGTGCTCAGAACAAAAGAACTGTGTTTCCTACTCACGGACCATATCTAGTTCAACTCTGTTTCTGAAACTGATACAAACCACAGGTCCTCTAACATCCAATGCTTTTCAGTTAAGAGCGAGATACGTGTGAGCTTTGTGAACAATGTAGCTTCGTTTGAGCTGAAAAGCGACTGCGTTTACCTGAAACGAAATCTTGCTTGTAGGAAGACACACGCCTGGCATTTAACTCCGTTTCTGAAGGGAAACACACAGCACAGTTCTCATCCATAAAACACACTCTGCTTTAGAGCAAGAAGCACGCTCTTGCTTTCTAGAGTCTCTAATACATGGGGAAACCTAAGTGTGCTCAGAACAAAAGAACTGTGTTTCCTACTCACGGACCATATCTAGTTCAACTCTGTTTCTGAAACTGATACAAACCACAGGTCGTCTAACATCCAATGCTTTTCAGTTAAGAGCGAGAAACGTGTGAGCTTTGTGAACAATGTAGCTTCGTTTGAGCTGAAAAGTGACTGCATTGACCTGAAACGAAGTCTTGCTTTAAGGAAGACACAGAGCCTGGCATTTAACTCCGATTCTGAAGGGAAACACATGGCACAGTTCTCATCCATGAAACACACTCTGCTTTATTGCAAGAAGCACGCTCTTGCTTTCTAGAGTCTCTAATACAGAGGGAAACGTGAGTGTGCTCAGAACAAAAGAACGGTGTTTCCTACTCACGGACCATATCTAGTTCAACTCTGTTTCTGAAACTAATACAAACCACAGGTCCTCTAACATCCAATGCTTTTCAGTTAAGAGCGAGAAACGTGTGAGCTGTGTGAACAATGTAGCTTCGTTTGAGGTGAAAAGTGACTGCGTTTACCTGATAAGAATACTTGCTTGAAGGAAGACACAGAGCCTCGAATTTAACTCCGTTTCTGAAGGGAAACACACAGCACAGTTCTCATCCATGAAACACAATCTGCTTTACAGCAAGAAGCACGCTCTTGCTTTCTAGAGTCTCTAATACAGATGGAAACGTGAGTGTGCTCAGAACAAAAGAACTGTGTTTCCTACACACGGACCATATCTAGTTCAACTCTGTTTCTGAAACTGATACAAACCACAGGTCCTCTAACATCCAATACTTTTCAGTTAAGAGCGAGAAACGTGTGAGCTTTGTGAACAATGTAGCTTCGTTTGAGCTGAAAAGCGACTGCGTTTACCTGAAAAGAATACTTGCTTGAAGGAAGACACAGAGCCTGGCATTTAACTCCGATTCTGAAGGGAAACACAAGGCACAGTTCTCATCCATGATACACACTCTGCTTTATTGCAAGAAGCACGCTCTTGCTTTCTAGATTCTCTAATACAGAGGGAAACGTGAGTGTGCTCAGAACAAAAGAACGGTGTTTCCTACACACACGGACCATATCTAGTTCAACTCTGTTTCTGAAACTGATACAAACCACAGGTCCTCTAATATCCAATGCTTTTCAGTGAAGACCGAGAAACGTGTGAGCTTTGTGAACAATGTAGATTCGTTTGAGCTGAAAAGTGACTGCGTTTACCTGAAACGAATACTTGCTTGAAGGAAAACACAGAGCCTGGCATTTAACTCCGTTTCTGAAGGGAAACACACAGCACAGATCTCATCCATGAAACACACTCTGCTTTAGAGCAAGAAGCACGCTCTTGCTTTCTAGAGTCTCTAATACAGAGGGAAACATGAGTGTGCTCAGAACAAAAGAACTGTGTTTCCTACTCACGGACCATATCTTGTTC
Organism: Onychomys leucogaster; assembly: GCA_949786385.1. Taxonomy (NCBI): domain Eukaryota; kingdom Metazoa; phylum Chordata; class Mammalia; order Rodentia; family Cricetidae; genus Onychomys; species Onychomys leucogaster. The sequence goes on from CATKUP010000088.1 coordinate 999,213, forward strand.
AACTCTGTTTCTGAAACTGATACAAACCACAGGTCCTCTAACATCCAATGCTTTTCAGTTAAGAGCGAGAAATGTGTGAGCTTTGTGAACAATGTAGCTTCGTTTGAGCTGAAAAGCGACTGCGTTTACCTGATAAGAATACTTGCTTGAAGGAAGACACAGAGCCTCGAATTTAACTCCGTTTCTGAAAGGAAACACACAGCACAGTTCTCATCCATGAAACACAATCTGCTTTACAGCAAGAAGCACGCTCTTGCTTTCTAGAGTCTCTAATACAGATGGAAACGTGAGTGTGCTCAGAACAAAAGAACTGTGTTTCCTACACACGGACCATATCTAGTTCAACTCTGTTTCTGAAACTGATACAAACCACAGGTCCTCTAACATCCAATACTTTTCATTTAAGAGCGAGAAACGTGTGAGCATTGTGAACAATGTAGCTTCGTTTGAGGTGAAAAGTGACTGCGTTTACCTGAAACGAAATCTTGCTTGTAGGAAGACACACGCCTGGGATTTAACTCCGTTTCTGGAGGGAAACACACGGCACAGTTCTCATCCATGAAACACACTCTGCTTTAGAGCAAGAAGCACGCCCTTGCTTACTAGAGTCTCTAATACAGAGGGAAATTTTAGTGTGCTCAGAACAAAAGAACTGTGTTTCCTACTCACGGACCATATCTAGTTCAACTCTGTTTCTGAAACTGATACAAACCACAGGTCCTCTAACATCCAATGCTTTTCAGTTAAGAGCGAGAAACGTGTGAGCTTTGTGAACAATGTAGCTTCGTTTGAGCTGAAAAGCGACTGCGTTTACCTGAAACGAAGCCTTGCTTGACGAAAGACACAGTCCTGGCATTTAACTCCGTTTCTGAAGGGAAACACATGGCACAGTTCTCATCCTTGAAACACACTCTGCTTTAGAGCAAGAAGCACGCTCTTGCTTTCTAGAGTCTCTAATACAGAGGGAAACGTGAGTGTGCTAAGAACAAAAGTACTGTGTTTCCTACACACACGGACCATATCTAGTTCAACTCTGTTTCTGGAACTGATACAAACCACAGGTCCTCTAACATCCAATGCTTTTCAGTTAAGAGCGAGAAACGTGTGAGCTTCGTGAACAATGTAGCTATATTGGAGGTGAAAAGTGACTGCGTTTACCTAAAACGAAGTCTTGCTTGTAGGAAGAAACACGCCTGGCATTTAACTCCGATTCTGAAAGGAAACACACGGCACAGTTCTCATCCATGAAACACACTCTGCTTTATTGAAAGAAGCACGCTCTTGCTTTCCAGAGTCTCTAATACAGAGGGAAACGTGAGTGTGCTCAGAACAAAAGAATGGTGTTTCCTACACACACGGACCATATCTAGTTCAACTCTGTTTCTGAAACTGATACAAACCACAGGTTGTCTAACATCCAATGCTTTTCAGTTAAGAGCGAGAAACGTGTGAGCTTTGTGAACAATGTAGCTTCGATTGAGCTGAAAAGTGACTGCGTTTACCTGAAACGAATACTTGCTTGAAGGAAGACACAGAGCCTGGCAATTAACTCTGTTTCTGAAGGGAAACACACAGCACAGTTCTCATCCATGAAACACACTCTGCTTTAGAGCAAGAAGCACGCTCTTGCTTTCTAGATTCTCTAATACAGAGGGAAACCTGAGTGTACTGAGAACAAAAGAACTGTGTTTCCTACACACGGACCATATCTAGTTCAACTCTGTTTCTGAAACTGATACAAACCACAGGTCCTCTAACATCCAATGCTTTTCAGTTAAGAGCGAGAAACGTGTGAGCTTTGTGAACAATGTAGCTTCATTGGAGGTGAAAAGTGACTGCGTTTACCTAAAACGAAGTCTTGCTTGTAGGAAGAAACACTCCTGGCATTTAACTCCGATTCTGAAGGGAAACACACGGCACAGTTCTCATCCATGAAACACCCTCTGCTTTATTGAAAGAAGCATGCTCTTGCTTTCTAGAGTCTCTAATACAGAGGGAAACGTGAGTGTGCTCAGAACAAAAGAACGGTGTTTCCTACACACACGGACCATATCTAGTTCAACTGTGTTTCTGAAACTGATACAAACCACAGGTCCTCTAAAATCCAATTCTTTTCAGTTAAGAGCGAGAAACGTGTGAGCTTTGTGAACAATGTAGCTTCGTTTGAGCTGAAAAGCGACTGCATTGACCTGAAACGAAGTCTTGCTTTAAGGAAGACACAGAGCCTGGCATTTAACTCCGATTCTGAAGGGAAACACACAGCACAGTTCTCATCCATGAAACACACTCTGCTTTATTGCAAGAAGCACGCTCTTGCTTTCTAGAGTCTCTAATACAGAGGGAAACGTGAGTGTGCTCAGAACAAAAGAACAGTGTTTCCTACACACGGACAATATCTATTTCAACTCTGTTTCTGAAACTGATACAAACCACAGGTACTCTAACATCCAATGCTTTTCAGTTAAGAGCGAGAAACGTGTGAGCTTTGTGAACAATGTAGCTTCGATTGAGCTGAAAAGTGACTGCGTTTACCTGAAACGAATACTTGCTTGAAGGAAGACACAGAGCCTGGCAATTAACTCTGTTTCTGAAGGGAAACACACAGCACAGTTCTCATCCATGAAACACACTCTGCTTTAGAGCAAGAAGCACGCTCTTGCTTTCTAGATTCTCTAATACAGAGGGAAACCTGAGTGTACTCAGAACAAAAGAACTGTGTTTCCTACACACGGACCATATCTAGTTCAACTCTGTTTCTGAAACTGATACAAACCACAGGTCCTCTAACATCCAATGCTTTTCAGTTAAGAGCGAGAAACGTGTGAGCTTCGTGAACAATGTAGCTTCATTGGAGGTGAAAAGTGACTGCGTTTACCTAAAACGAAGTCTTGCTTGTAGGAAGAAACACGCCTGGCATATAACTCCGATTCTGAAGGGAAACACACAGCACAGTTCTCATCCATGAAACACACTCTGCTTTATTGCAAGAAGCACGCTCTTGCTTTCTAGAGTCTCTAATACAGAGGGAAACGTGAGTGTGCTCAGAAAAAAAGAACGGTGTTTCCTACACACACGGACCATATCTAGTTCAACTCTGTTTCTGAAACTGATACAAACCACAGGTCGTCTAACATCCAATGCTTTTCAGTTAAGAGAGAGAAACGTGTGAGCTTTGTGAACAATGTAGCTTCGTTTGAGCTGAAAAGTGACTGCATTGACCTGAAACGAAGTCTTGCTTTAAGGAAGACACAGAGCCTGGCATTTAACTCCGATTCTGAAGGGAAACACATGGCACAGTTCTCATCCATGAAACACACTCTGCTTTATTGCAAGAAGCACGCTCTTGCTTTCTAGAGTCTCTAATACAGAGGGAAACGTGAGTGTGCTCAGAACAATAGAACGGTGTTTCCTACACACGGACCATATCTAGTTCAACTCTTTTTCTGAAACTGATACAAACCACAGGTACTCTAACATCCAATGCTTTTCAGTTAAGTCGAGAAACGTGTGAGCTTTGTGAACAATGTAGCTTCGATTGAGCTGAAAAGTGACTGCGTTTACCTGAAATGAATACTTGCATGAAGGAAGACACAGAGCCTGGCAATTAACTCTGTTTCTGAATGGAAACACACAGCACAGTTCTCATCCATGAAACACACTCTGCCTTAGAGCAAGAAGCACGCTCTTGCTTTCTAGATTCTCTAATACAGAGGGAAACCTGAGTGTACTAAGAACAAAAGAACTGTTTTTCCTACTCACGGACCGTATCTAGTTCAACTCTGTTTCTGAAACTAATACAAACCACAGGTCCTCTAACATCCAATGCTTTTCAGTTAAGAGCGAGAAACGTGTGAGCTGTGTGAACAATGTAGCTTCGTTTGAGCTGAAAAGTGACTGCGTTTACCTGATAAGAATACTTGCTTGAAGGAAGACACAGAGCCTCGAATTTAACTCCGTTTCTGAAGGGAAACACACGGCACAGTTCTCATCCATGAAACACACTCTGCTTTAGAGCAAGAAGCACGCTCTTGCTTACTAGAGTCTCTAATACAGAGGGAAACATGAGTGTGCTCAGAACAAAAGAACTGTGTTTCCTACTCACGGACCATATCTAGTTCAACTCTGTTTCTGAAACTGATGCAAACCACAGGTCCTCTAACATCCAATGCTTTTCAGTTAAGAGCGAGAAACGTGTGAGCTTTGTGAACAATGTAGCTTCGTTTGAGCTGAAAAGCGACTGCGTTTACCTGAAACGAAATCTTGCTTGTAGGAAGACACACGCCTGGCATTTAACTCTGTTTCTGAAGGGAAACACACAGCACAGTTCTCATACATGAAACACACTCTGCTTTAGAGCAAGAAGCACGCTCTTGCATTCTAGAGTCTCTAATACAGAGGGGAACTTTAGTGTGCTCAAAACAAAAGAACTGTGTTTCCTACACACACGGACCATATCTAGTTCAACTCTGTTTCTGTAACTGATACAAACCACAGGTCCTCTAACATCCAATGCTTTTCAGTTAAGAGCGAGAAACGTGTGAGCTTTGTGAACAGTGTATCTTCGTTTGAGCTGAAAAGTGACTGCATTTACCTGAAACGAAGTCTTGCTTGAAGGAAGACACAGAGCCTGGCATTTAACTCCGATTCTGAAGGGAAACACACGGCACAGTTCTCATCCATGAAACACACTCTGCTTTAGAGCAAGAAGAACGCTCTTGCTTTCTAGAGTCTCTAATACAGAGGGAAACGTGAGTGTGCTCAGAACAAAAGAACGGTGTTTCCTACACACACGGACCATATCTAGTTCAACTCTGTTTCTGAAACTGATACAAACCACAGGTCCTCTAACATCCAATGCTTTTCAGTTAAGAGCGAGAAACGTGTGAGCTTTGTGAACAATGTAGCTTCGTTTGAGCTGAAAAGCGACTGCGTTTACGTGAAACGAAGCCTTGCTTGACGAAAGACACAGCCTGGCATTTAACTCCGTTTCTGAAGGGAAACACACAGCACAGTTCTCATCCATGAAACACACTCTGCTTTAGAGCAAGAAGCACGCTCTTGCTTTCTAGAGTCTCTAATACATGGGGAAACCTAAGTGTGCTCAGAACAAAAGAACTGTGTTTCCTACTCACGGACCATATCTAGTTCAACTCTGTTTCTGAAACTGATACAAACCACAGGTCGTCTAACATCCAATGCTTTTCAGTTAAGAGCGAGAAACGTGTGAGCTTTGTGAACAATGTAGCTTCGTTTGAGCTGAAAAGTGACTGCATTGACCTGAAACGAAGTCTTGCTTTAAGGAAGACACAGAGCCTGGCATTTAACTCCGATTCTGAAGGGAAACACATGGCACAGTTCTCATCCATGAAACACACTCTGCTTTATTGCAAGAAGCACGCTCTTGCTTTCTAGAGTCTCTAATACAGAGGGAAACGTGAGTGTGCTCAAACAAAAGAACGGTGTTTCCTACACACGGACAATATCTAGTTCAACTCTGTTTCTGAAACTGATACAAACCACAGGTACTCTAACATCCAATGCTTTTCAGTTAAGAGCGAGAAACGTGTGAGCTTTGTGAACAATGTAGCTTCGATTGAGCTGAAAAGTGACTGCGTTTACCTGAAACGAATACTTGCTTGAAGGAAGACACAGAGCCTGGCAATTAACTCTGTTTCTGAAGGGAAACACACAGCACAGTTCTCATACATGAAACACACTCTGCTTTAGAGCAAGAAGCACGCTCTTGCATTCTAGAGTCTCTAATACAGAGGGGAACTTTAGTGTGCTCAAAACAAAAGAACTGTGTTTCCTACACACACGGACCATATCTAGTTCAACTCTGTTTCTGTAACTGATACAAACCACAGGTCCTCTAACATCCAATGCTTTTCAGTTAAGAGCGAGAAACGTGTGAGCTTTGTGAACAGTGTATCTTCGTTTGAGCTGAAAAGTGACTGCATTTACCTGAAACGAAGTCTTGCTTGAAGGAAGACACAGAGCCTGGCATTTAACTCCGATTCTGAAGGGAAACACACGGCACAGTTCTCATCCATGAAACACACTCTGCTTTAGAGCAAGAAGAACGCTCTTGCTTTCTAGAGTCTCTAATACAGAGGGAAACGTGAGTGTGCTCAGAACAAAAGAACGGTGTTTCCTACACACACGGACCATATCTAGTTCAACTCTGTTTCTGAAACTGATACAAACCACAGGTCCTCTAACATCCAATGCTTTTCAGTTAAGAGCGAGAAACGTGTGAGCTTTGTGAACAATGTAGCTTCGTTTGAGCTGAAAAGCGACTGCGTTTACGTGAAACGAAGCCTTGCTTGACGAAAGACACAGCCTGGCATTTAACTCCGTTTCTGAAGGGAAACACACAGCACAGTTCTCATCCATGAAACACACTCTGCTTTAGAGCAAGAAGCACGCTCTTGCTTTCTAGAGTCTCTAATACATGGGGAAACCTAAGTGTGCTCAGAACAAAAGAACTGTGTTTCCTACTCACGGACCATATCTAGTTCAACTCTGTTTCTGAAACTGATACAAACCACAGGTCGTCTAACATCCAATGCTTTTCAGTTAAGAGCGAGAAACGTGTGAGCTTTGTGAACAATGTAGCTTCGTTTGAGCTGAAAAGTGACTGCATTGACCTGAAACGAAGTCTTGCTTTAAGGAAGACACAGAGCCTGGCATTTAACTCCGATTCTGAAGGGAAACACATGGCACAGTTCTCATCCATGAAACACACTCTGCTTTATTGCAAGAAGCACGCTCTTGCTTTCTAGAGTCTCTAATACAGAGGGAAACGTGAGTGTGCTCAAACAAAAGAACGGTGTTTCCTACACACGGACAATATCTAGTTCAACTCTGTTTCTGAAACTGATACAAACCACAGGTACTCTAACATCCAATGCTTTTCAGTTAAGAGCGAGAAACGTGTGAGCTTTGTGAACAATGTAGCTTCGATTGAGCTGAAAAGTGACTGCGTTTACCTGAAACGAATACTTGCTTGAAGGAAGACACAGAGCCTGGCAATTAACTCTGTTTCTGAAGGGAAACACACAGCACAGTTCTCATCCATGAAACACACTCTGCCTTAGAGCAAGAAGCAAGCACGCTCTTGCTTTCTAGATTCTCTAATACAGAGGGAAACCTGAGTGTACTCAGAACAAAAGAACTGTTTTTCCTACTCACGGACCATATCTAGTTCAACTCTGTTTCTGAAACTAATACAAACCACAGGTCCTCTAACATCCAATGCTTTTCAGTTAAGAGCGAGAAACGTGTGAGCTGTGTGAACAATGTAGCTTCGTTTGAGCTGAAAAGTGACTGCGTTTACCTGATAAGAATACTTGCTTGAAGGAAGACACAGAGCCTCGAATTTAACTCCGTTTGTGAAGGGAAACACACAGCACAGTTCTCATCCATGAAACACAATCTGCTTTACAGCAAGAAGCACGCTCTTGCTTTCTAGAGTCTCTAATACAGATGGAAACGTGAGTGTGCTCAGAACAAAAGAACTGTGTTTCCTACACATGGACCATATCTAGTTCAACTCTGTTTCTGAAACTGATACAAACCACAGGTCCTCTAACATCCAATACTTTTCAGTTAAGAGCGAGAAACGTGTGAGCTTTGTGAACAATGTAGCTTCGTTTGAGGTGAAAAGTGACTGCGTTTACCTGAAACGAAATCTTGCTTGTAGGAAGACACACGCCTGGGATTTAACTCCGTTTCTGAAGGGAAACACACGGCACAGTTCTCATCCATGAAACACACTCTGCTTTAGAGCAAGAAGCACGCTCTTGCTTACTAGAGTCTCTAATACAGAGGGAAATTTTAGTGTGCTCAGAACAAAAGAACTGTGTTTCCTACTCACGGACCATATCAAGTTCAACTGTTTCTGAAACTGATACAAACCACAGGTCCTCTAATATCCAATGCTTTTCAGTTAAGAGCGAGAATCGTGTGAGCTTTGCGAACAATGTAGCTTCGTTAGAGCTGAAAAGTGACTGCATTTACCTGAAACGAAGTCTTGCTTGAAGGAAGACACAGAGCCTGGCATTTAACTCCGATTCTGAAGGGAAACACACGGCACAGTTCTCATCCATGATACACACTCTGCTTTATTGCAAGAAGCACGCTCTTGCTTTCTAGATTCTCTAATACAGAGGGAAACGTGAGTGTGCTCAGAACAAAAGAACGGTGTTTCCTACACACACGGACCATATCTAGTTCAACTCTGTTTCTGAAACTGATACAAACCACAGGTCCTCTAATATCCAATGCTTTTCAGTTAAGACCGAGAAACGTGTGAGCTTTGTGAACAATGTAGATTCGTTTGAGCTGAAAAGTGACTGCGTTTACCTGAAACGAATACTTGCTTGAAGGAAAACATAGAGCCTGGCATTTAACTCCGTTTCTGAAGGGAAACACACAGCACAGATCTCATCCATGAAACACACTCTGCTTTAGAGCAAGAAGCACGCTCTTGCTTTCTAGAGTCTCTAATACAGAGGGAAACATGAGTGTGCTCAGAACAAAAGAACTGTGTTTCCTACTCACGGACCATATCTAGTTCAACTCTGTTTCTGAAACTGATACAAACCACAGGTCCTCTAACATCCAATGCTTTTCAGTTAAGAGCGAGAAACGTGTGAGCTTTGTGAACAATGTAGCTTCGTTTGAGCTGAAAAGCGACTGCGTTTACCTGAAACGAAATCTTGCTTGTAGGAAGACACACGCCTGGCATTTAACTCCGTTTCTGAAGGGAAACACACAGCACAGTTCTCATACATGAAACACACTCTGCTTTAGAGCAAGAAGCAGGCTCTTGCTTTCTAGAGTCTCTAATACAGAGGGGAACTTTAGTGTGCTCAAAACAAAAGAACTGTGTTTCCTACACACACGGACCATATCTAGTTCAACTCTATTTCTGTAACTGATACAAACCACAGGTCCTCTAACATCCAATGCTTTTCAGTTAAGAGCGAGAAACGTGTGAGCTTTGTGAACAATATAGCTTCCTTTGAGCTGAAAAGCGACTGTGTTTACCTGAAACGAAGCCTTGCTTGACGAAAGACACAACCTGGCATTTAACTCCGTTTCTGAAGGGAAACACACAGCACAGTTCTCATCCATGAAACACACTCTGCTTTAGAGCAAGAAGCACGCTCTTGCTTTCTAGAGTCTCTAATACATGGGGAAACCTGAGTGTGCTCAGAACAAAAGAACTGTGTTTCCTACTCACGGACCATATCTAGTTCAACTCTGTTTCTGAAACTGATACAAACCACAGGTCGTCTAACATCCAATGCTTTTCAGTTAAGAGCAAGAAACGTGTGAGCTTTGTGAACAATGTAGCTTCGTTTGAGCTGAAAAGTGACTGCATTGACCTGAAACGAAGTCTTGCTTTAAGGAAGACACAGAGCCTGGCATTTAACTCCGATTCTGAAGGGAAACACATGGCACAGTTCTCATCCATGAAACACACTCTGCTTTATTGCAAGAAGCACGCTCTTGCTTTCTAGAGTCTGTAATACAGAGGGAAACGTGAGTGTGCTCAGAACAAAAGAACGGTGTTTCCTACACACGGACAATATCTAGTTCAACTCTGTTTCTGAAACTGATACAAACCACAGGTACTCTAACATCCAATGCTTTTCAGTTAAGAGCGAGAAACGTGTGAGCTTTGTGAACAATGTAGCTTCGATTGAGCTGAAAAGTGACTGCGTTTACCTGAAACGAATACTTGCTTGAAGGAAGACACAGAGCCTGGCAATTAACTCTGTTTCTGAAGGGAAACACACAGCACAGTTCTCATCCATGAAACACACTCTGCCTTAGAGCAAGAAGCACGCTCTTGCTTTCTAGATTCTCTAATACAGAGGGAAACCTGAGTGTACTCAGAACAAAAGAACTGTTTTTCCTACTCACGGACCATATCTAGTTCAACTCTGTTTCTGAAACTAATACAAACCACAGGTCCTCTAACATCCAATGCTTTTCAGTTAAGAGCGAGAAACGTGTGAGCTGTGTGAACAATGTAGCTTCGTTTGAGCTGAAAAGTGACTGCGTTTACCTGATAAGAATACTTGCTTGAAGGAAGACACAGAGCCTCGAATTTAACTCCGTTTCTGAAGGGAAACACACAGCACAGTTCTCATCCATGAAACACAATCTGCTTTACAGCAAGAAGCACGCTCTTGCTTTCTAGAGTCTCTAATACAGATGGAAACGTGAGTGTGCTCAGAACAAAAGAACTGTGTTTCCTACACACGGACCATATCTAGTTCAACTCTGTTTCTGAAACTGATACAAACCACAGGTCCTCTAACATCCAATACTTTTCAGTTAAGAGCGAGAAACGTGTGAGCTTTGTGAACAATGTAGCTTCGTTTGAGGTGAAAAGTGACTGCGTTTACCTGAAACGAAATCTTGCTTGTAGGAAGACACACGCCTGGGATTTACCTCCGTTTCTGAAGGGAAACACACGGCACAGTTTTCATCCATGAAACACACTCTGCTTTAGAGCAAGAAGCACGCTCTTGCTTACTAGAGTCTCTAATACAGAGGGAAATTTTAGTGTGCTCAGAACAAAAGAACTGTGTTTCCTACTCACGGACCATATCTAGTTCAACTCTGTTTCTGAAACTGATACAAACCACAGGTCCTCTAACATCCAATGCTTTTCAGTTAAGAGCGAGAAACGTGTGAGCTTTGTGAACAATGTAGCTTCGTTTGAGCTGAAAAGCGACTGCGTTTAACTGAAACGAAGCCTTGCTTGACGAAAGAAACAGTCCTGGCATTTAACTCCGTTTCTGAAGGGAAACACATGGCACAGTTCTCATCCTTGAAACACACTCTGCTTTAGAGCAAGAAGCACGCTCTTGCTTTCTAGAGTCTCTAATACAGAGGGAAACGTGAGTGTGCTCAGAACAAAAGTACTGTGTTTCCTACACACACGGACCATATCTAGTTCAACTGTGTTTCTGAAACTGATACAAACCACAGGTCCTCTAACATCCAATGCTTTTCAGTTAAGAGCGAGAAACGTGTGAGCTTCGTGAACAATGTAGCTTCATTGTAGGTGAAAAGTGACTGCGTTTACCTAAAACGAAGTCTTGATGTAGGAAGAAACACGCCTGGCATTTAACTCCGATTCTGAAAGGAAACACACGGCACAGTTCTCATCCATGAAACACACTCTGCTTTATTGAAAGAAGCACGCTCTTGCTTTCTAGAGTCTCTAATACAGAGGGAAACGTGAGTGTGCTCAGAACAAAAGAACGGTGTTTCCTACACACACGGACCATATCTAGTTCAACTCTGTTTCTGAAACTGATACAAACCACAGGTCGTCTAACATCCAATGCTTTTCAGTTAAGAGCGAGAAACGTGTGAGCTTTGTGAACAATGTAGCTTCGATTGAGCTGAAAAGTGACTGCGTTTACCTGAAACGAATACTTGGTTGAAGGAAGACACAGAGCCTGGCATTTAACTCCGATTCTGAAGGGAAACACATGGCACAGTTCTCATCCATGAAACACACTCTGCTTTATTGCAAGAAGCACGCTCTTGCTTTCTAGAGTCTCTAATACAGAGGGAAACGTGAGTGTGCTCAAAACAAAGGAACAGTGTTTCCTAGACACGGACAATATCTATTTCAACTCTGTTTCTGAAACTGATACAAACCACAGGTACTCTAACATCCAATGCTTTTCAGTTAAGAGCGAGAAACGTGTGAGCTTTGTGAACAATGTAGCTTCGATTGAGCTGAAAAGTGACTGCGTTTACCTGAAACGAATACTTGCTTGAAGGAAGACACAGAGCCTGGCAATTAACTCTGTTTCTGAAGGGAAACACACAGTACAGTTCTCATCCATGAAACACACTCTGCTTTATAGCAAGAAGCACGCTCTTGCTTTCTAGATTCTCTAATACAGAGGGAAACCTGAGTGTACTCAGAACAAAAGAACTGTGTTTCCTACACACGGACCATATCTAGTTCAACTCTGTTTCTGAAACTGATACAAACCACAGGTCCTCTAACATCCAATGCTTTTCAGTTAAGAGCGAGAAACGTGTGAGCTTCGTGAACAATGTAGCTTCATTGGAGGTGAAAAGTGACTGCGTTTACCTAAAACGAAGTCTTGCTTGTAGGAAGAAACACGCCTGGCATTTAACTCCGATTCTGAAGGGAAACACACAGCACAGTTCTCATCCATGAAACACACTCTGCTTTATTGCAAGAAGCACGCTCTTGCTTTCTAGAGTCTCTAATACAGAGGGAAACGTGAGTGTGCTCAGAACAAAAGAACGGTGTTTCCTACACACACGGACCATATCTAGTTCAACTCTGTTTCTGAAACTGATACAAACCACAGGTCGTCTAACATCCAATGCTTTTCAGTTAAGAGAGAGAAACGTGTGAGCTTTGTGAACAATGTAGCTTCGTTTGAGCTGAAAAGTGACTGCATTGACCTGAAACGAAGTCTTGCTTTAAGGAAGACACAGAGCCTGGCATTTAACTCCGATTCTGAAGGGAAACACATGGCACAGTTCTCATCCATGAAACACACTCTGCTTTATTGCAAGAAGCACGCTCTTGCTTTCTAGAGTCTCTAATACAGAGGGAAACGTGAGTGTGCTCAGAACAATAGAACGGTGTTTCCTACACACGGACCATATCTAGTTCAACTCTGTTTCTGAAACTGATACAAACCACAGGTACTCTAACATCCAATGCTTTTCAGTTAAGTCGAGAAACGTGTGAGCTTTGTGAACAATGTAGCTTCGATTGAGCTGAAAAGTGACTGCGTTTACCTGAAATGAATACTTGCTTGAAGGAAGACACAGAGCCTGGCAATTAACTCTGTTTCTGAAGGGAAACACACAGCACAGTTCTCATCCATGAAACACACTCTGCTTTATAGCAAGAAGCACGCTCTTGCTTTCTAGATTCTCTAATACAGAGGGAAACCTGAGTGTACTCAGAACAAAAGAACTGTTTTTCCTACTCACGGACCATATCTAGTTCAACTCTGTTTCTGAAACTAATACAAACCACAGGTCCTCTAACATCCAATGCTTTTCAGTTAAGAGCGAGAAACGTGTGAGCTGTGTGAACAATGTAGCTTCGTTTGAACTGAAAAGTGACTGCGTTTACCTGATAAGAATACTTGCTTGAAGGAAGACACAGAGCCTGGAATTTGACTCCGTTTCTGAAGGAAAACACACAGCACAGTTCTCATCCATGAAACACAATCTGCTTTACAGCAAGAAGCACGCTCTTGCTTTCTAGAGTCTCTAATACAGATGGAAACGTGAGTGTGCTCAGAACAAAAGAACTGTGTTTCCTACACACGGACCATATCTAGTTCAACTCTGTTTCTGAAACTGATACAAACCACAGGTCCTCTAACATCCAATACTTTTCAGTTAAGAGCGAGAAACGTGTGAGCTTTGTGAACAATGTAGCTTCGTTTGAGGTGAAAAGTGACTGCGTTTACCTGAAACGAAATCTTGCTTGTAGGAAGACACACGCCTGGGATTTAACTCCGTTTCTGAAGGGAAACACACGGCACAGTTCTCATCCATGAAACACACTCTGCTTTAGAGCAAGAAGCACGCTCTTGCTTACTAGAGTCTCTAATACAGAGGGAAATTTTAGTGTGCTCAGAACAAAAGAACGGTGTTTCCTACTCACGGACCATATCTAGTTCAACTCTGTTTCTGAAACTGATACAAACCACAGGTCCTCTAACATCCAATGCTTTTCAGTTAAGAGCGAGAAACGTGTGAGCTTTGTGAACAATGTAGCTTCGTTTGAGCTGAAAAGCGACTGCGTTTACCTGAAACGAAGCCTTGCTTGACGAAAGAAACAGTCCTGGCATTTAACTCCGTTTCTGAAGGGAAACACATGGCACAGTTCTCATCCTTGAAACACACTCTGCTTTAGAGCAAGAAGCACGCTCTTTCTTTCTAGTGTCTCTAATACAGAGGGAAACGTGAGTGTGCTCAGAACAAAAGTACTGTGTTTCCTACACACACGGACCATATCTAGTTCAACTGTGTTTCTGAAACTGATACAAACCACAGGTCCTCTAACATCCAATGCTTTTCAGTTAAGAGCGAGAAACGTGTGAGCTTTGTGAACAATGTAGCTTCGATTGAGCTGAAAAGTGACTGCGTTTACCTGAAACGAATACTTGGTTGAAGGAAGACCCAGAGCCTGGCAATTAACTCTGTTTCTGAAGGGAAACACACAGCACAGTTCTCATCCATGAAACACACTCTGCTTTAGAGCAAGAAGCACGCTCTTGCTTTCTAGATTCTCTAATACAGAGGGAAACCTGAGTGTACTCAGAACAAAAGAACTGTGTTTCCTACACACGGACCATATCTAGTTCAACTCTGTTTCTGAAACTGATACAAACCACAGGTCCTCTAACATCCAATGCTTTTCAGTTAAGAGCGAGAAACGTGTGAGCTTTGTGAACAATGTAGCTTCGTTTGAGCTGAAAAGTGACTGCGTTTACCTAAAACGAAGTCTTGCTTGTAGGAAGAAACACGCCTGGCATTTAACTCCGATTCTGAAGTTTAACACACGGCACAGTTCTCATCCATGAAACACCCTCTGCTTTATTGAAAGAAGCATGCTCTTGCTTTCTAGAGTCTCTAATACAGAGGGAAACGTGAGTGTGCCTAGAACAAAAGAACGGTGTTTCCTACACACACGGACCATAACTAGTTCAACTGTGTTTCTGAAACTGATACAAACCACAGGTCCTCTAAAATCCATTTCTTTTCAGTTAAGAGCGAGAAACGTGTGAGCTTTGTGAACAATGTAGCTTCGTTTGAGCTGAAAAGCGACTGCATTGACCTGAAACGAAGTCTTGCTTTAAGGAAGACACAGAGCCTGGCATTTAACTCCGATTCTGAAGGGAAACACATGGCACAGTTCTCATCCATGAAACACACTCTGCTTTATTGCAAGAAGCACGCTCTTGCTTTCTAGAGTCTCTAATACAGAGGGAAACGTGAGTGTGCTCAGAACAATAGAACGGTGTTTCCTACACACGGACCATATCTAGTTCAACTCTGTTTCTGAAACTGATACAAACCACAGGTACTCTAACATCCAATGCTTTTCAGTTAAGTCGAGAAACGTGTGAGCTTTGTGAACAATGTAGCTTCGATTGAGCTGAAAAGTGACTGTGTTTACCTGAAATGAATACTTGCTTGAAGGAAGACACAGAGCCTGGCAATTAACTCTGTTTCTGAAGGGAAACACACAGCACAGTTCTCATCCATGAAACACACTCTGCTTTATAGCAAGAAGCACGCTCTTGCTTTCTAGATTCTCTAATACAGAGGGAAACCTGAGTGTACTCAGAACAAAAGAACTGTTTTTCCTACTCACGGACCATATCTAGTTCAACTCTGTTTCTGAAACTAATACAAACCACAGGTCCTCTAACATCCAATGCTTTTCAGTTAAGAGCGAGAAACGTGTGAGCTGTGTGAACAATGTAGCTTCGTTTGAGCTGAAAAGTGACTGCGTTTACCTGATAAGAATACTTGCTTGAAGGAAGACACAGAGCCTGGAATTTGACTCCGTTTCTGAAGGAAAACACACAGCACAGTTCTCATCCATGAAACACAATCTGCTTTACAGCAAGAAGCACGCTCTTGCTTTCTAGAGTCTCTAATACAGATGGAAACGTGAGTGTGCTCAGAACAAAAGAACTGTGTTTCCTACACACGGACCATATCTAGTTCAACTCTGTTTTTGAAACTGATACAAACCACAGGTCCTCTAACATCCAATACTTTTCAGTTAAGAGCGAGAAACGTGTGAGCTTTGTGAACAATGTAGCTTCGTTTGAGGTGAAAAGTGACTGCGTTTACCTGAAACGAAATCTTGCTTGTAGGAAGACACACTCCTGGGATTTAACTCCGTTTCTGAAGGGAAACACACGGCACAGTTCTCATCCATGAAACACACTCTGCTTTAGAGCAAGAAGCACGCTCTTGCTTACTAGAGTCTCTAATACAGAGGGAAATTTTAGTGTGCTCAGAACAAAAGAACAGTGTTTCCTACACACGGACAATATCTATTTCAACTCTGTTTCTGAAACTGATACAGACCACAGGTCGTCTAACATCCAATGCTTTTCAGTTAAGAGCGAGAAACGTGTGAGCTTTGTGAACAATGTAGCTTCGATTGAGCTGAAAATTGACTGCGTTTACCTGAAACGAATACTTGCTTGAAGGAAGACACAGAGCCTGGCAATTAACTCTGTTTCTGAAGGGAAACACACAGCACAGTTCTCATCCATGAAACACACTCTGCTTTAGAGCAAGAAGCACGCTCTTGCTTTCTAGATTCTCTAATACAGAGGGAAACCTGAGTGTACTCAGAACAAAAGAACTGTGTTTCCTACACACGGACCATATCTAGTTCAACTCTGTTTCTGAAACTGATACAAACCACAGGTCCTCTAACATCCAATGCTTTTCAGTTAAGAGCGAGAAACGTGTGAGCTTCGTGAACAATGTAGCTTCATTGGAGGTGAAAAGTGACTGCGTTTACCTAAAACGAAGTCTTGCTTGTAGGAAGAAACACGCCTGGCATTTAACTCCGATTCTGAAGGGAAACACACAGCACAGTTCTCATCCATGAAACACACTCTGCTTTATTGCAAGAAGCACGCTCTTGCTTTCTAGAGTCTCTAATACAGAGGGAAACGTGAGTGTGCTCAGAACAAAAGAACGGTGTTTCCTACACACACGGACCATATCTAGTTCAACTCTGTTTCTGAAACTGATACAAACCACAGGTCCTCTAACATCCAATGCTTTTCAGTTAAGAGAGAGAAAAGTGTGAGCTTTGTGAACAATGTAGCTTCGTTTGAGCTGAAAAGTGACTGCATTGACCTGAAACGAAGTCTTGCTTTAAGGAAGACACAGAGCCTGGCATTTAACTACGATTCTGAAGGGAAACACATGGCACAGTTCTCATCCATGAAACACACTCTGCTTTATTGCAAGAAGCACGCTCTTGCTTTCTAGAGTCTCTAATACAGAGGGAAACGTGAGTGTGCTCAGAACAATAGAACGGTGTTTCCTACACACGGACCATATCTAGTTCAACTCTGTTTCTGAAACTGATACAAACCACAGGTCCTCTAACATCCAATGCTTTTCAGTTAAGAGCGAGAAACGTGTGAGCTGTGTGAACAATGTAGCTTCGTTTGAGCTGAAAAGTGACTGCGTTTACCTGATAAGAATACTTGCTTGAAGGAAGACACAGAGCCTGGAATTTGACTCCGTTTCTGAAGGAAAACACACAGCACAGTTCTCATCCATGAAACACAATCTGCTTTACAGCAAGAAGCACGCTCTTGCTTTCTAGAGTCTCGAATACAAAGGGAAACATGAGTCTGCTCAGAACAAAAGAACTGTGTTTCCTACTCATGGACCATATCTAGTTCAACTCTGTTTCTGAAACTGATACAAACCACAGGTCCTCTAACATCCAATGCTTTTCAGTTAAGAGCGAGAAACGTGTGAGCTTTGTGGACAATGTAGCTTCGTTTGAGCTGAAAAGTGACTGCATTTACCTGAAACGAAGTCTTGCTTGAAGGAAGACACAGAGCCTGGCATTTAACTCAGATTCTGAAGGGAAACACACGGCACAGTACTTATCCATGAAACACACTCTGCTTTATTGCAAGAAGCACGCTCTTGCTTTCTAGAGTCTCTAATACAGAGGGAAACGTGAGTGTGCTCAGAACAAAAGAACGGTGTTTCCTACACACACGGACGATATCTAGTTCAACTCTGTTTCTGAAACTGATACAAACCACAGGTCGTCTAACATCCAATGCTTTTCAGTTAAGAGCGAGAAACGTGTGAGCTTTGTGAACAATGTAGCTTCGATTGAGCTGAAAAGTGACTGCGTTTACCTGAAATGAATACTTGCTTGAAGGAAGACACAGAGCCTGGCAATTAACTCTGTTTCTGAAGGGAAACACACAGCACAGTTCTCATCCATGAAACACACTCTGCTTTATAGCAAGAAGCACGCTCTTGCTTTCTAGATTCTCTAATACAGAGGGAAACCTGAGTGTACTCAGAACAAAAGAACTGTTTTTCCTACTCACGGACCATATCTAGTTCAACTCTGTTTCTGAAACTAATACAAACCACAGGTCCTCTAACATCCAATGCTTTTCAGTTAAGAGCGAGAAACGTGTGAGCTGTGTGAACAATGTAGCTTCGTTTGAACTGAAAAGTGACTGCGTTTACCTGATAAGAATACTTGCTTGAAGGAAGACACAGAGCCTGGAATTTGACTCCGTTTCTGAAGGAAAACACACAGCACAGTTCTCATCCATGAAACACAATCTGCTTTACAGCAAGAAGCACGCTCTTGCTTTCTAGAGTCTCTAATACAGATGGAAACGTGAGTGTGCTCAGAACAAAAGAACTGTGTTTCCTACACACGGACCATATCTAGTTCAACTCTGTTTCTGAAACTGATACAAACCACAGGTCCTCTAACATCCAATACTTTTCAGTTAAGAGCGAGAAACGTGTGAGCTTTGTGAACAATGTAGCTTCGTTTGAGGTGAAAAGTGACTGCGTTTACCTGAAACGAAATCTTGCTTGTAGGAAGACACACGCCTGGGATTTAACTCCGTTTCTGAAGGGAAACACACGGCACAGTTCTCATCCATGAAACACACTCTGCTTTAGAGCAAGAAGCACGCTCTTGCTTACTAGAGTCTCTAATACAGAGGGAAATTTTAGTGTGCTCAGAACAAAAGAACGGTGTTTCCTACTCACGGACCATATCTAGTTCAACTCTGTTTCTGAAACTGATACAAACCACAGGTCCTCTAACATCCAATGCTTTTCAGTTAAGAGCGAGAAACGTGTGAGCTTTGTGAACAATGTAGCTTCGTTTGAGCTGAAAAGCGACTGCGTTTACCTGAAACGAAGCCTTGCTTGACGAAAGAAACAGTCCTGGCATTTAACTCCGTTTCTGAAGGGAAACACATGGCACAGTTCTCATCCTTGAAACACACTCTGCTTTAGAGCAAGAAGCACGCTCTTTCTTTCTAGTGTCTCTAATACAGAGGGAAACGTGAGTGTGCTCAGAACAAAAGTACTGTGTTTCCTACACACACGGACCATATCTAGTTCAACTGTGTTTCTGAAACTGATACAAACCACAGGTCCTCTAACATCCAATGCTTTTCAGTTAAGAGCGAGAAACGTGTGAGCTTTGTGAACAATGTAGCTTCGATTGAGCTGAAAAGTGACTGCGTTTACCTGAAACGAATACTTGGTTGAAGGAAGACCCAGAGCCTGGCAATTAACTCTGTTTCTGAAGGGAAACACACAGCACAGTTCTCATCCATGAAACACACTCTGCTTTAGAGCAAGAAGCACGCTCTTGCTTTCTAGAGTCTCTAATACAGAGGGAAACCTGAGTGTACTCAGAACAAAAGAACTGTGTTTCCTACACACGGACCATATCTAGTTCAACTCTGTTTCTGAAACTGATACAAACCACAGGTCCTCTAACATCCAATGCTTTTCAGTTAAGAGCGAGAAACGTGTGAGCTTTGTGAACAATGTAGCTTCATTGGAGGTGAAAAGTGACTGCGTTTACCTAAAACGAAGTCTTGCTTGTAGGAAGAAACACGCCTGGCATTTAACTCCGATTCTGAAGTTTAACACACGGCACAGTTCTCATCCATGAAACACCCTCTGCTTTATTGAAAGAAGCATGCTCTTGCTTTCTAGAGTCTCTAATACAGAGGGAAACGTGAGTGTGCCTAGAACAAAAGAACGGTGTTTCCTACACACACGGACCATAACTAGTTCAACTGTGTTTCTGAAACTGATACAAACCACAGGTCCTCTAAAATCCATTTCTTTTCAGTTAAGAGCGAGAAACGTGTGAGCTTTGTGAACAATGTAGCTTCGTTTGAGCTGAAAAGCGACTGCATTGACCTGAAACGAAGTCTTGCTTTAAGGAAGACACAGAGCCTGGCATTTAACTCCGATTCTGAAGGGAAACACATGGCACAGTTCTCATCCATGAAACACACTCTGCTTTATTGCAAGAAGCACGCTCTTGCTTTCTAGAGTCTCTAATACAGAGGGAAACGTGAGTGTGCTCAGAACAATAGAACGGTGTTTCCTACACACGGACCATATCTAGTTCAACTCTGTTTCTGAAACTGATACAAACCACAGGTACTCTAACATCCAATGCTTTTCAGTTAAGTCGAGAAACGTGTGAGCTTTGTGAACAATGTAGCTTCGATTGAGCTGAAAAGTGACTGTGTTTACCTGAAATGAATACTTGCTTGAAGGAAGACACAGAGCCTGGCAATTAACTCTGTTTCTGAAGGGAAACACACAGCACAGTTCTCATCCATGAAACACACTCTGCTTTATAGCAAGAAGCACGCTCTTGCTTTCTAGATTCTCTAATACAGAGGGAAACCTGAGTGTACTCAGAACAAAAGAACTGTTTTTCCTACTCACGGACCATATCTAGTTCAACTCTGTTTCTGAAA
The DNA here is from genome assembly GCA_949786385.1 of Onychomys leucogaster. Lineage (NCBI taxonomy): Eukaryota > Metazoa > Chordata > Mammalia > Rodentia > Cricetidae > Onychomys > Onychomys leucogaster. Next base: position 1,019,816 of record CATKUP010000088.1, read on the forward strand.
CTAATACAAACCACAGGTCCTCTAACATCCAATGCTTTTCAGTTAAGAGCGAGAAACGTGTGAGCTGTGTGAACAATGTAGCTTCGTTTGAGCTGAAAAGTGACTGCGTTTACCTGATAAGAATACTTGCTTGAAGGAAGACACAGAGCCTGGAATTTGACTCCGTTTCTGAAGGAAAACACACAGCACAGTTCTCATCCATGAAACACAATCTGCTTTACAGCAAGAAGCACGCTCTTGCTTTCTAGAGTCTCTAATACAGATGGAAACGTGAGTGTGCTCAGAACAAAAGAACTGTGTTTCCTACACACGGACCATATCTAGTTCAACTCTGTTTTTGAAACTGATACAAACCACAGGTCCTCTAACATCCAATACTTTTCAGTTAAGAGCGAGAAACGTGTGAGCTTTGTGAACAATGTAGCTTCGTTTGAGGTGAAAAGTGACTGCGTTTACCTGAAACGAAATCTTGCTTGTAGGAAGACACACGCCTGGGATTTAACTCCGTTTCTGAAGGGAAACACACGGCACAGTTCTCATCCATGAAACACACTCTGCTTTAGAGCAAGAAGCACGCTCTTGCTTACTAGAGTCTCTAATACAGAGGGAAATTTTAGTGTGCTCAGAACAAAAGAACAGTGTTTCCTACACACGGACAATATCTATTTCAACTCTGTTTCTGAAACTGATACAGACCACAGGTCGTCTAACATCCAATGCTTTTCAGTTAAGAGCGAGAAACGTGTGAGCTTTGTGAACAATGTAGCTTCGATTGAGCTGAAAATTGACTGCGTTTACCTGAAACGAATACTTGCTTGAAGGAAGACACAGAGCCTGGCAATTAACTCTGTTTCTGAAGGGAAACACACAGCACAGTTCTCATCCATGAAACACACTCTGCTTTAGAGCAAGAAGCACGCTCTTGCTTTCTAGATTCTCTAATACAGAGGGAAACCTGAGTGTACTCAGAACAAAAGAACTGTGTTTCCTACACACGGACCATATCTAGTTCAACTCTGTTTCTGAAACTGATACAAACCACAGGTCCTCTAACATCCAATGCTTTTCAGTTAAGAGCGAGAAACGTGTGAGCTTCGTGAACAATGTAGCTTCATTGGAGGTGAAAAGTGACTGCGTTTACCTAAAACGAAGTCTTGCTTGTAGGAAGAAACACGCCTGGCATTTAACTCCGATTCTGAAGGGAAACACACAGCACAGTTCTCATCCATGAAACACACTCTGCTTTATTGCAAGAAGCACGCTCTTGCTTTCTAGAGTCTCTAATACAGAGGGAAACGTGAGTGTGCTCAGAACAAAAGAACGGTGTTTCCTACACACACGGACCATATCTAGTTCAACTCTGTTTCTGAAACTGATACAAACCACAGGTCCTCTAACATCCAATGCTTTTCAGTTAAGAGAGAGAAAAGTGTGAGCTTTGTGAACAATGTAGCTTCGTTTGAGCTGAAAAGTGACTGCATTGACCTGAAACGAAGTCTTGCTTTAAGGAAGACACAGAGCCTGGCATTTAACTACGATTCTGAAGGGAAACACATGGCACAGTTCTCATCCATGAAACACACTCTGCTTTATTGCAAGAAGCACGCTCTTGCTTTCTAGAGTCTCTAATACAGAGGGAAACGTGAGTGTGCTCAGAACAATAGAACGGTGTTTCCTACACACGGACCATATCTAGTTCAACTCTGTTTCTGAAACTGATACAAACCACAGGTCCTCTAACATCCAATGCTTTTCAGTTAAGAGCGAGAAACGTGTGAGCTGTGTGAACAATGTAGCTTCGTTTGAGCTGAAAAGTGACTGCGTTTACCTGATAAGAATACTTGCTTGAAGGAAGACACAGAGCCTGGAATTTGACTCCGTTTCTGAAGGAAAACACACAGCACAGTTCTCATCCATGAAACACAATCTGCTTTACAGCAAGAAGCACGCTCTTGCTTTCTAGAGTCTCGAATACAAAGGGAAACATGAGTCTGCTCAGAACAAAAGAACTGTGTTTCCTACTCATGGACCATATCTAGTTCAACTCTGTTTCTGAAACTGATACAAACCACAGGTCCTCTAACATCCAATGCTTTTCAGTTAAGAGCGAGAAACGTGTGAGCTTTGTGGACAATGTAGCTTCGTTTGAGCTGAAAAGTGACTGCATTTACCTGAAACGAAGTCTTGCTTGAAGGAAGACACAGAGCCTGGCATTTAACTCAGATTCTGAAGGGAAACACACGGCACAGTACTTATCCATGAAACACACTCTGCTTTATTGCAAGAAGCACGCTCTTGCTTTCTAGAGTCTCTAATACAGAGGGAAACGTGAGTGTGCTCAGAACAAAAGAACGGTGTTTCCTACACACACGGACGATATCTAGTTCAACTCTGTTTCTGAAACTGATACAAACCACAGGTCGTCTAACATCCAATGCTTTTCAGTTAAGAGCGAGAAACGTGTGAGCTTTGTGAACAATGTAGCTTCGTTTGAGCTGAAAAGTGACTGCGTTTACCTGAAACGAAATCTTGCTTGTAGGAAGACACACGCCAGGCATTTCACTCCGTTTCTGACGGGAAACACACAGCACAGTTCTCATCCATGAAACACACTCTGCTTTAGAGCAAGAAGCACGCTCTTGCTTTCTAGAGACTCTAATACAGAGGGGAACTTTAGTGTGCTCAAAACAAAAGAACTGTGTTTTCTACACACACGGACCATATCTAGTTCAACTCTGTTTCTGAAACTGATACAAACCACAGGTCTTCTAACATCCAATGCTTTTCAGTTAAGACCGAGAAACGTCTGAGCTTTGTGAACAATGTAGCTTCATTGGAGGTGAAAAGTGACTGCGTTTACCTAAAACGAAGTCTTGCTTGTAGGAAGAAACACGCCTGGCATTTAACTCCGATTCTGAAAGGAAACACACGGCACAGTTCTCATCCATGAAACACACTCTGCTTTATTGAAAGAAGCACGCTCTTGCTTTCTAGAGTCTCTAATACAGAGGGAAACGTGAGTGTGCTCAGAACAAAAGAACGGTGTTTCCTACACACACGGACCATATCTAGTTCAACTCTGTTTCTGAAACTGATACAAACCACAGGTCGTCTAACATCCAATGCTTTTCAGTTAAGAGCGAGAAACGTGTGAGCTTTGTGAACAATGTAGCTTCGTTTGAGCTGAAAAGCGACTGCGTTTACGTGAAACGAAGCCTTGCTTGACGAAAGACACAGCCTGGCATTTAACTCCGTTTCTGAAGGGAAACACACAGCACAGTTCTCATCCATGAAACACACTCTGCTTTAGAGCAAGAAGCACGCTCTTGCTTTCTAGAGTCTCTAATACATGGGGAAACCTAAGTGTGCTCAGAACAAAAGAACTGTGTTTCCTACTCACGGACCATATCTAGTTCAACTCTGTTTCTGAAACTGATACAAACCACAGGTCGTCTAACATCCAATGCTTTTCAGTTAAGAGCGAGAAACGTGTGAGCTTTGTGAACAATGTAGCTTCGTTTGAGCTGAAAAGTGACTGCATTGACCTGAAACGAAGTCTTGCTTTAAGGAAGACACAGAGCCTGGCATTTAACTCCGATTCTGAAGGGAAACACATGGCACAGTTCTCATCCATGAAACACACTCTGCTTTATTGCAAGAAGCACGCTCTTGCTTTCTAGAGTCTCTAATACAGAGGGAAACGTGAGTGTGCTCAGAACAAAAGAACGGTGTTTCCTACACACGGACAATATCTAGTTCAACTCTGTTTCTGAAACTGATACAAACCACAGGTACTCTAACATCCAATGCTTTTCAGTTAAGAGCGAGAAACGTGTGAGCTTTGTGAACAATGTAGCTTCGATTGAGCTGAAAAGTGACTGCGTTTACCTGAAACGAATACTTGCTTGAAGGAAGACACAGAGCCTGGCAATTAACTCTGTTTCTGAAGGGAAACACACAGCACAGTTCTCATCCATGAAACACACTCTGCCTTAGAGCAAGAAGCAAGCACGCTCTTGCTTTCTAGATTCTCTAATACAGAGGGAAACCTGAGTGTACTCAGAACAAAAGAACTGTTTTTCCTACTCACGGACCATATCTAGTTCAACTCTGTTTCTGAAACTAATACAAACCACAGGTCCTCTAACATCCAATGCTTTTCAGTTAAGAGCGAGAAACGTGTGAGCTGTGTGAACAATGTAGCTTCGTTTGAGCTGAAAAGTGACTGCGTTTACCTGATAAGAATACTTGCTTGAAGGAAGACACAGAGCCTCGAATTTAACTCCGTTTGTGAAGGGAAACACACAGCACAGTTCTCATCCATGAAACACAATCTGCTTTACAGCAAGAAGCACGCTCTTGCTTTCTAGAGTCTCTAATACAGATGGAAACGTGAGTGTGCTCAGAACAAAAGAACTGTGTTTCCTACACACGGACCATATCTAGTTCAACTCTGTTTCTGAAACTGATACAAACCACAGGTCCTCTAACATCCAATACTTTTCAGTTAAGAGCGAGAAACGTGTGAGCTTTGTGAACAATGTAGCTTCGTTTGAGGTGAAAAGTGACTGCGTTTACCTGAAACGAAATCTTGCTTGTAGGAAGACACACGCCTGGGATTTAACTCCGTTTCTGAAGGGAAACACACGGCACAGTTCTCATCCATGAAACACACTCTGCTTTAGAGCAAGAAGCACGCTCTTGCTTACTAGAGTCTCTAATACAGAGGGAAATTTTAGTGTGCTCAGAACAAAAGAACTGTGTTTCCTACTCACGGACCATATCAAGTTCAACTGTTTCTGAAACTGATACAAACCACAGGTCCTCTAATATCCAATGCTTTTCAGTTAAGAGCGAGAATCGTGTGAGCTTTGCGAACAATGTAGCTTCGTTAGAGCTGAAAAGTGACTGCATTTACCTGAAACGAAGTCTTGCTTGAAGGAAGACACAGAGCCTGGCATTTAACTCCGATTCTGAAGGGAAACACACGGCACAGTTCTCATCCATGATACACACTCTGCTTTATTGCAAGAAGCACGCTCTTGCTTTCTAGATTCTCTAATACAGAGGGAAACGTGAGTGTGCTCAGAACAAAAGAACGGTGTTTCCTACACACACGGACCATATCTAGTTCAACTCTGTTTCTGAAACTGATACAAACCACAGGTCCTCTAATATCCAATGCTTTTCAGTTAAGACCGAGAAACGTGTGAGCTTTGTGAACAATGTAGATTCGTTTGAGCTGAAAAGTGACTGCGTTTACCTGAAACGAATACTTGCTTGAAGGAAAACATAGAGCCTGGCATTTAACTCCGTTTCTGAAGGGAAACACACAGCACAGATCTCATCCATGAAACACACTCTGCTTTAGAGCAAGAAGCACGCTCTTGCTTTCTAGAGTCTCTAATACAGAGGGAAACATGAGTGTGCTCAGAACAAAAGAACTGTGTTTCCTACTCACGGACCATATCTAGTTCAACTCTGTTTCTGAAACTGATACAAACCACAGGTCCTCTAACATCCAATGCTTTTCAGTTAAGAGCGAGAAACGTGTGAGCTTTGTGAACAATGTAGCTTCGTTTGAGCTGAAAAGCGACTGCGTTTACCTGAAACGAAATCTTGCTTGTAGGAAGACACACGCCTGGCATTTAACTCCGTTTCTGAAGGGAAACACACAGCACAGTTCTCATACATGAAACACACTCTGCTTTAGAGCAAGAAGCAGGCTCTTGCTTTCTAGAGTCTCTAATACAGAGGGGAACTTTAGTGTGCTCAAAACAAAAGAACTGTGTTTCCTACACACACGGACCATATCTAGTTCAACTCTGTTTCTGTAACTGATACAAACCACAGGTCCTCTAACATCCAATGCTTTTCAGTTAAGAGCGAGAAACGTGTGAGCTTTGTGAACAATGTAGCTTCGTTTGAGCTGAAAAGCGACTGCGTTTAACTGAAACGAAGCCTTGCTTGACGAAAGAAACAGTCCTGGCATTTAACTCCGTTTCTGAAGGGAAACACATGGCACAGTTCTCATCCTTGAAACACACTCTGCTTTAGAGCAAGAAGCACGCTCTTGCTTTCTAGAGTCTCTAATACAGAGGGAAACGTGAGTGTGCTCAGAACAAAAGTACTGTGTTTCCTACACACACGGACCATATCTAGTTCAACTGTGTTTCTGAAACTGATACAAACCACAGGTCCTCTAACATCCAATGCTTTTCAGTTAAGAGCGAGAAACGTGTGAGCTTCGTGAACAATGTAGCTTCATTGTAGGTGAAAAGTGACTGCGTTTACCTAAAACGAAGTCTTGATGTAGGAAGAAACACGCCTGGCATTTAACTCCGATTCTGAAAGGAAACACACGGCACAGTTCTCATCCATGAAACACACTCTGCTTTATTGAAAGAAGCACGCTCTTGCTTTCTAGAGTCTCTAATACAGAGGGAAACGTGAGTGTGCTCAGAACAAAAGAACGGTGTTTCCTACACACACGGACCATATCTAGTTCAACTCTGTTTCTGAAACTGATACAAACCACAGGTCGTCTAACATCCAATGCTTTTCAGTTAAGAGCTAGAAACGTGTGAGCTTTGTGAACAATGTAGCTTCGATTGAGCTGAAAAGTGACTGCGTTTACCTGAAACGAATACTTGGTTGAAGGAAGACACAGAGCCTGGCATTTAACTCCGATTCTGAAGGGAAACACATGGCACAGTTCTCATCCATGAAACACACTCTGCTTTATTGCAAGAAGCACGCTCTTGCTTTCTAGAGTCTCTAATACAGAGGGAAACGTGAGTGTGCTCAAAACAAAGGAACAGTGTTTCCTAGACACGGACAATATCTATTTCAACTCTGTTTCTGAAACTGATACAAACCACAGGTACTCTAACATCCAATGCTTTTCAGTTAAGAGCGAGAAACGTGTGAGCTTTGTGAACAATGTAGCTTCGATTGAGCTGAAAAGTGACTGCGTTTACCTGAAACGAATACTTGCTTGAAGGAAGACACAGAGCCTGGCAATTAACTCTGTTTCTGAAGGGAAACACACAGTACAGTTCTCATCGATGAAACACACTCTGCTTTAGAGCAAGAAGCACGCTCTTGCTTTCTAGATTCTCTAATACAGAGGGAAACCTGAGTGTACTCAGAACAAAAGAACTGTGTTTCCTACACACGGACCATATCTAGTTCAACTCTGTTTCTGAAACTGATACAAACCACAGGTCGTCTAACATCCAATGCTTTTCAGTTAAGAGAGAGAAACGTGTGAGCTTTGTGAACAATGTAGCTTCGTTTGAGCTGAAAAGTGACTGCATTGACCTGAAACGAAGTCTTGCTTTAAGGAAGACACAGAGCCTGGCATTTAACTCCGATTCTGAAGGGAAACACATGGCACAGTTCTCATCCATGAAACACACTCTGCTTTATTGCAAGAAGCACGCTCTTGCTTTCTAGAGTCTCTAATACAGAGGGAAACGTGAGTGTGCTCAGAACAATAGAACGGTGTTTCCTACACACGGACCATATCTAGTTCAACTCTGTTTCTGAAACTGATACAAACCACAGGTACTCTAACATCCAATGCTTTTCAGTTAAGTCGAGAAACGTGTGAGCTTTGTGAACAATGTAGCTTCGATTGAGCTGAAAAGTGACTGCGTTTACCTGAAATGAATACTTGCTTGAAGGAAGACACAGAGCCTGGCAATTAACTCTGTTTCTGAAGGGAAACACACAGCACAGTTCTCATCCATGAAACACACTCTGCTTTATAGCAAGAAGCACGCTCTTGCTTTCTAGATTCTCTAATACAGAGGGAAACCTGAGTGTACTCAGAACAAAAGAACTGTTTTTCCTACTCACGGACCATATCTAGTTCAACTCTGTTTCTGAAACTAATACAAACCACAGGTCCTCTAACATCCAATGCTTTTCAGTTAAGAGCGAGAAACGTGTGAGCTGTGTGAACAATGTAGCTTCGTTTGAGCTGAAAAGTGACTGCGTTTACCTGATAAGAATACTTGCTTGAAGGAAGACACAGAGCCTGGAATTTGACTCCGTTTCTGAAGGAAAACACACAGCACAGTTCTCATCCATGAAACACAATCTGCTTTACAGCAAGAAGCACGCTCTTGCTTTCTAGAGTCTCTAATACAGATGGAAACGTGAGTGTGCTCAGAACAAAAGAACTGTGTTTCCTACACACGGACCATATCTAGTTCAACTCTGTTTCTGAAACTGATACAAACCACAGGTCCTCTAACATCCAATACTTTTCAGTTAAGAGCGAGAAACGTGTGAGCTTTGTGAACAATGTAGCTTCGTTTGAGGTGAAAAGTGACTGCGTTTACCTGAAACGAAATCTTGCTTGTAGGAAGACACACGCCTGGGATTTAACTTCGTTTCTGAAGGGAAACACACGGCACAGTTCTCATCCATGAAACACACTCTGCTTTAGAGCAAGAAGCACGCTCTTGCTTACTAGAGTCTCTAATACAGAGGGAAATTTTAGTGTGCTCAGAACAAAAGAACGGTGTTTCCTACTCACGGACCATATCTAGTTCAACTCTGTTTCTGAAACTGATACAAACCACAGGTCCTCTAACATCCAATGCTTTTCAGTTAAGAGCGAGAAACGTGTGAGCTTTGTGAACAATGTAGCTTCGTTTGAGCTGAAAAGCGACTGCGTTTACCTGAAACGAAGCCTTGCTTGACGAAAGAAACAGTCCTGGCATTTAACTCCGTTTCTGAAGGGAAACACATGGCACAGTTCTCATCCTTGAAACACACTCTGCTTTAGAGCAAGAAGCACGCTCTTGCTTTCTAGTGTCTCTAATACAGAGGGAAACGTGAGTGTGCTCAGAACAAAAGTACTGTGTTTCCTACACACACGGACCATATCTAGTTCAACTGTGTTTCTGAAACTGATACAAACCACAGGTCCTCTAACATCCAATGCTTTTCAGTTAAGAGCAAGAAACGTGTGAGCTTCGTGAACAATGTAGATTCATTGTAGGTGAAAAGTGACTGCGTTTACCTAAAACGAAGTCTTGCTTGTAGGAAGAAACACGCCTGGCATTTAACTCCGATTCTGAAAGGAAACACATGGCACAGTTCTCATCCATGAAACACACTCTGCTTTATTGAAAGAAGCACACTCTTGCTTTCTAGAGTCTCTAATACAGAGGGAAACGTGAGTGTGCTCAGAACAAAAGAACGGTGTTTCCTACACACACGGACCATATCTAGTTCAACTCTGTTTCTGAAACTGATACAAACCACAGGTCGTCTAACATCCAATGCTTTTCAGTTAAGAGCGAGAAACGTGTGAGCTTTGTGAACAATGTAGCTTCGTTTGAGCTGAAAAGCGACTGCATTGACCTGAAACGAAGTCTTGCTTTAAGGAAGACACAGAGCCTGGCATTTAACTCCGATTCTGAAGGGAAACACATGGCACAGTTCTCATCCATGAAACACACTCTGCTTTATTGCAAGAAGCACGCTCTTGCTTTCTAGAGTCTCTAATACAGAGGGAAACGTGAGTGTGCTCAAAACAAAGGAACAGTGTTTCCTAGACACGGACAATATCTATTTCAACTCTGTTTCTGAAACTGATACAAACCACAGGTACTCTAACATCCAATGCTTTTCAGTTAAGAGCGAGAATCGTGTGAGCTTTGTGAACAATGTAGCTTCGATTGAGCTGAAAAGTGACTGCGTTTACCTGAAACGAATACTTGCTTGAAGGAAGACACAGAGCCTGGCAATTAACTCTGTTTCTGAAGGGAACCACACAGCACAGTTCTCATCCATGAAACACACTCTGCTTTAGAGCAAGAAGCACGCTCTTGCTTTCTAGATTCTCTAATACAGAGGGAAACCTGAGTGTACTCAGAACAAAAGAACTGTGTTTCCTACACACGGACCATATCTAGTTCAACTCTGTTTCTGAAACTGATACAAACCACAGGTCCTCTAACATCCAATGCTTTTCAGTTAAGAGCGAGAAACGTGTGAGCTTCGTGAACAATGTAGCTTCATTGGAGGTGAAAAGTGACTGCGTTTACCTAAAACGAAGTCTTGCTTGTAGGAAGAAACATGCCTGGCATTTAACTCCGATTCTGAAGGGAAACACACAGCACAGTTCTCATCCATGAAACACACTCTGCTTTATTGCAAGAAGCACGCTCTTGCTTTCTAGAGTCTCTAATACAGAGGGAAACGTAAGTGTGCTCAGAACAAAAGAACGGTGTTTCCTACACACACGGACCATATCTAGTTCAACTCTGTTTCTGAAACTGATACAAACCACAGGTCGTCTAACATCCAATGCTTTTCAGTTAAGAGAGAGAAACGTGTGAGCTTTGTGAACAATGTAGCTTCGTTTGAGCTGAAAAGTGACTGCATTGACCTGAAACGAAGTCTTGCTTTAAGGAAGACACAGAGCCTGGCATTTAACTCCGATTCTGAAGGGAAACACATGGCACAGTTCTCATCCATGAAACACACTCTGCTTTATTGCAAGAAGCACGCTCTTGCTTTCTAGAGTCTCTAATACAGAGGGAAACGTGAGTGTGCTCAGAACAATAGAACGGTGTTTCCTACACACGGACCATATCTAGTTCAACTCTGTTTCTGAAACTGATACAAACCACAGGTACTCTAACATCCAATGCTTTTCAGTTAAGAGCGAGAAACGTGTGAGCTTTGTGAACAATGTAGCTTCGATTGAGCTGAAAAGTGACTGCGTTTACCTGAAACGAATACTTGCTTGAAGGAAGACACAGAGCCTGGCAATTAACTCTGTTTCTGAAGGGAAACACACAGCACAGTTCTCATCCATGAAACACACTCTGCCTTAGAGCAAGAAGCAAGCACGCTCTTGCTTTCTGTATTCTCTAATACAGAGGGAAACCTGAGTGTACTCAGAACAAAAGAACTGTTTTTCCTACTCACGGACCATATCTAGTTCAACTCTGTTTCTGAAACTAATACAAACCACAGGTCCTCTAACATCCAATGCTTTTCAGTTAAGAGCGAGAAACGTGTGAGCTGTGTGAACAATGTAGCTTCGTTTGAGCTGAAAAGTGACTGCGTTTACCTGATAAGAATACTTGCTTGAAGGAAGACACAGAGCCTCGAATTTAACTCCGTTTGTGAAGGGAAACACACAGCACAGTTCTCATCCATGAAACACAATCTGCTTTACAGCAAGAAGCACGCTCTTGCTTTCTAGAGTCTCTAATACAGATGGAAACGTGAGTGTGCTCAGAACAAAAGAACTGTGTTTCCTACACACGGACCATATCTAGTTCAACTCTGTTTCTGAAACTGATACAAACCACAGGTCCTCTAACATCCAATACTTTTCAGTTAAGAGCGAGAAACGTGTGAGCTTTGTGAACAATGTAGCTTCGTTTGAGGTGAAAAGTGACTGCGTTTACCTGAAACGAAATCTTGCTTGTAGGAAGACACACGCCTGGGATTTAACTCCGTTTCTGAAGGGAAACACACGGCACAGTTCTCATCCATGAAACACACTCTGCTTTAGAGCAAGAAGCACGCTCTTGCTTACTAGAGTCTCTAATACAGAGGGAAATTTTAGTGTGCTCAGAACAAAAGAACTGTGTTTCCTACTCACGGACCATATCAAGTTCAACTGTTTCTGAAACTGATACAAACCACAGGTCCTCTAATATCCAATGCTTTTCAGTTAAGAGCGAGAATCGTGTGAGCTTTGCGAACAATGTAGCTTCGTTAGAGCTGAAAAGTGACTGCATTTACCTGAAACGAAGTCTTGCTTGAAGGAAGACACAGAGCCTGGCATTTAACTCCGATTCTGAAGGGAAACACACGGCACAGTTCTCATCCATGATACACACTCTGCTTTATTGCAAGAAGCACGCTCTTGCTTTCTAGATTCTCTAATACAGAGGGAAACGTGAGTGTGCTCAGAACAAAAGAACGGTGTTTCCTACACACACGGACCATATCTAGTTCAACTCTGTTTCTGAAACTGATACAAACCACAGGTCCTCTAATATCCAATGCTTTTCAGTTAAGACCGAGAAACGTGTGAGCTTTGTGAACAATGTAGATTCGTTTGAGCTGAAAAGTGACTGCGTTTACCTGAAACGAATACTTGCTTGAAGGAAAACATAGAGCCTGGCATTTAACTCCGTTTCTGAAGGGAAACACACAGCACAGATCTCATCCATGAAACACACTCTGCTTTAGAGCAAGAAGCACGCTCTTGCTTTCTAGAGTCTCTAATACAGAGGGAAACATGAGTGTGCTCAGAACAAAAGAACTGTGTTTCCTACTCACGGACCATATCTAGTTCAACTCTGTTTCTGAAACTGATACAAACCACAGGTCCTCTAACATCCAATGCTTTTCAGTTAAGAGCGAGAAACGTGTGAGCTTTGTGAACAATGTAGCTTCGTTTGAGCTGAAAAGCGACTGCGTTTACCTGAAACGAAATCTTGCTTGTAGGAAGACACACGCCTGGCATTTAACTCCGTTTCTGAAGGGAAACACACAGCACAGTTCTCATACATGAAACACACTCTGCTTTAGAGCAAGAAGCAGGCTCTTGCTTTCTAGAGTCTCTAATACAGAGGGGAACTTTAGTGTGCTCAAAACAAAAGAACTGTGTTTCCTACACACACGGACCATATCTAGTTCAACTCTGTTTCTGTAACTGATACAAACCACAGGTCCTCTAACATCCAATGCTTTTCAGTTAAGAGCGAGAAACGTGTGAGCTTTGTGAACAATGTAGCTTCGTTTGAGCTGAAAAGCGACTGCGTTTAACTGAAACGAAGCCTTGCTTGACGAAAGAAACAGTCCTGGCATTTAACTCCGTTTCTGAAGGGAAACACATGGCACAGTTCTCATCCTTGAAACACACTCTGCTTTAGAGCAAGAAGCACGCTCTTGCTTTCTAGAGTCTCTAATACAGAGGGAAACGTGAGTGTGCTCAGAACAAAAGTACTGTGTTTCCTACACACACGGACCATATCTAGTTCAACTGTGTTTCTGAAACTGATACAAACCACAGGTCCTCTAACATCCAATGCTTTTCAGTTAAGAGCGAGAAACGTGTGAGCTTCGTGAACAATGTAGCTTCATTGTAGGTGAAAAGTGACTGCGTTTACCTAAAACGAAGTCTTGATGTAGGAAGAAACACGCCTGGCATTTAACTCCGATTCTGAAAGGAAACACACGGCACAGTTCTCATCCATGAAACACACTCTGCTTTATTGAAAGAAGCACGCTCTTGCTTTCTAGAGTCTCTAATACAGAGGGAAACGTGAGTGTGCTCAGAACAAAAGAACGGTGTTTCCTACACACACGGACCATATCTAGTTCAACTCTGTTTCTGAAACTGATACAAACCACAGGTCGTCTAACATCCAATGCTTTTCAGTTAAGAGCTAGAAACGTGTGAGCTTTGTGAACAATGTAGCTTCGATTGAGCTGAAAAGTGACTGCGTTTACCTGAAACGAATACTTGGTTGAAGGAAGACACAGAGCCTGGCATTTAACTCCGATTCTGAAGGGAAACACATGGCACAGTTCTCATCCATGAAACACACTCTGCTTTATTGCAAGAAGCACGCTCTTGCTTTCTAGAGTCTCTAATACAGAGGGAAACGTGAGTGTGCTCAAAACAAAGGAACAGTGTTTCCTAGACACGGACAATATCTATTTCAACTCTGTTTCTGAAACTGATACAAACCACAGGTACTCTAACATCCAATGCTTTTCAGTTAAGAGCGAGAAACGTGTGAGCTTTGTGAACAATGTAGCTTCGATTGAGCTGAAAAGTGACTGCGTTTACCTGAAACGAATACTTGCTTGAAGGAAGACACAGAGCCTGGCAATTAACTCTGTTTCTGAAGGGAAACACACAGTACAGTTCTCATCGATGAAACACACTCTGCTTTAGAGCAAGAAGCACGCTCTTGCTTTCTAGATTCTCTAATACAGAGGGAAACCTGAGTGTACTCAGAACAAAAGAACTGTGTTTCCTACACACGGACCATATCTAGTTCAACTCTGTTTCTGAAACTGATACAAACCACAGGTCGTCTAACATCCAATGCTTTTCAGTTAAGAGAGAGAAACGTGTGAGCTTTGTGAACAATGTAGCTTCGTTTGAGCTGAAAAGTGACTGCATTGACCTGAAACGAAGTCTTGCTTTAAGGAAGACACAGAGCCTGGCATTTAACTCCGATTCTGAAGGGAAACACATGGCACAGTTCTCATCCATGAAACACACTCTGCTTTATTGCAAGAAGCACGCTCTTGCTTTCTAGAGTCTCTAATACAGAGGGAAACGTGAGTGTGCTCAGAACAATAGAACGGTGTTTCCTACACACGGACCATATCTAGTTCAACTCTGTTTCTGAAACTGATACAAACCACAGGTACTCTAACATCCAATGCTTTTCAGTTAAGTCGAGAAACGTGTGAGCTTTGTGAACAATGTAGCTTCGATTGAGCTGAAAAGTGACTGCGTTTACCTGAAATGAATACTTGCTTGAAGGAAGACACAGAGCCTGGCAATTAACTCTGTTTCTGAAGGGAAACACACAGCACAGTTCTCATCCATGAAACACACTCTGCTTTATAGCAAGAAGCACGCTCTTGCTTTCTAGATTCTCTAATACAGAGGGAAACCTGAGTGTACTCAGAACAAAAGAACTGTTTTTCCTACTCACGGACCATATCTAGTTCAACTCTGTTTCTGAAACTAATACAAACCACAGGTCCTCTAACATCCAATGCTTTTCAGTTAAGAGCGAGAAACGTGTGAGCTGTGTGAACAATGTAGCTTCGTTTGAGCTGAAAAGTGACTGCGTTTACCTGATAAGAATACTTGCTTGAAGGAAGACACAGAGCCTGGAATTTGACTCCGTTTCTGAAGGAAAACACACAGCACAGTTCTCATCCATGAAACACAATCTGCTTTACAGCAAGAAGCACGCTCTTGCTTTCTAGAGTCTCTAATACAGATGGAAACGTGAGTGTGCTCAGAACAAAAGAACTGTGTTTCCTACACACGGACCATATCTAGTTCAACTCTGTTTCTGAAACTGATACAAACCACAGGTCCTCTAACATCCAATACTTTTCAGTTAAGAGCGAGAAACGTGTGAGCTTTGTGAACAATGTAGCTTCGTTTGAGGTGAAAAGTGACTGCGTTTACCTGAAACGAAATCTTGCTTGTAGGAAGACACACGCCTGGGATTTAACTTCGTTTCTGAAGGGAAACACACGGCACAGTTCTCATCCATGAAACACACTCTGCTTTAGAGCAAGAAGCACGCTCTTGCTTACTAGAGTCTCTAATACAGAGGGAAATTTTAGTGTGCTCAGAACAAAAGAACGGTGTTTCCTACTCACGGACCATATCTAGTTCAACTCTGTTTCTGAAACTGATACAAACCACAGGTCCTCTAACATCCAATGCTTTTCAGTTAAGAGCGAGAAACGTGTGAGCTTTGTGAACAATGTAGCTTCGTTTGAGCTGAAAAGCGACTGCGTTTACCTGAAACGAAGCCTTGCTTGACGAAAGAAACAGTCCTGGCATTTAACTCCGTTTCTGAAGGGAAACACATGGCACAGTTCTCATCCTTGAAACACACTCTGCTTTAGAGCAAGAAGCACGCTCTTGCTTTCTAGTGTCTCTAATACAGAGGGAAACGTGAGTGTGCTCAGAACAAAAGTACTGTGTTTCCTACACACACGGACCATATCTAGTTCAACTGTGTTTCTGAAACTGATACAAACCACAGGTCCTCTAACATCCAATGCTTTTCAGTTAAGAGCGAGAAACGTGTGAGCTTCGTGAACAATGTAGATTCATTGTAGGTGAAAAGTGACTGCGTTTACCTAAAACGAAGTCTTGCTTGTAGGAAGAAACACGCCTGGCATTTAACTCCGATTCTGAAAGGAAACACATGGCACAGTTCTCATCCATGAAACACACTCTGCTTTATTGAAAGAAGCACACTCTTGCTTTCTAGAGTCTCTAATACAGAGGGAAACGTGAGTGTGCTCAGAACAAAAGAACGGTGTTTCCTACACACACGGACCATATCTAGTTCAACTCTGTTTCTGAAACTGATACAAACCACAGGTCGTCTAACATCCAATGCTTTTCAGTTAAGAGCGAGAAACGTGTGAGCTTTGTGAACAATGTAGCTTCGTTTGAGCTGAAAAGCGACTGCATTGACCTGAAACGAAGTCTTGCTTTAAGGAAGACACAGAGCCTGGCATTTAACTCCGATTCTGAAGGGAAACACATGGCACAGTTCTCATCCATGAAACACACTCTGCTTTATTGCAAGAAGCACGCTCTTGCTTTCTAGAGTCTCTAATACAGAGGGAAACGTGAGTGTGCTCAAAACAAAGGAACAGTGTTTCCTAGACACGGACAATATCTATTTCAACTCTGTTTCTGAAACTGATACAAACCACAGGTACTCTAACATCCAATGCTTTTCAGTTAAGAGCGAGAATCGTGTGAGCTTTGTGAACAATGTAGCTTCGATTGAGCTGAAAAGTGACTGCGTTTACCTGAAACGAATACTTGCTTGAAGGAAGACACAGAGCCTGGCAATTAACTCTGTTTCTGAAGGGAACCACACAGCACAGTTCTCATCCATGAAACACACTCTGCTTTAGAGCAAGAAGCACGCTCTTGCTTTCTAGATTCTCTAATACAGAGGGAAACCTGAGTGTACTCAGAACAAAAGAACTGTGTTTCCTACACACGGACCATATCTAGTTCAACTCTGTTTCTGAAACTGATACAAACCACAGGTCCTCTAACATCCAATGCTTTTCAGTTAAGAGCGAGAAACGTGTGAGCTTCGTGAACAATGTAGCTTCATTGGAGGTGAAAAGTGACTGCGTTTACCTAAAACGAAGTCTTGCTTGTAGGAAGAAACATGCCTGGCATTTAACTCCGATTCTGAAGGGAAACACACAGCACAGTTCTCATCCATGAAACACACTCTGCTTTATTGCAAGAAGCACGCTCTTGCTTTCTAGAGTCTCTAATACAGAGGGAAACGTAAGTGTGCTCAGAACAAAAGAACGGTGTTTCCTACACACACGGACCATATCTAGTTCAACTCTGTTTCTGAAACTGATACAAACCACAGGTCGTCTAACATCCAATGCTTTTCAGTTAAGAGAGAGAAACGTGTGAGCTTTGTGAACAATGTAGCTTCGTTTGAGCTGAAAAGTGACTGCATTGACCTGAAACGAAGTCTTGCTTTAAGGAAGACACAGAGCCTGGCATTTAACTCCGATTCTGAAGGGAAACACATGGCACAGTTCTCATCCATGAAACACACTCTGCTTTATTGCAAGAAGCACGCTCTTGCTTTCTAGAGTCTCTAATACAGAGGGAAACGTGAGTGTGCTCAGAACAATAGAACGGTGTTTCCTACACACGGACCATATCTAGTTCAACTCTGTTTCTGAAACTGATACAAACCACAGGTACTCTAACATCCAATGCTTTTCAGTTAAGTCGAGAAACGTGTGAGCTTTGTGAACAATGTAGCTTCGATTGAGCTGAAAAGGGACTGTGTTTACCTGAAATGAATACTTGCTTGAAGGAAGACACAGAGCCTGGCAATTAACTCTGTTTCTGAAGGGAAACACACAGCACAGTTCTCATCCATGAAACACACTCTGCTTTATAGCAAGAAGCACGCTCTTGCTTTCTAGATTCTCTAATACAGAGGGAAACCTGAGTGTACTCAGAACAAAAGAACTGTTTTTCCTACTCACGGACCATATCTAGTTCAACTCTGCTTCTGAAACTAATACAAACCACAGGTCCTCTAACATCCAATGCTTTTCAGTTAAGAGCGAGAAACGTGTGAGCTGTGTGAACAATGTAGCTTCGTTTGAGCTGAAAAGTGACTGCGTTTACCTGATAAGAATACTTGCTTGAAGGAAGACACAGAGACTGGAATTTGACTCCGTTTCTGAAGGAAAACACACAGCACAGTTCTCATCCATGAAACACAATCTGCTTTACAGCAAGAAGCACGCTCTTGCTTTCTAGAGTCTCTAATACAGATGGAAACGTGAGTGTGCTCAGAACAAAAGAACTGTGTTTCCTACACACGGACCATATCTAGTTCAACTCTGTTTCTGAAACTGATACAAACCACAGGTCCTCTAACATCCAATACTTTTCAGTTAAGAGCGAGAAACGTGTGAGCTTTGTGAACAATGTAGCTTCGTTTGAGGTGAAAAGTGACTGCGTTTACCTGAAACGAAATCTTGCTTGTAGGAAGACACACGCCTGGGATTTAACTCCGTTTCTGAAAGGAAACACACGGCACAGTTCTCATCCATGAAACACACTCTGCTTTAGAGCAAGAAGCACGCTCTTGCTTACTAGAGTCTCTAATACAGAGGGAAATTTTAGTGTGCTCAGAACAAAAGAACTGTGTTTCCTACTCACGGACCATATCTAGTTCAACTCTGTTTCTGAAACTGATACAAACCACAGGTCCTCTAACATCCAATGCTTTTCAGTTAAGAGCGAGAAACGTGTGAGCTTTGTGAACAATGTAGCTTCGTTTGAGCTGAAAAGCGACTGCGTTTACCTGAAACGAAGCCTTGCTTGACGAAAGACACAGTGCTGGCATTTTACTCCGTTTCTGAAGGGAAACACATGGCACAGTTCTCATCCTTGAAACACACTCTGCTTTAGAGCAAGAAGCACGCTCTTGCTTTCTAGAGTCTCTAATACAGAGGGAAACGTGAGTGTGCTCAGAACAAAAGTACTGTGTTTCCTACACACACGGACCATATCTAGTTCAACTGTGTTTCTGAAACTGATACAAACCACAGGTCCTCTAACATCCAATGCTTTTCAGTTATGAGCGAGAAACGTGTGAGCTTCGTGAACAATGTAGCTTCATTGGAGGTGAAAAGTGACTGCGTTTACCTAAAACGAAGTCTTGCTTGTAGGAAGAAACACGCCTGGCATTTAACTCCGATTCTGAAAGGAAACACACGGCACAGTTCTCATCCATGAAACACACTCTGCTTTATTGAAAGAAGCACGCTCTTGCTTTCTAGAGTCTCTAATACAGAGGGAAACGTGAGTGTGCTCAGAACAAAAGAACGGTGTTTCCTACACACACGGACCATATCTAGTTCAACTCTGTTTCTGAAACTGATACAAACCACAGGTCGTCTAACATCCAATGCTTTTCAGTTAAGAGCGAGAAACGTGTGAGCTTTGTGAACAATGTAGCTTCGATTGAGCTGAAAAGTGACTGCGTTTACCTGAAACGAATACTTGCTTGAAGGAAGACACAGAGCCTGGCAATTAACTCTGTTTCTGAAGGGAAACACACAGCACAGTTCTCATCCATGAAACACACTCTGCTTTAGAGCAAGAAGCACGCTCTTGCTTTCTAGATTCTCTAATACAGAGGGAAACCTGAGTGTACTCAGAACAAAAGAACTGTGTTTCCTACACACGGACCATATCTAGTTCAACTCTGTTTCTGAAACTGATACAAACCACAGGTCCTCTAACATCCAATGCTTTTCAGTTAAGAGCGAGAAACGTGTGAGCTTTGTGAACAATGTAGCTTCATTGGAGGTGAAAAGTGACTGCGTTTACCTAAAACGAAGTTTTGCTTGTAGGAAGAAACACGCCTGGCATTTAACTCCGATTCTGAAGGGAAACACACGGCACAGTTCTCATCCATGAAACACCCTCTGTTTTATTGAAAGAAGCATGCTCTTGCTTTCTAGAGTCTCTAATACAGAGGGAAACGTGAGTGTGCTCAGAACAAAAGAACAGTGTTTCCTACACACGGACAATATCTATTTCAACTCTGTTTCTGAAACTGATACAGACCACAGGTCGTCTAACATCCAATGCTTTTCAGTTAAGAGCGAGAAACGTGTGAGCTTTGTGAACAATGTAGCTTCGATTGAGCTGAAAAGTGACTGCGTTTACCTGAAACGAATACTTGCTTGAAGGAAGACACAGAGCCTGGCAATTAACTCTGTTTCTGAAGGGAAACACACAGCACAGTTCTCATCCATGAAACACACTCTGCTTTAGAGCAAGAAGCACGCTCTTGCTTTCTAGATTCTCTAATACAGAGGGAAACCTGAGTGTACTCAGAACAAAAGAACTGTGTTTCCTACACACGGACCATATCTAGTTCAACTCTGTTTCTGAAACTGATACAAACCACAGGTCCTCTAACATCCAATGCTTTTCAGTTAAGAGCGAGAAACGTGTGAGCTTCGTGAACAATGTAGCTTCATTGGAGGTGAAAAGTGACTGCGTTTACCTAAAACGAAGTCTTGCTTGTAGGAAGAAACACGCCTGGCATTTAACTCCGATTCTGAAGGGAAACACACAGCACAGTTCTCATCCATGAAACACACTCTGCTTTATTGCAAGAAGCACGCTCTTGCTTTCTAGAGTCTCTAATACAGAGGGAAACGTGAGTGTGCTCAGAACAAAAGAACGGTGTTTCCTACACACACGGACCATATCTAGTTCAACTCTGTTTCTGAAACTGATACAAACCACAGGTCCTCTAACATCCAATGCTTTTCAGTTAAGAGAGAGAAAAGTGTGAGCTTTGTGAACAATGTAGCTTCGTTTGAGCTGAAAAGTGACTGCATTGACCTGAAACGAAGTCTTGCTTTAAGGAAGACACAGAGCCTGGCATTTAACTCCGATTCTGAAGGGAAACACATGGCACAGTTCTCATCCATGAAACACACTCTGCTTTATTGCAAGAAGCACGCTCTTGCTTTCTAGAGTCTCTAATACAGAGGGAAACGTGAGTGTGCTCAGAACAATAGAACGGTGTTTCCTACACACGGACCATATCTAGTTCAACTCTGTTTCTGAAACTGATACAAACCACAGGTCCTCTAACATCCAATGCTTTTCAGTTAAGAGCGAGAAACGTGTGAGCTGTGTGAACAATGAAGCTTCGTTTGAGCTGAAAAGTGACTGCGTTTACCTGATAAGAATACTTGCTTGAAGGAAGACACAGAGCCTGGAATTTGACTCCGTTTCTGAAGGAAAACACACAGCACAGTTCTCATCCATGAAACACAATCTGCTTTACAGCAAGAAGCACGCTCTTGCTTTCTAGAGTCTCGAATACAAAGGGAAACATGAGTCTGCTCAGAACAAAAGAACTGTGTTTCCTACTCATGGACCATATCTAGTTCAACTCTGTTTCTGAAACTGATACAAACCACAGGTCCTCTAACATCCAATGCTTTTCAGTTAAGAGCGAGAAACGTGTGAGCTTTGTGGACAATGTAGCTTCGTTTGAGCTGAAAAGTGACTGCATTTACCTGAAACGAAGTCTTGCTTGAAGGAAGACACAGAGCCTGGCATTTAACTCAGATTCTGAAGGGAAACACACGGCACAGTACTTATCCATGAAACACACTCTGCTTTATTGCAAGAAGCACGCTCTTGCTTTCTAGAGTCTCTAATACAGAGGGAAACGTGAGTGTGCTCAGAACAAAAGAACGGTGTTTCCTACACACACGGACGATATCTAGTTCAACTCTGTTTCTGAAACTGATACAAACCACAGGTCGTCTAACATCCAATGCTTTTCAGTTAAGAGCGAGAAACGTGTGAGCTTTGTGAACAATGTAGCTTCGTTTGAGCTGAAAAGTGACTGCGTTTACCTGAAACGAAATCTTGCTTGTAGGAAGACACACGCCAGGCATTTCACTCCGTTTCTGACGGGAAACACACGGCACAGTTCTCATCCATGAAACACACTCTGCTTTAGAGCAAGAAGCACGCTCTTGCTTTCTAGATTCTCTAATACAGAGGGAAACCTGAGTGTACTCAGAACAAAAGAACTGTGTTTCCTACACACGGACCATATCTAGTTCAACTCTGTTTCTGAAACTGATACAAACCACAGGTCCTCTAACATCCAATGCTTTTCAGTTAAGAGCGAGAAACGTGTGAGCTTTGTGAACAATGTAGCTTCATTGGAGGTGAAAAGTGACTGCGTTTACCTAAAACGAAGTTTTGCTTGTAGGAAGAAACACGCCTGGCATTTAACTTCGATTCTGAAGGGAAACACACGGCACAGTTCTCATCCATGAAACACCCTCTGCTTTATTGAAAGAAGCATGCTCTTGCTTTCTAGAGTCTCTAATACAGAGGGAAACGTGAGTGTGCTCAGAACAAAAGAACAGTGTTTCCTACACACGGACAATATCTATTTCAACTCTGTTTCTGAAACTGATACAGACAACAGGTACTCTAACATCCAATGCTTTTCAGTTAAGAGCGAGAAACGTGTGAGCTTTGTGAACAATGTAGCTTCGATTGAGCTGAAAAGTGACTGCGTTTACCTGAAACGAATACTTGCTTGAAGGAAGACACAGAGCCTGGCAATTAACTCTGTTTCTGAAGGGAAACACACAGCACAGTTCTCATCCATGAAACACACTCTGCTTTAGAGCAAGAAGCACGCTCTTGCTTTCTAGATTCTCTAATACAGAGGGAAACCTGAGTGTACTCAGAACAAAAGAACTGTGTTTCCTACACACGGACCATATCTAGTTCAACTCTGTTTCTGAAACTGATACAAACCACAGGTCCTCTAACATCCAATGCTTTTCAGTTAAGAGCGAGAAACGTGTGAGCTTCGTGAACAATGTAGCTTCATTGGAGGTGAAAAGTGACTGCGTTTACCTAAAACGAAGTCTTGCTTGTAGGAAGAAACACGCCTGGCATTTAACTCCGATTCTGAAGGGAAACACACAGCACAGTTCTCATCCATGAAACACACTCTGCTTTATTGCAAGAAGCACGCTCTTGCTTTCTAGAGTCTCTAATACAGAGGGAAACGTGAGTGTGCTCAGAACAAAAGAACGGTGTTTCCTACACACACGGACCATATCTAGTTCAACTCTGTTTCTGAAACTGATACAAACCACAGGTCCTCTAACATCCAATGCTTTTCAGTTAAGAGAGAGAAAAGTGTGAGCTTTGTGAACAATGTAGCTTCGTTTGAGCTGAAAAGTGACTGCATTGACCTGAAACGAAGTCTTGCTTTAAGGAAGACACAGAGCCTGGCATTTAACTCCGATTCTGAAGGGAAACACATGGCACAGTTCTCATCCATGAAACACACTCTGCTTTATTGCAAGAAGCACGCTCTTGCTTTCTAGAGTCTCTAATACAGAGGGAAACGTGAGTGTGCTCAGAACAATAGAACGGTGTTTCCTACACACGGACCATATCTAGTTCAACTCTGTTTCTGAAACTGATACAAACCACAGGTCCTCTAACATCCAATGCTTTTCAGTTAAGAGCGAGAAACGTGTGAGCTGTGTGAACAATGTAGCTTCGTTTGAGCTGAAAAGTGACTGCGTTTACCTGATAAGAATACTTGCTTGAAGGAAGACACAGAGCCTGGAATTTGACTCCGTTTCTGAAGGAAAACACACAGCACAGTTCTCATCCATGAAACACAATCTGCTTTACAGCAAGAAGCACGCTCTTGCTTTCTAGAGTCTCTAATACAGATGGAAACGTGAGTGTGCTCAGAACAAAAGAACTGTGTTTCCTACACACGGACCATATCTAGTTCAACTCTGTTTCTGAAACTGATACAAACCACAGGTCCTCTAACATCCAATACTTTTCAGTTAAGAGCGAGAAACGTGTGAGCTTTGTGAACAATGTAGCTTCGTTTGAGCTGAAAAGTGACTGCGTTTACCTGAAACGAATACTTGCTTGAAGGAAGACACAGAGCCTGGCATTTAACTCCGTTTCTGAAGGCAAACACACAGCACAGTTCTCATCCATGAAACACACTCTGCTTTAGAGCAAGAAGCACGCTCTTGCTTTCTAGAGTCTCGAATACAAAGGGAAACCTGAGTGTGCTCAGAACAAAAGAACTGTGTTTCCTACTCATGGACCATATCTAGTTCAACTCTGTTTCTGAAACTGATACAAACCACAGGTACTCTAACATCCAATGCTTTTCAGTTAAGAGCGAGAAACGTGTGAGCTTTGTGGACAATGTAGCTTCGTTTGAGCTGAAAAGTGACTGCATTTACATGAAAGGAAGTCTTGCTTGAAGGAAGACACAGAGCCTGGCATTTAACTCCGATTCTGAAGGGAAACACACGGCACAGTACTTATCCATGAAACACACTCTGCTTTATTGCAAGAAGCACGCTCTTGCTTTCTAGAGTCTCTAATACAGAGGGAAACGTGAGTGTGCTCAGAACAAAAGAACGGTGTTTCCTACACACACGGACGATATCTAGTTCAACTCTGTTTCTGAAACTGATACAAACCACAGGTAGTCTAACATCCAATGCTTTTCAGTTAAGAGCGAGAAACGTGTGAGCTTTGTGAACAATGTAGCTTCGTTTGAGCTGAAAAGTGACTGCGTTTACCTGAAACGAAATCTTGCTTGTAGGAAGACACACGCCAGGCATTTCACTCCGTTTCTGACGGGAAACACACAGCACAGTTCTCATCCATGAAACACACTCTGCTTTAGAGCAAGAAGCACGCTCTTGCTTTCTAGAGACTCTAATACAGAGGGGAACTTTAGTGTGCTCAAAACAAAAGAACTGTGTTTTCTACACACACGGACCATATCTAGTTCAACTCTGTTTCTGAAACTGATACAAACCACAGGTCTTCTAACATCCAATGCTTTTCAGTTAAGACCGAGAAACGTCTGAGCTTTGTGAACAATGTAGCTTCGTTTGAGCTGAAAAGCGACTGCGTTTACCTGAAACGAAGCCTTGCTTGAAGGAAGACACAGTCCTGGCATTGAACTCCGTTTCTGAAAGGAAGCACATGGCACAGTTCTCATCCATGAAACACACTCTGCTTTAGAGCAAGAAGCACGCTCTTGCTTTCTAGAGTCTCTAATACAGAGGGAAACGTGAGTGTGCTCAGAACAAAAGAACTGTGTTTCCTACACACACGGACCATATCTAGTTCAACTGTGTTTCTGAAACTGATACAAACCACAGGTCCTCTAAAATCCAATTCTTTTCAGTTAAGCGCGAGAAACGTGTGAGCTTTTTGAACAATGTAGCTTCGTTTGAGCTGAAAAGCGACTGCATTGACCTGAAACGAAGTCTTGCTTTAAGGAAGACACAGAGCCTGGCATTTAACTCCGATTCTTAAGGGAAACACATGGCACAGTTCTCATCCATGAAACACACTCTGCTTTATTGCAAGAAGCACGCTCTTGCTTTCTAGAGTCTCTAATACAGAGGGAAACGTGAGTGTGCTCAGAACAAAAGAACGGTGTTTCCTACACACGGACAATATCTAGTTCAACTCTGTTTCTGAAACTGATACAAACCACAGGTACTCTAACATCCAATGCTTTTCAGTTAAGAGCGAGAAACGTGTGAGCTTTGTGAACAATGTAGCTTCGATTGAGCTGAAAAGTGACTGCGTTTACCTGAAACGAATACTTGCTTGAAGGAAGACACAGAGCCTGGCAATTAACTCTGTTTCTGAAGGGAAACACACAGCACAGTTCTCATCCATGAAACACACTCTGCTTTAGAGCAAGAAGCACGCTCTTGCCTTCTAGATTCTCTAATACAGAGGGAAACCTGAGTGTACTCAGAACAAAAGAACTGTGTTTCCTACACACGGACCATATCTAGTTCAACTCTGTTTCTGAAACTGATACAAACCACAGGTCCTCTAACATTCAATACTTTTCAGTTAAGAGCGAGAAACGTGTGAGCTTTGTGAACAATGTAGCTTCGTTTGAGGTGAAAAGTGACTGCGTTTACCTGAAACGAAATCTTGCTTGTAGGAAGACACACGCCTGGCATTTAACTCCGTTTCTGAAGGGAAACACACGGCACAGTTCTCATCCATGAAACACACTCTGCTTTAGAGCAAGAAGCACGCTCTTGCTTACTAGAGTCTCTAATACAGAGGGAAAATTTAGTGTGCTCAGAACAAAAGAACTGTGTTTCCTACTCACGGACCATATCAAGTTCAACTGTTTCTGAAACTGATACAAACCACAGGTCCTCTAACATCCAATGCTTTTCAGTTAAGAGCGAGAAACGTGTGAGCTTTGCGAACAATGTAGCTCTGTTTGAGCTGAAAAGTGACTGCATTTACCTGAAATGAAGTCTTGCTTGAAGGAAGACACAGAGCCTGGCATTTAACTCCTTTTCTGAAGGGAAACACACAGCACAGATCTCATCCATGAAACACACTCTGCTTTAGAGCAAGAAGCACGCTCTTGCTTTCTAGAGTCTCTAATACAGAGGGAAACATGAGTGTGCTCAGTACAAAAGAACTGTGTTTCCTACTCACGGACCATATCTAGTTCAACTCTGTTTCTGAAACTGATACAAACCACAGGTCCTCTAACATCCAATGCTTTTCAGTTAAGAGCGAGAAACGTCTGAGCTTTGTGAACAATGTAGCTTCGTTTGAGCTGAAAAGCGACTGCGTTTACCTGAAACGAAGCCTTGCTTGACGAAAGACACACTCCTGGCATTTAACTCCGTTTCTGAAGGGAAACACACAGCACAGTTCTCATCCATGAAACACACTCTGCTTTAGAGCAAGAAGCACGCTCTTGCTTTCTAGAGTCTCTAATACAGGGGGAAACCTGAGTGTGCTTAGAACAAAAGAACTGTGTTTCCTACTCACGGACCATATCTAGTTCAACTCTGTTTCTGAAACTGATACAAACCACAGGTCGTCTAACATCCAATGCTTTTCAGTTAAGAGCGAGAAACGTGTGAGCTTTTTGAACAATGTAGCTTCGTTTGAGGTGAAAAGTGACTACGTTTACCTGAAACGAAATCTTGCTTGTAGGAAGACACACGCCTGGCATTTAACTCCGTTTCTGAAGGGAAACACACAGCACAGTTCTCATCCATGAAACACACTCTGCTTTAGAGCAAGAAGCACGCTCTTACTTTCTAGAGTCTCTAATACAGAGGGAAACGTGAGTGTGCTCAGAACAAAAGAACGGTGTTTCCTACACACACGGACCATATCTAGTTCAACTCTGTTTCTGAAAGTGATACAAACCACAGGTCATCTAACATCCAATGCTTTTCAGTTAAGAGCGAGAAACGAGTGAGCTTTGTGAACAATGTAGCTTCGTTTGAGCTGAAAAGTGACTGCATTGACCTGAAACGAAGTCTTGCTTTAAGGAAGACACAGACCCTGGCATTTAACTCCGATTCTGAAGGGAAACACATGGCACAGTTCTCATCCATGAAACACACTCTGCTTTATTCCAAGAAGCACGCTCTTGCTTTCTAGAGTCTCTAATACAGAGGGAAACGTGAGTGTGCTCAGAACAAAAGAACGGTGTTTCCTACACACGGACCATATCTAGTTCAACTCTGTTTCTGAAACTGATACAAACCTCAGGTACTCTAACATCCAATGCTTTTCAGTTAAGAGCGAGAAACGTGTGAGCTTTGTGAACAATGTAGCTTCGATTGAGCTGAAAAGTGACTGCGTTTACCTGAAACGAATACTTGCTTGAAGGAAGACACAGAGCCTGGCAATTAACTCTGTTTCTGAAGGGAAACACACAGCACAGTTCTCATCCATGAAACACACTCTGCTTTAGAGCAAGAAGCACGCTCTTGCTTTGTAGATTCTCTAATACAGAGGGAAACCTGAGTGTACTCAGAACAAAAGAACAGTTTTTCCTACTCACGGACCATATCTAGTTCAACTCTGTTACTGAAACTAATACAAACCACAGGTCCTCTAACATCCAATGCTTTTCAGTTAAGAGCGAGAAACGTGTGAGCTGTGTGAACAATGTAGCTTCGTTTGAGCTGAAAAGCGACTGCGTTTACCTGAAACGAAGCCTTGCTTGACGAAAGACACAGTCCTGGCATTTAACTCCGTTTCTGAAGGGAAACACACAGCACAGTTCTCATCCATGAAACACACTCTGCTTTAGAGCAAGAAGCACGCTCTTGCTTTCTAGAGTCTCTAATACAGGGGGAAACCTGAGTGTGCTTAGAACAAAAGAACTGTGTTTCCTACTCACGGACCATATCTAGTTCAACTCTGTTTCTGAAACTGATACAAACCACAGGTCGTCTAACATCCAATGCTTTTCAGTTAAGAGCGAGAAACGTGTGAGCTTTGTGAACAATGTAGCTTCGTTTGAGGTGAAAAGTGACTACGTTTACCTGAAACGAAATCTTGCTTGTAGGAAGACACACGCCTGGCATTTAACTCCGTTTCTGAAGGGAAACACACAGCACAGTTCTCATCCATGAAAGACACTCTGCTTTAGAGCAAGAAGCACGCTCTTACTTTCTAGAGTCTCTAATACAGAGGGAAACGTGAGTGTGCTCAGAACAAAAGAACGGTGTTTCCTACACACACGGACCATATCTAGTTCAACTCTGTTTCTGAAAGTGATACAAACCACAGGTCGTCTAACATCCAATGCTTTTCAGTTAAGAGCGAGAAACGTGTGAGCTTTGTGAACAATGTAGCTTCGTTTGAGCTGAAAAGTGACTGCATTGACCTGAAACGAAGTCTTGCTTTAAGGAAGACACAGACCCTGGCATTTAACTCCGTTTCTGAAGGGAAACACATGGCACAGTTCTCATCCATGAAACACACTCTGCTTTATTCCAAGAAGCACGCTCTTGCTTTCTAGAGTCTCTAATACAGAGGGAAACGTGAGTGTGCTCAGAACAAAAGAACGGTGTTTCCTACACACGGACCATATCTAGTTCAACTCTGTTTCTGAAACTGATACAAACCTCAGGTACTCTAACATCCAATGCTTTTCAGTTAAGAGCGAGAAACGTGTGAGCTTTGTGAACAATGTAGCTTCGATTGAGCTGAAAAGTGACTGCGTTTACCTGAAACGAATACTTGCTTGAAGGAAGACACAGAGCCTGGCAATTAACTCTGTTTCTGAATGGAAACACACAGCACAGTTCTCATCCATGAAACACACTCTGCTTTAGAGCAAGAAGCACGCTCTTGCTTTCTAGATTCTCTAATACAGAGGGAAACCTGAGTGTACTCAGAACAAAAGAACTGTTTTTCCTACTCACGGACCATATCTAGTTCAACTCTGTTTCTGAAACTAATACAAACCACAGGTCCTCTAACATCCAATGCTTTTCAGTTAAGAGCGAGAAACGTGTGAGCTGTGTGAACAATGTAGCTTTGTTTGAGCTGAAAAGTGACTGCGTTTACCTGATAAGAATACTTGCTTGAAGGAAGACACAGAGCCTGGAATTTAACTCCTTTTCTGAAGGGAAACACACAGCACAGTTCTCATCCATGAAACACACTCTGCTTTACAGCAAGAAGCACGCTCTTGCTTTCTAGAGTCTCTAATACAGATGGAAACGTGAGTGTGCTCAGAACAAAAGAACTGTGTTTCCTACTCACGGACCATATCTAGTTCAACTCTGTTTCTGAAACTGATACAAACCACAGGTCCTCTAACATCCAATGCTTTTCAGTTAAGAGCGAGAAACGTGTGAGCTTTGTGAACAATGTAGCTTCGATTGAGCTAAAAAGTGACTGCGTTTACCTGAAACGAATACTTGCTTGAAGGAAGACACAGAGCCTGGCAATTAACTCTGTTTCTGAAGGGAAACACACAGAACAGTTCTCATCCATGAAACACACTCTGCTTTAGAGCAAGAAGCACGCTCTTGCTTTCTAGATTCTCTAATACAGAGGGAAACCTGAGTGTACTCAGAACAAAAGAACTGTTTTTCCTACTCACGGACCATATCTAGTTCAACTCTGTTTCTGAAACTAATACAAACCACAGGTACTCTAACATCCAATGCTTTTCAGTTAAGAGCGAGAAACGTGTGAGCTGTGTGAACAATGTAGCTTCCTTTGAGCTGAAAAGTGACTGCGTTTACCTGATAAGAATACTTGCTTGAAGGAAGACACAGAGCCTCAAATTTAACTCCGTTTCTGATGGGAAACACACTGCACAGTTCTCATCCATGAAACACAATCTGCTTTACAGCAAGAAGCACGCTCTTGCTTTCTAGAGACTCTAATAGAGAGGGGAACTTTAGTGTGCTCAAAACAAAAGAACTGTGTTTTCTACACACACGGACCATATATAGTTCAACTCTGTTTCTGAAACTGATACAAACCAAAGGTCTTCTAACATCCAATGCTTTTCAGTTAAGAGCGAGAAACGTGTGAGCTGTGTGAACAATGTAGCTTTGTTTGAGCTGAAAAGCGACTGCGTTTACCTGATAAGAATACTTGCTTGAAGGAAGACACAGAGCCTGGAATTTAACTCCGTTTCTGAAGGGAAACACACAGCAGAGTTCTCATCCATGAAACACACTCTGCTTTACAGCAAGAAGCACGCTCTTGCTTTCTAGAGTCTCTAATACAGAGGGAAACCTGAGTGTACTCAGAACAAAAGAACTGTGTTTCCTAACACGGACCATATCTAGTTCAACTCTGTTTCTGAAACTGATACAAACCACAGGTCCTCTAACATCCAATGCTTTTCAGTTAAGAGCGAGAAACGTGTTTGCTTCGTGAACAATGTAGCTTCGATTGAGCTAAAAAGTGACTGCGTTTACCTGAAACGAATACTTGCTTGAAGGAAGACACAGAGCCTGGCAATTAACTCTGTTTCTGAAGGGAAACACACAGAACAGTTCTCATCCATGAAACACACTCTGCTTTAGAGCAAGAAGCACGCTCTTGCTTTCTAGATTATCTAATACAGAGGGAAACCTGAGTGTACTCAGAACAAAAGAACTGTTTTTCCTACTCACGGACCATATCTAGTTCAACTCTGTTTCTGAAACTAATACAAACCACAGGTCCTCTAACATCCAATGCTTTTCAGTTAAGAGCGAGAAACGTGTGAGCTGTGTGAACAATGTAGCTTCCTTTGAGCTGAAAAGTGACTGCGTTTACCTGATAAGAATACTTGCTTGAAGGAAGACACAGAGCCTCGAATTTAACTCCGTTTCTGATGGGAAACACACTGCACAGTTCTCATCCATGAAACACAATCTGCTTTACAGCAAGAAGCACGCTCTTGCTTTCTAGAGACTCTAATACAGAGGGGAACTTTAGTGTGCTCAAAACAAAAGAACTGTGTTTTCTACACACACGGACCATATCTAGTTCAACTCTGTTTCTGAAACTGATACAAACCACAGGTCTTCTAACATCCAATGCTTTTCAGTTAAGAGCGAGAAACGTGTGAGCTGTGTGAACAATGTAGCTTTGTTTGAGCTGAAAAGCGACTGCGTTTACCTGATAAGAATACTTGCTTGAAGAAGACACAGAGCCTGGAATTTAACTCCGTTTCTGAAGGGAAACACACAGCACAGTTCTCATCCATGAAACACACTCTGCTTTACAGCAAGAAGCACGCTCTTGCTTTCTAGAGTCTCTAATACAGAGGGAAACCAGAGTGTACTCAGAACAAAAGAACTGTATTTCCTACACACGGACCATATCTAGTTCAACTCTGTTTCTGAAACTGATACAAACCACAGGTCCTCTAACATCCAATGCTTTTCAGTTAAGAGCGAGAAACGTGTTTGCTTCGTGAACAATGTAGCTTCTTTGTCGGTGAAAAGTGACTGCGTTTACCTAAAACGATGTCTTGCTTGTAGGAAGAAACACGCCTGGCATTTAACTCCGATTCTGAAGGGAAACACATGGCACAGTTCTCATCCATGAAACACACTCTGCTTTATTGAAAGAAGCACGCTCTTGCTTTCTAGAGTCTCTAATACAGAGGGAAACGTGAGTGTGCTCAGAACAAAAGAACGGTGTTTCCTACACACACGGACCATATCTAGTTCAACTCTGTTTCT
Source organism: Onychomys leucogaster (assembly GCA_949786385.1). NCBI lineage: Eukaryota > Metazoa > Chordata > Mammalia > Rodentia > Cricetidae > Onychomys > Onychomys leucogaster. The sequence continues at coordinate 1,051,730 of CATKUP010000088.1, forward strand.
GAAACTGATACAAACCACAGGTCCTCTAACATCCAATGCTTTTCAGTTAAGAGCGAGAAACGTGTGAGCTTTGTGAACAATGTAGCTTCGATTGAGCTAAAAAGTGACTGCGTTTACCTGAAAAGAATACTTGCTTGAAGGAAGACACAGAGCCTGGCAATTAACTCTGTTTCTGAAGGGAAACACACAGAACAGTTCTCATCCATGAAACACACTCTGCTTTAGAGCAAGAAGCACGCTCTTGCTTTCTAGATTCTATAATACAGAGGGAAACCTGAGTGTACTCAGAACAAAAGAACTGTTTTTCCTACTCACGGACCATATCTAGTTCAACTCTGTTTCTGAAACTAATACAAACCACAGGTCCTCTAACATCCAATGCTTTTCAGTTAAGAGCGAGAAACGTGTGAGCTGTGTGAACAATGTAGCTTTGTTTGAGCTGAAAAGTGACTGTGTTTACCTGATAAGAATACTTGCTTGAAGGAAGACACAGAGCCTGGAATTTAACTCCTTTTCTGAAGGGAAACACACAGCACAGTTCTCATCCATGAAACACACTCTGCTTTACAGCAAGAAGCACGCTCTTGCTTTCTAGAGTCTCTAATACAGATGGAAACGTGAGTGTGCTCAGAACAAAAGAACTGTGTTTCCTACACACGGACCATATCTAGTTCAACTCTGTTTCTGAAACTGATACAAACCACAGGTCCTCTAATATCCAATGCTTTTCAGTTAAGACCAAGAAACGTGTGAGCTTTGTGAACAATGTAGATTCGTTTGAGCTGAAAAGCAACTGCGTTTACCTGAAACGAAGCCTTGCTTGACGAAAGACACAGTCCTGGCATTTAACTCCGTTTCTGAAGGGAAACACACAGCACAGTTCTCATCCATGAAACACACTCTGCTTTATTGCAAGAAGCACGCTCTTGCTTTCTAGAGTCTCTAATACAGAGGGAAACGTGAGTGTGCTCAGAACAAAAGAACTGTGTTTCCTACTCACGGACCATATCTAGTTCAACTCTGTTTCTGAAACTGATACAAACCACAGGTCCTCTAACATCCAATGCTTTTCAGTTAAGAGCGAGAAACGTGTGAGCTTTGTGAACAATGTAGCTTCGTTTGAGCTGAAAAGTGACTGCATTGACCTGAAACGAAGTCTTGCTTTAAGGAAGACACAGAGCCTGGCATTTAACTCCGATTCTGAAGGGAAACACATGGCACAGTTCTCATCCATGAAACACACTCTGCTTTATTCCAAGAAGCACGCTCTTGCTTTCTAGAGTCTCTAATACAGAGGGAAACGTGAGTGTGCTCAGAACAAAAGAACGGTGTTTCCTACACACGGACCATATCTAGTTCAACTCTGTTTCTGAAACTGATACAAACCTCAGGTACTCTAACATCCAATGCTTTTCAGTTAAGAGCGAGAAACGTGTGAGCTTTGTGAACAATGTAGCTTCGATTGAGCTGAAAAGTGACTGCGTTTACCTGAAACGAATACTTGCTTGAAGGAAGACACAGAGCCTGGCAATTAACTCTGTTTCTGAAGGGAAACACACAGCACAGTTCTCATCCATGAAACACACTCTGCTTTAGAGCAAGAAGCACGCTCTTGCTTTGTAGATTCTCTAATACAGAGGGAAACCTGAGTGTACTCAGAACAAAAGAACAGTTTTTCCTACTCACGGACCATATCTAGTTCAACTCTGTTACTGAAACTAATACAAACCACAGGTCCTCTAACATCCAATGCTTTTCAGTTAAGAGCGAGAAACGTGTGAGCTGTGTGAACAATGTAGCTTCGTTTGAGCTGAAAAGCGACTGCGTTTACCTGAAACGAAGCCTTGCTTGACGAAAGACACAGTCCTGGCATTTAACTCCGTTTCTGAAGGGAAACACACAGCACAGTTCTCATACATGAAACACACTCTGCTTTAGAGCAAGAAGCACGCTCTTGCTTTCTAGAGTCTCTAATACAGGGGGAAACCTGAGTGTGCTTAGAACAAAAGAACTGTGTTTCCTACTCACGGACCATATCTAGTTCAACTCTGTTTCTGAAACTGATACAAACCACAGGTCGTCTAACATCCAATGCTTTTCAGTTAAGAGCGAGAAACGTGTGAGCTTTGTGAACAATGTAGCTTCGTTTGAGGTGAAAAGTGACTACGTTTACCTGAAACGAAATCTTGCTTGTAGGAAGACACACGCCTGGCATTTAATTCCGTTTCTGAAGGGAAACACACAGCACAGTTCTCATCCATGAAAGACACTCTGCTTTAGAGCAAGAAGCACGCTCTTACTTTCTAGAGTCTCTAATACAGAGGGAAACGTGAGTGTGCTCAGAACAAAAGAACGGTGTTTCCTACACACACGGACCATATCTAGTTCAACTCTGTTTCTGAAAGTGATACAAACCACAGGTCGTCTAACATCCAATGCTTTTCAGTTAAGAGCGAGAAACGTGTGAGCTTTGTGAACAATGTAGCTTCGTTTGAGCTGAAAAGTGACTGCATTGACCTGAAACGAAGTCTTGCTTTAAGGAAGACACAGACCCTGGCATTTAACTCCGATTCTGAAGGGAAACACATGGCACAGTTCTCATCCATGAAACACACTCTGCTTTATTCCAAGAAGCACGCTCTTGCTTTCTAGAGTCTCTAATACAGAGGGAAACGTGAGTGTGCTCAGAACAAAAGAACGGTGTTTCCTACACACGGACCATATCTAGTTCAACTCTGTTTCTGAAACTGATACAAACCTCAGGTACTCTAAAATCCAATGCTTTTCAGTTAAGAGCGAGAAACGTGTGAGCTTTGTGAACAATGTAGCTTCGATTGAGCTGAAAAGTGACTGCGTTTACCTGAAACGAATACTTGCTTGAAGGAAGACACAGAGCCTGGCAATTAACTCTGTTTCTGAAGGGAAACACACAGCACAGTTCTCATCCATGAAACACACTCTGCTTTATAGCAAGAAGCACACTCTTGCTTTCTAGATTCTCTAATACAGAGGGAAACCTGAGTGTACTCAGAACAAAAGAACTGTTTTTCCTACTCACGGACCATATCTAGTTCAACTCTGTTTCTGAAACTAATACAAACCACAGGTCCTCTAACATCCAATGCTTTTCAGTTAAGAGCGAGAAACGTGTGAGCTGTGTGAACAATGTAGCTTTGTTTGAGCTGAAAAGTGACTGCGTTTACCTGATAAGAATACTTGCTTGAAGGAAGACACCGAGCCTGGAATTTAACTCCTTTTCTGAAGGGAAACACACAGCACAGTTCTCATCCATGAAACACACTCTGCTTTACAGCAAGAAGCACGCTCTTGCTTTCTAGAGTCTCTAATACAGAGGGAAACGTGAGTGTGCTCAGAACAAAAGAACTGTGTTTCCTACACACGGACCATATCTAGTTCAACTCTGTTTCTGAAACTGATACAAACCACAGGTCCTCTAATATCCAATGCTTTTCAGTTAAGACCAAGAAACGTGTGAGCTTTGTGAACAATGTAGATTCGTTTGAGCTGAAAAGCGACTGCGTTTACCTGAAACGAAGCCTTGCTTGACGAAAGACACAGTCCTGGCATTTAACTCCGTTTCTGAAGGGAAACACACAGCACAGTTCTCATCCATGAAACACACTCTGCTTTATTGCAAGAAGCACGCTCTTGCTTTCTAGAGTCTCTAATACAGAGGGAAACGTGAGTGTGCTCAGAACAAAAGAACTGTGTTTCCTACTCACGGACCATATCTAGTTCAACTCTGTTTCTGAAACTGATACAAACCACAGGTCCTCTAACATCCAATGCTTTTCAGTTAAGAGCGAGAAACGTGTGAGCTTTGTGAACAATGTAGCTTCGTTTGAGCTGAAAAGTGACTGCATTGACCTGAAACGAAGTCTTGCTTTAAGGAAGACACAGAGCCTGGCATTTAACTCCGATTCTGAAGGGAAACACATGGCACAGTTCTCATCCATGAAACACACTCTGCTTTATTGCAAGAAGCAAGCTCTTGCTTTCTAGAGTCTCTAATACAGAGGGAAACCTGAGTGTACTCAGAACAAAAGAACGGTGTTTCCTACACACACGGACCATATCTAGTTCAACTCTGTTTCTGAAACTGATACAAACCACAGGTCCTCTAACATCCAATGCTTTTCAGTTAAGAGCGAGAAACGTTTGAGCTTTGTGAACAATATTGCTTCGATTGAGCTAAAAAGTGACTGCGTTTACCTGAAACGAATACTTGCTTGAAGGAAGACACAGAGCCTGGCAATTAACTCTGTTTCTGAAGGGAAACACACAGAACAGTTCTCATCCATGAAACACACTCTGCTTTAGAGCAAGAAGCACGCTCTTGCTTTCTAGATTCTCTAATACAAGGGGAAACCTGAGTGTGCTCAGAACAAAAGAACTGTGTTTCCTACTCACGGACCATATCTAGCTCAACTCTGTTTCTGAAACTAATACAAACCTCAGGTCCTCTAACATCCAATGCTTTTCAGTTAAGAGCGAGAAACGTGTGAGCTGTGTGAACAATGTAGCTTCCTTTGAGCTGAAAAGTGACTGCGTTTACCTGATAAGAATACTTGCTTGAAGGAAGACACAGAGCCTCGAATTTAACTCCGTTTCTGATGGGAAACACACTGCACAGTTCTCATCCATGAAACACAATCTGCTTTACAGCAAGAAGCACGCTCTTGCTTTCTAGAGACTCTAATACAGAGGGGAACTTTAGTGTGCTCAAAACAAAAGAACTGTGTTTTCTACACACACGGACCATATCTAGTTCAACTCTGTTTCTGAAACTGATACAAACCACAGGTCTTCTAACATCCAATGCTTTTCAGTTAAGAGCGAGAAACGTGTGAGCTGTGTGAACAATGTAGCTTTGTTTGAGCTGAAAAGCGACTGCGTTTACCTGATAAGAATACTTGCTTGAAGGAAGACACAGAGCCTGGAATTTAACTCCGTTTCTGAAGGGAAACACACAGCAGAGTTCTCATCCATGAAACACACTCTGCTTTACAGCAAGAAGCACGCTCTTGCTTTCTAGAGTCTCTAATACAGAGGGAAACCTGAGTGTACTCAGAACAAAAGAACTGTGTTTCCTACACACGGACCATATCTAGTTCAACTCTGTTTCTGAAACTGATACAAACCACAGGTCCTCTAACATCCAATGCTTTTCAGTTAAGAGCGAGAAACGTGTTTGCTTCGTGAACAATGTAGCTTCGATTGAGCTAAAAAGTGACTGCGTTTACCTGAAACGAATACTTGCTTGAAGGAAGACACAGAGCCTGGCAATTAACTCTGTTTCTGAAGGGAAACACACAGAACAGTTCTCATCCATGAAACACACTCTGCTTTAGAGCAAGAAGCACGCTCTTGCTTTCTAGATTCTCTAATACAGAGGGAAACCTGAGTGTACTCAGAACAAAAGAACTGTTTTTCCTACTCACGGACCATATCTAGTTCAACTCTGTTTCTGAAACTAATACAAACCACAGGTCCTCTAACATCCAATGCTTTTCAGTTAAGAGCGAGAAACGTGTGAGCTGTGTGAACAATGTAGCTTCCTTTGAGCTGAAAAGTGACTGCGTTTACCTGATAAGAATACTTGCTTGAAGGAAGACACAGAGCCTCGAATTTAACTCCGTTTCTGATGGGAAACACACTGCACAGTTCTCATCCATGAAACACAATCTGCTTTACAGCAAGAAGCACGCTCTTGCTTTCTAGAGACTCTAATACAGAGGGGAACTTTAGTGTGCTCAAAACAAAAGAACTGTGTTTTCTACACACACGGACCATATCTAGTTCAACTCTGTTTCTGAAACTGATACAAACCACAGGTCTTCTAACATCCAATGCTTTTCAGTTAAGAGCGAGAAACGTGTGAGCTGTGTGAACAATGTAGCTTTGTTTGAGCTGAAAAGCGACTGCGTTTACCTGATAAGAATACTTTCTTGAAGGAAGACACAGAGCCTGGAATTTAACTCCGTTTCTGAAGGGAAACACACAGCACAGTTCTCATCCATGAAACACACTCTGCTTTAGAGCAAGAAACACGCTCTTGCTTTCTAGAGTCTCTAATACAAAGGGAAACATGAGTGTGCTCAGAACAAAAGAACTGTGTTTCCTACTCACTGACCATATCTAGTTCAACTCTGTTTCTGAAACTGATACAAACCACAGGTCCTCTAACATCCAATGCTTTTCAGTTAAGAGCGAGAAACGTGTGAGCTTTGTGAACAATGTAGCTTCGTTTGAGCTGAAAAGTGACTGCATTTACCTGAAACGAACTCTGGCTTGAAAGAAGACACAGAGCCTGGCATTTAACTCCGATTCTGAAGGGAAACACACGGCACAGTACTTATCCATGAAACACACTCTGCTTTATTGCAAGAAGCACGCTCTTGCTTTCTAGAGTCTCTAATACAGAGGGAAACGTGAGTGTGCTCAGAACAAAAGAACGGTGTTTCCTACACACACGGACGATATCTAGTTCAACTCTGTTTCTGAAACTGATACAAACCACAGGTCGTCTAAAATCCAATGCTTTTCAGTTAAGAGCGAGAAACGTATGAGCTTTGTGAACAATGCAGCTTCGTTTCAGCTGAAAAGTGACTGCGTTTACCTGAAACGAAATCTTGCTTGTAGGAAGACACACGCCTGGCATTTCACTCCGTTTCTGAAGGGAAACACACAGCACAGTTCTCATCCATGAAACACACTCTGCTTTAGTGCAAGAAGCACGCTCTTGCTTTCTAAGACTCTAATACAGAGGGGAACTTTAGTGTGGTCAAAACAAAAGAACAGGGTTTTCTACACACACGGACCATATCTAGTTCAACTCTGTTTCTGAAACTGATACAAACCACAGGTCTTCTAACATCCAATGCTTTTCAGTTAAGACCGAGAAACGTCTGAGCTTTGTGAACAATGTAGCTTCGATTGAGCTGAAAAGTGACTGCGTTTACCTGAAAGGAATACTTGCTTGAAGGAAGACACAGAGCCTGGCAATTAACTCTGTTTCTGAAGGGAAACACACAGCACAGTTCTCATCCATGAAACACACTCTGCTTTAGAGCAAGAAGCACGCTCTTGCTTTCTAGAGTCTCTAATACAAAGGGAAACATGAGTGTGCTCAGAACAAAAGAACTGTGTTTCCTACTCACAGACCATATCTAGCTCAACTCTGTTTCTGAAACTAATACAAACCTCAGGTCCTCTAACATCCAATGCTTTTCAGTTAAGAGCGAGAAACGTGTGAGCTGTGTGAACAATGTAGCTTCCTTTGAGCTGAAAAGTGACTGCGTTTACCTGATAAGAATACTTGCTTGAAGGAAGACACAGAGCCTCGAATTTAACTCCGTTTCTGATGGGAAACACACTGCACAGTTCTCATCCATGAAACACAATCTGCTTTACAGCAAGAAGCACGCTCTTGCTTTCTAGAGACTCTAATACAGAGGGGAACTTTAGTGTGCTCAAAACAAAAGAACTGTGTTTTCTACACACACGGACCATATCTAGTTCAACTCTGTTTCTGAAACTGATACAAACCACAGGTCTTCTAACATCCAATGCTTTTCAGTTAAGAGCGAGAAACGTGTGAGCTGTGTGAACAATGTAGCTTTGTTTGAGCTGAAAAGCGACTGCGTTTACCTGATAAGAATACTTGCTTGAAGGAAGACACAGAGCCTGGAATTTAACTCCGTTTCTGAAGGGAAACACACAGCAGAGTTCTCATCCATGAAACACACTCTGCTTTAGAGCAAGAAGCACGCTCTTGCTTTCTAGAGTCTCTAATACAGAGGGAAACCTGAGTGTACTCAGAACAAAAGAACTGTGTTTCCTACACACGGACCATATCTAGTTCAACTCTGTTTCTGAAACTGATACAAACCACAGGTCCTCTAACATCCAATGCTTTTCAGTTAAGAGCGAGAAACGTGTTTGCTTCGTGAACAATGTAGCTTCGATTGAGCTAAAAAGTGACTGCGTTTACCTGAAACGAATACTTGCTTGAAGGAAGACACAGAGCCTGGCAATTAACTCTGTTTCTGAAGGGAAACACACAGAACAGTTCTCATCCATGAAACACACTCTGCTTTAGAGCAAGAAGCACGCTCTTGCTTTCTAGATTCTCTAATACAGAGGGAAACCTGAGTGTACTCAGAACAAAAGAACTGTTTTTCCTACTCACGGACCATATCTAGTTCAACTCTGTTTCTGAAACTAATACAAACCACAGGTCCTCTAACATCCAATGCTTTTCAGTTAAGAGCGAGAAACGTGTGAGCTGTGTGAACAATGTAGCTTCCTTTGAGCTGAAAAGTGACTGCGTTTACCTGATAAGAATACTTGCTTGAAGGAAGACACAGAGCCTCGAATTTAACTCCGTTTCTGATGGGAAACACACTGCACAGTTCTCATCCATGAAACACACTCTGCTTTAGAGCAAGAAGCACGCTCTTGCTTTCTAGAGACTCTAATACAGAGGGGAACTTTAGTGTGCTCAAAACAAAAGAACTGTGTTTTCTACACACACGGACCATATCTAGTTCAACTCTGTTTCTGAAACTGATACAAACCACAGGTCTTCTAACATCCAATGCTTTTCAGTTAAGAGCGAGAAACGTGTGAGCTGTGTGAACAATGTAGCTTTGTTTGAGCTGAAAAGCGACTGCGTTTACCTGATAAGAATACTTTCTTGAAGGAAGACACAGAGCCTGGAATTTAACTCCGTTTCTGAAGGGAAACACACAGCACAGTTCTCATCCATGAAACACACTCTGCTTTAGAGCAAGAAACACGCTCTTGCTTTCTAGAGTCTCTAATACAAAGGGAAACATGAGTGTGCTCAGAACAAAAGAACTGTGTTTCCTACTCACTGACCATATCTAGTTCAACTCTGTTTCTGAAACTGATACAAACCACAGGTCCTCTAACATCCAATGCTTTTCAGTTAAGAGCGAGAAACGTGTGAGCTTTGTGAACAATGTAGCTTCGTTTGAGCTGAAAAGTGACTGCATTTACCTGAAACGAACTCTGGCTTGAAAGAAGACACAGAGCCTGGCATTTAACTCCGATTCTGAAGGGAAACACACGGCACAGTACTTATCCATGAAACACACTCTGCTTTATTGCAAGAAGCACGCTCTTGCTTTCTAGAGTCTCTAATACAGAGGGAAACGTGAGTGTGCTCAGAACAAAAGAACGGTGTTTCCTACACACACGGACGATATCTAGTTCAACTCTGTTTCTGAAACTGATACAAACCACAGGTCGTCTAAAATCCAATGCTTTTCAGTTAAGAGCGAGAAACGTGTGAGCTTTGTGAACAATGCAGCTTCGTTTGAGCTGAAAAGTGACTGCGTTTACCTGAAACGAAATCTTGCTTGTAGGAAGACACACGCCTGGCATTTCACTCCGTTTCTGAAGGGAAACACACAGCACAGTTCTCATCCATGAAACACACTCTGCTTTAGTGCAAGAAGCACGCTCTTGCTTTCTAAGACTCTAATACAGAGGGGAACTTTAGTGTGGTCAAAACAAAAGAACAGGGTTTTCTACACACACGGACCATATCTAGTTCAACTCTGTTTCTGAAACTGATACAAACCACAGGTCTTCTAACATCCAATGCTTTTCAGTTAAGAGCGAGAAACGTGTGAGCTGTGTGAACAATGTAGCTTTGTTTGAGCTGAAAAGCGACTGCGTTTACCTGATAAGAATACTTGCTTGAAGGAAGACACAGAGCCTGGAATTTAACTCCGTTTCTGAAGGGAAACACACAGCAGAGTTCTCATCCATGAAACACACTCTGCTTTAGAGCAAGAAGCACGCTCTTGCTTTCTAGAGTCTCTAATACAGAGGGAAACCTGAGTGTACTCAGAACAAAAGAACTGTGTTTCCTACACACGGACCATATCTAGTTCAACTCTGTTTCTGAAACTGATACAAACCACAGGTCCTCTAACATCCAATGCTTTTCAGTTAAGAGCGAGAAACGTGTTTGCTTCGTGAACAATGTAGCTTCGATTGAGCTAAAAAGTGACTGCGTTTACCTGAAACGAATACTTGCTTGAAGGAAGACACAGAGCCTGGCAATTAACTCTGTTTCTGAAGGGAAACACACAGAACAGTTCTCATCCATGAAACACACTCTGCTTTAGAGCAAGAAGCACGCTCTTGCTTTCTAGATTCTCTAATACAGAGGGAAACCTGAGTGTACTCAGAACAAAAGAACTGTTTTTCCTACTCACGGACCATATCTAGTTCAACTCTGTTTCTGAAACTAATACAAACCACAGGTCCTCTAACATCCAATGCTTTTCAGTTAAGAGCGAGAAACGTGTGAGCTGTGTGAACAATGTAGCTTCCTTTGAGCTGAAAAGTGACTGCGTTTACCTGATAAGAATACTTGCTTGAAGGAAGACACAGAGCCTCGAATTTAACTCCGTTTCTGATGGGAAACACACTGCACAGTTCTCATCCATGAAACACACTCTGCTTTAGAGCAAGAAGCACGCTCTTGCTTTCTAGAGACTCTAATACAGAGGGGAACTTTAGTGTGCTCAAAACAAAAGAACTGTGTTTTCTACACACACGGACCATATCTAGTTCAACTCTGTTTCTGAAACTGATACAAACCACAGGTCTTCTAACATCCAATGCTTTTCAGTTAAGAGCGAGAAACGTGTGAGCTGTGTGAACAATGTAGCTTTGTTTGAGCTGAAAAGCGACTGCGTTTACCTGATAAGAATACTTTCTTGAAGGAAGACACAGAGCCTGGAATTTAACTCCGTTTCTGAAGGGAAACACACAGCACAGTTCTCATCCATGAAACACACTCTGCTTTAGAGCAAGAAACACGCTCTTGCTTTCTAGAGTCTCTAATACAAAGGGAAACATGAGTGTGCTCAGAACAAAAGAACTGTGTTTCCTACTCACTGACCATATCTAGTTCAACTCTGTTTCTGAAACTGATACAAACCACAGGTCCTCTAACATCCAATGCTTTTCAGTTAAGAGCGAGAAACGTGTGAGCTTTGTGAACAATGTAGCTTCGTTTGAGCTGAAAAGTGACTGCATTTACCTGAAACGAACTCTGGCTTGAAAGAAGACACAGAGCCTGGCATTTAACTCCGATTCTGAAGGGAAACACACGGCACAGTACTTATCCATGAAACACACTCTGCTTTATTGCAAGAAGCACGCTCTTGCTTTCTAGAGTCTCTAATACAGAGGGAAACGTGAGTGTGCTCAGAACAAAAGAACGGTGTTTCCTACACACACGGACGATATCTAGTTCAACTCTGTTTCTGAAACTGATACAAACCACAGGTCGTCTAAAATCCAATGCTTTTCAGTTAAGAGCGAGAAACGTGTGAGCTTTGTGAACAATGCAGCTTCGTTTGAGCTGAAAAGTGACTGCGTTTACCTGAAACGAAATCTTGCTTGTAGGAAGACACACGCCTGGCATTTCACTCCGTTTCTGAAGGGAAACACACAGCACAGTTCTCATCCATGAAACACACTCTGCTTTAGTGCAAGAAGCACGCTCTTGCTTTCCAAGACTCTAATACAGAGGGGAACTTTAGTGTGGTCAAAACAAAAGAACAGGGTTTTCTACACACACGGACCATATCTAGTTCAACTCTGTTTCTGAAACTGATACAAACCACAGGTCTTCTAACATCCAATGCTTTTCAGTTAAGACCGAGAAACGTCTGAGCTTTGTGAACAATGTAGCTTCGATTGAGCTGAAAAGTGACTGCGTTTACCTGAAAGGAATACTTGCTTGAAGGAAGACACAGAGCCTGGCAATTAACTCTGTTTCTGAAGGGAAACACACAGCACAGTTCTCATCCATGAAACACACTCTGCTTTAGAGCAAGAAGCACGCTCTTGCTTTCTAGAGTCTCTAATACAAAGGGAAACATGAGTGTGCTCAGAACAAAAGAACTGTGTTTCCTACTCACAGACCATATCTAGCTCAACTCTGTTTCTGAAACTAATACAAACCTCAGGTCCTCTAACATCCAATGCTTTTCAGTTAAGAGCGAGAAACGTGTGAGCTGTGTGAACAATGTAGCTTCCTTTGAGCTGAAAAGTGACTGCGTTTACCTGATAAGAATACTTGCTTGAAGGAAGACACAGAGCCTCGAATTTAACTCCGTTTCTGATGGGAAACACACTGCACAGTTCTCATCCATGAAACACAATCTGCTTTACAGCAAGAAGCACGCTCTTGCTTTCTAGAGACTCTAATACAGAGGGGAACTTTAGTGTGCTCAAAACAAAAGAACTGTGTTTTCTACACACACGGACCATATCTAGTTCAACTCTGTTTCTGAAACTGATACAAACCACAGGTCTTCTAACATCCAATGCTTTTCAGTTAAGAGCGAGAAACGTGTGAGCTGTGTGAACAATGTAGCTTTGTTTGAGCTGAAAAGCGACTGCGTTTACCTGATAAGAATACTTGCTTGAAGGAAGACACAGAGCCTGGAATTTAACTCCGTTTCTGAAGGGAAACACACAGCAGAGTTCTCATCCATGAAACACACTCTGCTTTAGAGCAAGAAGCACGCTCTTGCTTTCTAGAGTCTCTAATACAGAGGGAAACCTGAGTGTACTCAGAACAAAAGAACTGTGTTTCCTACACACGGACCATATCTAGTTCAATCTGTTTCTGAAACTGATACAAACCACAGGTCCTCTAACATCCAATGCTTTTCAGTTAAGAGCGAGAAACGTGTTTGCTTCGTGAACAATGTAGCTTCGATTGAGCTAAAAAGTGACTGCGTTTACCTGAAACGAATACTTGCTTGAAGGAAGACACAGAGCCTGGCAATTAACTCTGTTTCTGAAGGGAAACACACAGAACAGTTCTCATCCATGAAACACACTCTGCTTTAGAGCAAGAAGCACGCTCTTGCTTTCTAGATTCTCTAATACAGAGGGAAACCTGAGTGTACTCAGAACAAAAGAACTGTTTTTCCTACTCACGGACCATATCTAGTTCAACTCTGTTTCTGAAACTAATACAAACCACAGGTCCTCTAACATCCAATGCTTTTCAGTTAAGAGCGAGAAACGTGTGAGCTGTGTGAACAATGTAGCTTCCTTTGAGCTGAAAAGTGACTGCGTTTACCTGTTAAGAATACTTGCTTGAAGGAAGACACAGAGCCTCGAATTTAACTCCGTTTCTGATGGCAAACACACTGCACAGTTCTCATCCATGAAACACAATCTGCTTTACAGCAAGAAGCACGCTCTTGCTTTCTAGAGACTCTAATACAGAGGGGAACTTTAGTGTGCTCAAAACAAAAGAACTGTGTTTTCTACACACACGGACCATATCTAGTTCAACTCTGTTTCTGAAACTGATACAAACCACAGGTCTTCTAACATCCAATGCTTTTCAGTTAAGAGCGAGAAACGTGTGAGCTGTGTGAACAATGTAGCTTTGTTTGAGCTGAAAAGCGACTGCGTTTACCTGATAAGAATACTTTCTTGAAGGAAGACACAGAGCCTGGAATTTAACTCCGTTTCTGAAGGGAAACACACAGCACAGTTCTCATCCATGAAACACACTCTGCTTTAGAGCAAGAAACACGCTCTTGCTTTCTAGAGTCTCTAATACAAAGGGAAACATGAGTGTGCTCAGAACAAAAGAACTGTGTTTCCTACTCACTGACCATATCTAGTTCAACTCTGTTTCTGAAACTGATACAAACCACAGGTCCTCTAACATCCAATGCTTTTCAGTTAAGAGCGAGAAACGTGTGAGCTTTGTGAACAATGTAGCTTCGTTTGAGCTGAAAAGTGACTGCATTTACCTGAAACGAACTCTGGCTTGAAAGAAGACACAGAGCCTGGCATTTAACTCCGATTCTGAAGGGAAACACACGGCACAGTACTTATCCATGAAACACACTCTGCTTTATTGCAAGAAGCACGCTCTTGCTTTCTAGAGTCTCTAATACAGAGGGAAACGTGAGTGTGCTCAGAACAAAAGAACGGTGTTTCCTACACACACGGACGATATCTAGTTCAACTCTGTTTCTGAAACTGATACAAACCACAGGTCGTCTAAAATCCAATGCTTTTCAGTTAAGAGCGAGAAACGTGTGAGCTTTGTGAACAATGCAGCTTCGTTTGAGCTGAAAAGTGACTGCGTTTACCTGAAACGAAATCTTGCTTGTAGGAAGACACACGCCTGGCATTTCACTCCGTTTCTGAAGGGAAACACACAGCACAGTTCTCATCCATGAAACACACTCTGCTTTAGTGCAAGAAGCACGCTCTTGCTTTCTAAGACTCTAATACAGAGGGGAACTTTAGTGTGGTCAAAACAAAAGAACAGGGTTTTCTACACACACGGACCATATCTAGTTCAACTCTGTTTCTGAAACTGATACAAACCACAGGTCTTCTAACATCCAATGCTTTTCAGTTAAGACCGAGAAACGTCTGAGCTTTGTGAACAATGTAGCTTCGATTGAGCTGAAAAGTGACTGCGTTTACCTGAAAGGAATACTTGCTTGAAGGAAGACACAGAGCCTGGCAATTAACTCTGTTTCTGAAGGGAAACACACAGCACAGTTCTCATCCATGAAACACACTCTGCTTTAGAGCAAGAAGCACGCTCTTGCTTTCTAGAGTCTCTAATACAAAGGGAAACATGAGTGTGCTCAGAACAAAAGAACTGTGTTTCCTACTCACAGACCATATCTAGCTCAACTCTGTTTCTGAAACTAATACAAACCTCAGGTCCTCTAACATCCAATGCTTTTCAGTTAAGAGCGAGAAACGTGTGAGCTGTGTGAACAATGTAGCTTCCTTTGAGCTGAAAAGTGACTGCGTTTACCTGATAAGAATACTTTCTTGAAGGAAGACACAGAGCCTGGAATTTAACTCCGTTTCTGATGGGAAACACACTGCACAGTTCTCATCCATGAAACACAATCTGCTTTACAGCAAGAAGCACGCTCTTGCTTTCTAGAGTCTCTAATACAAAGGGAAACATGAGTGTGCTCAGAACAAAAGAACTGTGTTTCCTACTCACTGACCATATCTAGTTCAACTCTGTTTCTGAAACTGATACAAACCACAGGTCTTCTAACATCCAATGCTTTTCATTTAAGAGCGAGAAACGTGTGAGCTGTGTGAACAATGTAGCTTTGTTTGAGCTGAAAAGCGACTGCGTTTACCTGATAAGAATACTTGCTTGAAGGAAGACACAGAGCCTGGAATTTAACTCCGTTTCTGAAGGGAAACACACAGCAGAGTTCTCATCCATGAAACACACTCTGCTTTAGAGCAAGAAGCACGCTCTTGCTTTCTAGAGTCTCTAATACAGAGGGAACCCTGAGTGTACTCAGAACAAAAGAACTGTGTTTCCTACACACGGACCATATCTAGTTCAATCTGTTTCTGAAACTGATACAAACCACAGGTCCTCTAACATCCAATGCTTTTCAGTTAAGAGCGAGAAACGTGTTTGCTTCGTGAACAATGTAGCTTCGATTGAGCTAAAAAGTGACTGCGTTTACCTGAAACGAATACTTGCTTGAAGGAAGACACAGAGCCTGGCAATTAACTCTGTTTCTGAAGGGAAACACACAGAACAGTTCTCATCCATGAAACACACTCTGCTTTAGAGCAAGAAGCACGCTCTTGCTTTCTAGATTCTCTAATACAGAGGGAAACCTGAGTGTACTCAGAACAAAAGAACTGTTTTTCCTACTCACGGACCATATCTAGTTCAACTCTGTTTCTGAAACTAATACAAACCACAGGTCCTCTAACATCCAATGCTTTTCAGTTAAGAGCGAGAAACGTGTGAGCTGTGTGAACAATGTAGCTTCCTTTGAGCTGAAAAGTGACTGCGTTTACCTGATAAGAATACTTGCTTGAAGGAAGACACAGAGCCTCGAATTTAACTCCGTTTCTGATGGGAAACACACTGCACAGTTCTCATCCATGAAACACAATCTGCTTTACAGCAAGAAGCACGCTCTTGCTTTCTAGAGACTCTAATACAGAGGGGAACTTTAGTGTGCTCAAAACAAAAGAACTGTGTTTTCTACACACACGGACCATATCTAGTTCAACTCTGTTTCTGAAACTGATACAAACCACAGGTCTTCTAACATCCAATGCTTTTCAGTTAAGAGCGAGAAACGTGTGAGCTGTGTGAACAATGTAGCTTTGTTTGAGCTGAAAAGCGACTGCGTTTACCTGATAAGAATACTTTCTTGAAGGAAGACACAGAGCCTGGAATTTAACTCCGTTTCTGAAGGGAAACACACAGCACAGTTCTCATCCATGAAACACACTCTGCTTTAGAGCAAGAAACACGCTCTTGCTTTCTAGAGTCTCTAATACAAAGGGAAACATGAGTGTGCTCAGAACAAAAGAACTGTGTTTCCTACTCACTGACCATATCTAGTTCAACTCTGTTTCTGAAACTGATACAAACCACAGGTCCTCTAACATCCAATGCTTTTCAGTTAAGAGCGAGAAACGTGTGAGCTTTGTGAACAATGTAGCTTCGTTTGAGCTGAAAAGTGACTGCATTTACCTGAAACGAACTCTGGCTTGAAAGAAGACACAGAGCCTGGCATTTAACTCCGATTCTGAAGGGAAACACACGGCACAGTACTTATCCATGAAACACACTCTGCTTTATTGCAAGAAGCACGCTCTTGCTTTCTAGAGTCTCTAATACAGAGGGAAACGTGAGTGTGCTCAGAACAAAAGAACGGTGTTTCCTACACACACGGACGATATCTAGTTCAACTCTGTTTCTGAAACTGATACAAACCACAGGTCGTCTAAAATCCAATGCTTTTCAGTTAAGAGCGAGAAACGTGTGAGCTTTGTGAACAATGCAGCTTCGTTTGAGCTGAAAAGTGACTGCGTTTACCTGAAACGAAATCTTGCTTGTAGGAAGACACACGCCTGGCATTTCACTCCGTTTCTGAAGGGAAACACACAGCACAGTTCTCATCCATGAAACACACTCTGCTTTAGTGCAAGAAGCACGCTCTTGCTTTCTAAGACTCTAATACAGAGGGGAACTTTAGTGTGGTCAAAACAAAAGAACAGGGTTTTCTACACACACGGACCATATCTAGTTCAACTCTGTTTCTGAAACTGATACAAACCACAGGTCTTCTAACATCCAATGCTTTTCAGTTAAGACCGAGAAACGTCTGAGCTTTGTGAACAATGTAGCTTCGATTGAGCTGAAAAGTGACTGCGTTTACCTGAAAGGAATACTTGCTTGAAGGAAGACACAGAGCCTGGCAATTAACTCTGTTTCTGAAGGGAAACACACAGCACAGTTCTCATCCATGAAACACACTCTGCTTTAGAGCAAGAAGCACGCTCTTGCTTTCTAGAGTCTCTAATACAAAGGGAAACATGAGTGTGCTCAGAACAAAAGAACTGTGTTTCCTACTCACAGACCATATCTAGCTCAACTCTGTTTCTGAAACTAATACAAACCTCAGGTCCTCTAACATCCAATGCTTTTCAGTTAAGAGCGAGAAACGTGTGAGCTGTGTGAACAATGTAGCTTCCTTTGAGCTGAAAAGTGACTGCGTTTACCTGATAAGAATACTTGCTTGAAGGAAGACACAGAGCCTCGAATTTAACTCCGTTTCTGATGGGAAACACACTGCACAGTTCTCATCCATGAAACACAATCTGCTTTACAGCAAGAAGCACGCTCTTGCTTTCTAGAGACTCTAATACAGAGGGGAACTTTAGTGTGCTCAAAACAAAAGAACTGTGTTTTCTACACACACGGACCATATCTAGTTCAACTCTGTTTCTGAAACTGATACAAACCACAGGTCTTCTAACATCCAATGCTTTTCAGTTAAGAGCGAGAAACGTGTGAGCTGTGTGAACAATGTAGCTTTGTTTGAGCTGAAAAGCGACTGCGTTTACCTGATAAGAATACTTGCTTGAAGGAAGACACAGAGCCTGGAATTTAACTCCGTTTCTGAAGGGAAACACACAGCAGCGTTCTCATCCATGAAACACACTCTGCTTTAGAGCAAGAAGCACGCTCTTGCTTTCTAGAGTCTCTAATACAGAGGGAAACCTGAGTGTACTCAGAACAAAAGAACTGTGTTTCCTACACACGGACCATATCTAGTTCAACTCTGTTTCTGAAACTGATACAAACCACAGGTCCTCTAACATCCAATGCTTTTCAGTTAAGAGCGAGAAACGTGTTTGCTTTGTGAACAATGTAGCTTCGATTGAGCTAAAAAGTGACTGCGTTTACCTGAAACGAATACTTGCTTGTAGGAAGACACAGAGCCTGGCAATTAACTCTGTTTCTGAAGGGAAACACACAGAACAGTTCTCATCCATGAAACACACTCTGCTTTAGAGCAAGAAGCACGCTCTTGCTTTCTAGATTCTCTAATACAGAGGGAAACCTGAGTGTACTCAGAACAAAAGAACTGTTTTTCCTACTCACGGACCATATCTAGTTCAACTCTGTTTCTGAAACTAATACAAACCACAGGTCCTCTAACATCCAATGCTTTTCAGTTAAGAGCGAGAAACGTGTGAGCTGTGTGAATAATGTAGCTTCCTTTGAGCTGAAAAGTGACTGCGTTTACCTGATAAGAATACTTGCTTGAAGGAAGACACAGAGCCTCGAATTTAACTCCGTTTCTGATGGGAAACACACTGCACAGTTCTCATCCATGAAACACAATCTGCTTTACAGCAAGAAGCACGCTCTTGCTTTCTAGAGACTCTAATACAGAGGGGAACTTTAGTGTGCTCAAAACAAAAGAACTGTGTTTTCTACACACACGGACCATATCTAGTTCAACTCTGTTTCTGAAACTGATACAAACCACAGGTCTTCTAACATCCAATGCTTTTCAGTTAAGAGCGAGAAACGTGTGAGCTGTGTGAACAATGTAGCTTTGTTTGAGCTGAAAAGCGACTGCGTTTACCTGATAAGAATACTTTCTTGAAGGAAGACACAGAGCCTGGAATTTAACTCCGTTTCTGAAGGGAAACACACAGCACAGTTCTCATCCATGAAACACACTCTGCTTTAGAGCAAGAAACACGCGCTTGCTTTCTAGAGTCTCTAATACAAAGGGAAACATGAGTGTGCTCAGAACAAAAGAACTGTGTTTCCTACTCACTGACCATATCTAGTTCAACTCTGTTTCTGAAACTGATACAAACCACAGGTCCTCTAACATCCAATGCTTTTCAGTTAAGAGCGAGAAACGTGTGAGCTTTGTGAACAATGTAGCTTCGTTTGAGCTGAAAAGTGACTGCATTTACCTGAAACGAACTCTGGCTTGAAAGAAGACACAGAGCCTGGCATTTAACTCCGATTCTGAAGGGAAACACACGGCACAGTACTTATCCATGAAACACACTCTGCTTTATTGCAAGAAGCACGCTCTTGCTTTCTAGAGTCTCTAATACAGAGGGAAACGTGAGTGTGCTCAGAACAAAAGAACGGTGTTTCCTACACACACGGACGATATCTAGTTCAACTCTGTTTCTGAAACTGATACAAACCACAGGTCGTCTAAAATCCAATGCTTTTCAGTTAAGAGCGAGAAACGTGTGAGCTTTGTGAACAATGCAGCTTCGTTTGAGCTGAAAAGTGACTGCGTTTACCTGAAACGAAATCTTGCTTGTAGGAAGACACACGCCTGGCATTTCACTCCGTTTCTGAAGGGAAACACACAGCACAGTTCTCATCCATGAAACACACTCTGCTTTAGTGCAAGAAGCACGCTCTTGCTTTCTAAGACTCTAATACAGAGGGGAACTTTAGTGTGGTCAAAACAAAAGAACAGGGTTTTCTACACACACGGACCATATCTAGTTCAACTCTGTTTCTGAAACTGATACAAACCACAGGTCTTCTAACATCCAATGCTTTTCAGTTAAGACCGAGAAACGTCTGAGCTTTGTGAACAATGTAGCTTCGTTTGAGCTGAAAAGCGACTGCGTTTACCTGAAACGAAGCCTTGCTTGAAGGAAGACACAGTCCTGGCATTGAACTCCGTTTCTGAAGGGAAACACATGGCACAGTTCTCATCCATGAAACACACTCTGCTTTAGAGCAAGAAGCACGCTCTTGCTTTCTAGAGTCTCTAATACAGAGGGAACCCTGAGTGTACTCAGAACAAAAGAACTGTGTTTCCTACACACGGACCATATCTAGTTCAATCTGTTTCTGAAACTGATACAAACCACAGGTCCTCTAACATCCAATGCTTTTCAGTTAAGAGCGAGAAACGTGTTTGCTTCGTGAACAATGTAGCTTCGATTGAGCTAAAAAGTGACTGCGTTTACCTGAAACGAATACTTGCTTGAAGGAAGACACAGAGCCTGGCAATTAACTCTGTTTCTGAAGGGAAACACACAGAACAGTTCTCATCCATGAAACACACTCTGCTTTAGAGCAAGAAGCACGCTCTTGCTTTCTAGATTCTCTAATACAGAGGGAAACCTGAGTGTACTCAGAACAAAAGAACTGTTTTTCCTACTCACGGACCATATCTAGTTCAACTCTGTTTCTGAAACTAATACAAACCACAGGTCCTCTAACATCCAATGCTTTTCAGTTAAGAGCGAGAAACGTGTGAGCTGTGTGAACAATGTAGCTTCCTTTGAGCTGAAAAGTGACTGCGTTTACCTGATAAGAATACTTGCTTGAAGGAAGACACAGAGCCTCGAATTTAACTCCGTTTCTGATGGGAAACACACTGCACAGTTCTCATCCATGAAACACAATCTGCTTTACAGCAAGAAGCACGCTCTTGCTTTCTAGAGACTCTAATACAGAGGGGAACTTTAGTGTGCTCAAAACAAAAGAACTGTGTTTTCTACACACACGGACCATATCTAGTTCAACTCTGTTTCTGAAACTGATACAAACCACAGGTCTTCTAACATCCAATGCTTTTCAGTTAAGAGCGAGAAACGTGTGAGCTGTGTGAACAATGTAGCTTTGTTTGAGCTGAAAAGCGACTGCGTTTACCTGATAAGAATACTTTCTTGAAGGAAGACACAGAGCCTGGAATTTAACTCCGTTTCTGAAGGGAAACACACAGCACAGTTCTCATCCATGAAACACACTCTGCTTTAGAGCAAGAAACACGCTCTTGCTTTCTAGAGTCTCTAATACAAAGGGAAACATGAGTGTGCTCAGAACAAAAGAACTGTGTTTCCTACTCACTGACCATATCTAGTTCAACTCTGTTTCTGAAACTGATACAAACCACAGGTCCTCTAACATCCAATGCTTTTCAGTTAAGAGCGAGAAACGTGTGAGCTTTGTGAACAATGTAGCTTCGTTTGAGCTGAAAAGTGACTGCATTTACCTGAAACGAACTCTGGCTTGAAAGAAGACACAGAGCCTGGCATTTAACTCCGATTCTGAAGGGAAACACACGGCACAGTACTTATCCATGAAACACACTCTGCTTTATTGCAAGAAGCACGCTCTTGCTTTCTAGAGTCTCTAATACAGAGGGAAACGTGAGTGTGCTCAGAACAAAAGAACGGTGTTTCCTACACACACGGACGATATCTAGTTCAACTCTGTTTCTGAAACTGATACAAACCACAGGTCGTCTAAAATCCAATGCTTTTCAGTTAAGAGCGAGAAACGTGTGAGCTTTGTGAACAATGCAGCTTCGTTTGAGCTGAAAAGTGACTGCGTTTACCTGAAACGAAATCTTGCTTGTAGGAAGACACACGCCTGGCATTTCACTCCGTTTCTGAAGGGAAACACACAGCACAGTTCTCATCCATGAAACACACTCTGCTTTAGTGCAAGAAGCACGCTCTTGCTTTCTAAGACTCTAATACAGAGGGGAACTTTAGTGTGGTCAAAACAAAAGAACAGGGTTTTCTACACACACGGACCATATCTAGTTCAACTCTGTTTCTGAAACTGATACAAACCACAGGTCTTCTAACATCCAATGCTTTTCAGTTAAGACCGAGAAACGTCTGAGCTTTGTGAACAATGTAGCTTCGATTGAGCTGAAAAGTGACTGCGTTTACCTGAAAGGAATACTTGCTTGAAGGAAGACACAGAGCCTGGCAATTAACTCTGTTTCTGAAGGGAAACACACAGCACAGTTCTCATCCATGAAACACACTCTGCTTTAGAGCAAGAAGCACGCTCTTGCTTTCTAGAGTCTCTAATACAAAGGGAAACATGAGTGTGCTCAGAACAAAAGAACTGTGTTTCCTACTCACAGACCATATCTAGCTCAACTCTGTTTCTGAAACTAATACAAACCTCAGGTCCTCTAACATCCAATGCTTTTCAGTTAAGAGCGAGAAACGTGTGAGCTGTGTGAACAATGTAGCTTCCTTTGAGCTGAAAAGTGACTGCGTTTACCTGATAAGAATACTTGCTTGAAGGAAGACACAGAGCCTCGAATTTAACTCCGTTTCTGATGGGAAACACACTGCACAGTTCTCATCCATGAAACACAATCTGCTTTACAGCAAGAAGCACGCTCTTGCTTTCTAGAGACTCTAATACAGAGGGGAACTTTAGTGTGCTCAAAACAAAAGAACTGTGTTTTCTACACACACGGACCATATCTAGTTCAACTCTGTTTCTGAAACTGATACAAACCACAGGTCTTCTAACATCCAATGCTTTTCAGTTAAGAGCGAGAAACGTGTGAGCTGTGTGAACAATGTAGCTTTGTTTGAGCTGAAAAGCGACTGCGTTTACCTGATAAGAATACTTGCTTGAAGGAAGACACAGAGCCTGGAATTTAACTCCGTTTCTGAAGGGAAACACACAGCAGCGTTCTCATCCATGAAACACACTCTGCTTTAGAGCAAGAAGCACGCTCTTGCTTTCTAGAGTCTCTAATACAGAGGGAAACCTGAGTGTACTCAGAACAAAAGAACTGTGTTTCCTACACACGGACCATATCTAGTTCAACTCTGTTTCTGAAACTGATACAAACCACAGGTCCTCTAACATCCAATGCTTTTCAGTTAAGAGCGAGAAACGTGTTTGCTTCGTGAACAATGTAGCTTCGATTGAGCTAAAAAGTGACTGCGTTTACCTGAAACGAATACTTGCTTGAAGGAAGACACAGAGCCTGGCAATTAACTCTGTTTCTGAAGGGAAACACACAGAACAGTTCTCATCCATGAAACACACTCTGCTTTAGAGCAAGAAGCACGCTCTTGCTTTCTAGATTCTCTAATACAGAGGGAAACCTGAGTGTACTCAGAACAAAAGAACTGTTTTTCCTACTCACGGACCATATCTAGTTCAACTCTGTTTCTGAAACTAATACAAACCACAGGTCCTCTAACATCCAATGCTTTTCAGTTAAGAGCGAGAAACGTGTGAGCTGTGTGAATAATGTAGCTTCCTTTGAGCTGAAAAGTGACTGCGTTTACCTGATAAGAATACTTGCTTGAAGGAAGACACAGAGCCTCGAATTTAACTCCGTTTCTGATGGGAAACACACTGCACAGTTCTCATCCATGAAACACAATCTGCTTTACAGCAAGAAGCACGCTCTTGCTTTCTAGAGACTCTAATACAGAGGGGAACTTTAGTGTGCTCAAAACAAAAGAACTGTGTTTTCTACACACACGGACCATATCTAGTTCAACTCTGTTTCTGAAACTGATACAAACCACAGGTCTTCTAACATCCAATGCTTTTCAGTTAAGAGCGAGAAACGTGTGAGCTGTGTGAACAATGTAGCTTTGTTTGAGCTGAAAAGCGACTGCGTTTACCTGATAAGAATACTTTCTTGAAGGAAGACACAGAGCCTGGAATTTAACTCCGTTTCTGAAGGGAAACACACAGCACAGTTCTCATCCATGAAACACACTCTGCTTTAGAGCAAGAAACACGCGCTTGCTTTCTAGAGTCTCTAATACAAAGGGAAACATGAGTGTGCTCAGAACAAAAGAACTGTGTTTCCTACTCACTGACCATATCTAGTTCAACTCTGTTTCTGAAACTGATACAAACCACAGGTCCTCTAACATCCAATGCTTTTCAGTTAAGAGCGAGAAACGTGTGAGCTTTGTGAACAATGTAGCTTCGTTTGAGCTGAAAAGTGACTGCATTTACCTGAAACGAACTCTGGCTTGAAAGAAGACACAGAGCCTGGCATTTAACTCCGATTCTGAAGGGAAACACACGGCACAGTACTTATCCATGAAACACACTCTGCTTTATTGCAAGAAGCACGCTCTTGCTTTCTAGAGTCTCTAATACAGAGGGAAACGTGAGTGTGCTCAGAACAAAAGAACGGTGTTTCCTACACACACGGACGATATCTAGTTCAACTCTGTTTCTGAAACTGATACAAACCACAGGTCGTCTAAAATCCAATGCTTTTCAGTTAAGAGCGAGAAACGTGTGAGCTTTGTGAACAATGCAGCTTCGTTTGAGCTGAAAAGTGACTGCGTTTACCTGAAACGAAATCTTGCTTGTAGGAAGACACACGCCTGGCATTTCACTCCGTTTCTGAAGGGAAACACACAGCACAGTTCTCATCCATGAAACACACTCTGCTTTAGTGCAAGAAGCACGCTCTTGCTTTCTAAGACTCTAATACAGAGGGGAACTTTAGTGTGGTCAAAACAAAAGAACAGGGTTTTCTACACACACGGACCATATCTAGTTCAACTCTGTTTCTGAAACTGATACAAACCACAGGTCTTCTAACATCCAATGCTTTTCAGTTAAGACCGAGAA
Source organism: Onychomys leucogaster (assembly GCA_949786385.1). Classification (NCBI taxonomy): domain Eukaryota; kingdom Metazoa; phylum Chordata; class Mammalia; order Rodentia; family Cricetidae; genus Onychomys; species Onychomys leucogaster. Next base: position 1,076,523 of record CATKUP010000088.1, read on the forward strand.
ACGTCTGAGCTTTGTGAACAATGTAGCTTCGTTTGAGCTGAAAAGCGACTGCGTTTACCTGAAACGAAGCCTTGCTTGAAGGAAGACACAGTCCTGGCATTGAACTCCGTTTCTGAAGGGAAACACATGGCACAGTTCTCATCCATGAAACACACTCTGCTTTAGAGCAAGAAGCACGCTCTTGCTTTCTAGAGTCTCTAATACAGAGGGAAACGTGAGTGTGCTCAGAACAAAAGAACGGTGTTTCCTACACACGGACAATATCTAGTTCAACTCTGTTTCTGAAACTGATACAAACCACAGGTACTCTAACATCCAATGCTTTTCAGTTAAGAGCGAGAAACGTGTGAGCTTTGTGAACAATGTAGCTTCGATTGAGCTGAAAAGTGACTGCGTTTACCTGAAACGAATACTTGCTTGAAGGAAGACACAGAGCCTGGCAATTAACTCTGTTTCTGAAGGGAAACACACAGCACAGTTCTCATCCATGAAACACACTCTGCTTTAGAGCAAGAAGCACGCTCTTGCTTTCTAAGACTCTAATACAGAGGGGAACATTAGTGTGCTCAAAACAAAAGAACAGTGTTTTCTACACACAAGGACCATATCTAGTTCAACTCTGTTTCTGAAACTGATACAAACCACAGGTCTTCTAACATCCAATGCTTTTCAGTTAAGACCGAGAAACGTCTGAGCTTTGTGAACAATGTAGCTTCGTTTGAGCTGAAAAGCGACTGCGTTTACCTGAAACGAAGCCTTGCTTGAAGGAAGACACAGTCCTGGCATTGAACTCCGTTTCTGAAGGGAAACACATGGCACAGTTCTCATCCATGAAACACACTCTGCTTTAGAGCAAGAAGCACGCTCTTGTTTTCTAGAGCCTCTAATACAGAGGGAAACGTGAGTGTGCTCAGAACAAAAGAACTGTGTTTCCTACACACACGGACCATATCTAGTTCAACTGTGTTTCTGAAACTGATACAAACCACAGGTCCTCTAAAATCCAATTCTTTTCAGTTAAGAGTGAGAAACGTGTGAGCTTTGTGAACAATGTAGCTTCGTTTGAGCTGAAAAGTGAACGCATTGACCTGAAACGAAGTCTTGCTTTAAGGAAGACACAGAGCCTGGCATTTAACTCCGATTCTGAAGGGAAACACATGGCACAGTTCTCATCCATGAAACACACTCTGCTTTATTGCAAGAAGCACGCTCTTGCTTTCTAGAGTCTCTAATACAGAGGGAAACGTGAGTGTGCTCAGAACAAAAGAACGGTGTTTCCTACACACGGACAATATCTAGTTCAACTCTGTTTCTGAAACTGATACAAACCACAGGTACTCTAACATCCAATGCTTTTCAGTTAAGAGCGAGAAACGTGTGAGCTTTGTGAACAATGTAGCTTCGATTGAGCTGAAAAGTGACTGCGTTTACCTGAAACGAATACTTGCTTGAAGGAAGACACAGAGCCTGGCAATTAACTCTGTTTCTGAAGGGAAACACACAGCACAGTTCACATCCATGAAACACACTCTGCTTTAGAGCAAGAAGCACGCTCTTGCTTTCTAGATTCTCTAATACAGAGGGAAACCTGAGTGTACTCAGAACAAAAGAACTGTGTTTCCTACACACGGACCATATCTAGTTCAACTCTGTTTCTGAAACTGATACAAACCACAGGTCCTCTAACATCCAATACTTTTCAGTTAAGAGCGAGAAACGTGTGAGCTTTGTGAACAATGTAGCTTCGTTTGAGGTGAAAAGTGACTGCGTTTACCTGAAACGAAATCTTGCTTGTAGGAAGACACACGCCTGGCATTTAACTCCGTTTCTGAAGGGAAACACACAGCACAGTTCTCATCCATGAAACACACTCTGCTTTAGAGAAAGAAGAACGCTCTTGCTTACTAGAGTCTCTAATACAGAGGGAAAATTTAGTGTGCTCAGAACAAACGAACTGTGTTTCCTACTCACGGACCATATCAAGTTCAACTGTTTCTGAAACTGATACAAACCACAGGTCCTCTAACATCCAATGCTTTTCAGTTAAGAGCGAGAAACGTGTGAGCTTTGCGAACAATGTAGCTTCGTTTGAGCTGAAAAGCGACTGCATTGACCTGAAACGAAGTCTTGCTTTAAGGAAGACACAGAGCCTGGCATTTAACTCCGATTCTGAAGGGAAACACATGGCACAGTTCTCATCCATGAAACACACTCTGCTTTATTGCAAGAAGCACGCTCTTGCTTTCTAGAGTCTCTAATACAGAGGGAAACGTGAGTGTGCTCAGAACAAAAGAACGGTGTTTCCTACACACGGACAATATCTAGTTCAACTCTGTTTCTGAAACTGATACAAACCACAGGTACTCTAACATCCAATGCTTTTCAGTTAAGAGCGAGAAACGTGTGAGCTTTGTGAACAATGTAGCTTCGTTTGAGGTGAAAAGTGACTGCATTTACCTGAAACGAAATCTTGCTTGTAGGAAGACACACGCCTGGCATTTAACTCCGTTTCTGAAGGGAAACACACAGCACAGTTCTCATCCATGAAACACACTCTGCTTTAGAGCAAGAAGAACGCTCTTTCTTACTAGAGTCTCTAATACAGAGGGAAAATTTAGTGTGCTCAGAACAAACGAACTGTGTTTCCTACTCACGGACCATATCAAGTTCAACTGTTTCTGAAACTGATACAAACCACAGGTCCTCTAACATCCAATGCTTTTCAGTTAAGAGCGAGAAACGTGTGAGCTTTGCGAAAATATAGCTTCGTTTGAGCTGAAAAGTGACTGCAATTACCTGAAACGAAGTCTTGCTTGAAGGAAGACACAGAGCCTGGCATTTAACTCCGATTCTGAAGGGAAATACACGGCACAGTTCTCATCCATGATACACACTCTGCTTTATTGCAAGAAGCATGCTCTTGCTTTCTAGATTCTCTAATACAGAGGGAAACGTGAGTGTGCTCAGAACAAAAGAACGGTGTTTCCAACACACACGGACCATATCTAGTTCAACTCTGTTTCTGAAACTGATACAAACTACAGGTCCTCTAATATCCAATGCTTTTCAGTTAAGACCGAGAAACGTGTGAGCTTTGTGAACAATGTAGATTCGTTTGAGCTGAAAATTGACTGCTTTTACCTGAAATGAATACTTGCTTGAAGGAAGACACAGAGCCTGGCATTTAACTCCGTTTCTGAAGGGAAACACACAGCACAGATCTCATCCATGAAACACACTCTGCTTTAGAGCAAGAAGCACGCTCTTGCTTTCTAGAGTCTCTAATACAGAGGGAAACATGAGTGTGCTCAGAACAAAAGAACTGTGTTTCCTACTCACGGACAATATCTAGTTCAACTCTGTTTCTGAAACTGATACAAACCACAGGTCCTCTAACATCCAATGCTTTTCAGTTAAGAGCGAGAAACGTGTGAGCTTTGTGAACAATGTAGCTTCGTTTGAGGTGAAAAGTGACTGCGTTTACCTGAAACGAAATCTTGCTTGTAGGAAGACACACGCCTGGCATTTAACTCCGTTTCTGTAGGGAAACACACAGCACAGTTCTCATCCATGAAACACACTCTGCTTTAGAACAAGACGCACGCTCTTGCTTTCTAGAGTCTCTAATACAGAGGGGAACTTTAGTGTGCGCAAAACAATAGAACTGTGTTTCCTACACACACAGACCATATCTAGTTCAACTCTGTTTCTGTAACTGATACAAACCACAGGTCCTCTAACATCCAATGCTTTTCAGTTAAGAGCGAGAAACGTGTGAGCTTTGTGAACAATGTATCTTCGTTTGAGCTGAAAAGTCACTGCATTTACCTGAAACGAAGTCTTGCTTGAAGGAAGACACAGAGCCTGGCATTTAACTCCGATTCTGAAGGGAAACACACGGCACAGTTCTCATCCATGAAACACACTCTGCTTTATAGCAAGAAGCACGCTCTTGCTTTCTAGAGTCTCTAATACAGAGGGGAACTTTAGTGTGCTCAAAATTATAGAACTGTGTTTCCTACACAAACAGACCAAATCTAGTTCAACTCTGTTTCTGAAACTGATACAAACCACAGGTCCTCTAACATCCAATGCTTTTCAGTTAAGAGCGAGAAACGTGTGAGCTTTGTGAACAATGTAGCTTCGTTTGAGGTGAAAAGTGACTGCGTTTACCTGAAACGAAATCTTGCTTGTAGGAAGACATACGCCTGGCATTTAACTCCGCTTCTGAAGGGAAACACACAGCACAGTTCTCATCCATGAAACACACTCTGCTTTAGAGCAAGAAGCACGCTCTTGCTTTCTAGAGTCTCTAATACAGAGGGGAACTTTAGTGTGCTCAAAACAATAGAACTGTGTTTCCTACACACACAGACCATATCTAGTTCAACTCTGTTTCTGTAACTGATACAAACCACAGGTCCTCTAACATCCAATGCTTTTCAGTTAAGAGCGAGAAACGTGTGAGCTTTGTGAACAATGTATCTTCGTTTGAGCTGAAAAGTCACTGCATTTACCTGAAACGAAGTCTTGCTTGAAGGAAGACACAGAGCCTGGCATTTAACTCCGATTCTGAAGGGAAACACACGGCACAGTTCTCATCCATGAAACACACTCTGCTTTATTGAAAGAAGCACGCTCTTACTTTCTAGAGTCTCTAATACAGAGGGAAACGTGAGTGTGCTCAGAACAAAAGAACTGTGTTTCCTACTCACGGACCATATCTAGTTCAACTCTGTTTCTGAAACTGATACAAACCACAGGTCCTCTAACATCCAATGCTTTTCAGTTAAGAGCGAGAAACGTGTGAGCTTTGTGAACAATGTAGCTTCGTTTGAGGTGAAAAGTGACTGCGTTTACCTGAAACGAAATCTTGCTTGTAGGAAGACACACGCCTGGCATTTAACTCCGCTTCTGAAGGGAAACACACAGCACAGTTCTCATCCATGAAACACACTCTGCTTTAGAGCAAGAAGCACGCTCTTGCTTTCTAGAGTCTCTAATACAGAGGGGAACTTTAGTGTGCTCAAAACAATAGAACTGTGCTTCCTACACACACAGACCATATCTAGTTCAACTCTGTTTCTGTAACTGATACAAACCACAGGTCCTCTAACATCCAATGCTTTTCAGTTAAGAGCGAGAAACGTGTGAGCTTTGTGAACAATGTATCTTCGTTTGAGCTGAAAAGTCACTGCATTTACCTGAAACGAAGTCTTGCTTGAAGGAAGACACAGAGCCTGTCATTTAACTCCGATTCTGAAGGGAAACACACGGCACAGTTCTCATCCATGAAACACACTCTGCTTTATTGAAAGAAGCACGCTCTTACTTTCTAGAGTCTCTATTACACAGGGAAACGTGAGTGTGCTCAGAACAAAAGAACGGTGTTTCCTACACACACGGACCATATCTAGTTCAACTCTGTTTCTGAAACTGATACAAACCACAGGTCGTCTAACATCCAATGCTTTTCAGTTAAGAGCGAGAAACGTGTGAGCTGTGTGAACAATGTAGCTTTGTTTGAGCTGAAAAGTGACTGCGTTTACCTGAAACGAATACTTGCTTGAAGGAAGACACAGAGCCTGGCATTTAACTCCGTTTCTGAAGGGAAACACACAGCACAGATCTCATCCATGAAACACACTCTGCTTTAGAGCAAGAAGCACGCTCTTGCTTTCTAGAGTCTCTAATACAGAGGGAAACCTGAGTGTGCTCAGAACAAAAGAACGGTGTTTCCTACACACGGACAATATCTAGTTCAACTCTGTTTCTGAAACTGATACAAACCACAGGTACTCTAACATCCAATGCTTTTCAGTTAAGAGCGAGAAACGTGTGAGCTTTGTGAACAATGTAGCTTCGATTGAGCTGAAAAGTGACTGCGTTTACCTGAAACGAATACTTGCTTGAAGGAAGACACAGAGCCTGGCAATTAACTCTGTTTCTGAAGGGAAACACACAGCACAGTTCTCATCCATGAAACACACTCTGCTTTAGAGCAAGAAGCACGCTCTTGCTTTCTAAGACTCTAATACAGAGGGGAACATTAGTGTGCTCAAAACAAAAGAACAGTGTTTTCTACACACAAGGACCATATCTAGTTCAACTCTGTTTCTGAAACTGATACAAACCACAGGTCTTCTAACATCCAATGCTTTTCAGTTAAGACCGAGAAACGTCTGAGCTTTGTGAACAATGTAGCTTGGTTTGAGCTGAAAAGCGACTGCGTTTACCTGAAACGAAGCCTTGCTTGAAGGAAGACACAGTCCTGGCATTGAACTCCGTTTCTGAAGGGAAACACATGGCACAGTTCTCATCCATGAAACACACTCTGCTTTAGAGCAAGAAGCACGCTCTTGCTTTCTAGAGCCTCTAATACAGAGGGAAACGTGAGTGTGCTCAGAACAAAAGAACTGTGTTTCCTACACACACGGACCATATCTAGTTCAACTGTGTTTCTGAAACTGATACAAACCACAGGTCCTCTAAAATCCAATTCTTTTCAGTTAAGAGTGAGAAACGTGTGAGCTTTGTGAACAATGTAGCTTCGTTTGAGCTGAAAAGTGAACGCATTGACCTGAAACGAAGTCTTGCTTTATGGAAGACACAGAGCCTGGCATTTAACTCCGATTCTGAAGGGAAACACATGGCACAGTTCTCATCCATGAAACACACTCTGCTTTATTGCAAGAAGCACGCTCTTGCTTTCTAGAGTCTCTAATACAGAGGGAAACGTGAGTGTGCTCAGAACAAAAGAACGGTGTTTCCTACACACGGACAATATCTAGTTCAACTCTGTTTCTGAAACTGATACAAACCACAGGTACTCTAACATCCAATGCTTTTCAGTTAAGAGCGAGAAACGTGTGAGCTTTGTGAACAATGTAGCTTCGATTGAGCTGAAAAGTGACTGCGTTTACCTGAAACGAATACTTGCTTGAAGGAAGACACAGAGCCTGGCAATTAACTCTGTTTCTGAAGGGAAACACACAGCACAGTTCACATCCATGAAACACACTCTGCTTTAGAGCAAGAAGCACGCTCTTGCTTTCTAGATTCTCTAATACAGAGGGAAACCTGAGTGTACTCAGAACAAAAGAACTGTGTTTCCTACACACGGACCATATCTAGTTCAACTCTGTTTCTGAAACTGATACAAACCACAGGTCCTCTAACATCCAATACTTTTCAGTTAAGAGCGAGAAACGTGTGAGCTTTGTGAACAATGTAGCTTCGTTTGAGGTGAAAAGTGAATGCGTTTACCTGAAACGAAATCTTGCTTGTAGGAAGACACACGCCTGGCATTTAACTCCGTTTCTGAAGGGAAACACACAGCACATTTCTCATCCATGAAACACACTCTGCTTTAGAGAAAGAAGAACGCTCTTGCTTACTAGAGTCTCTAATACAGAGGGAAAATTTAGTGTGCTCAGAACAAACGAACTGTGTTTCCTACTCACGGACCATATCAAGTTCAACTGTTTCTGAAACTGATACAAACCACAGGTCCTCTAACATCCAATGCTTTTCAGTTAAGAGCGAGAAACGTGTGAGCTTTGCGAACAATGTAGCTTCGTTTGAGCTGAAAAGCGACTGCATTGAACTGAAACGAAGTCTTGATTTAAGGAAGACACAGAGCCTGGCATTTAACTCCGATTCTGAAGGGAAACACATGGCACAGTTCTCATCCATGAAACACACTCTGCTTTATTGCAAGAAGCACGCTCTTGCTTTCTAGAGTCTCTAATACAGAGGGAAACGTGAGTGTGCTCAGAACAAAAGAACGGTGTTTCCTACACACGGACAATATCTAGTTCAACTCTGTTTCTGAAACTGATACAAACCACAGGTACTCTAACATCCAATGCTTTTCAGTTAAGACCGAGAAACGTGTGAGCTTTGTGAACAATGTAGATTCGTTTGAGCTGAAAAGTGACTGCTTTTACCTGAAATGAATACTTGCTTGAAGGAACACAGAGCCTGGCATTTAACTCCGTTTCTGAAGGGAAACACACAGCACAGATCTCATCCATGAAACACACTCTGCTTTAGAGCAAGAAGCACGCTCTTGCTTTCTAGAGTCTCTAATACAGAGGGAAACATGAGTGTGCTCAGAACAAAAGAACTGTGTTTCCTACTCACGGACAATATCTAGTTCAACTCTGTTTCTGAAACTGATACAAACCACAGGTCCTCTAACATCCAATGCTTTTCAGTTAAGAGCGAGAAACGTGTGAGCTTTGTGAACAATGTAGCTTCGTTTGAGGTGAAAAGTGACTGCGTTTACCTGAAACGAAATCTTGCTTGTAGGAAGACACACGCCTGGCATTTAACTCCGTTTCTGTAGGGAAACACACAGCACAGTTCTCATCCATGAAACACACTCTGCTTTAGAACAAGACGCACGCTCTTGCTTTCTAGAGTCTCTAATACAGAGGGGAACTTTAGTGTGCGCAAAACAATAGAACTGTGTTTCCTACACACACAGACCATATCTAGTTCAACTCTGTTTCTGTAACTGATACAAACCACAGGTCCTCTAACATCCAATGCTTTTCAGTTAAGAGCGAGAAACGTGTGAGCTTTGTGAACAATGTATCTTCGTTTGAGCTGAAAAGTCACTGCATTTACCTGAAACGAAGTCTTGCTTGAAGGAAGACACAGAGCCTAGCATTTAACTCCGATTCTGAAGGGAAACACACGGCACAGTTCTCATCCATGAAACACACTCTGCTTTATAGCAAGAAGCACGCTCTTGCTTTCTAGAGTCTCTAATACAGAGGGGAACTTTAGTGTGCTCAAAATTATAGAACTGTGTTTCCTACACAAACAGACCAAATCTAGTTCAACTCTGTTTCTGAAACTGATACAAACCACAGGTCCTCTAACATCCAATGCTTTTCAGTTAAGAGCGAGAAACGTGTGAGCTTTGTGAACAATGTAGCTTCGTTTGAGGTGAAAAGTGACTGCGTTTACCTGAAACGAAATCTTGCTTGTAGGAAGACATACGCCTGGCATTTAACTCCGCTTCTGAAGGGAAACACACAGCACAGTTCTCATCCATGAAACACACTCTGCTTTAGAGCAAGAAGCACGCTCTTGCTTTCTAGAGTCTCTAATACAGAGGGGAACTTTAGTGTGCTCAAAACAATAGAACTGTGTTTCCTACACACACAGACCATATCTAGTTCAACTCTGTTTCTGTAACTGATACAAACCACAGGTCCTCTAACATCCAATGCTTTTCAGTTAAGAGCGAGAAACGTGTGAGCTTTGTGAACAATGTATCTTCGTTTGAGCTGAAAAGTCACTGCATTTACCTGAAACGAAGTCTTGCTTGAAGGAAGACACAGAGCCTGGCATTTAACTCCGATTCTGAAGGGAAACACACGGCACAGTTCTCATCCATGAAACACACTCTGCTTTATTGAAAGAAGCACGCTCTTACTTTCTAGAGTCTCTAATACAGAGGGAAACGTGAGTGTGCTCAGAACAAAAGAACTGTGTTTCCTACTCATGGACCATATCTAGTTCAACTCTGTTTCTGAAACTGATACAAACCACAGGTCCTCTAACATCCAATGCTTTTCAGTTAAGAGCGAGAAACGTGTGAGCTTTGTGAACAATGTAGCTTCGTTTGAGGTGAAAAGTGACTGCGTTTACCTGAAACGAAATCTTGCTTGTAGGAAGACACACGCCTGGCATTTAACTCCGCTTCTGAAGGGAAACACACAGCACAGTTCTCATCCATGAAACACACTCTGCTTTAGAGCAAGAAGCACGCTCTTGCTTTCTAGAGTCTCTAATACAGAGGGGAACTTTAGTGTGCTCAAAACAATAGAACTGTGCTTCCTACACACACAGACCATATCTAGTTCAACACTGTTTCTGTAACTGATACAAACCACAGGTCCTCTAACATCCAATGCTTTTCAGTTAAGAGCGAGAAACGTGTGAGCTTTGTGAACAATGTATCTTCGTTTGAGCTGAAAAGTCACTGCATTTACCTGAAACGAAGTCTTGCTTGAAGGAAGACACAGAGCCTGTCATTTAACTCCGATTCTGAAGGGAAACACACGGCACAGTTCTCATCCATGAAACACACTCTGCTTTATTGAAAGAAGCACGCTCTTACTTTCTAGAGTCTCTATTACACAGGGAAACGTGAGTGTCCTCAGAACAAAAGAACGGTGTTTCCTACACACACGGACCATATCTAGTTCAACTCTGTTTCTGAAACTGATACAAACCACAGGTCGTCTAACATCCAATGCTTTTCAGTTAAGAGCGAGAAACGTGTGAGCTGTGTGAACAATGTAGCTTTGTTTGAGCTGAAAAGTGACTGCGTTTACCTGAAACGAATACTTGCTTGAAGGAAGACACAGAGCCTGGCATTTAACTCCGTTTCTGAAGGGAAACACACAGCACAGATCTCATCCATGAAACACACTCTGCTTTAGAGCAAGAAGCACGCTCTTGCTTTCTAGAGTCTCTAATACAGAGGGAAACCTGAGTGTGCTCAGAACAAAAGAACTGTATTTCCTACTCACGGACCATATCTAGTTCAACTCTGTTTCTGAAACTAATACAAACCACAGGTCCTCTAACATCCAATGCTTTTCAGTTAAGAGCGAGAAACGTGTGAGCTGTGTGAACAATGTAGCTTTGTTTGAGCTGAAAAGTGACTGCGTTTACCTGATAAGAATACTTGCTTGAAGGAAGACACCGAGCCTGGAATTTAACTCCTTTTCTGAAGGGAAACACACAGCACAGTTCTCATCCATGAAACACACTCTGCTTTACAGCAAGAAGCACGCTCTTGCTTTCTAGAGTCTCTAATACAGATGGAAACGTGAGTGTGCTCAGAACAAAAGAACTGTGTTTCCTACACACGGACCATATCTAGTTCAACTCTGTTTCTGAAACTGATACAAACCACAGGTCCTCTAATATCCAATGCTTTTCAGTTAAGACCAAGAAACGTGTGAGCTTTGTGAACAATGTAGATTCGTTTGAGCTGAAAAGCGACTGCGTTTACCTGAAACGAAGCCTTGCTTGACGAAAGACACAGTCCTGGCATTTAACTCCGTTTCTGAAGGGAAACACACAGCACAGTTCTCATCCATGAAACACACTCTGCTTTATTGCAAGAAGCACGCTCTTGCTTTCTAGAGTCTCTAATACAGAGGGAAACGTGAGTGTGCTCAGAACAAAAGAACTGTGTTTCCTACTCACGGACCATATCTAGTTCAACTCTGTTTCTGAAACTGATACAAACCACAGGTCCTCTAACATCCAATGCTTTTCAGTTAAGAGCGAGAAACGTGTGAGCTTTGTGAACAATGTAGCTTCGTTTGAGCTGAAAAGTGACTGCATTGACCTGAAACGAAGTCTTGCTTTAAGGAAGACACAGAGCGTGGCATTTAACTCCGATTCTGAAGGGAAACACATGGCACAGTTCTCATCCATGAAACACACTCTGCTTTATTGCAAGAAGCAAGCTCTTGCTTTCTAGAGTCTCTAATACAGAGGGAAACCTGAGTGTACTCAGAACAAAAGAACGGTGTTTCCTACACACACGGACCATATCTAGTTCAACTCTGTTTCTGAAACTGATACAAACCACAGGTCCTCTAACATCCAATGCTTTTCAGTTAAGAGCGAGAAACATGTGAGCTTTGTGAACAATGTAGCTTCGATTGAGCTAAAAAGTGACTGCGTTTACCTGAAACGAATACTTGCTTGTAGGAAGACACAGAGCCTGGCAATTAACTCTGTTTCTGAAGGGAAACACACAGAACAGTTCTCATCCATGAAACACACTCTGCTTTAGAGCAAGAAGCACGCTCTTGCTTTCTAGATTCTCTAATACAGAGGGAAACCTGAGTGTACTCAGAACAAAGGAACTGTTTTTCCTACTCACGGACCATATCTAGTTCAACTCTGTTTCTGAAACTAATACAAACCACAGGTACTCTAACATCCAATGCTTTTCAGTTAAGAGCGAGAAACGTGTGAGCTGTGTGAACAATGTAGCTTCCTTTGAGCTGAAAAGTGACTGCGTTTACCTGATAAGAATACTTGCTTGAAGGAAGACACAGAGCCTCGAATTTAACTCCGTTTCTGATGGGAAACACACTGCACAGTTCTCATCCATGAAACACAATCTGCTTTACAGCAAGAAGCACGCTCTTGCTTTCTAGAGACTCTAATACAGAGGGGAACTTTAGTGTGCTCAAAACAAAAGAACTGTGTTTTCTACACACACGGACCATATATAGTTCAACTCTGTTTCTGAAACTGATACAAACCACAGGTCTTCTAACATCCAATGCTTTTCAGTTAAGAGCGAGAAACGTGTGAGCTGTGTGAACAATGTAGCTTTGTTTGAGCTGAAAAGCGACTGCGTTTACCTGATAAGAATACTTGCTTGAAGGAAGACACAGAGCCTGGAATTTAACTCCGTTTCTGAAGGGAAACACACAGCAGAGTTCTCATCCATGAAACACACTCTGCTTTACAGCAAGAAGCACGCTCTTGCTTTCTAGAGTCTCTAATACAGAGGGAAACCTGAGTGTACTCAGAACAAAAGAACTGTGTTTCCTACACACGGACCATATCTAGTTCAACTCTGTTTCTGAAACTGATACAAACCACAGGTCCTCTAACATCCAATGCTTTTCAGTTAAGAGCGAGAAACGTGTTTGCTTCGTGAACAATGTAGCTTCGATTGAGCTAAAAAGTGACTGCGTTTACCTGAAACGAATACTTGCTTGAAGGAAGACACAGAGCCTGGCAATTAACTCTGTTTCTGAAGGGAAACACACAGAACAGTTCTCATCCATGAAACACACTCTGCTTTAGAGCAAGAAGCACGCTCTTGCTTTCTAGATTCTCTAATACAGAGGGAAACCTGAGTGTACTCAGAACAAAAGAACTGTGTTTCCTACACACGGACCATATCTAGTTCAACTCTGTTTCTGAAACTGATACAAACCACAGGTCCTGTAACATCCAATGCTTTTCAGTTAAGAGCGAGAAACGTGTTTGCTTCGTGAACAATGTAGCTTCTTTGTCGGTGAAAAGTGACTGCGTTTACCTAAAACGATGTCTTGCTTGTAGGAAGAAACACGCCTGGCATTTAACTCCGATTCTGAAGGGAAACACACGGCACAGTTCTCATCCATGAAACACACTCTGCTTTATTGAAAGAAGCATGCTCTTGCTTTCTAGAGTCTCTAATACAGAGGGAAACGTGAGTGTGCTCAGAACAAAAGAACGGTGTTTCCTACACACACGGACCATATCTAGTTCAACTCTGTTTCTGAAACTGATACAAACCACAGGTCCTCTAACATCCAATGCTTTTCAGTTAAGAGCGAGAAACGTGTGAGCTTTGTGAACAATGTAGCTTCGATTGAGCTAAAAAGTGACTACGTTTACCTGAAAAGAATACTTGCTTGAAGGAAGACACAGAGCCTGGCAATTAACTCTGTTTCTGAAGGGAAACACACAGAACAGTTCTCATCCATGAAACACACTCTGCTTTAGAGCAAGAAGCACGCTCTTGCTTTCTAGATTCTCTAATACAGAGGGAAACCTGAGTGTACTCAGAACAAAAGAACTGTTTTTCCTACTCACGGACCATATCTAGTTCAACTCTGTTTCTGAAACTAATACAAACCACAGGTCCTCTAACATCCAATGCTTTTCAGTTAAGAGCGAGAAACGTGTGAGCTGTGTGAACAATGTAGCTTTGTTTGAGCTGAAAAGTGACTGCGTTTACCTGATAAGAATACTTGCTTGAAGGAAGACACAGAGCCTGGAATTTAACTCCTTTTCTGAAGGGAAACACACAGCACAGTTCTCATCCATGAAACACACTCTGCCTTACAGCAAGAAGCACGCTCTTGCTTTCTAGAGTCTCTAATACAGATGGAAACGTGAGTGTGCTCAGAACAAAAGAACTGTGTTTCCTACACACGGACCATATCTAGTTCAACTCTGTTTCTGAAACTGATACAAACCACAGGTCCTCTAATATCCAATGCTTTTCACTTAAGACCAAGAAACGTGTGAGCTTTGTGAAAATGTAGATTCGTTTGAGCTGAAAAGCAACTGCGTTTACCTGAAACGAAGCCTTGCTTGACGAAAGACACAGTCCTGGCATTTAACTCCGTTTCTGAAGGGAAACACACAGCACAGTTCTCATCCATGAAACACACTCTGCTTTATTGCAAGAAGCACGCTCTTGCTTTCTAGAGTCTCTAATACAGAGGGAAACGTGAGTGTGCTCAGAACAAAAGAACTGTGTTTCCTACTCACGGACCATATCTAGTTCAACTCTGTTTCTGAAACTGATACAAACCACAGGTCCTCTAACATCCAATGCTTTTCAGTTAAGAGCGAGAAACGTGTGAGCTTTGTGAACAATGTAGCTTCGTTTGAGCTGAAAAGTGACTGCATTGACCTGAAACGAAGTCTTGCTTTAAGGAAGACACAGAGCCTGGAATTTAACTCCGATTCTGAAGGGAAACACACAGCAGAGTTCTCATCCATGAAACACACTCTGCTTTACAGCAAGAAGCACGCTCTTGCTTTCTAGAGTCTCTAATACAGAGGGAAACCTGAGTATACTCAGAACAAAAGAACTGTGTTTCCTACACACGGACCATATATAGTTCAACTCTGTTTCTGAAACTGATACAAACCACAGGTCCTCTAACATCCAATGCTTTTCAGTTAAGAGCGAGAAACGTGTTTGCTTCGTGAACAATGTAGCTTCGATTGAGCTAAAAAGTGACTGCGTTTACCTGAAACGAATACTTGCTTGAAGGAAGACACAGAGCCTGGCAATTAACTCTGTTTCTGAAGGGAAACACACAGAACAGTTCTCATCCATGAAACACACTCTGCTTTAGAGCAAGAAGCACGCTCTTGCTTTCTAGATTCTCTAATACAGAGGGAAACCTGAGTGTACTCAGAACAAAAGAACTGTTTTTCCTACTCACGGACCATATCTAGTTCAACTCTGTTTCTGAAACTAATACAAACCACAGGTCCTCTAACATCCAATGCTTTTCAGTTAAGAGCGAGAAACGTGTGAGCTGTGTGAACAATGTAGCTTCCTTTGAGCTGAAAAGTGACTGCGTTTACCTGATAAGAATACTTGCTTGAAGGAAGACACAGAGCCTCGAATTTAACTCTGTTTCTGATGGGAAACACACTGCACAGTTCTCATCCATGAAACACAATCTGCTTTACAGCAAGAAGCACACTCTTGCTTTCTAGAGACTCTAATACAGAGGGGAACTTTAGTGTGCTCAAAACAAAAGAACTGTGTTTTCTACACACACGGACCATATCTAGTTCAACTCTGTTTCTGAAACTGATACAAACCACAGGTCTTCTAACATCCAATGCTTTTCAGTTAAGAGCGAGAAACGTGTGAGCTGTGTGAACAATGTAGCTTTGTTTGAGCTGAAAAGCGACTGCGTTTACCTGATAAGAATACTTTCTTGAAGGAAGACACAGAGCCTGGAATTTAACTCCGTTTCTGAAGGGAAACACACAGCACAGTTCTCATCCATGAAACACACTCTGCTTTACAGCAAGAAGCACGCTCTTGCTTTCTAGAGTCTCTAATACAGAGGGAAACCTGAGTGTACTCAGAACAAAAGAACTGTGTTTCCTACACACGGACCATATCTAGTTCAACTCTGTTTCTGAAACTGATACAAACCACAGGTCCTCTAACATCCAATGCTTTTCAGTTAAGAGCGAGAATCGTGTGAGCTTCGTGAACAATGTAGCTTCATTGGAGGTGAAAAGTGACTGGGTTTACCTAAAACGATGTCTTGCTTGTAGGAAGAAACACGCCTGGCATTTAACTCCGATTCTGAAGGTAAACACACGGCACAGTTCTCATCCATGAAACACAGTCTGCTTTAGAGCAAGAAGCACGCTCTTGCTTTCTTTAGTCTCTAATACAGAGGGAAACGTGAGTGTGCTCAGAACAAAAGAACGGTGTTTCCTACACACACGGACCATATCTAGTTCAACTCTGTTTCTGAAACTGATACAAACCACAGGTCGTCTAACATCCAATGCTTTTCAGTTAAGAGCGAGAAACGTGTGAGCTTTGTGAACAATGTAGCTTCGTTTGAGCGGAAAAGTGACTGCGTTTACCGGATAAGAATACTTGCTTGAAGGAAGACACAGAGCCTCGAATTTAACTCCGTTTCTGATGGGAAACACACAGCACAGTTCTCATCCATGAAACACAATCTGCTTTACAGCAAGAAGCACGCTCTTGCTTTCTAGAGTCTCTAATACAGATGGAAACGTGAGTGTGCTCAGAACAAAAGAACTGTGTTTCCTACTCACGGACCATATCTAGTTCAAGTCTGTTTCTGAAACTAATACAAACCACAGGTCCTCTAACATCCAATGCTTTTCAGTTAAGAGCGAGAAACGTGTGAGCTGTGTGAACAATGTAGCTTTGTTTGAGCTGAAAAGTGACTGCGTTTACCTGAAACGAATACTTGCTTGAAGGAAGACACAGAGCCTGGCATTTAACTCCGTTTCTGAAGGGAAACACACAGCACAGATCTCATCCATGAAACACACTCTGCTTTAGAGCAAGAAGCACCCTCTTGCTTTCTAGAGTCTCTAATACAGAGGGAAACATGAGTGTGCTCAGAACAAAAGAACTGTGTTTCCTACTCACGGACCATATCTAGTTCAACTCTGTTTCTGAAACTGATACAAACCACAGGTCCTCTAACATCCAATGCTTTTCAGTTAAGAGCGAGAAACGTGTGAGCTTTGTGAACAATGTAGCTTCCTTTGAACTGAAAAGCGATTGCGTTTACCTGAAACGAAGCCTGATTGACGAAAGACACAGTCCTGGCATTTAACTCCGTTTCTGAAGGGAAACACACAGCACAGTTCTCATCCATGAAACACACTCTGCTTTAGAGTAAGAAGCACGCTCTTGCTTTCTAGAGTCTCTAATACATGGGGAAACCTGAGTGTGCTCAGAACAAAAGAACTGTGTTTCCTACTCACGGACCATATCTAGTTCAACTCTGTTTCTGAAACTAATACAAACCACAGGTCCTCTAACATCCAATGCTTTTCAGTTAAGAGCGAGAAACGTGTGAGCTTTGTGAACAATGTAGCTTCGTTTGAGCTGAAAAGTGACTGCATTGACCTGAAACGAAGTCTTGCTTTAAGGAAGACACAGAGCCTGGCATTTAACTCCGATTCTGAGGGGAAACACATGGCACAGTTCTCATCCATGACACACTCTGCTTTATTGCAAGAAGCACGCTCTTGCTTTCTAGAGTCTCTAATACAGAGGGAAACGTGAGTGTGCCCAGAACAAAAGAACGGTGTTTCCTACACACACGGACCATATCGAGTTCAACTCTGTTTCTGAAACTGATACAGACCACAGGTCCTCTAATATCCAAAGCTTTTCAGTTAAGACCGAGAAACGTGTGAGCTTTGTGAACAATGTAGATTCGTTTGAGCTGAAAAGTGACTGCGTTTACCTGAAACGAATACTTGCTTGAAGGAAGACACAGAGCCTGGCATTTAACTCCGTTTCTGAAGGGAAACACACAGCACAGATCTCATCCATGAAACACACTCTGCTTTAGAGCAAGAAGCACGCTCTTGCTTTCTAGAGTCTCTAATACAGGGGGAAACCTGAGTGTGCTCAGAACAAAAGAACTGTGTTTCCTACTCACGGACCATATCTAGCTCAACTCTGTTTCTGAAACTGATACAAACCACAGGTCCTCTAACATCCAATGCTTTTCAGTTAAGAGCGAGAAACGTGTGAGCTTTGTGAACAATGTAGCTTCGTTTGAGGTGAAAAGTGACTGCGTTTACCTGAAACGAAATCTTGCTTGTAGGAAGACACACGCCTGGCATTTAACTCCGTTTCTGAAGGGAAACACACAGCACAGTTCTCATACATGAAACACACTCTGCTTTAGAGCAAGAAGCACGCTCTTGCTTTCTAGAGTCTCTAATACAGAGGGGAACTTTAGTGTGCTCAAAACAAAAGAACTGTGTTTCCTACACACACGGACCATATCTAGTTCAACTCTGTTTCTGAAACTGATACAAACCACAGGTCCTCTAACATCCAATGCTTTTCAGTTAAGAGCGAGAAACGTGTGAGCTTTGTGAACAATGTATCTTCGTTTGAGCTGAAAAGTGACTGCATTTACCTGAAACGAAGTCTTGCTTGAAGGAAGACACAGAGCCTGGCATTTAACTCCGATTCTGAAGGGAAACACACGGCACAGTTCTCATCCATGAAACACACTCTGCTTTATTGAAAGAAGCACGCTCTTACTTTCTAGAGTCTCTAATACAGAGGGAAACGTGAGTGTGCTCAGAACAAAAGAACGGTGTTTCCTACACACACGGACCATATCTAGTTCAACTCTGTTTCTGAAACTGATACAAACCACAGGTCGTCTAACATCCAATGCGTTTCAGTTAAGAGCGAGAAACGTGTGAGCTTCATGAACAATGTAGCTTCATTGGAGGTGAAAAGTGACTGTGTTTACCTAAAACGAAGTCTTGCTTGTAGGAAGAAACACGCCTGGCATTTAACTCCGATTCTGAAGGGAAACACACGGCACAGTTCTCATCCATGAAACACAGTCTGCTTTAGAGCAAGAAGCACGCTCTTGCTTTCTTTAGTCTCTAATACAGAGGGAAACGTGAGTGTGCTCAGAACAAAAGAACGGTGTTTCCTACACACACGGACCATATCTAGTTCAACTCTGTTTCTGAAACTGATACAAACCACAGGTCGTCTAACATCCAATGCTTTTCAGTTAAGAGCGAGAAACGTGTGAGCTTTGTGAACAATGTAGCTTAGTTTGAGCTGAAAAGTGACTGCATTGACCTGAAACGAAGTCTTGCTTTAAGGAAGACACAGAGCCTGGCATTTAACTCCGATTCTGAAGGGAAACACATGCCACAGTTCTCATCCATGAAACACACTCTGCTTTATTGCAAGAAGCACGCTCTTGCTTTCTAGAGTCTCTAATACAGAGAGAAACGTGAGTGTGCTCAGAACAAAAGAACGGTGTTTCCTACACACGGACCATATCTAGTTCAACTCTGTTTCTGAAACTGATACAAACCACAGGTACTCTAACATCCAATGCTTTTCAGTTAAGAGCGAGAAACGTGTGAGCTTTGTGAACAATGTAGCTTCGATTGAGCTGAAAAGTCACTGCGTTTACCTGAAACGAATACTTGCTTGAAGGAAGACACAGATCCTGGCAATTAACTCAATTTCTGAAGGGAAACACACAGCACAGTTCTCATCCATGAAACACACTCTGCTTTAGAGCAAGAAGCACGCTCTTGCTTTCTAGATTCTCTAATACAGAGGGAAACCTGAGTGTACTCAGAACAAAAGAACTGTGTTTCCTACTCACGGACCATATCTAGTTCAACTCTGTTTCTGAAACTAATACAAACCACAGGTCCTCTAACATCCAATGCTTTTCAGTTAAGAGCGAGAAACGTGTGAGCTGTGTGAACAATGTAGCTTTGTTTGAGCTGAAAAGTGACTGCGTTTACCTGAAACGAATACTTGCTTGAAGGAAGACACAGAGCCTGGCATTTAACTCCGTTTCTGAAGGGAAATACACAGCACAGATCTCATCCATGAAACACACTCTGCTTTAGAGCAAGAAGCACGCTCTGGCTCTCTAGAGTCTCTAATACACAGGGAAACATGAGTGTGCTCAGAACAAAAGAACTGTGTTTCCTACTCACGGACTATATCTAGTTCAACTCTGTTTCTGAAACTGATACAAACCACAGGTCCTCTAACATCCAATGCTTTTCAGTTAAGAGCGAGAAACGTGTGAGCTTTGTGAACAATGTAGCTTCGTTTGAGCTGAAAAGCGACTGCGTTTACCTGAAACGAAGCCTTGCTTGACGAAAGACACCGTCCTGGCATTTAACTCCGTTTCTGAAGGGAAACACACAGCACAGTTCTCATCCATGAAACACACTCTGCTTTAGAGCAAGAAGCACGCTCTTGCTTTCTAGACTCTCTAATACATGGGGAAACCTGAGTGTGCTCAGAACAAAAGAACTGTGTTTCCTACTCACGGACCATATCTAGTTCAACTCTGTTTCTGAAACTAATACAAACCACAGGTCCTCTAACATCCAATGCTTTTCAGTTAAGAGCGAGAAACGTGTGAGCTTTGTGAAACATGTAGCTTTGTTTGAGCTGAAAAGTGACTGCGTTTACATGAAACGAATACTTGCTTGAAGGAAGACACAGAGCCTGGCATTTAACTCCGTTTCTGAAGGGAAACACACAGCACAGATCTCATCCATGAAACACACTCTGCTTTAGAGCAAGAAGCACGCTCTTGCTTTCTAGAGTCTCTAATACAGAGGGAAACATGAGTGTGCTCAGAACAAAAGAACTGTGTTTCCTACTCACGGACCATATCTAGTTCAACTCTGTTTCTGAAACTGATACAAACCACAGGTCCTCTAACATCCAATGCTTTTCAGTTAAGAGCGAGAAACGTGTGAGCTTTGTGAACAATGTAGCTTCCTTTGAACTGAAAAGCGACTGCGTTTACCTGAAACGAAGCCTTGATTGACGAAAGACACAGTCCTGGCATTTAACTCCGTTTCTGAAGGGAAACACACAGCACAGTTCTCATCCATGAAACACACTCTGCTTTAGAGCAAGAAGCACGCTCTTGCTTTCTAGAGTCTCTAATACATGGGGAAACCTGAGTGTGCTCAGAACAAAAGAACTGTGTTTCCTACTCACGGACCATATCTAGTTCAACTCTGTTTCTGAAACTAATACAAACCACAGGTCCTCTAACATCCAATGCTTTTCAGTTAAGAGCGAGAAACGTGTGAGCTTTGTGAACAATGTAGCTTCGTTTGAGCTGAAAAGTGACTGCATTGACCTGAAACGAAGTCTTGCTTTAAGGAAGACACAGAGCCTGTCATTTAACTCCGATTCTGAGGGGAAACACATGGCACAGTTCTCATCCATGAAACTCACTCTGCTTTATTGCAAGAAGCACGCTCTTGCTTTCTAGAGTCTCTAATACAGAGGGAAACGTGAGTGTGCCCAGAACAAAAAAACGGTGTTTCCTACACACACGGACCATATCTAGTTCAACTCTGTTTCTGAAACTGATACAGACCACAGGTCCTCTAATATCCAAAGCTTTTCAGTTAAGACCGAGAAACGTGTGAGCTTTGTGAACAATGTAGATTCGTTTGAGCTGAAAAGTGACTGCGTTTACCTGAAACGAATACTTGCTTGTAGGAAGACACACGCCTGGCATTTAACTCCGTTTCTGAAGGGAAACACACAGCACAGTTCTCATCCATGAAACACACTCTGCTTTAGAGCAAGAAGCATGCTCTTGCTTTCTAGAGTCTCTAATACAGAGGGGAACTTTAGTGTGCTCAAAACAAAAGAACTGTGTTTCCTACACACACGGACCATATCTAGTTCAACTCTGTTTCTGTAACTGATACAAACCCCAGGTCCTCTAACATCCAATGCTTTTCAGTTAAGAACGAGAAACGTGTGAGCTTTGTGAACAATGTATCTTCGTTTGAGCTGAAAAGTGACTGCATTTACCTGAAACGAAGTCTTGCTTGAAGGAAGACACAGAGCCTGGCATTTAACTCCGATTCTGAAGGGAAACACACGGCACAGTTCTCATCCATGAAACACACTCTGCTTTATTGAAAGAAGCACGCTCTTACTTTCTAGAGTCTCTAATACAGAGGGAAACGTGAGTGTGCTCAGAACAAAAGAACGGTGTTTCCTACACACACGTACCATATCTAGTTCAACTCTGTTTCTGAAACTGATACAGACCACAGGTCCTCTAATATCCAAAGCTTTTCAGTTAAGACCGAGAAACGTGTGAGCTTTGTGAACAATGTAGATTCGTTTGAGCTGAAATGTGACTGTGTTTACCTGAAACGAATACTTGCTTGAAGGAAGACACAGAGCCTGGCATTTAACTCCGTTTCTGAAGGGAAACACACAGCACAGATCTCATCCATGAAACACACTCTGCTTTAGAGCAAGAAGCACGCTCTTGCTTTCTAGAGTCTCTAATACAGAGGGAAACATGAGTGTGCTCAGAACAAAAGAACTGTGTTTCCTACTCACGGACCATATCTAGTTCAACTCTGTTTCTGAAACTGATACAAACCACAGGTCCTCTAACATCCAATGCTTTTCAGTTAAGAGCGAGAAACGTGTGAGCTTTGTGAACAATGTAGCTTCGTTTGAGCTGAAAAGTGACTGCATTGACCTGAAACGAAGTCTTGCTTTAAGGAAGACACAGAGCCTGGCATTTAACTCCGATTCTGAGGGGAAACACATGGCACAGTTCTCATCCATGAAACACACTCTGCTTTATTGCAAGAAGCACGCTCTGCTTTCTAGAGTCTCTAATACAGAGGGAAACGTGAGTGTGCTCAGAACAAAAGAACGGTGTTTCCTACACACGGACAATATCTAGTTCAACTCTGTTTCTGAAACTGATACGAACCACAGGTCCTCTAACATCCAATGCTTTTCAGGTAAGAGCGAGAAACGTGTGAGCTTTGTGAACAATGTAGCTTCGATTGAGCTGAAAAGTGACTGCGTTTACCTGAAACGAATACTTGCATGAAGGAAGACACAGAGCCTGGCAATTAACTCTGTTTCTGAAGGGAAACACACAGCACAGTTCTCATCCATGAAACACACTCTGCTTTAGAGCAAGAAGCACGCTCTTGCTTTCTAGATTCTCTAATACAGAGGGAAACCTGAGTGTACTCAGAACAAAAGAACTGTGTTTCCTACTCACGGACCATATCTAGTTCAAGTCTGTTTCTGAAACTAATACAAACCACAGGTCCTCTAACATCCAATGCTTTTCAGTTAAGAGCGAGAAACGTGTGAGCTGTGTGAACAATGTAGCTTTGTTTGAGCTGAAAAGTGACTGCGTTTACCTGAAACGAATACTTGCTTGAAGGAAGACACAGAGCCTGGCATTTAACTCCGTTTCTGAAGGGAAACACACAGCACAGATCTCATCCATGAAACACACTCTGCTTTAGAGCAAGAAGCACCCTCTTGCTTTCTAGAGTCTCTAATACAGAGGGAAACATGAGTGTGCTCAGAACAAAAGAACTGTGTTTCCTACTCACGGACCATATCTAGTTCAACTCTGTTTCTGAAACTGATACAAACCACAGGTCCTCTAACATCCAATGCTTTTCAGTTAAGAGCGAGAAACGTGTGAGCTTTGTGAACAATGTAGCTTCCTTTGAACTGAAAAGCGATTGCGTTTACCTGAAACGAAGCCTGATTGACGAAAGACACAGTCCTGGCATTTAACTCCGTTTCTGAAGGGAAACACACAGCACAGTTCTCATCCATGAAACACACTCTGCTTTAGAGTAAGAAGCACGCTCTTGCTTTCTAGAGTCTCTAATACATGGGGAAACCTGAGTGTGCTCAGAACAAAAGAACTGTGTTTCCTACTCACGGACCATATCTAGTTCAACTCTGTTTCTGAAACTAATACAAACCACAGGTCCTCTAACATCCAATGCTTTTCAGTTAAGAGCGAGAAACGTGTGAGCTTTGTGAACAATGTAGCTTCGTTTGAGCTGAAAAGTGACTGCATTGACCTGAAACGAAGTCTTGCTTTAAGGAAGACACAGAGCCTGGCATTTAACTCCGATTCTGAGGGGAAACACATGGCACAGTTCTCATCCATGAAACACACTCTGCTTTATTGCAAGAAGCACGCTCTTGCTTTCTAGAGTCTCTAATACAGAGGGAAACGTGAGTGTGCCCAGAACAAAAGAACGGTGTTTCCTACACACACGGACCATATCGAGTTCAACTCTGTTTCTGAAACTGATACAGACCACAGGTCCTCTAATATCCAAAGCTTTTCAGTTAAGACCGAGAAACGTGTGAGCTTTGTGAACAATGTAGATTCGTTTGAGCTGAAAAGTGACTGCGTTTACCTGAAACGAATACTTGCTTGAAGGAAGACACAGAGCCTGGCATTTAACTCCGTTTCTGAAGGGAAACACACAGCACAGATCTCATCCATGAAACACACTCTGCTTTAGAGCAAGAAGCACGCTCTTGCTTTCTAGAGTCTCTAATACAGGGGGAAACCTGAGTGTGCTCAGAACAAAAGAACTGTGTTTCCTACTCACGGACCATATCTAGCTCAACTCTGTTTCTGAAACTGATACAAACCACAGGTCCTCTAACATCCAATGCTTTTCAGTTAAGAGCGAGAAACGTGTGAGCTTTGTGAACAATATATCTTCGTTTGAGCTGAAAAGTGACTGCATTTACCTGAAACGAAGTCTTGCTTGAAGGAAGACACAGAGCCTGGCATTTAACTCCGATTCTGAAGGGAAACACATGCCACAGTTCTCATCCATGAAACACACTCTGCTTTATTGAAAGAAGCACGCTCTTACTTTCTAGAGTCTCTAATACAGAGGGAAACGTGAGTGTGCTCAGAACAAAAGAACGGTGTTTCCTACACACACGGACCATATCTAGTTCAACTCTGTTTCTGAAACTGATACAAACCACAGGTCGTCTAACATCCAATGCGTTTCAGTTAAGAGCGAGAAACGTGTGAGCTTCATGAACAATGTAGCTTCATTGGAGGTGAAAAGTGACTGTGTTTACCTAAAACGAAGTCTTGCTTGTAGGAAGAAACACGCCTGGCATTTAACTCCGATTCTGAGGGGAAACACACGGCACAGTTCTCATCCATGAAACACAGTCTGCTTTAGAGCAAGAAGCACGCTCTTGCTTTCTTTAGTCTCTAATACAGAGGGAAACGTGAGTGTGCTCAGAACAAAAGAACGGTGTTTCCTACACACACGGACCATATCTAGTTCAACTCTGTTTCTGAAACTGATACAAACCACAGGTCGTCTAACATCCAATGCTTTTCAGTTAAGAGCGAGAAACGTGTGAGCTTTGTGAACAATGTAGCTTCGTTTGAGCTGAAAAGTGACTGCGTTTACCGGATAAGAATACTTGCTTGAAGGAAGACACAGAGCCTCGAATTTAACTCCGTTTCTGATGGGAAACACACAGCACAGTTCTCATCCATGAAACACAATCTGCTTTACAGCAAGAAGCACGCTCTTGCTTTCTAGAGTCTCTAATACAGATGGAAACGTGAGTGTGCTCAGAACAAAAGAACTGTGTTTCCTACACACGGACCATATCTAGTTCAACTCTGTTTCTGAAACTGATACAAACCACAGGTCCTCTAACATCCAATATTTTTCAGTTAAGAGCGAGAAACGTGTGAGCTTTTTGAACAATGTAGAATCGTTTGAGGTCGAAAGTGACTGCGTTTACCTGAAACGAAATCTTGCTTGTAGGAAGACACACGCCTGGCATTTAACTCCATTTCTGAAGGGAAACACACGGCACAGTTCTCATCCATGAAACACACTCTGCTTTAGAGCAAGAAGCACGCTCTTGCTTACTAGAGTCTCTAATACAGAGGGAAAATTTAGTGTGCTCAGAAAAAAGAACTGTGTTTCCTACTCATGGACCATATCAAGTTCAACTGTTTCTGAAACTGATACAAACCACAGGTCCTCTAACATCCAATGCTTTTCAGTTAAGAGCGAGAAACGTGTGAGCTTTGCGAACAACGTAGCTTCGTTTGAGCTGAAAAGTGACTGCATTTACCTGAAACGAAGTCTTGCTTGAAGGAAGACACAGAGCCTGGCATTTAACTCCGATTCTGAAGGGAAACACACGGCACAGTTCTCATCCATGATACACACTCTGCTTTATTGCAAGAAGCACGCACTTGCTTTCTAGATTCTCTAATACAGAGGGAAACGTGAGTGTGCTCAGAACAAAAGAACGGTGTTTCCTACACACACGGACCATATCTAGTTCAACTCTGTTTCTGAAACTGATACAAACCACAGGTCCTCTAATATCCAATGCTTTTCATTTAAGACCGAGAAACGTGTGAGCTCTGTGAACAATGTAGATTCGTTTGAGCTGAAAAGTGACTGCGTTTACCTGAAACGAATACTTGCTTGAAGGAAGACACAGAGCCTGGCATTTAACTCCGTTTCTGAAGGGAAACACACAGCACAGATCTCATCCATGAAACACACTCTGCTTTAGAGCAAGAAGCACGCTATTGCTTTCTAGAGTCTCTAATACAGAGGGAAACATGAGTGTGCTCAGAACAAAAGAACTGTGTTTCCTACTCACGGACCATATCTAGTTCAACTCTGTTTCTGTAACTGATACAAACCACAGGTCCTCTAACATCCAATGCTTTTCAGTTAAGAGCGAGAAACGTGTGAGCTTTGTGAACAATGTAGCTTCGTTTGAGGTGAAAAGTGACTGCGTTTAACTGAAACGAAATCTTGCTTGTAGGAAGACACACGCCTGGCATTTAACTCCGTTTCTGAAGGGAAACACACAGCACAGTTCTCATACATGAAACACACTCTGCTTTAGAGCAAGAAGCACGCTCTTGCTTTCTAGAGTCTCTAATACAGAGGGTAACTTTAGTGTGCTCAAAACAAAAGAACTGTGTTTCCTACACACACGGACCATATCTAGTTCAACTCTGTTTCTGTAACTGATACAAACCACAGGTCCTCTAACATCCAATGCTTTTCAGTTAAGAGCGAGAAACGTGTGAGCTTTGTGAACAATGTAGCTTCGTTTGAGCTGAAAAGTGACTGCATTTACCTGAAACGAAGTCTTGCTTGAAGGAAGACACAGAGCCTGGCATTTAACTCCGATTCTGAAGGGAAACACACGGCACAGTTCTCATCCATGAAACACACTCTGCTTTATTGAAAGAAGTACGCTCTTACTTTCTAGAGTCTCTAATACAGAGGGAAACGTGAGTGTGCTCAGAACAAAAGAACGGTGTTTCCTACACACACGGACCATATCTAGTTCAACTCTGTTTCTGAAACTGATACAAACCACAGGTCGTCTAACATCCAATGCTTTTCAGTTAAGAGCGAGAAACGTGTGAGCTTCGTGAACAATGTAGCTTCATTGGAGGTGAAAAGTGACTGTGTTTACCTAAAACGAAGTCTTGCTTGTAGGAAGAAACACGCCTGGCATTTAACTCCGATTCTGACGGGAAACACACGGCACAGTTCTCATCCATGAAACACACTCTGCTTTATTGAAAGAAGCACGCTCTTGCTTTCTAGAGTCTCTAATACAGAGGGAAACGTGAGTGTGCTCAGAACAAAAGAACGGTGTTTCCTACACACACGGACCATATCTAGTTCAACTCTGTTTCTGAAACTGATACAAACCACAGGTCGTCTAACATCCAATGCTTTTCAGTTAAGAGCGAGAAACGTGTGAGGTTCGTGAACAATGTAGCTTCGTTTGAGCTGAAAAGTGACTGCGTTTACCTGATAAGAATACTTGCTTGAAGGAAGACACGGAGCCTGGAATTTAACTCCGTTTCTGAAGGAAAACACACAGCACAGTTCTCATCCATGAAACACAATCTGCTTTACAGCAAGAAGCACGCTCTTGCTTTCTAGGGTCTCTAATACAGATGGAAACGTGAGTGTGCTCAGAACAAAAGAACTGTGTTTCCTACACACGGACCATATCTAGTTCAACTCTGTTTCTGAAACTGATACAAACCACAGGTCCACTAACATCCAATACTTTTCAGTTAAGAGCGAGAAACGTGTGAGCTTTGTGAACAATGTAGCTTCGTTTGAGCTGAAAAGTGCCTGCGTTTACCTGAAGCGAATACTTGCTTGAAGGAAGACACAGAGCCTGGCATTTAACTCCGTTTCTGAAGGGAAACACACAGCACAGTTCTCATCCATGAAACACACTCTGCTTTAGAGCAAGAAGCACGCTCTTGCTTTCTAGAGTCTCTAATACAAAGGGAAACATGAGTGTGCTCAGAACAAAAGAACTGTGTTTCCTACTCACGGACCATATCTAGTTCAACTCTGTTTCTGAAACTGATACAAACCACAGGTAATCTAACATCCAATGCTTTTCAGTTAAGAGCGCGAAACGTGTGAGCTTTGTGAACAATGTAGCTTCGTTTGAGCTGAAAAGTGACTGCATTTACCTGAAACGAAGTCTTGCTTGAAGGAAGACACAGAGCCTGGCATTTAACTCCGATTCTGAAGGGAAACACACGGCACAGTACTTATCCATGAAACACACTCTGCTTTATTGCAAGAAGCACGCTCTTGCTTTCTAGAGTCTCTAATACCGAGGGAAACGTGAGTGTGCTCAGAACAAAAGAACGGTGTTTCCTACACACACGGACGATATCTAGTTCAACTCTGTTTCTGAAACTGATACAAACCACAGGTCGTCTAACATCCAATGCTTTTCAGTTAAGAGCGAGAAACGTGTGAGCTTTGTGAACAATGTAGCTTCGATTGAGCTGAAAAGCGACTGCGTTTACCTGAAACGAAGCCTTGCTTGAAGGAAGACACAGTCCTGGCATTGAACTCCGTTTCTGAAGGGAAACACATGGCACAGTTCTCATCCATGAAACACACTCTGCTTTAGAGCAAGAAGCACGCTCTTGCTTTCTAGAGTCTCTAATACAGAGGGAAACGTGAGTGTGCTCAGAACAAAAGTACTGTGTTTCCTACACACACGGACCATATCTAGTTCAACTGTGTTTCTGAAACTGATACAAACCACAGGTCCTCTGAAATCCAATTCTTTTCAGTTAAGAGCGAGAAACGTGTGAGCTTTGTGAACAATGTAGCTTCGTTTGAGCTGAAAAGCGACTGCGTTTACCTGAAATGAAGCCTTGCTTGACGAAAGACACAGTCCTGGCATTTAACTCCGTTTCTGAAGGGAAACACACAGCACAGTTCTCATCCATGAAACACACTCTGCATTAGAGCAAGAAGCACGCTCTTGCTTTCTAGAGTCTCTAATACAGGGGGAAACCTGAGTGTGCTCAGAAGAAAAGAACTGTGTTTCCTACTCACGGACCATATCTAGCTCAACTCTGTTTCTGAAACTGATACAAACCACAGGTCCTCTAACATCCAATGCTTTTCAGTTAAGAGCGAGAAACGTGTGAGCTTTGTGAACAATGTAGCTTCGTTTGAGGTGAAAAGTGACTGCGTTTACCTGAAACGAAATCTTGCTTGTAGGAAGACACACGCCTGGCATTTAACTCCGTTTCTGAAGGGAAACACACAGCACAGTTCTCATACATGAAACACACCCTGCTTTAGAGCAAGAAGCACGCTCTTGCTTTCTAGAGTCTCTAATACAGAGGGGAACTTTAGTGTGCTCAAAACAAAAGAACTGTGTTTCCTACACACACGGACCATATCTAGTTCAACTCTGTTTCTGTAACTGATACAAACCACAGGTCCTCTAACATCCAATGCTTTTCAGTTAAGAGCAAGAAACGTGTGAGCTTTGTGAACAATGTATCTTCGTTTGAGCTGAAAAGTGACTGCATTTACCTGAAACGAAGTCTTGCTTGAAGGAAGACACAGAGCCTGGCATTTAACTCCGATTCTGAAGGGAAACACACGGCACAGTTCTCATCCATGAAACACACTCTGCTTTATTGAAAGAAGTACGCTCTTGCTTTCTAGGGTCTCTAATACAGATGGAAACGTCAGTGTGCTCAGAACAAAAGAACTGTGTTTCCTACACACGGACCATATCTAGTTCAACTCTGTTTCTGAAACTGATACAAACCACAGGTCCTCTAACATCCAATACTTTTCAGTTAGGAGCGAGAAACGTGTGAGCTTTGTGAACAATGTAGCTTCGTTTGAGCTGAAAAGTGCCTGCGTTTACCTGAAACGAATACTTGCTTGAAGGAAGACACAGAGCCTGGCATTTAACTCCGTTTCTGAAGGGAAACACACAGCACAGTTCTCATCCATGAAACACACTCTGCTTTAGAGCAAGAAGCACGCTCTTGCTTTCTAGAGTCTCTAATACAAAGGGAAACATGAGTGTGCTCAGAACAAAAGAACTGTGTTTCCTACACACACGGACCATATCTAGTTCAACTCTGTTTCTGAAACTGATACAAACCACAGGTAATCTAACATTCAATGCTTTTCAGTTAAGAGCGAGAAACGTGTGAGCTTTGTGAACAATGTAGCTTCGTTTGAGCTGAAAAGTGACTGCATTTACCTGAAACGAAGTCTTGCTTGAAGGAAGACACAGAGCCTGGCATTTAACTCCGATTCTGAAGGGAAACACACGGCACAGTACTTATCCATGAAACACACTCTGCTTTATTGCAAGAAGCACGCTCTTGCTTTCTAGAGTCTCTAATACAGAGGGAAACGTGAGTGTGCTCAGAACAAAAGAACGGTGTTTCCTACACACACGGACGATATCTAGTTCAACTCTGTTTCTGAAACTGATACACACCACAGGTCCTCTAACATCCAATGCTTTTCAGTTAAGAGCGAGAAACGTGTGAGGTTCGTGAACAATGTAGCTTCATTGGAGGTGAAAAGTGACTGTGTTTAAGTAAAACGAAGTCTTGCTTGTAGGAAGAAACACGCCTGGCATTTAACTCCGATTCTGAAGGGAAACACACGGCACAGTTCTCATCCATGAAACACACTCTGCTTTATTGAAAGAAGCACGCTCTTCCTTTCTAGAGTCTCTAATACAGAGGGAAACGTGAGTGTGCTCAGAACAAAAGAACGGTGTTTCCTACACACACGGACCATATCTAGTTCAACTCTGTTTCTGAAACTGATACAAACCACAGGTCGTCTAACATCCAATGCTTTTCAGTTAAGAGCGAGAAACGTGTGAGCTGTGTGAACAATGTAGCTTCGTTTGAGCTGAAAAGTGACTGCGTTTACCTGATAAGAATACTTGCTTGAAGGGAGACACGGAGCCTGGAATTTAACTCCGTTTCTGAAGGAAAACACACAGCACAGTTCTCATCCATGAAACACAATCTGCTTTACAGCAAGAAGCACGCTCTTGCTTTCTAGGGTCTCTAATACAGATGGAAACGTGAGTGTGCTCAGAACAAAAGAACTGTGTTTCCTACACACGGACCATATCTAGTTCAACTCTGTTTCTGAAACTGATACAAACCACAGGTCCACTAACATGCAATACTTTTCAGTTAAGAGCGAGAAACGTGTGAGCTTTGTGAACAATGTAGCTTCGTTTGAGCTGAAAAGTGCCTGCGTTTACCTGAAACGAATACTTGCTTGAAGGAAGACACAGAGCCTGGCATTTAACTCCGTTTCTGAAGGGAAACACACAGCACAGTTCTCATCCATGAAACACACTCTGCTTTAGAGCAAGAAGCACGCTCTTGCTTTCTAGAGTCTCTAATACAAAGGGAAACATGAGTGTGCTCAGAACAAAAGAACTGTGTTTCCTACTCACGGACCATATCTAGTTCAACTCTGTTTCTGAAACTGATACAAACCACAGGTAATCTAACATCCAATGCTTTTCAGTTAAGAGCGAGAAACGTGTGAGCTTTGTGAACAATGTAGCTTCGTTTGAGCTGAAAAGTGACTGCATTTACCTGAAACGAAGTCTTGCTTGAAGGAAGACACAGAGCCTGGCATTTAACTCCGATTCTGAAGGGAAACACACGGCACAGTACTTATCCATGAAACACACTCTGCTTTATTGCAAGAAGCACGCTCTTGCTTTCTAGAGTCTCTAATACAGAGGGAAACGTGAGTGTGCTCAGAACAAAAGAACGGTGTTTCCTACACACACGGACGATATCTAGTTCAACTCTGTTTCTGAAACTGATACAAACCACAGGTCGTCTAACATCCAATGCTTTTCAGTTAAGAGCGAGAAACGTGTGAGCTTTGTGAACAATGTAGCTTCGATTGAGCTGAAAAGCGACTGCGTTTACCTGAAACGAAGCCTTGCTTGAAAGAAGACACAGTCCTGGCATTGAACTCCGTTTCTGAAGGGAAACACATGGCACAGTTCTCATCCATGAAACACACTCTGCTTTAGAGCAAGAAGCACGCTCTTGCTTTCTAGAGTCTCTAATACAGAGGGAAACGTGAGTATGCTCAGAACAAAAGAACTGTGTTTCCTACACACACGGACCATATCTAGTTCAACTGTGTTTCTGAAACTGATACAAACCACAGGTCCTCTGAAATCCAATTCTTTTCAGTTAAGAGCGAGAAACGTGTGAGCTTTGTGAACAATGTAGCTTCGTTTGAGCTGAAAAGCGACTGCGTTTACCTGAAACGAAGCCTTGCTTGACGAAAGACACAGTCCTGGCATTTAACTCCGTTTCTGAAGGGAAACACACAGCACAGTTCTCATCCATGAAACACACTCTGCATTAGAGCAAGAAGCACGCTCTTGCTTTCTAGAGTCTCTAATACAGGGGGAAACCTGAGTGTGCTCAGAACAAAAGAACTGTGTTTCCTACTCACGGACCATATCTAGCTCAACTCTGTTTCTGAAACTGATACAAACCACAGGTCCTCTAACATCCAATGCTTTTCAGTTAAGAGCGAGAAACGTGTGAGCTTTGTGAACAATGTAGCTTCGTTTGAGGTGAAAAGTGACTGCGTTTACCTGAAACGAAATCTTTCTTGTAGGAAGACACACGCCTGGCATTTAACTCTGTTTCTGAAGGGAAACACACAGCACAGTTCTCATACATGAAACACACTCTGCTTTAGAGCAAGAAGCACGCTCTTGCTTTCTAGAGTCTCTAATACAGAGGGGAACTTTAGTGTGCTCAAAACAAAAGAACTGTGTTTCCTACACACACGGACCATATCTAGTTCAACTCTGTTTCTGTCACTGATACAAACCACAGGTCCTCTAACATCCAATGCTTTTCAGTTAAGAGCGAGAAACGTGTGAGCTTTGTGAACAATGTATCTTCGTTTGAGCTGAAAAGTGACTGCATTTACCTGAAACGAAGTCTTGCTTGAAGGAAGACACAGAGCCTGGCATTTAACTCCGATTCTGAAGGGAAACACACGGCACAGTTCTCATCCATGAAACACACTCTGCTTTATTGAAAGAAGTACGCTCTTGCTTTCTAGGGTCTCTAATACAGATGGAAACGTGAGTGTGCTCAGAACAAAAGAACTGTGTTTCCTACACACGGACCATATCTAGTTCAACTCTGTTTCTGAAACTGATACAAACCACAGGTCCTCTAACATCCAATACTTTTCAGTTAGGAGCGAGAAACGTGTGAGCTTTGTGAACAATGTAGCTTCGTTTGAGCTGAAAAGTGCCTGCGTTTACCTGAAACGAAGCCTTGATTGAAGGAAGACACGGAGCCTGGCATTTAACTCCGTTTCTGAAGGGAAACACACAGCACAGTTCTCATCCATGAAACACACTCTGCTTTAGAGCAAGAAGCACGCTCTTGCTTTCTAGAGTCTCTAATACAAAGGGAAACATGAGTGTGCTCATAACAAAAGAACTGTGTTTCCTACTCACGGACCATATCTAGTTCAACTCTGTTTCTGAAACTGATACAAACCACAGGTAATCTAACATCCAATGCTTTTCAGTTAAGAGCGAGAAACGTGTGAGCTTTGTGAACAATGTAGCTTCGTTTGAGCTGAAAAGTGACTGCATTTACCTGAAACGAAGTCTTGCTTGAAGGAAGACACAAAGCCTGGCATTTAACTCCGATTCTGAAGGGAAACACACGGCACAGTACTTATCCATGAAACACACTCTGCTTTATTGCAAGGAGCACGCTCTTGCTTTCTAGAGTCTCTAATACAGAGGGAAACGTGAGTGTGCTCAGAACAAAAGAACTGTGTTTCCTACACACACGGACCATATCTAGTTCAACTGTGTTTCTGAAACTGATACAAACCACAGGTCCTCTGAAATCCAATTCTTTTCAGTTAAGAGCGAGAAACGTGTGAGCTTTGTGAACAATGTAGCTTCGTTTGAGCTGAAAAGCGACTGCGTTTACCTGAAAAGAATACTTGCTTGAAGGAAGACTCAGAGCCTCTCATTTAACTCCGTTTCTGAAGGGAAACACCCAGCACAATTCTCATCCATGAAACACAATCTGCTTTACAGCAAGAAGCACGCTCTTGCTTTCTAGAGTCTCTAATACAGAGGGAAACGTGTGTGTGCTCAGAACAAAAGAACGGTTTTTCCTACACACACGGACCATATCTTGTTCAACTCTGTTTCTGAAACTGATACAAACCACAGGTCCTCTAACATCCAATGCTTTTCAGTTAAGAGTGAGAAACGTGTGAGGTTCGTGAACAATGTAGCTTCATTGGAGGTGAAAAGTTACTGTGTTTAAGTAAAACGAAGTCTTGCTTGTAGGAAGAAACACGCCTGGCATTTAACTCCGATTCTGAAGGGAAACACACGGCACAGTTCTCATCCATGAAACACACTCTGCTTTAGAGCAAGAAGCACGCTCTTGCTTTCTAGAGTCTCTAATACAGAGGGAAACGTGAGTGTGCTCAGAACAAAAGAACGGTGTTTCCTACACACACGGACCATATCTAGTTCAACTCTGTTTCTGAAACTGATACAAACCACAGGTCGTCTAACATCCAATGCTTTTCAGTTAAGAGCGAGAAACGTGTGAGCTGTGTGAACAATGTAGCTTCGTTTGAGCTGAAAAGTGACTGCGTTTACCTGATAAGAATACTTGCTTGAAGGAAGACACAGAGCCTGGAATTTAACTCCGTTTCTGAAGGAAAACACACAGCACAGTTCTCATCCATGAAACACAATCTGCTTTACAGCAAGAAGCACGCTCTTGCTTTCTAGGGTCTCTAATACAGATGGAAACGTGAGTGTGCTCATAACAAAAGAACTGTGTTTCCTACTCACGGACCATATCTAGTTCAACTCTGTTTCTGAAACTGATACAAACCACAGGTAATCTAACATCCAATGCTTTTCAGTTAAGAGCGAGAAACGTGTGAGCTTTGTGAACAATGTAGCTTCGTTTGAGCTGAAAAGTGACTGCATTTACCTGAAACG
Source organism: Onychomys leucogaster (assembly GCA_949786385.1). NCBI lineage: Eukaryota > Metazoa > Chordata > Mammalia > Rodentia > Cricetidae > Onychomys > Onychomys leucogaster. The sequence goes on from CATKUP010000088.1 coordinate 1,111,612, forward strand.
AAGTCTTGCTTGAAGGAAGACACAAAGCCTGGCATTTAACTCCGATTCTGAAGGGAAACACACGGCACAGTACTTATCCATGAAACACACTCTGCTTTATTGCAAGGAGCACGCTCTTGCTTTCTAGAGTCTCTAATACAGAGGGAAACGTGAGTGTGCTCAGAACAAAAGAACTGTGTTTCCTACACACACGGACCATATCTAGTTCAACTGTGTTTCTGAAACTGATACAAACCACAGGTCCTCTGAAATCCAATTCTTTTCAGTTAAGAGCGAGAAACGTGTGAGCTTTGTGAACAATGTAGCTTCGTTTGAGCTGAAAAGCGACTGCGTTTACCTGAAAAGAATACTTGCTTGAAGGAAGACTCAGAGCCTCTCATTTAACTCCGTTTCTGAAGGGAAACACCCAGCACAATTCTCATCCATGAAACACAATCTGCTTTACAGCAAGAAGCACGCTCTTGCTTTCTAGAGTCTCTAATACAGAGGGAAACGTGTGTGTGCTCAGAACAAAAGAACGGTTTTTCCTACACACACGGACCATATCTTGTTCAACTCTGTTTCTGAAACTGATACAAACCACAGGTCCTCTAACATCCAATGCTTTTCAGTTAAGAGTGAGAAACGTTTGAGGTTCGTGAACAATGTAGCTTCATTGGAGGTGAAAAGTTACTGTGTTTAAGTAAAACGAAGTCTTGCTTGTAGGAAGAAACACGCCTGGCATTTAACTCCGATTCTGAAGGGAAACACACGGCACAGTTCTCATCCATGAAACACACTCTGCTTTAGAGCAAGAAGCACGCTCTTGCTTTCTAGAGTCTCTAATACAGAGGGAAACGTGAGTGTGCTCAGAACAAAAGAACGGTGTTTCCTACACACACGGACCATATCTAGTTCAACTCTGTTTCTGAAACTGATACAAACCACAGGTCGTCTAACATCCAATGCTTTTCAGTTAAGAGCGAGAAACGTGTGAGCTGTGTGAACAATGTAGCTTCGTTTGAGCTGAAAAGTGACTGCGTTTACCTGATAAGAATACTTGCTTGAAGGAAGACACAGAGCCTGGAATTTAACTCCGTTTCTGAAGGAAAACACACAGCACAGTTCTCATCCATGAAACACAATCTGCTTTACAGCAAGAAGCACGCTCTTGCTTTCTAGGGTCTCTAATACAGATGGAAACGTGAGTGTGCTCATAACAAAAGAACTGTGTTTCCTACTCACGGACCATATCTAGTTCAACTCTGTTTCTGAAACTGATACAAACCACAGGTAATCTAACATCCAATGCTTTTCAGTTAAGAGCGAGAAACGTGTGAGCTTTGTGAACAATGTAGCTTCGTTTGAGCTGAAAAGTGACTGCATTTACCTGAAACGAAGTCTTGCTTGAAGGAAGACACAAAGCCTGGCATTTAACTCCGATTCTGAAGGGAAACACACGGCACAGTACTTATCCATGAAACACACTCTGCTTTATTGCAAGGAGCACGCTCTTGCTTTCTAGAGTCTCTAATACAGAGGGAAACGTGAGTGTGCTCAGAACAAAAGAACTGTGTTTCCTACACACACGGACCATATCTAGTTCAACTGTGTTTCTGAAACTGATACAAACCACAGGTCCTCTGAAATCCAATTCTTTTCAGTTAAGAGCGAGAAACGTGTGAGCTTTGTGAACAATGTAGCTTCGTTTGAGCTGAAAAGCGACTGCGTTTACCTGAAAAGAATACTTGCTTGAAGGAAGACTCAGAGCCTCTCATTTAACTCCGTTTCTGAAGGGAAACACCCAGCACAATTCTCATCCATGAAACACAATCTGCTTTACAGCAAGAAGCACGCTCTTGCTTTCTAGAGTCTCTAATACAGAGGGAAACGTGTGTGTGCTCAGAACAAAAGAACGGTTTTTCCTACACACACGGACCATATCTTGTTCAACTCTGTTTCTGAAACTGATACAAACCACAGGTCCTCTAACATCCAATGCTTTTCAGTTAAGAGTGAGAAACGTGTGAGGTTCGTGAACAATGTAGCTTCATTGGAGGTGAAAAGTTACTGTGTTTAAGTAAAACGAAGTCTTGCTTGTAGGAAGAAACACGCCTGGCATTTAACTCTGATTCTGAAGGGAAACACACGGCACAGTTCTCATCCATGAAACACACTCTGCTTTAGAGCAAGAAGCACGCTCTTGCTTTCTAGAGTCTCTAATACAGAGGGAAACGTGAGTGTGCTCAGAACAAAAGAACGGTGTTTCCTACACACACGGACCATATCTAGTTCAACTCTGTTTCTGAAACTGATACAAACCACAGGTCGTCTAACATCCAATGCTTTTCAGTTAAGAGCGAGAAACGTGTGAGCTGTGTGAACAATGTAGCTTCGTTTGAGCTGAAAAGTGACTGCGTTTACCTGATAAGAATACTTGCTTGAAGGAAGACACAGAGCCTGGAATTTAACTCCGTTTCTGAAGGAAAACACACAGCACAGTTCTCATCCATGAAACACAATCTGCTTTACAGCAAGAAGCACGCTCTTGCTTTCTAGGGTCTCTAATACAGATGGAAACGTGAGTGTGCTCAGAACAAAAGAACTGTGTTTCCTACACACGGATCATATCTAGTTCAACTCTGTTTCTGAAACTGATACAAACCACAGGTCCTCTAACATCCAATACTTTTCAGTTAAGAGCGAGAAACGTGTGAGCTTTGTGAACAATGTAGCTTCGTTTGAGCTGAAAAGTGCCTGTGTTTACCTGAAACGAATACTTGCTTGAAGGAAGACACAGAGCCTGGCATTTAACTCCGTTTCTGAAGGGAAACACACAGCACAGTTCTCATCCATGAAACACACTCTGCTTTAGAGCAAGAAGCACGCTCTTGCTTTCTAGAGTCTCTAATACAAAGGGAAACATGAGTGTGCTCAGAACAAAACAACTGTGTTTCCTACTCACGGACCATATCTAGTTCAACTCTGTTTCTGAAACTGATACAAACCACAGGTAATCTAACATCCAATGCTTTTCAGTTAAGAGCGAGAAACGTGTGAGCTTTGTGAACAATGTAGCTTCGTTTGAGCTGAAAAGTGACTGCATTTACCTGAAACGAAGTCTTGCTTGAAGGAAGACACAGAGCCTGACATTTAACTCTGATTCTGAAGGGAAACACACGGCACAGTTCTCATCCATGATACACACTCTGCTTTATTGCAAGAAGCACGCTCTTGCTTTCTAGATTCTCTAATACAGAGGGAAACGTGAGTGTGCTCAGAACAAAAGAACGGTGTTTCCTACACACACGGACCATATGTAGTTCAACTCTGTTTCTGAAACTGATACAAACCACAGGTCCTCTAATATCCAATGCTTTTCAGTTAAGACCGAGAAACGTGTGAGCTTTGTGAACAATGTAGATTCGTTTGAGCTGAAAAGTGACTGCGTTTACCTGAAACGAATACTTGCTTGAAGGAAGACACAGAGCCTGGCATTTAACTCCGTTTCTGAAGGGAAACATACAGCACAGATCTCATCCATGAAACACACTCTGCTTTAGAGCAAGAAGCACGCTATTGCTTTCTAGATTCTCTAATACAGAGGGAAACATGAGTGTGCTCAGAACAAAAGAACTGTGTTTCCTACTCACGGACCATATCTAGTTCAACTCTGTTTCTGAAACTGATACAAACCACAGGTCCTCTAACATCCAATGCTTTTCAGTTAAGAGCGAGAAACGTGTGAGCTTTGTGAACAATGTAGCTTCGTTTGAGCTGAAAAGCGACTGCGTTTACCTGAAACGAAGCCTTGCTTGAAGAAAGACACAGTCCTGGCATTTAACTCCGTTTCTGAAGGGAAACACACAGCACAGTTCTCATCCATGAAACACACTCTGCATTAGAGCAAGAAGCACGCTCTTGCTTTCTAGAGTCTCTAATACAGGGGGAAACCTGAGTGTGCTCAGAACAAAAGAACTGTGTTTCCTACTCACGGACCATATCTAGCTCAACTCTGTTTCTGAAACTGATACAAACCACAGGTCCTCTAACATCCAATGCTTTTCAGTTAAGAGCGAGAAACGTGTGAGCTTTGTGAACAATGTAGCTTCGTTTGAGGTGAAAAGTGACTGCGTTTACCTGAAACGAAATCTTGCTTGTAGGAAGACACACGCCTGGCATTTAACTCCGTTTCTGAAGGGAAACACACAGCACAGTTCTCATACATGAAACACACTCTGCTTTAGAGCATGAAGCATGCTCTTGCTTTGTAGAGTCTCTAATACAGAGGGGAACTTTAGTGTGCTCAAAACAAAAGAACTGTGTTTCCTACACACACGGACCATATCTAGTTCAACTCTGTTTCTGTAACTGATACAAACCACAGGTCCTCTAACATCCAATGCTTTTCAGTTAAGAGCGAGAAACGTGTGAGCTTTGTGAACAATGTATCTTCGTTTGAGCTGAAAAGTGACTGCATTTACCTGAAACGAAGTCTTGCTTGAAGGAAGACACAGAGCCTGGCATTTAACTCCGATTCTGAAGGGAAACACATGGCACAGTTCTCATCCATGAAACACACTCTGCTTTATTGAAAGAAGTACGCTCTTACTTTCTAGAGTCTCTAATACAGAGGGAAACGTGAGTGTGCTCAGAACAAAAGAACGGTGTTTCCTACACACACGGACCATATCGAGTTCAACTCTGTTTCTGAAACTGATACAGACCACAGGTCCTCTAATATCCAAAGCTTTTCAGTTAAGACCGAGAAACGTGTGAGCTTTGTGAACAATGTAGATTCGTTTGAGCTGAAAAGTGACTGCGTTTACCTGAAACGAATACTTGCTTGAAGGAAGACACAGAGCCTGGCATTTAACTCCGTTTCTGAAGGGAAACACACAGCACAGATCTCATCCATGAAACACACTCTGCTTTAGAGCAAGAAGCACGCTCTTGCTTTCTAGAGTCTCTAATACAGGGGGAAACCTGAGTGTGCTCAGAACAAAAGAACTGTGTTTCCTACTCACGGACCATATCTAGCTCAACTCTGTTTCTGAAACTGATACAAACCACAGGTCCTCTAACATCCAATGCTTTTCAGTTAAGAGCGAGAAACGTGTGAGCTTTGTGAACAATATATCTTCGTTTGAGCTGAAAAGTGACTGCATTTACCTGAAACGAAGTCTTGCTTGAAGGAAGACACAGAGCCTGGCATTTAACTCCGATTCTGAAGGGAAACACATGCCACAGTTCTCATCCATGAAACACACTCTGCTTTATTGAAAGAAGCACGCTCTTACTTTCTAGAGTCTCTAATACAGAGGGAAACGTGAGTGTGCTCAGAACAAAAGAACGGTGTTTCCTACACACACGGACCATATCTAGTTCAACTCTGTTTCTGAAACTGATACAAACCACAGGTCGTCTAACATCCAATGCGTTTCAGTTAAGAGCGAGAAACGTGTGAGCTTCATGAACAATGTAGCTTCATTGGAGGTGAAAAGTGACTGTGTTTACCTAAAACGAAGTCTTGCTTGTAGGAAGAAACACGCCTGGCATTTAACTCCGATTCTGAGGGGAAACACACGGCACAGTTCTCATCCATGAAACACAGTCTGCTTTAGAGCAAGAAGCACGCTCTTGCTTTCTTTAGTCTCTAATACAGAGGGAAACGTGAGTGTGCTCAGAACAAAAGAACGGTGTTTCCTACACACACGGACCATATCTAGTTCAACTCTGTTTCTGAAACTGATACAAACCACAGGTCGTCTAACATCCAATGCTTTTCAGTTAAGAGCGAGAAACGTGTGAGCTTCGTGAACAATGTAGCTTCATTGGAGGTGAAAAGTGACTGCGTTTACCGGATAAGAATACTTGCTTGAAGGAAGACACAGAGCCTCGAATTTAACTCCGTTTCTGATGGGAAACACACAGCACAGTTCTCATCCATGAAACACAATCTGCTTTACAGCAAGAAGCACGCTCTTGCTTTCTAGAGTCTCTAATACAGATGGAAACGTGAGTGTGCTCAGAACAAAAGAACTGTGTTTCCTACACACGGACCATATCTAGTTCAACTCTGTTTCTGAAACTGATACAAACCACAGGTCCTCTAACATCCAATATTTTTCAGTTAAGAGCGAGAAACGTGTGAGCTTTTTGAACAATGTAGAATCGTTTGAGGTCGAAAGTGACTGCGTTTACCTGAAACGAAATCTTGCTTGTAGGAAGACACACGCCTGGCATTTAACTCCATTTCTGAAGGGAAACACACGGCACAGTTCTCATCCATGAAACACACTCTGCTTTAGAGCAAGAAGCACGCTCTTGCTTACTAGAGTCTCTAATACAGAGGGAAAATTTAGTGTGCTCAGAAAAAAGAACTGTGTTTCCTACTCATGGACCATATCAAGTTCAACTGTTTCTGAAACTGATACAAACCACAGGTCCTCTAACATCCAATGCTTTTCAGTTAAGAGCGAGAAACGTGTGAGCTTTGCGAACAACGTAGCTTCGTTTGAGCTGAAAAGTGACTGCATTTACCTGAAACGAAGTCTTGCTTGAAGGAAGACACAGAGCCTGGCATTTAACTCCGATTCTGAAGGGAAACACACGGCACAGTTCTCATCCATGATACACACTCTGCTTTATTGCAAGAAGCACGCACTTGCTTTCTAGATTCTCTAATACAGAGGGAAACGTGAGTGTGCTCAGAACAAAAGAACGGTGTTTCCTACACACACGGACCATATCTAGTTCAACTCTGTTTCTGAAACTGATACAAACCACAGGTCCTCTAATATCCAATGCTTTTCATTTAAGACCGAGAAACGTGTGAGCTTTGTGAACAATGTAGATTCGTTTGAGCTGAAAAGTGACTGCGTTTACCTGAAACGAATACTTGCTTGAAGGAAGACACAGAGCCTGGCATTTAACTCCGTTTCTGAAGGGAAACACACAGCACAGATCTCATCCATGAAACACACTCTGCTTTAGAGCAAGAAGCACGCTATTGCTTTCTAGAGTCTCTAATACAGAGGGAAACATGAGTGTGCTCAGAACAAAAGAACTGTGTTTCCTACTCACGGACCATATCTAGTTCAACTCTGTTTCTGTAACTGATACAAACCACAGGTCCTCTAACATCCAATGCTTTTCAGTTAAGAGCGAGAAACGTGTGAGCTTTGTGAACAATGTAGCTTCGTTTGAGGTGAAAAGTGACTGCGTTTAACTGAAACGAAATCTTGCTTGTAGGAAGACACACGCCTGGCATTTAACTCCGTTTCTGAAGGGAAACACACAGCACAGTTCTCATACATGAAACACACTCTGCTTTAGAGCAAGAAGCACGCTCTTGCTTTCTAGAGTCTCTAATACAGAGGGTAACTTTAGTGTGCTCAAAACAAAAGAACTGTGTTTCCTACACACACGGACCATATCTAGTTCAACTCTGTTTCTGTAACTGATACAAACCACAGGTCCTCTAACATCCAATGCTTTTCAGTTAAGAGCGAGAAACGTGTGAGCTTTGTGAACAATGTAGCTTCGTTTGAGCTGAAAAGTGACTGCATTTACCTGAAACGAAGTCTTGCTTGAAGGAAGACACAGAGCCTGGCATTTAACTCCGATTCTGAAGGGAAACACACGGCACAGTTCTCATCCATGAAACACACTCTGCTTTATTGAAAGAAGTACGCTCTTACTTTCTAGAGTCTCTAATACAGAGGGAAACGTGAGTGTGCTCAGAACAAAAGAACGGTGTTTCCTACACACACGGACCATATCTAGTTCAACTCTGTTTCTGAAACTGATACAAACCACAGGTCGTCTAACATCCAATGCTTTTCAGTTAAGAGCGAGAAACGTGTGAGCTTCGTGAACAATGTAGCTTCATTGGAGGTGAAAAGTGACTGTGTTTACCTAAAACGAAGTCTTGCTTGTAGGAAGAAACACGCCTGGCATTTAACTCCGATTCTGACGGGAAACACACGGCACAGTTCTCATCCATGAAACACACTCTGCTTTATTGAAAGAAGCACGCTCTTGCTTTCTAGAGTCTCTAATACAGAGGGAAACGTGAGTGTGCTCAGAACAAAAGAACGGTGTTTCCTACACACACGGACCATATCTAGTTCAACTCTGTTTCTGAAACTGATACAAACCACAGGTCGTCTAACATCCAATGCTTTTCAGTTAAGAGCGAGAAACGTGTGAGGTTCGTGAACAATGTAGCTTCGTTTGAGCTGAAAAGTGACTGCGTTTACCTGATAAGAATACTTGCTTGAAGGAAGACACGGAGCCTGGAATTTAACTCCGTTTCTGAAGGAAAACACACAGCACAGTTCTCATCCATGAAACACAATCTGCTTTACAGCAAGAAGCACGCTCTTGCTTTCTAGGGTCTCTAATACAGATGGAAACGTGAGTGTGCTCAGAACAAAAGAACTGTGTTTCCTACACACGGACCATATCTAGTTCAACTCTGTTTCTGAAACTGATACAAACCACAGGTCCACTAACATCCAATACTTTTCAGTTAAGAGCGAGAAACGTGTGAGCTTTGTGAACAATGTAGCTTCGTTTGAGCTGAAAAGTGCCTGCGTTTACCTGAAGCGAATACTTGCTTGAAGGAAGACACAGAGCCTGGCATTTAACTCCGTTTCTGAAGGGAAACACACAGCACAGTTCTCATCCATGAAACACACTCTGCTTTAGAGCAAGAAGCACGCTCTTGCTTTCTAGAGTCTCTAATACAAAGGGAAACATGAGTGTGCTCAGAACAAAAGAACTGTGTTTCCTACTCACGGACCATATCTAGTTCAACTCTGTTTCTGAAACTGATACAAACCACAGGTAATCTAACATCCAATGCTTTTCAGTTAAGAGCGCGAAACGTGTGAGCTTTGTGAACAATGTAGCTTCGTTTGAGCTGAAAAGTGACTGCATTTACCTGAAACGAAGTCTTGCTTGAAGGAAGACACAGAGCCTGGCATTTAACTCCGATTCTGAAGGGAAACACACGGCACAGTACTTATCCATGAAACACACTCTGCTTTATTGCAAGAAGCACGCTCTTGCTTTCTAGAGTCTCTAATACCGAGGGAAACGTGAGTGTGCTCAGAACAAAAGAACGGTGTTTCCTACACACACGGACGATATCTAGTTCAACTCTGTTTCTGAAACTGATACAAACCACAGGTCGTCTAACATCCAATGCTTTTCAGTTAAGAGCGAGAAACGTGTGAGCTTTGTGAACAATGTAGCTTCGATTGAGCTGAAAAGCGACTGCGTTAACCTGAAACGAAGCCTTGCTTGAAGGAAGACACAGTCCTGGCATTGAACTCCGTTTCTGAAGGGAAACACATGGCACAGTTCTCATCCATGAAACACACTCTGCTTTAGAGCAAGAAGCACGCTCTTGCTTTCTAGAGTCTCTAATACAGAGGGAAACGTGAGTGTGCTCAGAACAAAAGTACTGTGTTTCCTACACACACGGACCATATCTAGTTCAACTGTGTTTCTGAAACTGATACAAACCACAGGTCCTCTGAAATCCAATTCTTTTCAGTTAAGAGCGAGAAACGTGTGAGCTTTGTGAACAATGTAGCTTCGTTTGAGCTGAAAAGCGACTGCGTTTACCTGAAACGAAGCCTTGCTTGACGAAAGACACAGTCCTGGCATTTAACTCCGTTTCTGAAGGGAAACACACAGCACAGTTCTCATCCATGAAACACACTCTGCATTAGAGCAAGAAGCACGCTCTTGCTTTCTAGAGTCTCTAATACAGGGGGAAACCTGAGTGTGCTCAGAAGAAAAGAACTGTGTTTCCTACTCACGGACCATATCTAGCTCAACTCTGTTTCTGAAACTGATACAAACCACAGGTCCTCTAACATCCAATGCTTTTCAGTTAAGAGCGAGAAACGTGTGAGCTTTGTGAACAATGTAGCTTCGTTTGAGGTGAAAAGTGACTGCGTTTACCTGAAACGAAATCTTGCTTGTAGGAAGACACACGCCTGGCATTTAACTCCGTTTCTGAAGGGAAACACACAGCACAGTTCTCATACATGAAACACACCCTGCTTTAGAGCAAGAAGCACGCTCTTGCTTTCTAGAGTCTCTAATACAGAGGGGAACTTTAGTGTGCTCAAAACAAAAGAACTGTGTTTCCTACACACACGGACCATATCTAGTTCAACTCTGTTTCTGTAACTGATACAAACCACAGGTCCTCTAACATCCAATGCTTTTCAGTTAAGAGCAAGAAACGTGTGAGCTTTGTGAACAATGTATCTTCGTTTGAGCTGAAAAGTGACTGCATTTACCTGAAACGAAGTCTTGCTTGAAGGAAGACACAGAGCCTGGCATTTAACTCCGATTCTGAAGGGAAACACACGGCACAGTTCTCATCCATGAAACACACTCTGCTTTATTGAAAGAAGTACGCTCTTGCTTTCTAGGGTCTCTAATACAGATGGAAACGTCAGTGTGCTCAGAACAAAAGAACTGTGTTTCCTACACACGGACCATATCTAGTTCAACTCTGTTTCTGAAACTGATACAAACCACAGGTCCTCTAACATCCAATACTTTTCAGTTAGGAGCGAGAAACGTGTGAGCTTTGTGAACAATGTAGCTTCGTTTGAGCTGAAAAGTGCCTGCGTTTACCTGAAACGAATACTTGCTTGAAGGAAGACACAGAGCCTGGCATTTAACTCCGTTTCTGAAGGGAAACACACAGCACAGTTCTCATCCATGAAACACACTCTGCTTTAGAGCAAGAAGCACGCTCTTGCTTTCTAGAGTCTCTAATACAAAGGGAAACATGAGTGTGCTCAGAACAAAAGAACTGTGTTTCCTACACACACGGACCATATCTAGTTCAACTCTGTTTCTGAAACTGATACAAACCACAGGTAATCTAACATTCAATGCTTTTCAGTTAAGAGCGAGAAACGTGTGAGCTTTGTGAACAATGTAGCTTCGTTTGAGCTGAAAAGTGACTGCATTTACCTGAAACGAAGTCTTGCTTGAAGGAAGACACAGAGCCTGGCATTTAACTCCGATTCTGAAGGGAAACACACGGCACAGTACTTATCCATGAAACACACTCTGCTTTATTGCAAGAAGCACGCTCTTGCTTTCTAGAGTCTCTAATACAGAGGGAAACGTGAGTGTGCTCAGAACAAAAGAACGGTGTTTCCTACACACACGGACGATATCTAGTTCAACTCTGTTTCTGAAACTGATACACACCACAGGTCCTCTAACATCCAATGCTTTTCAGTTAAGAGCGAGAAACGTGTGAGGTTCGTGAACAATGTAGCTTCATTGGAGGTGAAAAGTGACTGTGTTTAAGTAAAACGAAGTCTTGCTTGTAGGAAGAAACACGCCTGGCATTTAACTCCGATTCTGAAGGGAAACACACAGCACAGTTCTCATCCATGAAACACACTCTGCTTTATTGAAAGAAGCACGCTCTTCCTTTCTAGAGTCTCTAATACAGAGGGAAACGTGAGTGTGCTCAGAACAAAAGAACGGTGTTTCCTACACACACGGACCATATCTAGTTCAACTCTGTTTCTGAAACTGATACAAACCACAGGTCATCTAACATCCAATGCTTTTCAGTTAAGAGCGAGAAACGTGTGAGCTGTGTGAACAATGTAGCTTCGTTTGAGCTGAAAAGTGACTGCGTTTACCTGATAAGAATACTTGCTTGAAGGGAGACACGGAGCCTGGAATTTAACTCCGTTTCTGAAGGAAAACACACAGCACAGTTCTCATCCATGAAACACAATCTGCTTTACAGCAAGAAGCACGCTCTTGCTTTCTAGGGTCTCTAATACAGATGGAAACGTGAGTGTGCTCAGAACAAAAGAACTGTGTTTCCTACACACGGACCATATCTAGTTCAACTCTGTTTCTGAAACTGATACAAACCACAGGTCCACTAACATGCAATACTTTTCAGTTAAGAGCGAGAAACGTGTGAGCTTTGTGAACAATGTAGCTTCGTTTGAGCTGAAAAGTGCCTGCGTTTACCTGAAACGAATACTTGCTTGAAGGAAGACACAGAGCCTGGCATTTAACTCCGTTTCTGAAGGGAAACACACAGCACAGTTCTCATCCATGAAACACACTCTGCTTTAGAGCAAGAAGCACGCTCTTGCTTTCTAGAGTCTCTAATACAAAGGGAAACATGAGTGTGCTCAGAACAAAAGAACTGTGTTTCCTACTCACGGACCATATCTAGTTCAACTCTGTTTCTGAAACTGATACAAACCACAGGTAATCTAACATCCAATGCTTTTCAGTTAAGAGCGAGAAACGTGTGAGCTTTGTGAACAATGTAGCTTCGTTTGAGCTGAAAAGTGACTGCATTTACCTGAAACGAAGTCTTGCTTGAAGGAAGACACAGAGCCTGGCATTTAACTCCGATTCTGAAGGGAAACACACGGCACAGTACTTATCCATGAAACACACTCTGCTTTATTGCAAGAAGCACGCTCTTGCTTTCTAGAGTCTCTAATACAGAGGGAAACGTGAGTGTGCTCAGAACAAAAGAACGGTGTTTCCTACACACACGGACGATATCTAGTTCAACTCTGTTTCTGAAACTGATACAAACCACAGGTCGTCTAACATCCAATGCTTTTCAGTTAAGAGCGAGAAACGTGTGAGCTTTGTGAACAATGTAGCTTCGATTGAGCTGAAAAGCGACTGCGTTTACCTGAAACGAAGCCTTGCTTGAAAGAAGACACAGTCCTGGCATTGAACTCCGTTTCTGAAGGGAAACACATGGCAAAGTTCTCATCCATGAAACACACTCTGCTTTAGAGCAAGAAGCACGCTCTTGCTTTCTAGAGTCTCTAATACAGAGGGAAACGTGAGTATGCTCAGAACAAAAGAACTGTGTTTCCTACACACACGGACCATATCTAGTTCAACTGTGTTTCTGAAACTGATACAAACCACAGGTCCTCTGAAATCCAATTCTTTTCAGTTAAGAGCGAGAAACGTGTGAGCTTTGTGAACAATGTAGCTTCGTTTGAGCTGAAAAGCGACTGCGTTTACCTGAAACGAAGCCTTGCTTGACGAAAGACACAGTCCTGGCATTTAACTCCGTTTCTGAAGGGAAACACACAGCACAGTTCTCATCCATGAAACACACTCTGCATTAGAGCAAGAAGCACGCTCTTGCTTTCTAGAGTCTCTAATACAGGGGGAAACCTGAGTGTGCTCAGAACAAAAGAACTGTGTTTCCTACTCACGGACCATATCTAGCTCAACTCTGTTTCTGAAACTGATACAAACCACAGGTCCTCTAACATCCAATGCTTTTCAGTTAAGAGCGAGAAACGTGTGAGCTTTGTGAACAATGTAGCTTCGTTTGAGGTGAAAAGTGACTGCGTTTACCTGAAACGAAATCTTTCTTGTAGGAAGACACACGCCTGGCATTTAACTCTGTTTCTGAAGGGAAACACACAGCACAGTTCTCATACATGAAACACACTCTGCTTTAGAGCAAGAAGCACGCTCTTGCTTTCTAGAGTCTCTAATACAGAGGGGAACTTTAGTGTGCTCAAAACAAAAGAACTGTGTTTCCTACACACACGGACCATATCTAGTTCAACTCTGTTTCTGTCACTGATACAAACCACAGGTCCTCTAACATCCAATGCTTTTCAGTTAAGAGCGAGAAACGTGTGAGCTTTGTGAACAATGTATCTTCGTTTGAGCTGAAAAGTGACTGCATTTACCTGAAACGAAGTCTTGCTTGAAGGAAGACACAGAGCCTGGCATTTAACTCCGATTCTGAAGGGAAACACACGGCACAGTTCTCATCCATGAAACACACTCTGCTTTATTGAAAGAAGTACGCTCTTGCTTTCTAGGGTCTCTAATACAGATGGAAACGTGAGTGTGCTCAGAACAAAAGAACTGTGTTTCCTACACACGGACCATATCTAGTTCAACTCTGTTTCTGAAACTGATACAAACCACAGGTCCTCTAACATCCAATACTTTTCAGTTAGGAGCGAGAAACGTGTGAGCTTTGTGAACAATGTAGCTTCGTTTGAGCTGAAAAGTGCCTGCGTTTACCTGAAACGAAGCCTTGATTGAAGGAAGACACGGAGCCTGGCATTTAACTCCGTTTCTGAAGGGAAACACACAGCACAGTTCTCATCCATGAAACACACTCTGCTTTAGAGCAAGAAGCACGCTCTTGCTTTCTAGAGTCTCTAATACAAAGGGAAACATGAGTGTGCTCATAACAAAAGAACTGTGTTTCCTACTCACGGACCATATCTAGTTCAACTCTGTTTCTGAAACTGATACAAACCACAGGTAATCTAACATCCAATGCTTTTCAGTTAAGAGCGAGAAACGTGTGAGCTTTGTGAACAATGTAGCTTCGTTTGAGCTGAAAAGTGACTGCATTTACCTGAAACGAAGTCTTGCTTGAAGGAAGACACAAAGCCTGGCATTTAACTCCGATTCTGAAGGGAAACACACGGCACAGTACTTATCCATGAAACACACTCTGCTTTATTGCAAGGAGCACGCTCTTGCTTTCTAGAGTCTCTAATACAGAGGGAAACGTGAGTGTGCTCAGAACAAAAGAACTGTGTTTCCTACACACACGGACCATATCTAGTTCAACTGTGTTTCTGAAACTGATACAAACCACAGGTCCTCTGAAATCCAATTCTTTTCAGTTAAGAGCGAGAAACGTGTGAGCTTTGTGAACAATGTAGCTTCGTTTGAGCTGAAAAGCGACTGCGTTTACCTGAAAAGAATACTTGCTTGAAGGAAGACTCAGAGCCTCTCATTTAACTCCGTTTCTGAAGGGAAACACCCAGCACAATTCTCATCCATGAAACACAATCTGCTTTACAGCAAGAAGCACGCTCTTGCTTTCTAGAGTCTCTAATACAGAGGGAAACGTGTGTGTGCTCAGAACAAAAGAACGGTTTTTCCTACACACACGGACCATATCTTGTTCAACTCTGTTTCTGAAACTGATACAAACCACAGGTCCTCTAACATCCAATGCTTTTCAGTTAAGAGTGAGAAACGTGTGAGGTTCGTGAACAATGTAGCTTCATTGGAGGTGAAAAGTTACTGTGTTTAAGTAAAACGAAGTCTTGCTTGTAGGAAGAAACACGCCTGGCATTTAACTCCGATTCTGAAGGGAAACACACGGCACAGTTCTCATCCATGAAACACACTCTGCTTTAGAGCAAGAAGCACGCTCTTGCTTTCTAGAGTCTCTAATACAGAGGGAAACGTGAGTGTGCTCAGAACAAAAGAACGGTGTTTCCTACACACACGGACCATATCTAGTTCAACTCTGTTTCTGAAACTGATACAAACCACAGGTCGTCTAACATCCAATGCTTTTCAGTTAAGAGCGAGAAACGTGTGAGCTGTGTGAACAATGTAGCTTCGTTTGAGCTGAAAAGTGACTGCGTTTACCTGATAAGAATACTTGCTTGAAGGAAGACATAGAGCCTGGAATTTAACTCCGTTTCTGAAGGAAAACACACAGCACAGTTCTCATCCATGAAACACAATCTGCTTTACAGCAAGAAGCACGCTCTTGCTTTCTAGGGTCTCTAATACAGATGGAAACGTGAGTGTGCTCATAACAAAAGAACTGTGTTTCCTACTCACGGACCATATCTAGTTCAACTCTGTTTCTGAAACTGATACAAACCACAGGTAATCTAACATCCAATGCTTTTCAGTTAAGAGCGAGAAACGTGTGAGCTTTGTGAACAATGTAGCTTCGTTTGAGCTGAAAAGTGACTGCATTTACCTGAAACGAAGTCTTGCTTGAAGGAAGACACAAAGCCTGGCATTTAACTCCGATTCTGAAGGGAAACACACGGCACAGTACTTATCCATGAAACACACTCTGCTTTATTGCAAGGAGCACGCTCTTGCTTTCTAGAGTCTCTAATACAGAGGGAAACGTGAGTGTGCTCAGAACAAAAGAACTGTGTTTCCTACACACACGGACCATATCTAGTTCAACTGTGTTTCTGAAACTGATACAAACCACAGGTCCTCTGAAATCCAATTCTTTTCAGTTAAGAGCGAGAAACGTGTGAGCTTTGTGAACAATGTAGCTTCGTTTGAGCTGAAAAGCGACTGCGTTTACCTGAAAAGAATACTTGCTTGAAGGAAGACTCAGAGCCTCTCATTTAACTCCGTTTCTGAAGGGAAACACCCAGCACAATTCTCATCCATGAAACACAATCTGCTTTACAGCAAGAAGCACGCTCTTGCTTTCTAGAGTCTCTAATACAGAGGGAAACGTGTGTGTGCTCAGAACAAAAGAACGGTTTTTCCTACACACACGGACCATATCTTGTTCAACTCTGTTTCTGAAACTGATACAAACCACAGGTCCTCTAACATCCAATGCTTTTCAGTTAAGAGTGAGAAACGTTTGAGGTTCGTGAACAATGTAGCTTCATTGGAGGTGAAAAGTTACTGTGTTTAAGTAAAACGAAGTCTTGCTTGTAGGAAGAAACACGCCTGGCATTTAACTCCGATTCTGAAGGGAAACACACGGCACAGTTCTCATCCATGAAACACACTCTGCTTTAGAGCAAGAAGCACGCTCTTGCTTTCTAGAGTCTCTAATACAGAGGGAAACGTGAGTGTGCTCAGAACAAAAGAACGGTGTTTCCTACACACACGGACCATATCTAGTTCAACTCTGTTTCTGAAACTGATACAAACCACAGGTCGTCTAACATCCAATGCTTTTCAGTTAAGAGCGAGAAACGTGTGAGCTGTGTGAACAATGTAGCTTCGTTTGAGCTGAAAAGTGACTGCGTTTACCTGATAAGAATACTTGCTTGAAGGAAGACACAGAGCCTGGAATTTAACTCCGTTTCTGAAGGAAAACACACAGCACAGTTCTCATCCATGAAACACAATCTGCTTTACAGCAAGAAGCACGCTCTTGCTTTCTAGGGTCTCTAATACAGATGGAAACGTGAGTGTGCTCATAACAAAAGAACTGTGTTTCCTACTCACGGACCATATCTAGTTCAACTCTGTTTCTGAAACTGATACAAACCACAGGTAATCTAACATCCAATGCTTTTCAGTTAAGAGCGAGAAACGTGTGAGCTTTGTGAACAATGTAGCTTCGTTTGAGCTGAAAAGTGACTGCATTTACCTGAAACGAAGTCTTGCTTGAAGGAAGACACAAAGCCTGGCATTTAACTCCGATTCTGAAGGGAAACACACGGCACAGTACTTATCCATGAAACACACTCTGCTTTATTGCAAGGAGCACGCTCTTGCTTTCTAGAGTCTCTAATACAGAGGGAAACGTGAGTGTGCTCAGAACAAAAGAACTGTGTTTCCTACACACACGGACCATATCTAGTTCAACTGTGTTTCTGAAACTGATACAAACCACAGGTCCTCTGAAATCCAATTCTTTTCAGTTAAGAGCGAGAAACGTGTGAGCTTTGTGAACAATGTAGCTTCGTTTGAGCTGAAAAGCGACTGCGTTTACCTGAAAAGAATACTTGCTTGAAGGAAGACTCAGAGCCTCTCATTTAACTCCGTTTCTGAAGGGAAACACCCAGCACAATTCTCATCCATGAAACACAATCTGCTTTACAGCAAGAAGCACGCTCTTGCTTTCTAGAGTCTCTAATACAGAGGGAAACGTGTGTGTGCTCAGAACAAAAGAACGGTTTTTCCTACACACACGGACCATATCTTGTTCAACTCTGTTTCTGAAACTGATACAAACCACAGGTCCTCTAACATCCAATGCTTTTCAGTTAAGAGTGAGAAACGTGTGAGGTTCGTGAACAATGTAGCTTCATTGGAGGTGAAAAGTTACTGTGTTTAAGTAAAACGAAGTCTTGCTTGTAGGAAGAAACACGCCTGGCATTTAACTCCGATTCTGAAGGGAAACACACGGCACAGTTCTCATCCATGAAACACACTCTGCTTTAGAGCAAGAAGCACGCTCTTGCTTTCTAGAGTCTCTAATACAGAGGGAAACGTGAGTGTGCTCAGAACAAAAGAACGGTGTTTCCTACACACACGGACCATATCTAGTTCAACTCTGTTTCTGAAACTGATACAAACCACAGGTCGTCTAACATCCAATGCTTTTCAGTTAAGAGCGAGAAACGTGTGAGCTGTGTGAACAATGTAGCTTCGTTTGAGCTGAAAAGTGACTGCGTTTACCTGATAAGAATACTTGCTTGAAGGAAGACACAGAGCCTGGAATTTAACTCCGTTTCTGAAGGAAAACACACAGCACAGTTCTCATCCATGAAACACAATCTGCTTTACAGCAAGAAGCACGCTCTTGCTTTCTAGGGTCTCTAATACAGATGGAAACGTGAGTGTGCTCATAACAAAAGAACTGTGTTTCCTACTCACGGACCATATCTAGTTCAACTCTGTTTCTGAAACTGATACAAACCACAGGTAATCTAACATCCAATGCTTTTCAGTTAAGAGCGAGAAACGTGTGAGCTTTGTGAACAATGTAGCTTCGTTTGAGCTGAAAAGTGACTGCATTTACCTGAAACGAAGTCTTGCTTGAAGGAAGACACAAAGCCTGGCATTTAACTCCGATTCTGAAGGGAAACACACGGCACAGTACTTATCCATGAAACACACTCTGCTTTATTGCAAGGAGCACGCTCTTGCTTTCTAGAGTCTCTAATACAGAGGGAAACGTGAGTGTGCTCAGAACAAAAGAACTGTGTTTCCTACACACACGGACCATATCTAGTTCAACTGTGTTTCTGAAACTGATACAAACCACAGGTCCTCTGAAATCCAATTCTTTTCAGTTAAGAGCGAGAAACGTGTGAGCTTTGTGAACAATGTAGCTTCGTTTGAGCTGAAAAGCGACTGCGTTTACCTGAAAAGAATACTTGCTTGAAGGAAGACTCAGAGCCTCTCATTTAACTCCGTTTCTGAAGGGAAACACCCAGCACAATTCTCATCCATGAAACACAATCTGCTTTACAGCAAGAAGCACGCTCTTGCTTTCTAGAGTCTCTAATACAGAGGGAAACGTGTGTGTGCTCAGAACAAAAGAACGGTTTTTCCTACACACACGGACCATATCTTGTTCAACTCTGTTTCTGAAACTGATACAAACCACAGGTCCTCTAACATCCAATGCTTTTCAGTTAAGAGTGAGAAACGTTTGAGGTTCGTGAACAATGTAGCTTCATTGGAGGTGAAAAGTTACTGTGTTTAAGTAAAACGAAGTCTTGCTTGTAGGAAGAAACACGCCTGGCATTTAACTCCGATTCTGAAGGGAAACACACGGCACAGTTCTCATCCATGAAACACACTCTGCTTTAGAGCAAGAAGCACGCTCTTGCTTTCTAGAGTCTCTAATACAGAGGGAAACGTGAGTGTGCTCAGAACAAAAGAACGGTGTTTCCTACACACACGGACCATATCTAGTTCAACTCTGTTTCTGAAACTGATACAAACCACAGGTCGTCTAACATCCAATGCTTTTCAGTTAAGAGCGAGAAACGTGTGAGCTGTGTGAACAATGTAGCTTCGTTTGAGCTGAAAAGTGACTGCGTTTACCTGATAAGAATACTTGCTTGAAGGAAGACACAGAGCCTGGAATTTAACTCCGTTTCTGAAGGAAAACACACAGCACAGTTCTCATCCATGAAACACAATCTGCTTTACAGCAAGAAGCACGCTCTTGCTTTCTAGGGTCTCTAATACAGATGGAAACGTGAGTGTGCTCATAACAAAAGAACTGTGTTTCCTACTCACGGACCATATCTAGTTCAACTCTGTTTCTGAAACTGATACAAACCACAGGTAATCTAACATCCAATGCTTTTCAGTTAAGAGCGAGAAACGTGTGAGCTTTGTGAACAATGTAGCTTCGTTTGAGCTGAAAAGTGACTGCATTTACCTGAAACGAAGTCTTGCTTGAAGGAAGACACAAAGCCTGGCATTTAACTCCGATTCTGAAGGGAAACACACGGCACAGTACTTATCCATGAAACACACTCTGCTTTATTGCAAGGAGCACGCTCTTGCTTTCTAGAGTCTCTAATACAGAGGGAAACGTGAGTGTGCTCAGAACAAAAGAACTGTGTTTCCTACACACACGGACCATATCTAGTTCAACTGTGTTTCTGAAACTGATACAAACCACAGGTCCTCTGAAATCCAATTCTTTTCAGTTAAGAGCGAGAAACGTGTGAGCTTTGTGAACAATGTAGCTTCGTTTGAGCTGAAAAGCGACTGCGTTTACCTGAAAAGAATACTTGCTTGAAGGAAGACTCAGAGCCTCTCATTTAACTCCGTTTCTGAAGGGAAACACCCAGCACAATTCTCATCCATGAAACACAATCTGCTTTACAGCAAGAAGCACGCTCTTGCTTTCTAGAGTCTCTAATACAGAGGGAAACGTGTGTGTGCTCAGAACAAAAGAACGGTTTTTCCTACACACACGGACCATATCTTGTTCAACTCTGTTTCTGAAACTGATACAAACCACAGGTCCTCTAACATCCAATGCTTTTCAGTTAAGAGTGAGAAACGTGTGAGGTTCGTGAACAATGTAGCTTCATTGGAGGTGAAAAGTTACTGTGTTTAAGTAAAACGAAGTCTTGCTTGTAGGAAGAAACACGCCTGGCATTTAACTCTGATTCTGAAGGGAAACACACGGCACAGTTCTCATCCATGAAACACACTCTGCTTTAGAGCAAGAAGCACGCTCTTGCTTTCTAGAGTCTCTAATACAGAGGGAAACGTGAGTGTGCTCAGAACAAAAGAACGGTGTTTCCTACACACACGGACCATATCTAGTTCAACTCTGTTTCTGAAACTGATACAAACCACAGGTCGTCTAACATCCAATGCTTTTCAGTTAAGAGCGAGAAACGTGTGAGCTGTGTGAACAATGTAGCTTCGTTTGAGCTGAAAAGTGACTGCGTTTACCTGATAAGAATACTTGCTTGAAGGAAGACACAGAGCCTGGAATTTAACTCCGTTTCTGAAGGAAAACACACAGCACAGTTCTCATCCATGAAACACAATCTGCTTTACAGCAAGAAGCACGCTCTTGCTTTCTAGGGTCTCTAATACAGATGGAAACGTGAGTGTGCTCAGAACAAAAGAACTGTGTTTCCTACACACGGATCATATCTAGTTCAACTCTGTTTCTGAAACTGATACAAACCACAGGTCCTCTAACATCCAATACTTTTCAGTTAAGAGCGAGAAACGTGTGAGCTTTGTGAACAATGTAGCTTCGTTTGAGCTGAAAAGTGCCTGTGTTTACCTGAAACGAATACTTGCTTGAAGGAAGACACAGAGCCTGGCATTTAACTCCGTTTCTGAAGGGAAACACACAGCACAGTTCTCATCCATGAAACACACTCTGCTTTAGAGCAAGAAGCACGCTCTTGCTTTCTAGAGTCTCTAATACAAAGGGAAACATGAGTGTGCTCAGAACAAAACAACTGTGTTTCCTACTCACGGACCATATCTAGTTCAACTCTGTTTCTGAAACTGATACAAACCACAGGTAATCTAACATCCAATGCTTTTCAGTTAAGAGCGAGAAACGTGTGAGCTTTGTGAACAATGTAGCTTCGTTTGAGCTGAAAAGTGACTGCATTTACCTGAAACGAAGTCTTGCTTGAAGGAAGACACAGAGCCTGACATTTAACTCTGATTCTGAAGGGAAACACACGGCACAGTTCTCATCCATGATACACACTCTGCTTTATTGCAAGAAGCACGCTCTTGCTTTCTAGATTCTCTAATACAGAGGGAAACGTGAGTGTGCTCAGAACAAAAGAACGGTGTTTCCTACACACACGGACCATATGTAGTTCAACTCTGTTTCTGAAACTGATACAAACCACAGGTCCTCTAATATCCAATGCTTTTCAGTTAAGACCGAGAAACGTGTGAGCTTTGTGAACAATGTAGATTCGTTTGAGCTGAAAAGTGACTGCGTTTACCTGAAACGAATACTTGCTTGAAGGAAGACACAGAGCCTGGCATTTAACTCCGTTTCTGAAGGGAAACATACAGCACAGATCTCATCCATGAAACACACTCTGCTTTAGAGCAAGAAGCACGCTATTGCTTTCTAGATTCTCTAATACAGAGGGAAACATGAGTGTGCTCAGAACAAAAGAACTGTGTTTCCTACTCACGGACCATATCTAGTTCAACTCTGTTTCTGAAACTGATACAAACCACAGGTCCTCTAACATCCAATGCTTTTCAGTTAAGAGCGAGAAACGTGTGAGCTTTGTGAACAATGTAGCTTCGTTTGAGCTGAAAAGCGACTGCGTTTACCTGAAACGAAGCCTTGCTTGAAGAAAGACACAGTCCTGGCATTTAACTCCGTTTCTGAAGGGAAACACACAGCACAGTTCTCATCCATGAAACACACTCTGCATTAGAGCAAGAAGCACGCTCTTGCTTTCTAGAGTCTCTAATACAGGGGGAAACCTGAGTGTGCTCAGAACAAAAGAACTGTGTTTCCTACTCACGGACCATATCTAGCTCAACTCTGTTTCTGAAACTGATACAAACCACAGGTCCTCTAACATCCAATGCTTTTCAGTTAAGAGCGAGAAACGTGTGAGCTTTGTGAACAATGTAGCTTCGTTTGAGGTGAAAAGTGACTGCGTTTACCTGAAACGAAATCTTGCTTGTAGGAAGACACACGCCTGGCATTTAACTCCGTTTCTGAAGGGAAACACACAGCACAGTTCTCATACATGAAACACACTCTGCTTTAGAGCATGAAGCATGCTCTTGCTTTGTAGAGTCTCTAATACAGAGGGGAACTTTAGTGTGCTCAAAACAAAAGAACTGTGTTTCCTACACACACGGACCATATCTAGTTCAACTCTGTTTCTGTAACTGATACAAACCACAGGTCCTCTAACATCCAATGCTTTTCAGTTAAGAGCGAGAAACGTGTGAGCTTTGTGAACAATGTATCTTCGTTTGAGCTGAAAAGTGACTGCATTTACCTGAAACGAAGTCTTGCTTGAAGGAAGACACAGAGCCTGGCATTTAACTCCGATTCTGAAGGGAAACACATGGCACAGTTCTCATCCATGAAACACACTCTGCTTTATTGAAAGAAGTACGCTCTTACTTTCTAGAGTCTCTAATACAGAGGGAAACGTGAGTGTGCTCAGAACAAAAGAACGGTGTTTCCTACACACACGGACCATATCTAGTTCAACTCTGTTTCTGAAACTGATACAAACCACAGGTCGTCTAACATCCAATGCTTTTCAGTTAAGAGCGAGAAACATGTGAGCTTCGTGAACAATGTAGCTTCATTGGAGGTGAAAAGTGACTGTGTTTACCTAAAACGAAGTCTTGCTTGTAGGAGGAAACACGCCTGGCATTTAAATCCGATTCTGAAGGGAAACACACGGCACAGTTCTCATCCATGAAACACACTCTGCTTTATTGAAAGAATCACGCTCTTACTTTCTAGAGTCTCTAATACAGAGGGAAACGTGAGTGTGCTCAGAACAAAAGAACGGTGTTTCCTACACACACGGACCATATCTAGTTCAACTCTGTTTCTGAAACTGATACAAACCACAGGTAATCTAACATCCAATGCTTTTCAGTTAAGAGCGAGAAACGTGTGAGCTTTGTGAACAATGTAGCTTCGTTTGAGCTGAAAAGTGACTGCATTTACCTGAAACGAAGTCTTGCTTGAAGGAAGACACAGAGCCTGGCATTTAACTCCGATTCTGAAGGGAAACACACGGCACAGTACTTATCCATGAAACACACTCTGCTTTATTGCAAGAAGCACGCTCTTGCTTTCTAGAGTCTCTAATACAGAGGGAAACGTGAGTGTGCTCAGAACAAAAGAACGGTGTTTCCTACACACACGGACGATATCTAGTTCAACTCTGTTTCTGAAACTGATACAAACCACAGGTCGTCTAACATCCAATGCTTTTCAGTTAAGAGCGAGAAACGTGTGAGCTTT
Source organism: Onychomys leucogaster (assembly GCA_949786385.1). NCBI lineage: Eukaryota > Metazoa > Chordata > Mammalia > Rodentia > Cricetidae > Onychomys > Onychomys leucogaster. The sequence continues at coordinate 1,135,631 of CATKUP010000088.1, forward strand.
GTGAACAATGTAGCTTCGATTGAGCTGAAAAGCGACTGCGTTTACCTGAAACGAATCCTTGCTTGAAGGAAGACACAGTCCTGGCATTGAACTCCGTTTCTGAAGGGAAACACACAGCACAGATCTCATCCATGAAACACACTCTGCTTTAGAGCAAGAAGCACGCTATTGCTTTCCAGAGTCTCTAATACAGAGGGAAACATGAGTGTGCTCAGAACAAAAGAACTGTGTTTCCTACTCACGGACCATATCTAGTTCAACTCTGTTTCTGAAACTGATACAAACCACAGGTCCTCTAACATCCAATGCTTTTCAGTTAAGAGCGAGAAACGTGTGAGCTTTGTGAACAATGTAGCTTCCTTTGAGCTGAAAAGCGACTGCGTTTACCTGAAACGAAGCCTTGCTTGACGAAAGACACAGTCCTGGCATTTAACTCCGTTTCTGAAGGGAAACACACAGCACAGTTCTCATCCATGAAACACACTCTGCATTAGAGCAAGAAGCATGCTCTTGCTTTCTAGAGTCTCTAATACAGAGGGAAACGTGAGTGTGCTCAGAACAAAAGAACTGTGTTCCCTACACACACGGACCATATCTAGTTCAACTGTGTCTCTGAAACTGATACAAACCACAGGTCCTCTGAAATCCAATTCTTTTCAGTTAAGAGCGAGAAACGTGTGAGCTTTGTGAACAATGTAGCTTCGTTTGAGCTGAAAAGCGACTGCGTTTACCTGAAAAGAATACTTGCTTGAAGGAAGACACAGAGCCTGGCATTTAACTCCGTTTCTGAAGGGAAACACCCAGCACAATTCTCATCCATGAAACACAATCTGCTTTACAGCAAGAAGCACGCTCTTGCTTTCTAGAGTCTCTAATACAGAGGGAAACGTGTGTGTGCTCAGAACAAAAGAACGGTTTTTCCTACACACACGGACCATATCTAGTTCAACTCTGTTTCGGAAACTGATACAAACCACAGGTCCTCTAACATCCAATGCTTTTCAGTTAAGAGCGAGAAACGTGTGAGCTTTGTGAACAATGTAGCTTCGTTTGAGCTGAAAAGTGCCTGCGTTTACCTGAAACGAATACTTGCTTGAAGGAAGACACAGAGCCTGGCATTTAACTCCGTTTCTGAAGGGAAACACACAGCACAGTTCTCATCCATGAAACACACTCTGCTTTAGAGCAAGAAGCACGCTCTTGCTTTCTAGAGTCTCTAATACAAAGGGAAACCTGAGTGTGCTCAGAACAAAAGAACTGTGTTTCCTACTCACGGACCATATCTAGTTCAACTCTGTTTCTGAAACTGATACAAACCACAGGTAATCTAACATCCAATGCTTTTCAGTTAAGAGCGAGAAACGTGTGAGCTTTGTGAACAATGTAGCTTCCTTTGAGCTGAGAAGCGACTGCGTTTACCTGAAAAGAATACTTGCTTGAAGGAAGACACAGAGCCTGGCATTTAACTCCGTTTCTGAAGGGAAACACCCAGCACAATTCTCATCCATGAAACACAATCTGCTTTACAGCAAGAAGCACGCTCTTGCTTTCTAGAGTCTCTAATACAGAGGGAAACGTGTGTGTGCTCAGAACAAAAGAACGGTTTTTCCTACACACACGGACCATATCTAGCTCAACTCTGTTTCTGAAACTGATACAAACCACAGGTCCTCTAACATCCAATGCTTTTCAGTTAAGAGCGAGAAACGTGTGAGCTTTGTGAACAATGTATCTTCGTTTGAGCTGAAAAGTGACTGCATTTACCTGAGACGAAGTCTTGCTTGAAGGAAGACACAGAGCCTGGCATGTAACTCCGATTCTGAAGGGAAACACACGGCACAGTTCTCATCCATGATACACACTCTGCTTTATTGCAAGAAGCACGCTCTTGCTTTCTAGATTCTCTAATACAGAGGGAAACGTGAGTGTGCTCAGAACAAAAGAACAGTGTTTCCTACACACACGGACCATATCTAGTTCAACTCTGTTTCTGAAACTGATACAAACCACAGGTCCTCTAATATCCAATGCTTTTCAGTTAAGACCGAGAAACGTGTGAGCTTTGTGAACAATGTAGATTCGTTTGAGCTGAAAAGTGACTGCGTTTACCTGAAACGAATACTTGCTTGAAGGAAGACACAGAGCCTGGCATTTAACTCCGTTTCTGAAGGGAAACACACAGCACAGTTCTCATCCATGAAACACACTCTGCTTTAGAGCAAGAAGCACGCTATTGCTTTCTAGAGTCTCTAATACAGAGGGAAACATGAGTGTGCTCAGAACAAAAGAACTGTGTTTCCTACTCACGGACCATATCTAGTTCAACTCTGTTTCTGAAACTGATACAAACCACAGGTCCTCTAACATCCAATGCTTTTCAGTTAAGAGCGAGAAACGTGTGAGCTTTGTGAACAATGTAGCTTCGTTTGAGCTGAAATGCGACTGCGTTTACCTGAAACGAAGCCTTGCTTGACGAAAGACACAGTCCTGGCATTTAACTCCGTTTCTGAAGGGAAACACACAGCACAGTTCTCATCCATGAAACACACTATGCATTAGAGCAAGAAGCACGCTCTTGCTTTCTAGAGTCTCTAATACAGGGGGAAACCTGAGTGTGCTCAGAACAAAAGAACTGTGTTTCCTACTCACGGACCATATCTAGTTCAACTCTGTTTCTGAAACTGATACAAACCACAGGTCCTCTAACATCCAATGCTTTTCAGTTAAGAGCGAGAAACCTGTGAGCTTTGTGAACAATGTAGCTTCGTTTGAGGTGAAAAGTGACTGCGTTTACCTGAAACGAAATCTTGCTTGTAGGAAGACACACGCCTGGCATTTAACTCCGTTTCTGAAGGGAAACACACAGCACAGTTCTCATACATGAAACACACTCTGCTTTAGAGCAAGAAGCACGCTCTTGCTTTCTAGAGTCTCTAATACAGAGGGGAACTTTAGTGTGCTCAAAACAAAAGAACTGTGTTTCCTACACACACGGACCATATCTAGTTCAACTCTGTTTCTGTAACTGATACAATCCACAGGTCCTCTAACATCCAATGCTTTTCAGTTAAGAGCGAGAAACGTGTGAGCTTTTGAACAATGTATCTTCGTTTGAGCTGAAAAGTGACTGCATTTACCTGAAACGAAGTCTTGCTTGAAGGAAGACACAGAGCCTGGCATTTAACTCCGATTCTGAAGGGAAACACACGGCATAGTTCTCATCCATGAAACACACACTGCTTTATTGAAAGAAGTACGCTCTTACTTTCTAGAGTCTCTAATACAGAGGGAAACGTGAGTGTGCTCAGAACAAAAGAACGGTGTTTCCTACACACACGGACCATATCTAGTTCAACTCTGTTTCTGAAACTGATACAAACCACAGGTCGTCTATCATCCAATGCTTTTCAGTTAAGAGCGAGAAACGTGTGAGCTTCGTGAACAATGTAGCTTCATTGGAGGTGAAAAGTGACTGTGTTTACCTAAAACGAAGTCTTGCTTGTAGGAAGAAACACGCCTGGCATTTAACTCCGATTCTGAAGGGAAACACACGGCACAGTTCTCATCCATGAAACACACTCTGCTTTATTGAAAGAAGCACGCTCTTGCTTTCTAGAGTCTCTAATACAGAGGGAAACGTGAGTGTGCTCAGAACAAAAGAGCGGTGTTTCCTACACACACGGACCATATCTAGTTCAACTCTGTTTCTGAAACTGATACAAACCACAGGTCGTCTAACATCCAATGCTTTTCAGTTAAGAGCGAGAAACGTGTGAGCTGTGTGAACAATGTAGCTTCGTTTGAGCTGAAAAGTGACTGCGTTTACCTGATAAGAATACTTGCTTGAAGGAAGACACGGAGCCTGGAATTTAACTCCGTTTCTGAAGGAAAACACACAGCACAGTTCTCATCCATGAAACACAATCTGCTTTACAGCAAGAAGCACGCTCTTGCTTTCTAGGGTCTCTAATACAGATGGAAACGTGAGTGTGCTCAGAACAAAAGAACTGTGTTTCCTACACACGGACCATATCTTGTTCAACTCTGTTTCTGAAACTGATACAAACCACAGGTCCTCTAACATCCAATGCTTTTCAGTTAAGAGCGAGAAACGTGTGAGCTTTGTGAACAATGTATCTTCGTTTGAGCTGAAAAGTGACTGCATTTACCTGAGACGAAGTCTTGCTTGAAGGAAGACACAGAGCCTGGCATGTAACTCCGATTCTGAAGGGAAACACACGGCACAGTTCTCATCCATGATACACACTCTGCTTTATTGCAAGAAGCACGCTCTTGCTTTCTAGATTCTCTAATACAGAGGGAAACGTGAGTGTGCTCAGAACAAAAGAACGGTGTTTCCTACACACACGGACCATATCTAGTTCAACTCTGTTTCGGAAACTGATACAAACCACAGGTCCTCTAATATCCAATGCTTTTCAGTTAAGACCGAGAAACGTGTGAGCTTTGTGAACAATGTAGATTCGTTTGAGCTGAAAAGTGACTGCGTTTACCTGAAACGAATACTTGCTTGAAGGAAGACACAGAGCCTGGCATTTAACTCCGTTTCTGAAGGGAAACACACAGCACATATCTCATCCATGAAACACACTCTGCTTTAGTGCAAGAAGCACGCTATTGCTTTCTAGAGTCTCTAATACAGAGGGAAACATGAGTGTGCTCAGAACAAAAGAACTGTGTTTCCTACACACGGACCATATCTAGTTCAATTCTGTTTCTGAAACTGATACAAACCACAGGTCCTCTAACATCCAATGCTTTTCAGTTAAGAGCGAGAAACGTGTGAGCTTTGTGAACAATGTAGCTTCGTTTGAGCTGAAAAGCGACTGCATTTACCTGAAACGAAGCCTTGCTTGACGAAAGACACAGTCCTGGCATTTAACTCCGTTTCTGAAGGGAAACACACAGCACAGTTCTCATCCATGAAACACACTCTGCATTAGAGCAAGAAGCACGCTCTTGCTTTCTAGAGTCTCTAATACAGGGGGAAACCTGAGTGTGCTCAGAACAAAAGAACTGTGTTTCCTACTCACGGACCATATCTAGCTCAACTCTGTTTCTGTAACTAATACAAACCACAGGTCCTCTAACATCCAATGCTTTTCAGTTAAGAGCGAGAAACGTGTGAGCTTTGTGAACAATGTATCTTCGTTTGAGCTGAAAAGTGACTGCATTTACCTGAAACGAAGTCTTTCTTGAAGGAAGACACAGAGCCTGGCATTTAACTCCGATTCTGAAGGGAAACACACGGCACAGTTCTCATCCATGAAACACACTCTGTTTTATTGAAAGAAGTACGCTCTTACTTTCTAGAGTCTCTAATACAGAGGGAAACGTGAGTGTGCTCAGAACAAAAGAACGGTGTTTCCTACACAACGGACCATATCTAGTTCAACTCTGTTTCTGAAACTGATACAAACCACAGGTCGTCTAACATCCAATGCTTTTCAGTTAAGAGCGAGAAACGTGTGAGCTTCGTGAACAATGTAGCTTCATTGGAGGTGAAAAGTGACTGTGTTTACCTAAAACGAAGTCTTGCTTGTAGGAAGAAACACGCCTGGCATTTAACTCCGATTCTGAAGGGAAACACACGGCACAGTTCTCATCCATGAAACACACTCTGCTTTATTGAAAGAAGCACGCTCTTGCTTTCTAGAGTCTCTAATACAGTGGGAAACGTGAGTGTGCTCAGAACAAAAGAACGGTGTTTCCTACACACACGGACCATATCTAGTTCAACTCTGTTTCTGAAACTGATACAAACCACAGGTCGTCTAACATCCAATGCTTTTCAGTTAAGAGCGAGAAACGTGTGAGCTGTGTGAACAATGTAGCTTCGTTTGAGCTGAAAAGTGACTGCGTTTACCTGATAAGAATACTTGCTTGAAGGAAGACACAGAGCCTGGAATTTAACTCCGTTTCTGAAGGAAAACACACAGCACAGTTCTCATCCATGAAACACACTCTGCATTAGAGCAAGAAGCGCGCTCTTGCTTTCTAGGGTCTCTAATACAGATGGAAACGTGAGTGTGCTCAGAACAAAAGAACTGTGTTTCCTACACACGGACCATATCTAGTTCAACTCTGTTTCTGAAACTGATACAAACCAGAGGTCCTCTAACATCCAATGCTTTTCAGTTAAGAGCGAGAAACGTGTGAGCTTTGTGAACAATGTATCTTCGTTTGAGCTGAAAAGTGACTGCATTTACCTGAGACGATGTCTTGCTTGAAGGAAGACACAGAGCCTGGCATGTAACTCCGATTCTGAAGGGAAACACACGGCACAGTTCTCATCCATGATACACACTCTGCTTTATTGCAAGAAGCACGCTCTTGCTTTCTAGATTCTCTAATACAGAGGGAAACGTGAGTGTGCTCAGAACAAAAGAACGGTGTTTCCTACACACACGGACCATATCTAGTTCAACTCTGTTTCTGAAACTGATACAAACCACAGGTCCTCTAACATCCAATGCTTTTCAGTTAAGAGCGAGAAACGTGTGAGCTTTGTGAACAATGTAGCTTCCTTTGAGGTGAAAAGTGACTGCGTTTACCTGAAACGAAATCTTGCTTGTAGGAAGACACACGCCTGGCATTTAACTCCGTTTCTGAAGGGAAACACACAGCACAGATCTCATCCATGAAACACACTCTGCTTTAGAGCAAGAAGCACGCTATTGCTTTCTAGAGTCTCTAATACAGAGGGAAACATGAGTGTGCTCAGAACAAAAGAACTGTGTTTCCTACTCACGGACCATATCTAGTTCAACTCTGTTTCTGAAACTGATACAAACCACAGGTCGTCTAACATCCAATGCTTTTCAGTTAAGAGCGAGAAACGTGTGAGCTTTGTGAACAATGTAGCTTCGTTTGAGCTGAAAAGCGATGGCGTTTACCTGAAACGAAGCCTTGCTTGACGAAAGACACAGTCCTGGCATTTAACTCCGTTTCTGAAGGGAAACACACAGCACAGTTCTCATCCATGAAACACACTCTGCTTTAGAGCAAGAAGCACGCTCTTGCTTTCTAGAGTCTCTAATACAGGGGGAAACCTGAGTGTGCTCAGAACAAAAGAACTGTGTTTCCTACTCACGGACCATATCTAGCTCAACTCTGTTTCTGAAACTGATACAAACCACAGGTCCTCTAACATCCAATGCTTTTCAGTTAAGAGCGAGAAACGTGTGAGCTTTGTGAACAATGTAGCTTCGTTTGAGGTGAAAAGTGACTGCGTTTACCTGAAACGAAATCTTGCTTGTAGGAAGACACACGCCTGGCATTTAACTCCGTTTCTGAAGGGAAACACACAGCACAGATCTCATCCATGAAACACACTCTGCTTTAGAGCAAGAAGCACGCTATTGCTTTCTAGAGTCTCTAATACAGAGGGAAACATGAGTGTGCTCAGAACAAAAGAACTGTGTTTCCTACTCACGGACCATATCTAGTTCAACTCTGTTTCTGAAACTGATACAAACCACAGGTCCTCTAACATCCAATGCTTTTCAGTTAAGAGCGAGAAACGTGTGAGCTTTGTGAACAATGTAGCTTCGTTTGAGCTGAAAAGCGACTGCGTTTACCTGAAACGAAGCCTTGCTTGACGAAAGACACAGTCCTGGCATTTAACTCCGTTTCTGAAGGGAAACACACAGCACAGTTCTCATCCATGAAACACACTCTGCATTAGAGCAAGAAGCACGCTCTTGCTTTCTAGAGTCTCTAATACAGGGGGAAACCTGAGTGTGCTCAGAACAAAAGAACTGTGTTTCCTACTCACGGACCATATCTAGCTCAACTCTGTTTCTGAAACTGATACAAACCATAGGTCCTCTAACATCCAATGCTTTTCAGTTAAGAGCGAGAAACGTGTGAGCTTTGTGAACAATGTAGCTTCGTTTGAGGTGAAAAGTGACTGCGTTTACCTGAAACGAAATCTTGCTTGTAGGAAGACACACGCCTGGCATTTAACTCCGTTTCTGAAGGGAAACACACAGCACTGTTCTCATACATGAAACACACTCTGCTTTAGAGCAAGAAGCACGCTCTTGCTTTCTAGAGTCTCTAATACAGAGGGGAACTTTAGTGTGCTCAAAAAAAAAGAACTGTGTTTCCTACACACACGGACCATATCTAGTTCAACTCTGATTCTGAAACTGATACAAACCACAGGTCCTCTAACATCCAATGCTTTTCAGTTAAGAGCGAGAAACGTGTGAGCTTTGTGAACAATGTATCTTCCTTTGAGCTGAAAAGTGACTGCATTTACCTAAAACGAAGTCTTGCTTGTAGGAAGAAACACGCCTGGCATTTAACTCCGATTCCGAAGGGAAACACACGGCACAGTTCTCATCCATGAAACACACTCTGCTTTATTGAAAGAAGCACGCTCTTGCTTTCTAGAGTCTCTAATACAGAGGGAAACGTGAGTGTGCTCAGAACAAAAGAACGGTGTTTCCTACACACACGGACCATATCTAGTTCAACTCTGTTTCTGAAACTGATACAATCCACAGGTCGTCTAACATCCAATGCTTTTCAGTTAAGAGCGAGAAACGTGTGAGCTGTGTGAACAATGTAGCTTCGTTTGAGCTGAAAAGTGACTGCGTTTACCTGATAAGAATACTTGCTTGATGGAAGACACAGAGCCTGGCATTTAACTCCGTTTCTGAAGGGAAACACACAGCACAGTTCTCATCCATGAAACACACTCTGCATTAGAGCAAGAAGCACGCTCTTGCTTTCTAGAGTCTCTAATACAGGGGGAAACCTGAGGTGCTCAGAACAAAAGAACTGTGTTTCCTACTCACGGACCATATCTAGCTCAACTCTGTTTCTGAAACTGATACAAACCACAGGTCCTCTAACATCCGATGCTTTTCAGTTAAGAGCGAGAAACGTGTGAGCTTTGTGAACAATGTAGCTTCGTTTGAGCTGAAAAGCGACTGCGTTTACCTGAAACGAAGCCTTGCTTGACGAAAGACACAGTCCTGGCATTTAACTCCGTTTCTGAAGGGAAACACACAGCACAGTTCTCATCCATGAAACACACTCTGCTTTAGAGCAAGAAGCACGCTCTTGCTTTCTAGAGTCTCTAATACAGAGGGAAACATGAGTGTGCTCAGAACAAAAGAACTGTGTTTCCTACTCACGGACCATATCTAGTTCAACTCTGTTTCTGAAACTGATACAAACCACAGGTCCTCTAACATCCAATGCTTTTCAGTTAAGAGCGAGAAACGTGTGAGCTTTGTGAACAATGTAGCTTCGTTTGAGCTGAAAAGCGACTGCGTTTACCTGAAACGAAGCCTTGCTTGACGAAAGACACAGTCCTGGCATTTAACTCCGTTTCTGAAGGGAAACACACAGCACAGTTCTCATCCATGAAACACACTCTGCTTTAGAGCAAGAAGCACGCTCTTGCTTTCTAGAGTCTCTAATACAGGGGGAAACCTGAGTGTGCTCAGAAAAAAAGAACTGTGTTTCCTACTCACGGACCATATCTAGCTCAACTCTGTTTCTGAAACTGATACAAACCACAGGTCCTCTAACATCCAATGCTTTTCAGTTAAGAGCGAGAAACGTGTGAGCTTTGTGAACAATGTAGCTTCGTTTGAGGTGAAAAGTGACTGCGTTTACTTGAAACGAAATCTTGCTTGTAGGAAGACACACGCCTGGCATTTAACTCCGTTTCTGAAGGGAAACACACAGCACAGTTCTCATACATGAAACACACTCTGCTTTAGAGCAAGAAGCACGCTCTTTCTTTCTAGAGTCTCTAATACAGAGGGGAACTTTAGTGTGCTCAAAACAAAAGAACTGTGTTTCCTACACACACGGACCATATCTAGTTCAACTCTGTTTCTGAAACTGATACAAACCACAGGTCCTCTAACATCCAATGCTTTTCAGTTAAGAGCGAGAAACGTGTGAGCTTTGTGAACAATGTATCTTCGTTTGAGCTGAAAAGTGACTGCATTTACCTGAGACGATGTCTTGCTTGAAGGAAGACACAGAGCCTGGCATGTAACTCCGATTCTGAAGGGAAACACACGGCACAGTTCTCATCCATGATACACACTCTGCTTTATTGCAAGAAGCACGCTCTTGCTTTCTAGATTCTCTAATACAGAGGGAAACGTGAGTGTGCTCAGAACAAAAGAACGGTGTTTCCTACACACACGGACCATATCTAGTTCAACTCTGTTTCTGAAACTGATACAAACCACAGGTCCTCTAACATCCAATGCTTTTCAGTTAAGAGCGAGAAACGTGTGAGCTTTGTGAACAATGTAGCTTCCTTTGAGGTGAAAAGTGACTGCGTTTACCTGAAACGAAATCTTGCTTGTAGGAAGACACACGCCTGGCATTTAACTCCGTTTCTGAAGGGAAACACACAGCACAGATCTCATCCATGAAACACACTCTGCTTTAGAGCAAGAAGCACGCTATTGCTTTCTAGAGTCTCTAATACAGAGGGAAACATGAGTGTGCTCAGAACAAAAGAACTGTGTTTCCTACTCACGGACCATATCTAGTTCAACTCTGTTTCTGAAACTGATACAAACCACAGGTCGTCTAACATCCAATGCTTTTCAGTTAAGAGCGAGAAACGTGTGAGCTTTGTGAACAATGTAGCTTCGTTTGAGCTGAAAAGCGATGGCGTTTACCTGAAACGAAGCCTTGCTTGACGAAAGACACAGTCCTGGCATTTAACTCCGTTTCTGAAGGGAAACACACAGCACAGTTCTCATCCATGAAACACACTCTGCTTTAGAGCAAGAAGCACGCTCTTGCTTTCTAGAGTCTCTAATACAGGGGGAAACCTGAGTGTGCTCAGAACAAAAGAACTGTGTTTCCTACTCACGGACCATATCTAGCTCAACTCTGTTTCTGAAACTGATACAAACCACAGGTCCTCTAACATCCAATGCTTTTCAGTTAAGAGCGAGAAACGTGTGAGCTTTGTGAACAATGTAGCTTCGTTTGAGGTGAAAAGTGACTGCGTTTACCTGAAACGAAATCTTGCTTGTAGGAAGACACACGCCTGGCATTTAACTCCGTTTCTGAAGGGAAACACACAGCACAGATCTCATCCATGAAACACACTCTGCTTTAGAGCAAGAAGCACGCTATTGCTTTCTAGAGTCTCTAATACAGAGGGAAACATGAGTGTGCTCAGAACAAAAGAACTGTGTTTCCTACTCACGGACCATATCTAGTTCAACTCTGTTTCTGAAACTGATACAAACCACAGGTCCTCTAACATCCAATGCTTTTCAGTTAAGAGCGAGAAACGTGTGAGCTTTGTGAACAATGTAGCTTCGTTTGAGCTGAAAAGCGACTGCGTTTACCTGAAACGAAGCCTTGCTTGACGAAAGACACAGTCCTGGCATTTAACTCCGTTTCTGAAGGGAAACACACAGCACAGTTCTCATCCATGAAACACACTCTGCATTAGAGCAAGAAGCACGCTCTTGCTTTCTAGAGTCTCTAATACAGGGGGAAACCTGAGTGTGCTCAGAACAAAAGAACTGTGTTTCCTACTCACGGACCATATCTAGCTCAACTCTGTTTCTGAAACTGATACAAACCATAGGTCCTCTAACATCCAATGCTTTTCAGTTAAGAGCGAGAAACGTGTGAGCTTTGTGAACAATGTAGCTTCGTTTGAGGTGAAAAGTGACTGCGTTTACCTGAAACGAAATCTTGCTTGTAGGAAGACACACGCCTGGCATTTAACTCCGTTTCTGAAGGGAAACACACAGCACTGTTCTCATACATGAAACACACTCTGCTTTAGAGCAAGAAGCACGCTCTTGCTTTCTAGAGTCTCTAATACAGAGGGGAACTTTAGTGTGCTCAAAAAAAAAGAACTGTGTTTCCTACACACACGGACCATATCTAGTTCAACTCTGATTCTGAAACTGATACAAACCACAGGTCCTCTAACATCCAATGCTTTTCAGTTAAGAGCGTGAAACGTGTGAGCTTTGTGAACAATGTATCTTCCTTTGAGCTGAAAAGTGACTGCATTTACCTGAAACGAAGTCTTGCTTGAAGGAAGACACAGAGCCTGGCATTTAACTCTGATTCTGAAGGGAAACACACGGCACAGTTCTTATCCATGATACACACTCTGCTTTATTGCAAGAAGCACGCTCTTGCTTTCTAGATTCTCTAATACAGAGGGAAACGTGAGTGTGCTCAGAACAAAAGAACGGTGTTTCCTACACACACGGACCATATCTAGTTCAACTCTGTTTCTGAAACTGATACAAACCACAGGTCCTCTAATATCCAATGCTTTTCAGTTAAGACCGAGAAACGTGTGAGCTTTGTGAACAATGTAGATTCGTTTGAGCTGAAAAGTGACTGCGTTTACCTGAAACGAATACTTGCTTGAAGGAAGACACAGAGCCTGGCATTTAACTCCGTTTCTGAAGGGAAACACACAGCACAGATCTCATCCATGAAACACACTCTGCTTTAGAGCAAGAAGCACGCTATTGCTTTCTAGAGTCTCTAATACAGAGGGAAACATGAGTGTGCTCAGAACAAAAGAACTGTGTTTCCTACACACGGACCATATCTAGTTCAACTCTGTTTCTGAAACTGATACAAACCACAGGTCCTCTACCATCCAATGCTTTTCAGTTAAGAGCGAGAATCGTGTGAGCTTTGTGAACAATGTAGCTTCGTTTGAGCTGAAAAGCGACTGTGTTTACCTGAAACGAAGCCTTGCTTGACGAAAGACACAGTCCTGGCATTTAACTCCGTTTCTGAAGGGAAACACACAGCACAGTTCTCATCCATGAAACACACTCTGCTTTAGAGCAAGAAGCACGCTCTTGCTTTCTAGAGTCTCTAATACAGGGGGAAACCTGAGTGTGCTCAGAACAAAAGAACTGTGTTTCCTACTCACGGACCATATCTAGCTCAACTCTGTTTCTGAAACTGATACAAACCACAGGTCCTCTAACATCCAATGCTTTTCAGTTAAGAGCGAGAAACGTGTGAGCTTTGTGAACAATGTAGCTTCGTTTGAGGTGAAAAGTGACTGCGTTTACCTGAAACGAAGTCTTGCTTGAAGGAAGACACACGCCTGGCATTTAACTCCGTTTCTGAAGGGAAAAACACAGCACAGATCTCATCCATGAAACACACTCTGCTTTAGAGCAAGAAGCACGCTATTGCTTTCTAGAGTCTCTAATACAGAGGGAAACATGAGTGTGCTCAGAACAAAAGAACTGTGTTTCCTACTCACGGACCATATCTAGTTCAACTCTGTTTCTGAAACTGATACAAACCACAGGTCCTCTAACATCCAATGCTTTTCAGTTAAGAGCGAGAAACGTGTGAGCTTTGTGAACAATGTAGCTTCGTTTGAGCTGAAAAGCGACTGCGTTTACCTGAAACGAAGCCTTGCTTGACGAAAGACACAGTCCTGGCATTTAACTCCGTTTCTGAAGGGAAACACACAGCACAGTTCTCATCCATGAAACACACTCTGCATTAGAGCAAGAAGCACGCTCTTGCTTTCTAGAGTCTCTAATACAGGGGGAAACCTGAGTGTGCTCAGAACAAAAGAACTGTGTTTCCTACTCACGGACCATATCTAGCTCAACTCTGTTTCTGAAACTGATACAAACCACAGGTCCTCTAACATCCAATGCTTTTCAGTTAAGAGCGAGAAACGTGTGAGCTTTGCAAACAATGTAGCTTCGTTTGAGGTGAAAAGTGACTGCGTTTACCTGAAACGAAATCTTGCTTGTAGGAAGACACACGCCTGGCATTTAACTCCATTTCTGAAGGGAAACACACAGCACAGTTCTCATACATGAAACACACTCTGCTTTAGAGCAAGAAGCACGCTCTTGCTTTCTAGAGTCTCTAATACAGAGGGGAACTTTAGTGTGCTCAAAACAAAAGAACTGTGTTTCCTACACACACGGACCATATCTAGTTCAACTCTGTTTCTGAAACTGATACAAACCACAGGTCCTCTAACATCCAATGTTTTTCAGTTAAGAGCGAAAAACGTGTGAGCTTTGTGAACAATGTATCTTCGTTTGAGGTGAAAAGTGACTGCATTTACCTGAAACGAAGTCTTGCTTGAAGGAAGACACAGAGCCTGGCATTTAACTCCGATTCTGAAGGGAAACACACGGCACAGTCTCATCCATGAAACACACTCTGCTTTATTGAAAGAAGTACCCTCTTACTTTCTAGAGTCTCTAATACAGAGGGAAACGTGAGTGTGCTCAGAACAAAAGAACGGTGTTTCCTACACACACGGACCATATCTAGTTCAACTCTGTTTCTGAAACTGATACAAACCACAGGTCGTCTAACATCCAATGCTTTTCAGTTAAGAGCGAGAAACGTGTGAGCTTCGTGAACAATGTAGCTTCATTGGAGGTGAAAAGTGACTGTGTTTACCTAAAACGAAGTCTTGCTTGTAGGAAGAAACACGCCTGGCATTTAACTCCGATTCCGAAGGGAAACACACGGCACAGTTCTCATCCATGAAACACACTCTGCTTTATTGAAAGAAGCACGCTCTTGCTTTCTAGAGTCTCTAATACAGAGGGAAACGTGAGTGTGCTCAGAACAAAAGAACGGTGTTTCCTACACACACGGACCATATCTAGTTCAACTCTGTTTCTGAAACTGATACAATCCACAGGTCGTCTAACATCCAATGCTTTTCAGTTAAGAGCGAGAAACGTGTGAGCTGTGTGAACAATGTAGCTTCGTTTGAGCTGAAAAGTGACTGCGTTTACCTGATAAGAATACTTGCTTGATGGAAGACACAGAGCCTGGCATTTAACTCCGTTTCTGAAGGGAAACACACAGCACAGTTCTCATCCATGAAACACACTCTGCATTAGAGCAAGAAGCACGCTCTTGCTTTCTAGAGTCTCTAATACAGGGGGAAACCTGAGGTGCTCAGAACAAAAGAACTGTGTTTCCTACTCACGGACCATATCTAGCTCAACTCTGTTTCTGAAACTGATACAAACCACAGGTCCTCTAACATCCGATGCTTTTCAGTTAAGAGCGAGAAACGTGTGAGCTTTGTGAACAATGTAGCTTCGTTTGAGCTGAAAAGCGACTGCGTTTACCTGAAACGAAGCCTTGCTTGACGAAAGACACAGTCCTGGCATTTAACTCCGTTTCTGAAGGGAAACACACAGCACAGTTCTCATCCATGAAACACACTCTGCTTTAGAGCAAGAAGCACGCTCTTGCTTTCTAGAGTCTCTAATACAGAGGGAAACATGAGTGTGCTCAGAACAAAAGAACTGTGTTTCCTACTCACGGACCATATCTAGTTCAACTCTGTTTCTGAAACTGATACAAACCACAGGTCCTCTAACATCCAATGCTTTTCAGTTAAGAGCGAGAAACGTGTGAGCTTTGTGAACAATGTAGCTTCGTTTGAGCTGAAAAGCGACTGCGTTTACCTGAAACGAAGCCTTGCTTGACGAAAGACACATTCCTGGCATTTAACTCCGTTTCTGAAGGGAAACACACAGCACAGTTCTCATCCATGAAACACACTCTGCTTTAGAGCAAGAAGCACGCTCTTGCTTTCTAGAGTCTCTAATACAGGGGGAAACCTGAGTGTGCTCAGAAAAAAAGAACTGTGTTTCCTACTCACGGACCATATCTAGCTCAACTCTGTTTCTGAAACTGATACAAACGACAGGTCCTCTAACATCCAATGCTTTTCAGTTAAGAGCGAGAAACGTGTGAGCTTTGTGAACAATGTAGCTTCCTTTGAGGTGAAAAGTGACTGCGTTTACCTGAAACGAAGTCTTGCTTGAAGGAAGACACACGCCTGGCATTTAACTCCGTTTCTGAAGGGAAACACACAGCACAGATCTCATCCATGAAACACACTCTGCTTCAGAGCAAGAAGCACGCTATTGCTTTCTAGAGTCTCTAATACAGAGGGAAACATGAGTGTGCTCAGAACAAAAGAACTGTGTTTCCTACTCACGGACCATATCTAGTTCAACTCTGTTTCTGAAACTGATACAGACCACAGGTCCTCTAACATCCAATGCTTTTCAGTTAAGAGCGAGAAACGTGTGAGCTTTGTGAACAATGTAGCTTCGTTTGAGCTGAAAAGCGACTGCGTTCACCTGAAACGAAGCCTTGCTTGACGAAAGACACAGTCCTGGCATTGAACTCCGTTTCTGAAGGGAAACACACAGCACAGTTCTCATCCATGAATCACACTCTGCATTAGAGCAAGAAGCACGCTCTTGCTTTCTAGAGTCTCTAATACAGGGGGAAACCTGAGTGTGCTCAGAACAAAAGAACTGTGTTTCCTACTCACGGACCATATCTAGCTCAACTCTGTTTCTGAAACTGATACAAACCACAGGTCCTCTAACATCCAATGCTTTTCAGTTAAGAGCGAGAAACGTGTGAGCTTTGTGAACAATGTAGCTTCGTTTGAGGTGAAAAGTGACTGCGTTTACCTGAAACGAAATCTTGCTTGTAGGAAGACACACGCCTGGCATTTAACTCCGTTTCTGAAGGGAAACACACAGCACAGTTCTCATACATGAAACACACTCTGCTTTAGAGCAAGAAGCACGCTCTTTCTTTCTAGAGTCTCTAATACAGAGGGGAACTTTAGTGTGCTCAAAACAAAAGAACTGTGTTTCCTACACACACGGACCATATCTAGTTCAACTCTGTTTCTGAAACTGATACAAACCACAGGTCCTCTAACATCCAATGCTTTTCAGTTAAGAGCGAGAAACGTGTGAGCTTTGTGAACAATGTATCTTCGTTTGAGGTGAAAAGTGACTGCATTTACCTGAAACGAAGTCTTGCTTGAAGGAAGACACAGAGCCTGGCATTTAACTCCGATTCTGAAGGGAAACACACGGCACAGTTCTCATCCATGAAACACACTCTGCTTTATTGAAAGAAGTACGCTCTTATTTTCTAGAGTCTCTAATACAGAGGGAAACGTGAGTGTGCTCAGAACAAAAGAACGGTGTTTCCTACACACACGGACCATATCTAGTTCAACTCTGTTTCTGAAACTGATACAAACCACAGGTCGTCTAACATCCAATGCTTTTCAGTTAAGAGCGAGAAACGTGTGAGCTTCGTGAACAATGTAGCTTCATTGGAGGTGAAAAGTGACTGTGTTTACCTAAAACGAAGTCTTGCTTGTAGGAAGAAACACGCCTGGCATTTAACTCCGATTCCGAAGGGAAACACACGGCACAGTTCTCATCCCTGAAACACACTCTGCTTTATTGAAAGAAGCACGCTCTTGCTTTCTAGACTCTCTAATACAGAGGGAAACGTGAGTGTGCTCAGAACAAAAGAACGGTGTTTCCTACACACACGGACCATATCTAGTTCAACTCTGTTTCTGAAACTGATACAATCCACAGGTCGTCTAACATCCAATGCTTTTCAGTTAAGAGCGAGAAACGTGTGAGCTGTGTGAACAATGTAGCTTCGTTTGAGCTGAAAAGTGACTGCGTTTACCTGATAAGAATACTTGCTTGATGGAAGACACAGAGCCTGGCATTTAACTCCGTTTCTGAAGGGAAACACACAGCACAGTTCTCATCCATGAAACACACTCTGCATTAGAGCAAGAAGCACGCTCTTGCTTTCTAGAGTCTCTAATACAGGGGGAAACCTGAGTGTGCTCAGAACAAAAGAACTGTGTTTCCTAC
The DNA here is from genome assembly GCA_949786385.1 of Onychomys leucogaster. NCBI lineage: Eukaryota > Metazoa > Chordata > Mammalia > Rodentia > Cricetidae > Onychomys > Onychomys leucogaster. The sequence continues at coordinate 1,153,372 of CATKUP010000088.1, forward strand.
TCACGGACCATATCTAGCTCAACTCTGTTTCTGAAACTGATACAAACCACAGGTCCTCTAACATCCAATGCTTTTCAGTTAAGAGCGAGAAACGTGTGAGCTTTGTGAACAATGTAGCTTCGTTTGAGCTGAAAAGCGACTGCGTTTACCTGAAACGAAGCCTTGCTTGACGAAAGACACAGTCCTGGCATTTAACTCCGTTTCTGAAGGGAAACACACAGCACAGTTCTCATCCATGAAACACACTCTGCTTTAGAGCAAGAAGCACGCTCTTGCTTTCTAGAGTCTCTAATACAGAGGGAAACATGAGTGTGCTCAGAACAAAAGAACTGTGTTTCCTACTCACGGACCATATCTAGTTCAACTCTGTTTCTGAAACTGATACAAACCACAGGTCCTCTAACATCCAATGCTTTTCAGTTAAGAGCGAGAAACGTGTGAGCTTTGTGAACAATGTATCTTCGTTTGAGGTGAAAAGTGACTGCATTTACCTGAAACGAAGTCTTGCTTGAAGGAAGACACAGAGCCTGGCATTTAACTCCGATTCTGAAGGGAAACACACGGCACAGTTCTCATCCATGAAACACACTCTGCTTTACTGAAAGAAGTACGCTCTTACTTTCTAGAGTCTCTAATACAGAGGGAAACGTGAGTGTGCTCAGAACAAAAGAACGGTGTTTCCTACACACACGGACCATATCTAGTTCAACTCTGTTTCTGAAACTGATACAAACCACAGGTCGTCTAACATCCAATGCTTTTCAGTTAAGAGCGAGAAACGTGTGAGCTTCGTGAACAATGTAGCTTCATTGGAGGTGAAAAGTGACTGTGTTTACCTAAAACGAAGTCTTGCTTGTAGGAAGAAACACGCCTGGCATTTAACTCCGATTCCGAAGGGAAACACACGGCACAGTTCTCATCCCTGAAACACACTCTGCTTTATTGAAAGAAGCACGCTCTTGCTTTCTAGACTCTCTAATACAGAGGGAAACGTGAGTGTGCTCAGAACAAAAGAACGGTGTTTCCTACACACACGGACCATATCTAGTTCAACTCTGTTTCTGAAACTGATACAATCCACAGGTCGTCTAACATCCAATGCTTTTCAGTTAAGAGCGAGAAACGTGTGAGCTGTGTGAACAATGTAGCTTCGTTTGAGCTGAAAAGTGACTGCGTTTACCTGATAAGAATACTTGCTTGATGGAAGACACAGAGCCTGGCATTTAACTCCGTTTCTGAAGGGAAACACACAGCACAGTTCTCATCCATGAAACACACTCTGCATTAGAGCAAGAAGCACGCTCTTGCTTTCTAGAGTCTCTAATACAGGGGGAAACCTGAGTGTGCTCAGAACAAAAGAACTGTGTTTCCTACTCACGGACCATATCTAGCTCAACTCTGTTTCTGAAACTGATACAAACCACAGGTCCTCTAACATCCAATGCTTTTCAGTTAAGAGCGAGAAACGTGTGAGCTTTGTGAACAATGTAGCTTCCTTTGAGGTGAACAGTGACTGCGTTTACCTGAAACGAAGTCTTGCTTGAAGGAAGACACACGCCTGGCATTTAACTCCGTTTCTGAAGGGAAACACACAGCACAGATCTCATCCATGAAACACACTCTGCTTCAGAGCAAGAAGCACGCTATTGCTTTCTAGAGTCTCTAATACAGAGGGAAACATGAGTGTGCTCAGAACAAAAGAACTGTGTTTCCTACTCACGGACCATATCTAGTTCAACTCTGTTTCTGAAACTGATACAAACCACAGGTCCTCTAACATCCAATGCTTTTCAGTTAAGAGCGAGAAACGTGTGAGCTTTGTGAACAATGTAGCTTCGTTTGAGCTGAAAAGCGACTGCGTTCACCTGAAACGAAGCCTTGCTTGACCAAAGACACAGTCCTGGCATTTAACTCCGTTTCTGAAGGGAAACACACAGCACAGTTCTCATCCATGAATCACACTCTGCATTAGAGCAAGAAGCACGCTCTTGCTTTCTAGAGTCTCTAATACAGGGGGAAACCTGAGTGTGCTCAGAACAAAAGAACTGTGTTTCCTACTCACGGACCATATCTAGCTCAACTCTGTTTCTGAAACTGATACAAACCACAGGTCCTCTAACATCCAATGCTTTTCAGTTAAGAGCGAGAAACGTGTGAGCTTTGTGAACAATGTAGCTTCGTTTGAGGTGAAAAGTGACTGCGTTTACCTGAAACGAAATCTTGCTTGTAGGAAGACACACGCCTGGCATTTAACTCCGTTTCTGAAGGGAAACACACAGCACAGTTCTCATACATGAAACACACTCTGCTTTAGAGCAAGAAGCACGCTCTTTCTTTCTAGAGTCTCTAATACAGAGGGGAACTTTAGTGTGCTCAAAACAAAAGAACTGTGTTTCCTACACACACGGACCATATCTGGTTCAACTCTGTTTCTGAAACTGATACAAACCACAGGTCCTCTAACATCCAATGCTTTTCAGTTAAGAGCGAGAAACGTGTGAGCTTTGTGAACAATGTATCTTCGTTTGAGGTGAAAAGTGACTGCATTTACCTGAAACGAAGTCTTGCTTGAAGGAAGACACAGAGCCTGGCATTTAACTCCGATTCTGAAGGGAAACACACGGCACAGTTCTCATCCATGAAACACACTCTGCTTTATTGAAAGAAGTACGCTCTTATTTTCTAGAGTCTCTAATACAGAGGGAAACGTGAGTGTGCTCAGAACAAAAGAACGGTGTTTCCTACACACACGGACCATATCTAGTTCAACTCTGTTTCTGAAACTGATACAAACCACAGGTCGTCTAACATCCAATGCTTTTCAGTTAAGAGCGAGAAACGTGTGAGCTTCGTGAACAATGTAGCTTCATTGGAGGTGAAAAGTGACTGTGTTTACCTAAAACGAAGTCTTGCTTGTAGGAAGAAACACGCCTGGCATTTAACTCCGATTCCGAAGGGAAACACACGGCACAGTTCTCATCCCTGAAACACACTCTGCTTTATTGAAAGAAGCACGCTCTTGCTTTCTAGACTCTCTAATACAGAGGGAAACGTGAGTGTGCTCAGAACAAAAGAACGGTGTTTCCTACACACACGGACCATATCTAGTTCAACTCTGTTTCTGAAACTGATACAATCCACAGGTCGTCTAACATCCAATGCTTTTCAGTTAAGAGCGAGAAACGTGTGAGCTGTGTGAACAATGTAGCTTCGTTTGAGCTGAAAAGTGACTGCGTTTACCTGATAAGAATACTTGCTTGATGGAAGACACAGAGCCTGGCATTTAACTCCGTTTCTGAAGGGAAACACACAGCACAGTTCTCATCCATGAAACACACTCTGCATTAGAGCAAGAAGCACGCTCTTGCTTTCTAGAGTCTCTAATACAGGGGGAAACCTGAGTGTGCTCAGAACAAAAGAACTGTGTTTCCTACTCACGGACCATATCTAGCTCAACTCTGTTTCTGAAACTGATACAAACCACAGGTCCTCTAACATCCAATGCTTTTCAGTTAAGAGCGAGAAACGTGTGAGCTTTGTGAACAATGTAGCTTCGTTTGAGCTGAAAAGCGACTGCGTTTACCTGAAACGAAGCCTTGCTTGACGAAAGACACAGTCCTGGCATTTAACTCCGTTTCTGAAGGGAAACACACAGCACAGTTCTCATCCATGAAACACACTCTGCTTTAGAGCAAGAAGCACGCTCTTGCTTTCTAGAGTCTCTAATACAGAGGGAAACATGAGTGTGCTCAGAACAAAAGAACTGTGTTTCCTACTCACGGACCATATCTAGTTCAACTCTGTTTCTGAAACTGATACAAACCACAGGTCCTCTAACATCCAATGCTTTTCAGTTAAGAGCGAGAAACGTGTGAGCTTTGTGAACAATGTATCTTCGTTTGAGGTGAAAAGTGACTGCATTTACCTGAAACGAAGTCTTGCTTGAAGGAAGACACAGAGCCTGGCATTTAACTCCGATTCTGAAGGGAAACACACGGCACAGTTCTCATCCATGAAACACACTCTGCTTTACTGAAAGAAGTACGCTCTTACTTTCTAGAGTCTCTAATACAGAGGGAAACGTGAGTGTGCTCAGAACAAAAGAACGGTGTTTCCTACACACACGGACCATATCTAGTTCAACTCTGTTTCTGAAACTGATACAAACCACAGGTCGTCTAACATCCAATGCTTTTCAGTTAAGAGCGAGAAACGTGTGAGCTTCGTGAACAATGTAGCTTCATTGGAGGTGAAAAGTGACTGTGTTTACCTAAAACGAAGTCTTGCTTGTAGGAAGAAACACGCCTGGCATTTAACTCCGATTCCGAAGGGAAACACACGGCACAGTTCTCATCCCTGAAACACACTCTGCTTTATTGAAAGAAGCACGCTCTTGCTTTCTAGACTCTCTAATACAGAGGGAAACGTGAGTGTGCTCAGAACAAAAGAACGGTGTTTCCTACACACACGGACCATATCTAGTTCAACTCTGTTTCTGAAACTGATACAATCCACAGGTCGTCTAACATCCAATGCTTTTCAGTTAAGAGCGAGAAACGTGTGAGCTGTGTGAACAATGTAGCTTCGTTTGAGCTGAAAAGTGACTGCGTTTACCTGATAAGAATACTTGCTTGATGGAAGACACAGAGCCTGGCATTTAACTCCGTTTCTGAAGGGAAACACACAGCACAGTTCTCATCCATGAAACACACTCTGCATTAGAGCAAGAAGCACGCTCTTGCTTTCTAGAGTCTCTAATACAGGGGGAAACCTGAGTGTGCTCAGAACAAAAGAACTGTGTTTCCTACTCACGGACCATATCTAGCTCAACTCTGTTTCTGAAACTGATACAAACGACAGGTCCTCTAACATCCAATGCTTTTCAGTTAAGAGCGAGAAACGTGTGAGCTTTGTGAACAATGTAGCTTCCTTTGAGGTGAAAAGTGACTGCGTTTACCTGAAACGAAGTCTTGCTTGAAGGAAGACACACGCCTGGCATTTAACTCCGTTTCTGAAGGGAAACACACAGCACAGATCTCATCCATGAAACACACTCTGCTTCAGAGCAAGAAGCACGCTATTGCTTTCTAGAGTCTCTAATACAGAGGGAAACATGAGTGTGCTCAGAACAAAAGAACTGTGTTTCCTACTCACGGACCATATCTAGTTCAACTCTGTTTCTGAAACTGATACAAACCACAGGTCCTCTAACATCCAATGCTTTTCAGTTAAGAGCGAGAAACGTGTGAGCTTTGTGAACAATGTAGCTTCGTTTGAGCTGAAAAGCGACTGCGTTTACCTGAAACGAAGCCTTGCTTGACGAAAGACACAGTCCTGGCATTGAACTCCGTTTCTGAAGGGAAACACACAGCACAGTTCTCATCCATGAAACACAATCTTCTTTACAGCAAGAAGCACACTCTTGCTTTCTAGGGTCTCTAATACAGGGGGAAACCTGAGTGTGCTCAGAACAAAAGAACTGTGTTTCCTACTCACGGACCATATCTAGCTCAACTCTGTTTCTGAAACTGATACAAACCACAGGTCCTCTAACATCCAATGCTTTTCAGTTAAGAGCGAGAAACGTGTGAGCTTTGTGAACAATGTAGCTTCGTTTGAGGTGAAAAGTGACTGTGTTTACCTGAAACGAAATCTTGCATGTAGGAAGACACACGCCTGGCATTTAACTCCGTTTCTGAAGGGAAACACACAGCACAGTCCTCATACATGAAACACACTCTGCTTTAGAGCAAGAAGCACGCTCTTTCTTTCTAGAGTCTCTAATACAGAGGGGAACTTTAGTGTGCTCAAAACAAAAGAACTGTGTTTCCTACACACACGGACCATATCTAGTTCAACTCTGTTTCTGAAACTGATACAAACCACAGGTCCTCTAACATCCAATGCTTTTCAGTTAAGAGCGAGAAACGTGTGAGCTTTGTGAACAATGTATCTTCGTTTGAGGTGAAAAGTGACTGCATTTACCTGAAACGAAGTCTTGCTTGAAGGAAGACACAGAGCCTGGCATTTAACTCCGATTCTGAAGGGAAACACCCAGCACAATTCTCATCCATGAAACACAATCTGCTTTACAGCAAGAAGCACGCTCTTGCTTTCTAGAGTCTCTAATACAGAGGGAAACCTGTGTGTGCTCAGAACAAAAGAACGGTTTTTCCTACACACACGGACCATATCTAGTTCAACTCTGTTTCTGAAACTGATACAAACCACAGGTCGTCTAACATCCAATGCTTTTCAGTTAAGAGCGAGAAACGTGTGAGCTTCGTGAACAATGTAGCTTCATTGGAGGTGAAAAGTGACTGTGTTTACCTAAAACGAAGTCTTGCTTGTAGGAAGAAACACGCCTGGCATTTAACTCCGATTCCGAAGGGAAACACACGGCACAGTTCTCATCCCTGAAACACACTCTGCTTTATTGAAAGAAGCACGCTCTTGCTTTCTAGACTCTCTAATACAGAGGGAAACGTGAGTGTGCTCAGAACAAAAGAACGGTGTTTCCTACACACACGGACCATATCTAGTTCAACTCTGTTTCTGAAACTGATACAATCCACAGGTCGTCTAACATCCAATGCTTTTCAGTTAAGAGCGAGAAACGTGTGAGCTGTGTGAACAATGTAGCTTCGTTTGAGCTGAAAAGTGACTGCGTTTACCTGATAAGAATACTTGCTTGATGGAAGACACAGAGCCTGGCATTTAACTCCGTTTCTGAAGGGAAACACACAGCACAGTTCTCATCCATGAAACACACTCTGCATTAGAGCAAGAAGCACGCTCTTGCTTTCTAGAGTCTCTAATACAGGGGGAAACCTGAGTGTGCTCAGAACAAAAGAACTGTGTTTCCTACTCACGGACCTTATCTAGCTCAACTCTGTTTCTGAAACTGATACAAACCACAGGTCCTCTAACATCCAATGCTTTTCAGTTAAGAGCGAGAAACGTGTGAGCTTTGTGAACAATGTAGCTTCGTTTGAGCTGAAAAGCGACTGCGTTTACCTGAAACGAAGCCTTGCTTGACGAAAGACACAGTCCTGGCATTTAACTCCGTTTCTGAAGGGAAACACACAGCACAGTTCTCATCCATGAAACACACTCTGCTTTAGAGCAAGAAGCACGCTCTTGCTTTCTAGAGTCTCTAATACAGAGGGAAACATGAGTGTGCTCAGAACAAAAGAACTGTGTTTCCTACTCACGGACCATATCTAGTTCAACTCTGTTTCTGAAACTGATACAAACCACAGGTCCTCTAACATCCAATGCTTTTCAGTTAAGAGCGAGAAACGTGTGAGCTTTGTGAACAATGTAGCTTCATTTGAGCTGAAAAGCGACTGCGTTTACCTGAAACGAAGCCTTGCTTGACGAAAGACACAGTCCTGGCATTTAACTCCGTTTCTGAAGGGAAACACACAGCACAGTTCTCATCCATGAAACACACTCTGCATTAGAGCAAGAAGCACGCTCTTGCTTTCTAGAGTCTCTAATACAGGGGGAAACCTGAGTGTGCTCAGAACAAAAGAACTGTGTTTCCTACTCACGGACCATATCTAGCTCAACTCTGTTTCTGAAACTGATACAAACCACAGGTCCTCTAACATCCAATGCTTTTCAGTTAAGAGCGAGAAATGAGTGAGCTTTGTGAACAATGTAGCTTCGTTTGAGGTGAAAAGTGACTGCGTTTACCTGAAACGAAATCTTGCTTGTAGGAAGACACACGCCTGGCATTTAACTCCGTTTCTGAAGGGAAACACACAGCACAGTTCTCATACATGAAACACACTCTGCTTTAGAGCAAGAAGCACGCTCTTGCTTTCTAGAGTCTCTAATACAGAGGGGAACTTTAGTGTGCTCAAAACAAAAGAACTGTGTTTCCTACACACACGGACCATATCTAGTTCAACTCTGTTTCTGAAACTGATACAAACCACAGGTCCTCTAACATCCAATGCTTTTCAGTTAAGAGCGAGAAACGTGTGAGCTTTGTGAACAATGTATCTTCGTTTGAGCTGAAAAGTGACTGCGGTTACCTGAAACGAAGTCTTGCTTGAAGGAAGACACAGAGCCTGGCATTTAACTCCGATTCTGAAGGGAAACACACGGCACAGTTCTCATCCATGATACACACTCTGCTTTATTGCAAGAAGCACGCTCTTGCTTTCTAGATTCTCTAATACAGAGGGAAACGTGAGTGTGCTCAGAACAAAAGAACGGTGTTTCCTACACACACGGACCATATCTAGTTCAACTCTGTTTCTGAAACTGATACAAACCACAGGTCCTCTAATATCCAATGCTTTTCAGTTAAGACCGAGAAACGTGTGAGCTTTGTGAACAATGTAGATTCGTTTGAGCTGAAAAGTGACTGCGTTTACCTGAAACGAATACTTGCTTGAAGGAAGACACAGAGCCTGGCATTTAACTCCGTTTCTGAAGGGAAACACACAACACAGATCTCATCCATGAAACACACTCTGCTTTAGAGCAAGAAGCACGCTATTGCTTTCTAGAGTCTCTAATACAGAGGGAAACATGAGTGTGCTCAGAACAAAAGAACTGTGTTTCCTACACACGGACCATATCTAGTTCAACTCTGTTTCTGAAACTGATACAAACCACAGGTCCTCTAACATACAATGCTTTTCAGTTAAGAGCGAGAAACGTGTGAGCTTTGTGAACAATGTACCTTCGTTTGAGCTGAAAAGCGACTGCGTTTACCTGAAACGAAGCCTTGCTTGGCGAAAGACACAGTCCTGGCATTTAACTCCGTTTCTGAAGGGAAACACACAGCACAGTTCTCATCCATGAAACACACTCTGCTTTAGAGCAAGAAGCACGCTCTTGCTTTCTAGAGTCTCTAATACAGGGGGAAACCTGAGTGTGCTCAGAACAAAAGAACTGTGTTTCCTACTCACGGACCATATCTAGCTCAACACTGTTTCTGAAACTGATACAAACCACAGGTCCTCTAACATCCAATGCTTTTCAGTTAAGAGCGAGAAACGTGTGAGCTTTGTGAACAATGTAGCTTCGTTTGAGGTGAAAAGTGACTGCGTTTACCTGAAACGAAGTCTTGCTTGAAGGAAGACACACGCCTGGCATTTAACTCCGTTTCTGAAGGGAAACACACAGCACAGATCTCATCCATGAAACACACTCTGCTTTAGAGCAAGAAGCACGCTTTTGCTTTCTAGAGTCTCTAATACAGAGGGAAACATGAGTGTGCTCAGAACAAAAGACCTGTGTTTCCCACTCACGGACCATATCTAGTTCAACTCTGTTTCTGAAACTGATACAAACCACAGGTCCTCTAACATCCAATGCTTTTCAGTTAAGAGCGAGAAACGTGTGAGCTTTGTGAACAATGTAGCTTCGTTTGAGCTGAAAAGCGACTGCGTTTACCTGAAACGAAGCCTTGCTTGACGAAAGACACAGTCCTGGCATTTAACTCCGTTTCTGAAGGGAAACACACAGCACAGTTCTCATCCATGAAACACACTCTGCATTAGAGCAAGAAGCACGCTCTTGCTTTCTAGAGTCTCTAATACAGGGGGAAACCTGAGTGTGCTCAGAACAAAGAACTGTGTTTCCTACTCACGGACCATATCTAGCTCAACTCTGTTTCTGAAACTGATACAAACCACAGGTCCTCTAACATCCAATGCTTTTCAGTTAAGAGCGAGAAACGTGTGAGCTTTGTGAACAATGTAGCTTCGTTTGAGGTGAAAAGTGACTGCGTTTACCTGAAACGAAATCTTGCTTGTAGGAAGACACACGCCTGGCATTTAACTCCGTTTCTGAAGGGAAACACACAGCACAGTTCTCATACATGAAACACACTCTGCTTTAGAGCAAGAAGCACGCTCTTGCTTTCTAGAGTCTCTAATTCAGAGGGGAACTTTAGTGTGCTCAAAACAAAAGAACTGTGTTTCCTACACACACGGACCATATCTAGTTCAACTCTGTTTCTGAAACTGATACAAACCACAGGTCGTCTAACATCCAATGCTTTTCAGTTAAGAGCGAGAAACGTGTGAGCTTCGTGAACAATGTAGCTTCATTGGAGGTGAAAAGTGACTGTGTTTACCTAAAACGAAGTCTTGCTTGTAGGAAGAAACACGCCTGGCATTTAACTCCGATTCTGAAGGGAAACACACGGCACAGTTCTCATCCATGAAACACACTCTGCTTTATTGAAAGAAGCATGCTCTTGCTTTCTAGAGTCTCTAATACAGAGGGAAACGTTAGTGTGCTCAGAACAAAAGAACGGTGTTTCCTACACACACGGACCATATCTAGTTCAACTCTGTTTCTGAAACTGATACAAACCACAGGTCGTCTAACATCCAATGCTTTTCAGTTAAGAGCGAGAAACTTGTGAGCTGTGTGAACAATGTAGCTTCGTTTGAGCTGAAAAGTGACTGCGTTTACCTGATAAGAATACTTGCTTGATGGAAGACACAGAGCCTGGAATTTAACTCCGTTTCTGAAGGAAAACACACAGCACAGTTCTCATCCATGAAACACACTCTGCTTTAGAGCAAGAAGCACACTCTTGCTTTCTAGAGTCTCTAATACAAAGGGAAACATGAGTGTGCTCAGAACAAAAGAACTGTGTTTCCTACTCACGGACCATATCTAGTTCAACTCTGCTTCTGAAACTGATACAAACCACAGGTAATCTAACATCCAATGCTTTTCAGTTAAGAGCGAGAAACGTGTGAGCTTTGTGAACAATGTAGCTTCGTTTGAGGTGAAAAGTGACTGCGTTTACCTGAAACGAAATCTTGCTTGTAGGAAGACACACGCCTGGCATTTAACTCCGTTTCTGAAGGGAAACACACAGCACAGTTCTCATCCATGAAACACACTCTGCATTAGAGCAAGAAGCACGCTCTTGCTTTCTAGAGTCTCTAATACAGGGGGAAACCTGAGTGTGCTCAGAACAAAGAACTGTGTTTCCTACTCACGGACCATATCTAGCTCAACTCTGTTTCTGAAACTGATACAAACCACAGGTCCTCTAACATCCAATGCTTTTCAGTTAAGAGCGAGAAACGTGTGAGCTTTGTGAACAATGTAGCTTCGTTTGAGGTGAAAAGTGACTGCGTTTACCTGAAACGAAATCTTGCTTGTAGGAAGACACACGCCTGGCATTTAACTCCGTTTCTGAAGGGAAACACACAGCACAGTTCTCATACATGAAACACACTCTGCTTTAGAGCAAGAAGCACGCTCTTGCTTTCTAGAGTCTCTAATACAGAGGGGAAATTTAGTGTGCTCAAAACAAAAGAACTGTGTTTCCTACACACACGGACCATATCTAGTTCAACTCTGTTTCTGAAACTGATACAAACCACAGGTCGTCTAACATCCAATGCTTTTCAGTTAAGAGCGAGAAACGTGTGAGCTGTGTGAACAATGTAGCTTCGTTTGAGCTGAAAAGTGACTGCGTTTACCTGATAAGAATACTTGCTTGATGGAAGACACAGAGCCTGGAATTTAACTCCGTTTCTGACGGAAAACACACAGCACAGTTCTCATCCATGAAACACACTCTGCTTTAGAGCAAGAAGCACACTCTTGCTTTCTAGAGTCTCTAATACAAAGGGAAACATGAGTGTGCTCAGAACAAAAGAACTGTGTTTCCTACTCACGGACCATATCTAGTTCAACTCTGCTTCTGAAACTGATACAAACCACAGGTAATCTAACATCCAATGCTTTTCAGTTAAGAGCGAGAAACGTGTGAGCTTTGTGAACAATGTAGCTTCGTTTGAGGTGAAAAGTGACTGCGTTTACCTGAAACGAAATCTTGCTTTTAGGAAGACACACGCCTGGCATTTAACTCCGTTTCTGAAGGGAAACACACAGCACAGTTCTCATCCATGAAACACACTCTGCATTAGAGCAAGAAGCACGCTCTTGCTTTCTAGAGTCTCTAATACAGGGGGAAACCTGAGTGTGCTCAGAACAAAGAACTGTGTTTCCTACTCACGGACCATATCTAGCTCAACTCTGTTTCTGAAACTGATACAAACCACAGGTCCTCTAACATCCAATGCTTTTCAGTTAAGAGCGAGAAACGTGTGAGCTTTGTGAACAATGTAGCTTCGTTTGAGGTGAAAAGTGACTGCGTTTACCTGAAACGAAATCTTGCTTGTAGGAAGACACACGCCTGGCATTTAACTCCGTTTCTGAAGGGAAACACACAGCACAGTTCTCATACATGAAACACACTCTGCTTTAGAGCAAGAAGCACGCTCTTGCTTTCTAGAGTCTCTAATACAGAGGGGAAATTTAGTGTGCTCAAAACAAAAGAACTGTGTTTCCTACACACACGGACCATATCTAGTTCAACTCTGTTTCTGAAACTGATACAAACCACAGGTCGTCTAACATCCAATGCTTTTCAGTTAAGAGCGAGAAACGTGTGAGCTGTGTGAACAATGTAGCTTCGTTTGAGCTGAAAAGTGATTGCGTTTACCTGATAAGAATACTTGCTTAATGGAAGACACAGAGCCTGGAATTTAACTCCGTTTCTGAAGGAAAACACACAGCACAGTTCTCATCCATGAAACACACTCTGCTTTAGAGCAAGAAGCACACTCTTGCTTTCTAGAGTCTCTAATACAAAGGGAAAAATGAGTGTGCTCAGAACAAAAGAACTGTGTTTCCTACTCACGGACCATATCTAGTTCAACTCTGTTTCTGAAACTGATACAAACCACAGGTAATCTAACATCCAATGCTTTTCAGTTAAGAGCGAGAAACGTGTGAGCTTTGTGAACAATGTAGCTTCGTTTGAGCTGAAAAGTGACTGCATTTACCTGAAACGAAGTCTTGCTCGAAGGAAGACACAGAGCCTGGCATTTAACTCCGATTCTGAAGGGAAACACACGGCACAGTACTTTTCCATGAAACACACTCTGCTTTATTGCAAGAAGCACGCTCTTGCTTTCTAGAGTCTCTAATACAGAGGGAAACGTGAGTGTGCTCAGAACAAAAGAACGGTGTTTCCTACACACACGGACCATATCTAGTTCAACTCTGTTTCTGAAACTGATACAAACCACAGGTCGTCTAACATCCAATGCTTTTCAGTTAAGAGCGAGAAACGTGTGAGCTTTGTGAACAATGTAGCTTCGATTGAGCTGAAAAGCGACTGCGTTTACCTGAAACGAAGCCTTGCTTGAAGGAAGACACTGTCCTGGCATTGAACTCCGTTTCTGAAGGGAAACACATGGCACAGTTCTCATCCATGAAACACACTCTGCTTTAGAGCAAGAAGCACGCTCTTGCTTTCTAGAGTCTCTAATAGAGAGGGAAACGTGAGTGTGCACAGAACAAAAGAACTGTGTTTCCTACACACACGGACCATATCTAGTTCAACTTTGTTTCTGAAACTGATACAAACCACAGGTCCTCTGAAATCCAATTCTTTTCAGTTAAGAGCGAGAAACGTGTGAGCTTTGTGAACAATGTAGCTTCGTTTGAGCTGAAAAGCGACTGCGTTTACCTGAAAAGAATACTTGCTTGAAGGAAGACACAGAGCCTGGCATTTAACTCCGTTTCTGAAGGGAAACACCCAGCACAATTCTCATCCATGAAACACAATCTGCTTTACAGCAAGAAGCACGCTCTTGCTTTCTAGATTCTCTAATACAGAGGGAAACGTGTGTGTGCTCAGAACAAAAGAACGGTTTTTCCTACACACACGGACCATATCTTGTTCAACTCTGTTTCTGAAACTGATACAAACCACAGGTCCTCTAACATCCAATGCTTTTCAGTTAAGAGCGAGAAACGTGTGAGCTTTGTGAACAATGTATCTTCGTTTGAGCTTAAAAGTGACTGCATTTACCTGAAACGAAGTCTTGCTTGAAGGAAGACACAGAGCCTGGCATGTAACTCCGATTCTGAAGGGAAACACACGGCACAGTCTCATCCGTGATACACACTCTGCTTTATTGCAAGAAGCACGCTCTTGCTTTCTAGATTCCCTAATACAGAGGGAAACGTGAGTGTGCTCAGAACAAAAGAACGGTGTTTCCTACACACACGGACCATATCTAGTTCAACTCTGTTTCTGAAACTGATACAAACCACAGGTCGTCTAACATCCAATGCTTTTCAGTTAAGAGCGAGAAACGTGTGAGCTTTGTGAACAATGTAGCTTCGTTTGAGCTGAAAATTGACTGTGTTTACCTGATAAGAATACTTGCTTGACGGAAGACACAGAGCCTGGAATTTAACTCCGTTTCTGAAGGAAAACACACAGCATAGTTCTCATCCATGAAACACAATCTGCTTTACAGCAAGAAGCACGCTCTTGCTTTCTAGGGTCTCTAATAAAGATGGAAACGTAAGTGTGCTCAGAACAAAAGAACTGTGTTTCCTACACACGGACCATATCTAGTTCAACTCTGTTTCTGAAACTGATACAAACCACAGGTCCTCTAACATCCAATACTTTTCAGTTAAGAGCGAGAAACGTGTGAGCTTTGTGAACAATGTAGCTTCGTTTAAGCTGAAAAGTGCCTGCGTTTACCTCAAACGAATACTTGCTTGAAGGAAGACACAGAGCCTGGCATTTAACTCCGTTTCTGAAGGGAAACACACAGCACAGTTCTCATCCATGAAACACACTCTGCTTTAGAGCAAGAAGCACGCTCTTGCTTTCTAGAGTCTCTAATACAAAGGGAAACATGAGTGTGCTCAGAACAAAAGAACTGTGTTTCCTACTCACGGACCATATCTAGTTCAACTCTGTTTCTGAAACTGATACAAACCACAGGTAATCTAACATCCAATGCTTTTCAGTTAAGAGCGAGAAACGTGTGAGCTTTGTGAACAATGTAGCTTCGTTTGAGCTGAAAAGTGACTGCATTTACCTGAAACGAAGTCTTGCTTGAAGGAAGACACAGAGCCTGGCATTTAACTCCGATTCTGAAGGGAAACACACGGCACAGTACTTATCCATGAAACACACTCTGCTTTATTGGAAGAAGCACGCTCTTGCTTTCTAGAGTCTCTAATACAGAGGGAAACGTGAGTGTGCTCAGAACAAAAGAAAGGTGTTTCCTACACACACGGACGATATCTAGTTCAACTCTGTTTCTGAAACTGATACAAACCACAGGTCGTCTAACATCCAATGCTTTTCAGTTAAGAGCGAGAAACGTGTGAGCTTTGTGAACAATGTAGCTTCGATTGAGCTGAAAAGCGACTGCGTTTACCTGAAACGAAGCCTTGCTTGAAGGAAGACACAGTCCTGGCATTGAACTCCGTTTCTGAAGGGAAACACATGGCACAGTTCTCATCCATGTAACACACTCTGCTTTAGAGCAAGAAGCACGCTCTTGCTTTCTAGAGTCTCTAATACAGAGGGAAACGTGAGTGTGCTCAGAACAAAAGAACGGTGTTTCCTACACACACGGACCATATCTAGTTCAACTCTGTTTCTGAAACTGATACAATCCACAGGTCGTCTAACATCCAATGCTTTTCAGTTAAGAGCGAGAAACGTGTGAGCTGTGTGAACAATGTAGCTTCGTTTGAGCTGAAAAGTGACTGCGTTTACCTGATAAGAATACTTGCTTGATGGAAGACACAGAGCCTGGCATTTAACTCCGTTTCTGAAGGGAAACACACAGCACAGTTCTCATCCATGAAACACACTCTGCATTAGAGCAAGAAGCACGCTCTTGCTTTCTAGAGTCTCTAATACAGGGGGAAACCTGAGTGTGCTCAGAACAAAAGAACTGTGTTTCCTACTCACGGACCATATCTAGCTCAACTCTGTTTCTGAAACTGATACAAACCACAGGTCCTCTAACATCCAATGCTTTTCAGTTAAGAGCGAGAAACGTGTGAGCTTTGTGAACAATGTAGCTTCGTTTGAGCTGAAAAGCGACTGCGTTTACCTGAAACGAAGCCTTGCTTGACGAAAGACACAGTCCTGGCATTTAACTCCGTTTCTGAAGGGAAACACACAGCACAGTTCTCATCCATGAAACACACTCTGCATTAGAGCAAGAAGCACGCTCTTGCTTTCTAGAGTCTCTAATACAGGGGGAAACCTGAGTGTGCTCAGAACAAAAGAACTGTGTTTCCTACTCACGGACCATATCTAGCTCAACTCTGTTTCTGAAACTGATACAAACCACAGGTCCTCTAACATCCAATGCTTTTCAGTTAAGAGCGAGAAACGAGTGAGCTTTGTGAACAATGTAGCTTCGTTTGAGGTGAAAAGTGACTGCGTTTACCTGAAACGAAATCTTGCTTGTAGGAAGACACACGCCTGGCATTTAACTCCGTTTCTGAAGGGAAACACACAGCACAGTTCTCATACATGAAACACACTCTGCTTTAGAGCAAGAAGCACGCTCTTGCTTTCTAGAGTCTCTAATACAGAGGGGAACTTTAGTGTGCTCAAAACAAAAGAACTGTGTTTCCTACACACACGGACCATATCTAGTTCAACTCTGTTTCTGAAACTGATACAAACCACAGGTCCTCTAACATCCAATGCTTTTCAGTTAAGAGCGAGAAACGTGTGAGCTTTGTGAACAATGTATCTTCGTTTGAGCTGAAAAGTGACTGCGGTTACCTGAAACGAAGTCTTGCTTGAAGGAAGACACAGAGCCTGGCATTTAACTCCGATTCTGAAGGGAAACACACGGCACAGTTCTCATCCATGATACACACTCTGCTTTATTGCAAGAAGCACGCTCTTGCTTTCTAGATTCTCTAATACAGAGGGAAACGTGAGTGTGCTCAGAACAAAAGAACGGTGTTTCCTACACACACGGACCATATCTAGTTCAACTCTGTTTCTGAAACTGATACAAACCACAGGTCCTCTAATATCCAATGCTTTTCAGTTAAGACCGAGAAACGTGTGAGCTTTGTGAACAATGTAGATTCGTTTGAGCTGAAAAGTGACTGCGTTTACCTGAAACGAATACTTGCTTGAAGGAAGACACAGAGCCTGGCATTTAACTCCGTTTCTGAAGGGAAACACACAACACAGATCTCATCCATGAAACACACTCTGCTTTAGAGCAAGAAGCACGCTATTGCTTTCTAGAGTCTCTAATACAGAGGGAAACATGAGTGTGCTCAGAACAAAAGAACTGTGTTTCCTACACACGGACCATATCTAGTTCAACTCTGTTTCTGAAACTGATACAAACCACAGGTCCTCTAACATACAATGCTTTTCAGTTAAGAGCGAGAAACGTGTGAGCTTTGTGAACAATGTACCTTCGTTTGAGCTGAAAAGCGACTGCGTTTACCTGAAACGAAGCCTTGCTTGGCGAAAGACACAGTCCTGGCATTTAACTCCGTTTCTGAAGGGAAACACACAGCACAGTTCTCATCCATGAAACACACTCTGCTTTAGAGCAAGAAGCACGCTCTTGCTTTCTAGAGTCTCTAATACAGGGGGAAACCTGAGTGTGCTCAGAACAAAAGAACTGTGTTTCCTACTCACGGACCATATCTAGCTCAACACTGTTTCTGAAACTGATACAAACCACAGGTCCTCTAACATCCAATGCTTTTCAGTTAAGAGCGAGAAACGTGTGAGCTTTGTGAACAATGTAGCTTCGTTTGAGGTGAAAAGTGACTGCGTTTACCTGAAACGAAGTCTTGCTTGAAGGAAGACACACGCCTGGCATTTAACTCCGTTTCTGAAGGGAAACACACAGCACAGATCTCATCCATGAAACACACTCTGCTTTAGAGCAAGAAGCACGCTTTTGCTTTCTAGAGTCTCTAATACAGAGGGAAACATGAGTGTGCTCAGAACAAAAGACCTGTGTTTCCCACTCACGGACCATATCTAGTTCAACTCTGTTTCTGAAACTGATACAAACCACAGGTCCTCTAACATCCAATGCTTTTCAGTTAAGAGCGAGAAACGTGTGAGCTTTGTGAACAATGTAGCTTCGTTTGAGCTGAAAAGCGACTGCGTTTACCTGAAACGAAGCCTTGCTTGACGAAAGACACAGTCCTGGCATTTAACTCCGTTTCTGAAGGGAAACACACAGCACAGTTCTCATCCATGAAACACACTCTGCATTAGAGCAAGAAGCACGCTCTTGCTTTCTAGAGTCTCTAATACAGGGGGAAACCTGAGTGTGCTCAGAACAAAGAACTGTGTTTCCTACTCACGGACCATATCTAGCTCAACTCTGTTTCTGAAACTGATACAAACCACAGGTCCTCTAACATCCAATGCTTTTCAGTTAAGAGCGAGAAACGTGTGAGCTTTGTGAACAATGTAGCTTCGTTTGAGGTGAAAAGTGACTGCGTTTACCTGAAACGAAATCTTGCTTGTAGGAAGACACACGCCTGGCATTTAACTCCGTTTCTGAAGGGAAACACACAGCACAGTTCTCATACATGAAACACACTCTGCTTTAGAGCAAGAAGCACGCTCTTGCTTTCTAGAGTCTCTAATACAGAGGGGAACTTTAGTGTGCTCAAAACAAAAGAACTGTGTTTCCTACACACACGGACCATATCTAGTTCAACTCTGTTTCTGAAACTGATACAAACCACAGGTCGTCTAACATCCAATGCTTTTCAGTTAAGAGCGAGAAACGTGTGAGCTTCGTGAACAATGTAGCTTCATTGGAGGTGAAAAGTGACTGTGTTTACCTAAAACGAAGTCTTGCTTGTAGGAAGAAACACGCCTGGCATTTAACTCCGATTCTGAAGGGAAACACACGGCACAGTTCTCATCCATGAAACACACTCTGCTTTATTGAAAGAAGCATGCTCTTGCTTTCTAGAGTCTCTAATACAGAGGGAAACGTTAGTGTGCTCAGAACAAAAGAACGGTGTTTCCTACACACACGGACCATATCTAGTTCAACTCTGTTTCTGAAACTGATACAAACCACAGGTCGTCTAACATCCAATGCTTTTCAGTTAAGAGCGAGAAACGTGTGAGCTGTGTGAACAATGTAGCTTCGTTTGAGCTGAAAAGTGACTGCGTTTACCTGATAAGAATACTTGCTTGATGGAAGACACAGAGCCTGGAATTTAACTCCGTTTCTGAAGGAAAACACACAGCACAGTTCTCATCCATGAAACACACTCTGCTTTAGAGCAAGAAGCACACTCTTGCTTTCTAGAGTCTCTAATACAAAGGGAAACATGAGTGTGCTCAGAACAAAAGAACTGTGTTTCCTACTCACGGACCATATCTAGTTCAACTCTGCTTCTGAAACTGATACAAACCACAGGTAATCTAACATCCAATGCTTTTCAGTTAAGAGCGAGAAACGTGTGAGCTTTGTGAACAATGTAGCTTCGTTTGAGGTGAAAAGTGACTGCGTTTACCTGAAACGAAATCTTGCTTGTAGGAAGACACACGCCTGGCATTTAACTCCGTTTCTGAAGGGAAACACACAGCACAGTTCTCATCCATGAAACACACTCTGCATTAGAGCAAGAAGCACGCTCTTGCTTTCTAGAGTCTCTAATACAGGGGGAAACCTGAGTGTGCTCAGAACAAAGAACTGTGTTTCCTACTCACGGACCATATCTAGCTCAACTCTGTTTCTGAAACTGATACAAACCACAGGTCCTCTAACATCCAATGCTTTTCAGTTAAGAGCGAGAAACGTGTGAGCTTTGTGAACAATGTAGCTTCGTTTGAGGTGAAAAGTGACTGCGTTTACCTGAAACGAAATCTTGCTTGTAGGAAGACACACGCCTGGCATTTAACTCCGTTTCTGAAGGGAAACACACAGCACAGTTCTCATACATGAAACACACTCTGCTTTAGAGCAAGAAGCACGCTCTTGCTTTCTAGAGTCTCTAATACAGAGGGGAAATTTAGTGTGCTCAAAACAAAAGAACTGTGTTTCCTACACACACGGACCATATCTAGTTCAACTCTGTTTCTGAAACTGATACAAACCACAGGTCGTCTAACATCCAATGCTTTTCAGTTAAGAGCGAGAAACGTGTGAGCTGTGTGAACAATGTAGCTTCGTTTGAGCTGAAAAGTGACTGCGTTTACCTGATAAGAATACTTGCTTGATGGAAGACACAGAGCCTGGAATTTAACTCCGTTTCTGACGGAAAACACACAGCACAGTTCTCATCCATGAAACACACTCTGCTTTAGAGCAAGAAGCACACTCTTGCTTTCTAGAGTCTCTAATACAAAGGGAAACATGAGTGTGCTCAGAACAAAAGAACTGTGTTTCCTACTCACGGACCATATCTAGTTCAACTCTGCTTCTGAAACTGATACAAACCACAGGTAATCTAACATCCAATGCTTTTCAGTTAAGAGCGAGAAACGTGTGAGCTTTGTGAACAATGTAGCTTCGTTTGAGGTGAAAAGTGACTGCGTTTACCTGAAACGAAATCTTGCTTTTAGGAAGACACACGCCTGGCATTTAACTCCGTTTCTGAAGGGAAACACACAGCACAGTTCTCATCCATGAAACACACTCTGCATTAGAGCAAGAAGCACGCTCTTGCTTTCTAGAGTCTCTAATACAGGGGGAAACCTGAGTGTGCTCAGAACAAAGAACTGTGTTTCCTACTCACGGACCATATCTAGCTCAACTCTGTTTCTGAAACTGATACAAACCACAGGTCCTCTAACATCCAATGCTTTTCAGTTAAGAGCGAGAAACGTGTGAGCTTTGTGAACAATGTAGCTTCGTTTGAGGTGAAAAGTGACTGCGTTTACCTGAAACGAAATCTTGCTTGTAGGAAGACACACGCCTGGCATTTAACTCCGTTTCTGAAGGGAAACACACAGCACAGTTCTCATACATGAAACACACTCTGCTTTAGAGCAAGAAGCACGCTCTTGCTTTCTAGAGTCTCTAATACAGAGGGGAAATTTAGTGTGCTCAAAACAAAAGAACTGTGTTTCCTACACACACGGACCATATCTAGTTCAACTCTGTTTCTGAAACTGATACAAACCACAGGTCGTCTAACATCCAATGCTTTTCAGTTAAGAGCGAGAAACGTGTGAGCTGTGTGAACAATGTAGCTTCGTTTGAGCTGAAAAGTGATTGCGTTTACCTGATAAGAATACTTGCTTAATGGAAGACACAGAGCCTGGAATTTAACTCCGTTTCTGAAGGAAAACACACAGCACAGTTCTCATCCATGAAACACACTCTGCTTTAGAGCAAGAAGCACACTCTTGCTTTCTAGAGTCTCTAATACAAAGGGAAAAATGAGTGTGCTCAGAACAAAAGAACTGTGTTTCCTACTCACGGACCATATCTAGTTCAACTCTGTTTCTGAAACTGATACAAACCACAGGTAATCTAACATCCAATGCTTTTCAGTTAAGAGCGAGAAACGTGTGAGCTTTGTGAACAATGTAGCTTCGTTTGAGCTGAAAAGTGACTGCATTTACCTGAAACGAAGTCTTGCTCGAAGGAAGACACAGAGCCTGGCATTTAACTCCGATTCTGAAGGGAAACACACGGCACAGTACTTTTCCATGAAACACACTCTGCTTTATTGCAAGAAGCACGCTCTTGCTTTCTAGAGTCTCTAATACAGAGGGAAACGTGAGTGTGCTCAGAAGAAAAGAACGGTGTTTCCTACACACACGGACCATATCTAGTTCAACTCTGTTTCTGAAACTGATACAAACCACAGGTCGTCTAACATCCAATGCTTTTCAGTTAAGAGCGAGAAACGTGTGAGCTTTGTGAACAATGTAGCTTCGATTGAGCTGAAAAGCGACTGCGTTTACCTGAAACGAAGCCTTGCTTGAAGGAAGACACTGTCCTGGCATTGAACTCCGTTTCTGAAGGGAAACACATGGCACAGTTCTCATCCATGAAACACACTCTGCTTTAGAGCAAGAAGCACGCTCTTGCTTTCTAGAGTCTCTAATAGAGAGGGAAACGTGAGTGTGCACAGAACAAAAGAACTGTGTTTCCTACACACACGGACCATATCTAGTTCAACTTTGTTTCTGAAACTGATACAAACCACAGGTCCTCTGAAATCCAATTCTTTTCAGTTAAGAGCGAGAAACGTGTGAGCTTTGTGAACAATGTAGCTTCGTTTGAGCTGAAAAGCGACTGCGTTTACCTGAAAAGAATACTTGCTTGAAGGAAGACACAGAGCCTGGCATTTAACTCCGTTTCTGAAGGGAAACACCCAGCACAATTCTCATCCATGAAACACAATCTGCTTTACAGCAAGAAGCACGCTCTTGCTTTCTAGATTCTCTAATACAGAGGGAAACGTGTGTGTGCTCAGAACAAAAGAACGGTTTTTCCTACACACACGGACCATATCTTGTTCAACTCTGTTTCTGAAACTGATACAAACCACAGGTCCTCTAACATCCAATGCTTTTCAGTTAAGAGCGAGAAACGTGTGAGCTTTGTGAACAATGTATCTTCGTTTGAGCTTAAAAGTGACTGCATTTACCTGAAACGAAGTCTTGCTTGAAGGAAGACACAGAGCCTGGCATGTAACTCCGATTCTGAAGGGAAACACACGGCACAGTCTCATCCGTGATACACACTCTGCTTTATTGCAAGAAGCACGCTCTTGCTTTCTAGATTCCCTAATACAGAGGGAAACGTGAGTGTGCTCAGAACAAAAGAACGGTGTTTCCTACACACACGGACCATATCTAGTTCAACTCTGTTTCTGAAACTGATACAAACCACAGGTCGTCTAACATCCAATGCTTTTCAGTTAAGAGCGAGAAACGTGTGAGCTTTGTGAACAATGTAGCTTCGTTTGAGCTGAAAATTGACTGTGTTTACCTGATAAGAATACTTGCTTGACGGAAGACACAGAGCCTGGAATTTAACTCCGTTTCTGAAGGAAAACACACAGCATAGTTCTCATCCATGAAACACAATCTGCTTTACAGCAAGAAGCACGCTCTTGCTTTCTAGGGTCTCTAATAAAGATGGAAACGTAAGTGTGCTCAGAACAAAAGAACTGTGTTTCCTACACACGGACCATATCTAGTTCAACTCTGTTTCTGAAACTGATACAAACCACAGGTCCTCTAACATCCAATACTTTTCAGTTAAGAGCGAGAAACGTGTGAGCTTTGTGAACAATGTAGCTTCGTTTAAGCTGAAAAGTGCCTGCGTTTACCTCAAACGAATACTTGCTTGAAGGAAGACACAGAGCCTGGCATTTAACTCCGTTTCTGAAGGGAAACACACAGCACAGTTCTCATCCATGAAACACACTCTGCTTTAGAGCAAGAAGCACGCTCTTGCTTTCTAGAGTCTCTAATACAAAGGGAAACATGAGTGTGCTCAGAACAAAAGAACTGTGTTTCCTACTCACGGACCATATCTAGTTCAACTCTGTTTCTGAAACTGATACAAACCACAGGTAATCTAACATCCAATGCTTTTCAGTTAAGAGCGAGAAACGTGTGAGCTTTGTGAACAATGTAGCTTCGTTTGAGCTGAAAAGTGACTGCATTTACCTGAAACGAAGTCTTGCTTGAAGGAAGACACAGAGCCTGGCATTTAACTCCGATTCTGAAGGGAAACACACGGCACAGTACTTATCCATGAAACACACTCTGCTTTATTGGAAGAAGCACGCTCTTGCTTTCTAGAGTCTCTAATACAGAGGGAAACGTGAGTGTGCTCAGAACAAAAGAAAGGTGTTTCCTACACACACGGACGATATCTAGTTCAACTCTGTTTCTGAAACTGATACAAACCACAGGTCGTCTAACATCCAATGCTTTTCAGTTAAGAGCGAGAAACGTGTGAGCTTTGTGAACAATGTAGCTTCGATTGAGCTGAAAAGCGACTGCGTTTACCTGAAACGAAGCCTTGCTTGAAGGAAGACACAGTCCTGGCATTGAACTCCGTTTCTGAAGGGAAACACATGGCACAGTTCTCATCCATGTAACACACTCTGCTTTAGAGCAAGAAGCACGCTCTTGCTTTCTAGAGTCTCTAATACAGAGGGAAACGTGAGTGTGCTCAGAACAAAAGAACGGTGTTTCCTACACACACGGACCATATCTAGTTCAACTCTGTTTCTGAAACTGATACAATCCACAGGTCGTCTAACATCCAATGCTTTTCAGTTAAGAGCGAGAAACGTGTGAGCTGTGTGAACAATGTAGCTTCGTTTGAGCTGAAAAGTGACTGCGTTTACCTGATAAGAATACTTGCTTGATGGAAGACACAGAGCCTGGCATTTAACTCCGTTTCTGAAGGGAAACACACAGCACAGTTCTCATCCATGAAACACACTCTGCATTAGAGCAAGAAGCACGCTCTTGCTTTCTAGAGTCTCTAATACAGGGGGAAACCTGAGTGTGCTCAGAACAAAAGAACTGTGTTTCCTACTCACGGACCTTATCTAGCTCAACTCTGTTTCTGAAACTGATACAAACCACAGGTCCTCTAACATCCAATGCTTTTCAGTTAAGAGCGAGAAACGTGTGAGCTTTGTGAACAATGTAGCTTCGTTTGAGCTGAAAAGCGACTGCGTTTACCTGAAACGAAGCCTTGCTTGACGAAAGACACAGTCCTGGCATTTAACTCCGTTTCTGAAGGGAAACACACAGCACAGTTCTCATCCATGAAACACACTCTGCATTAGAGCAAGAAGCACGCTCTTGCTTTCTAGAGTCTCTAATACAGGGGGAAACCTGAGTGTGCTCAGAACAAAAGAACTGTGTTTCCTACTCACGGACCATATCTAGCTCAACTCTGTTTCTGAAACTGATACAAACCACAGGTCCTCTAACATCCAATGCTTTTCAGTTAAGAGCGAGAAACGAGTGAGCTTTGTGAACAATGTAGCTTCGTTTGAGGTGAAAAGTGACTGCGTTTACCTGAAACGAAATCTTGCTTGTAGGAAGACACACGCCTGGCATTTAACTCCGTTTCTGAAGGGAAACACACAGCACAGTTCTCATACATGAAACACACTCTGCTTTAGAGCAAGAAGCACGCTCTTGCTTTCTAGAGTCTCTAATACAGAGGGGAACTTTAGTGTGCTCAAAACAAAAGAACTGTGTTTCCTACACACACGGACCATATCTAGTTCAACTCTGTTTCTGAAACTGATACAAACCACAGGTCCTCTAACATCCAATGCTTTTCAGTTAAGAGCGAGAAACGTGTGAGCTTTGTGAACAATGTATCTTCGTTTGAGCTGAAAAGTGACTGCATTTACCTGAAACGAAGTCTTGCTTGAAGGAAGACACAGAGCCTGGCATTTAACTCCGATTCTGAAGGGAAACACACGGCACAGTTCTCATCCATGATACACACTCTGCTTTATTGCAAGAAGCACGCTCTTGCTTTCTAGATTCTCTAATACAGAGGGAAACGTGAGTGTGCTCAGAACAAAAGAACGGTGTTTCCTACACACACGGACCATATCTAGTTCAACTTTGTTTCTGAAACTGATACAAACCACAGGTCCTCTGAAATCCAATTCTTTTCAGTTAAGAGCGAGAAACGTGTGAGCTTTGTGAACAATGTAGCTTCGTTTGAGCTGAAAAGCGACTGCGTTTACCTGAAAAGAATACTTGCTTGAAGGAAGACACAGAGCCTGGCATTTAACTCCGTTTCTGAAGGGAAACACCCAGCACAATTCTCATCCATGAAACACAATCTGCTTTACAGCAAGAAGCACGCTCTTGCTTTCTAGATTCTCTAATACAGAGGGAAACGTGTGTGTGCTCAGAACAAAAGAACGGTTTTTCCTACACACACGGACCATATCTTGTTCAACTCTGTTTCTGAAACTGATACAAACCACAGGTCCTCTAACATCCAATGCTTTTCAGTTAAGAGCGAGAAACGTGTGAGCTTTGTGAACAATGTATCTTCGTTTGAGCTGAAATGTGACTGCATTTACCTGAAACGAAGTCTTGCTTGAAGGAAGACACAGAGCCTGGCATGTAACTCCGATTCTGAAGGGAAACACACGGCACAGTCTCATCCGTGATACACACTCTGCTTTATTGCAAGAAGCACGCTCTTGCTTTCTAGATTCTCTAATACAGAGGGAAACGTGAGTGTGCTCAGAACAAAAGAACGGTGTTTCCTACACACACGGACCATATCTAGTTCAACTCTGTTTCTGAAACTGATACAAACCACAGGTCGTCTAACATCCAATGCTTTTCAGTTAAGAGCGAGAAACGTGTGAGCTTTGTGAACAATGTAGCTTCATTGGAGGTGAAAAGTGACTGTGTTTACCTAAAACGAAGTCTTGCTTGTAGGAAGAAACACGCCTGGCATTTAACTCCGATTCTGAAGGGAAACACACGGCACAGATCTCATCCATGAAACACACTCTGCTTTATTGCAAGAAGCACGCTCTTGCTTTCTAGAGTCTCTAATACAGAGGGAAACGTGAGTGTGCTCAGAACAAAAGAACGGTGTTTCCTACACACACGGACGATATCTAGTTCAACTCTGTTTCTGAAACTGATACAAACCACAGGTCCTCTAACATCCAATGCGTTTCAGTTAAGAGCGAGAAACGTGTGAGCTTTGTGAACAATGTAGCTTCGTTTGAGCTGAAAAGCGACTGCATTTACCTGAAACGAAGCCTTGCTTGACGAAAGACACAGTCCTGGCATTTAACTCCGTTTCTGAAGGGAAACACACAGCACAGTTCTCATCCATGAAAAACACTCTGCTTTAGAGCAAGAAGCACGCTCTTGCTTTCTAGAGTCTCTAATACAGGGGGAAACCTGAGTGTGCTCAGAACAAAAGAACTGTGTTTCCTACTCACGGACCTTATCTAGCTCAACTCTGTTTCTGAAACTGATACAAACCACAGGTCCTCTAACATCCAATGCTTTTCAGTTAGGAGCGAGAAACGTGTGAGCTTTGTGAACAATGTAGCTTCGTTTGAGCTGAAAATTGACTGTGTTTACCTGATAAGAATTCTTGCTTGACGGAAGACACAGAGCCTGGAATTTAACTCCGTTTCTGAAGGAAAACACACAGCATAGTTCTCATCCATGAAACACAATCTGCTTTACAGCAAGAAGCACGCTCTTGCTTTCTAGAGTCTCTAATACAGGGGGAAACCTGAGTGTGCTCAGAACAAAAGAACTGTGTTTCCTACTCACGGACCATATCTAGCTCAACTCTGTTTCTGAAACTGATACAAACCACAGGTCCTCTAACATCCAATGCTTTTCAGTTAAGAGCGAGAAACGTGTGAGCTTTGTGAACAATGTAGCTTCGTTTGAGGTGAAAAGTGACTGCGTTTACCTGAAACGAAATCTTGCTTGTAGGAAGACACACGCCTGGCATTTAACTCCGTTTCTGAAGGGAAACACACAGCACAGTTCTCATACATGAAACACACTCTGCTTTAGAGCAAGAAGCACGCTCTTTCTTTCTAGAGTCTCTAATACAGAGGGGAACTTTAGTGTGCTCAAAACAAAAGAACTGTGTTTCCTACACACACGGACCATATCTAGTTCAACTCTGTTTCTGAAACTGATACAAACCACAGGTCCTCTAACATCCAATGCTTTTCAGTTAAGAGCGAGAAACGTGTGAGCTTTGTGAACAATGTATCTTCGTTTGAGGTGAAAAGTGACTGCATTTACCTGAAACGAAGTCTTGCTTGAAGGAAGACACAGAGCCTGGCATTTAACTCCGATTCTGAAGGGAAACACCCAGCACAATTCTCATCCATGAAACACAATCTGCTTTACAGCAAGAAGCACGCTCTTGCTTTCTAGAGTCTCTAATACAGAGGGAAACCTGTGTGTGCTCAGAACAAAAGAACTGTGTTTCCTACTCACGGACCATATCTAGTTCAACTCTGTTTCTGAAACTGATACAAACCACAGGTCCTCTAACATCCAATGCTTTTCAGTTAAGAGCGAGAAACGTGTGAGCTTTGTGAACAATGTAGCTTCGTTTGAGCTGAAAAGCGACTGCGTTTACCTGAAACGAAGCCTTGCTTGACGAAAGACACAGTCCTGGCATTTAACTCCGTTTCTGAAGGGAAACACACAGCACAGTTCTCATCCATGAAACACACTCTGCTTTAGAGCAAGAAGCACGCTCTTGCTTTCTAGAGTCTCTAATACAGTGGGAAACCTGAGTGTGCTCAGAACAAAAGAACTGTGTTTCCTACTCACGGACCATATCTAGCTCAACTCTGTTTCTGAAACTGATACAAACGACAGGTCCTCTAACATCCAATGCTTTTCAGTTAAGAGCGAGAAACGTGTGAGCTTTGTGAACAATGTAGCTTCCTTTGAGGTGAAAAGTGACTGCGTTTACCTGAAACGAAGTCTTGCTTGAAGGAAGACACACGCCTGGCATTTAACTCCGTTTCTGAAGGGAAACACACAGCACAGATCTCATCCATGAAACACACTCTGCTTCAGAGCAAGAAGCACGCTATTGCTTTCAAGAGTCTCTAATACAGAGGGAAACATGAGTGTGCTCAGAACAAAAGAACTGTGTTTCCTACTCACGGACCATATCTAGTTCAACTCTGTTTCTGAAACTGATACAAACCACAGGTCCTCTAACATCCAATGCTTTTCAGTTAAGAGCGAGAAACGTGTGAGCTTTGTGAACAATGTAGCTTCGTTTGAGCTGAAAAGCAACTGCGTTTACCTGAAACGAAGCCTTGCTTGACGAAAGACACAGTCCTGGCATTGAACTCCGTTTCTGAAGGGAAACACACAGCACAGTTCTCATCCATGAAACACACTCTGCATTAGAGCAAGAAGCACGCTCTTGCTTTCTAGAGTCTCTAATACAGGGGGAAACCTGAGTGTGCTCAGAACAAAAGAACTGTGTTTCCTACTCACGGACCATATCTAGCTCAACTCTGTTTCTGAAACTGATACAAACCACAGGTCCTCTAACATCCAATGCTTTTCAGTTAAGAGCGAGAAACGTGTGAGCTTTGTGAACAATGTAGCTTCGTTTGAGGTGAAAAGTGACTGCGTTTACCTGAAACGAAATCTTGCTTGTAGGAAGACACACGCCTGGCATTTAACTCCGTTTCTGAAGGGAAACACACAGCACAGTTCTCATACATGAAACACACTCTGCTTTAGAGCAAGAAGCACGCTCTTTCTTTCTAGAGTCTCTAATACAGAGGGGAACTTTAGTGTGCTCAAAACAAAAGAACTGTGTTTCCTACACACACGGACCATATCTAGTTCAACTCTGTTTCTGAAACTGATACAAACCACAGGTCCTCTAACATCCAATGCTTTTCAGTTAAGAGCGAGAAACGTGTGAGCTTTGTGAACAATGTATCTTCGTTTGAGGTGAAAAGTGACTGCATTTACCTGAAACGAAGTCTTGCTTGAAGGAAGACACAGAGCCTGGCATTTAACTCCGATTCTGAAGGGAAACACCCAGCACAATTCTCATCCATGAAACACAATCTGCTTTACAGCAAGAAGCACGCTCTTGCTTTCTAGAGTTTCTAATACAGAGGGAAACCTGTGTGTGCTCAGAACAAAAGAACGGTTTTTCCTACACACACGGACCATATCTAGTTCAACTCTGTTTCTGAAACTGATACAAACCACAGGTCGTCTAACATACAATGCTTTTCAGTTAAGAGCGAGAAACGTGTGAGCTTCGTGAACAATGTAGCTTCATTGGAGGTGAAAAGTGACTGTGTTTACCTAAAACGAATTCTTGCTTGTAGGAAGAAACACGCCTGGCATTTAACTCCGATTCCGAAGGGAAACACACGGCACAGTTCTCATCCCTGAAACACACTCTGCTTTATTGAAAGAAGCACGCTCTTGCTTTCTAGACTCTCTAATACAGAGGGAAACGTGAGTGTGCTCAGAACAAAAGAACGGTGTTTCCTACACACACGGACCATATCTAGTTCAACTCTGTTTCTGAAACTGATACAATCCACAGGTCGTCTAACATCCAATGCTTTTCAGTTAAGAGCGAGAAACGTGTGAGCTGTGTGAACAATGTAGCATCGTTTGAGCTGAAAAGTGACTGCGTTTACCTGATAAGAATACTTGCTTGATGGAAGACACAGAGCGAGGCATTTAACTCCGTTTCTGAAGGGAAACACACAGCACAGTTCTCATCCATGAAACACACTCTGCATTAGAGCAAGAAGCACGCTCTTGCTTTCTAGAGTCTCTAATACAGGGGGAAACCTGAGTGTGCTCAGAACAAAAGAACTGTGTTTCCTACTCACGGACCATATCTAGCTCAACTCTGTTTCTGAAACTGATACAAACCACAGGTCCTCTAACATCCAATGCTTTTCAGTTAAGAGCAAGAAACGTGTGAGCTTTGTGAACAATGTAGCTTCGTTTGAGCTGAAAAGCGACTGCGTTTACCT
This sequence comes from Onychomys leucogaster, assembly GCA_949786385.1. NCBI lineage: Eukaryota > Metazoa > Chordata > Mammalia > Rodentia > Cricetidae > Onychomys > Onychomys leucogaster. Next base: position 1,183,735 of record CATKUP010000088.1, read on the forward strand.
GAAACGAAGCCTTGCTTGACGAAAGACACAGTCCTGGCATTTAACTCCGTTTCTGAAGGGAAACACACAGCACAGTTCTCATCCATGAAACACACTCTGCTTTAGAGCAAGAAGCACGCTCTTGCTTTCTAGAGTCTCTAATACAGAGGGAAACATGAGTGTGCTCAGAACAAAAGAACTGTGTTTCCTACTCACGGACCATATCTAGTTCAACTCTGTTTCTGAAACTGATACAAACCACAGGTCCTCTAACATCCAATGCTTTTCAGTTAAGAGCGAGAAACGTGTGAGCTTTGTGAACAATGTAGCTTCGTTTGAGCTGAAAAGCGACTGTGTTTACCTGAAACGAAGCCTTGCTTGACGAAAGACACATTCCTGGCATTTAACTCCGTTTCTGAAGGGAAACACACAGCACAGTTCTCATCCATGAAACACACTCTGCATTAGAGCAAGAAGCACGCTCTTGCTTTCTAGAGTCTCTAATACAGGGGGAAACCTGAGTGTGCTCAGAACAAAAGAACTGTGTTTCCTACTCACGGACCATATCTAGCTCAACTCTGTTTCTGAAACTGATACAAACCACAGGTCCTCTAACATCCAATGCTTTTCAGTTAAGAGCGAGAAACGAGTGAGCTTTGTGAACAATGTAGCTTCGTTTGAGGTGAAAAGTGACTGCGTTTACCTGAAACGAAATCTTGATTGTAGGAAGACACACGCCTGGCATTTAACTCCGTTTCTGAAGGGAAACACACAGCACAGTTCTCATACATGAAACACACTCTGCTTTAGAGCAAGAAGCACGCTCTTGCTTTCTAGAGTCTCTAATACAGAGGGGAACTTTAGTGTGCTCAAAACAAAAGAACTGTGTTTCCTACACACACGGACCATATCTAGTTCAACTCTGTTTCTGAAACTGATACAAACCACAGGTCCTCTAACATCCAATGCTTTTCAGTTAAGAGCGAGAAACGTGTGAGCTTTGTGAACAATGTATCTTCGTTTGAGCTGAAAAGTGACTGCATTTACCTGAAACGAAGTCTTGCTTGAAGGAAGACACAGAGCCTGGCATTTAACTCCGATTCTGAAGGGAAACACACGGCACAGTTCTCATCCATGATACACACTCTGCTTTATTGCAAGAAGCACGCTCTTGCTTTCTAGATTCTCTAATACAGAGGGAAACGTGAGTGTGCTCAGAACAAAAGAACGGTGTTTCCTACACACACGGACCATATCTAGTTCAACTCTGTTTCTGAAACTGATACAAACCACAGGTCCTCTAATATCCAATGCTTTTCAGTTAAGACCGAGAAACGTGTGAGCTTTGTGAACAATGTAGATTCGTTTGAGCTGAAAAGTGACTGCGTTTACCAGAAACGAATACTTGCTTGAAGGAAGACACAGAGCCTGGCATTTAACTCCGTTTCTGAAGGGAAACACACAACACAGATCTCATCCATGAAACACACTCTGCTTTAGAGCAGGAAGCACGCTCTTGCTTTCTAGAGTCTCTAATACAGGGGGAAACCTGAGTGTGCTCAGAACAAAAGAACTGTGTTTCCTACTCACGGACCATATCTAGCTCAACTCTGTTTCTGAAACTGATACAAACCACAGGTCCTCTAACATCCAATGCTTTTCAGTTAAGAGCGAGAAACGTGTGAGCTTTGTGAACAATGTAGCTTCGTTTGAGGTGAAAAGTGACTGCGTTTACCTGAAACGAAATCTTGCTTGTAGGAAGACACACGCCTGGCATTTAACTCCGTTTCTGAAGGGAAACACACAGCACAGTTCTCATACATGAAACACACTCTGCTTTAGAGCAAGAAGCACGCTCTTGCTTTCTAGAGTCTCTAATACAGAGGGGAACTTTAGTGTGCTCAAAACAAAAGAACTGTGTTTCCTACACACACGGACCATATCTAGTTCAACTCTGTTTCTGAAACTGATACAAACCACAGGTCGTCTAACATCCAATGCTTTTCAGTTAAGAGCGAGAAACGTGTGAGCTTCGTGAACAATGTAGCTTCATTGGAGGTGAAAAGTGACTGTGTTTACCTAAAACAAAGTCTTGCTTGTAGGAAGAAACACGCCTGGCATTTAACTCCGATTCTGAAGGGAAACACACGGCACAGTTCTCATCCATGAAACACACTCTGCTTTATTGAAAGAAGCATGCTCTTGCTTTCTAGAGTCTCTAATACAGAGGGAAACGTGAGTGTGCTCAGAACAAAAGAACGGTGTTTCCTACACACACAGACCATATCTAGTTCAACTCTGTTTCTGAAACTGATACAAACCACAGGTCGTCTAACATCCAATGCTTTTCAGTTAAGAGCGAGAAACGTGTGAGCTGTGTGAACAATGTAGCTTCGTTTGAGCTGAAAAGTGACTGCGTTTACCTGATAAGAATACTTGCTTAATGGAAGACACAGAGCCTGGAATTTAACTCCGTTTCTGAAGGAAAACACACAGCACAGTTCTCATCCATGAAACACACTCTGCTTTAGAGCAAGAAGCACACTCTTGCTTTCTAGAGTCTCTAATACAAAGGGAAAAATGAGTGTGCTCAGAACAAAAGAACTGTGTTTCCTACTCACGGACCATATCTAGTTCAACTCTGTTTCTGAAACTGATACAAACCACAGGTAATCTAACATCCAATGCTTTTCAGTTAAGAGCGAGAAACGTGTGAGCTTTGTGAACAATGTAGCTTCGTTTGAGCTGAAAAGTGACTGCATTTACCTGAAACGAAGTCTTGCTCGAAGGAAGACACAGAGCCTGGCATTTAACTCCGATTCTGAAGGGAAACACACGGCACAGTACTTATCCATGAAACACACTCTGCTTTATTGCAAGAAGCACGCTCTTGCTTTCTAGAGTCTCTAATACAGAGGGAAACGTGAGTGTGCTCAGAACAAAAGAACGGTGTTTCCTACACACACGGACGATATCTAGTTCAACTCTGTTTCTGAAACTGATACAAACCACAGGTCGTCTAACATCCAATGCTTTTCAGTTAAGAGCGAGAAACGTGTGAGCTTTGTGAACAATGTAGCTTCGATTGAGCTGAAAAGCGACTGCGTTTACCTGAAATGAAGCCTTGCTTGAAGGAAGACACAGTCCTGGCATTGAACTCCGTTTCTGAAGGGAAACACATGGCACAGTTCTCATCCATGAAACACACTCTGCTTTAGAGCAAGAAGCACGCTCTTGCTTTCTAGAGTCTCTAATACAGAGGGAAACGTGAGTGTGCACAGAACAAAAGAACTGTGTTTCCTACACACACGGACCATATCTAGTTCAACTGTGTTTCTGAAACTGATACAAACCACAGGTCCTCAGAAATCCAATTCTTTTCAGTTAAGAGCGAGAAACGTGTGAGCTTTGTGAACAATGTAGCTTCGTTTGAGCTGAAAAGCGACTGCGTTTACCTGAAAAGAATACTTGCTTGAAGGAAGACACAGAGCCTGGCATTTAACTCCGTTTCTGAAGGGAAACACCCAGCACAATTCTCATCCATGAAACACAATCTGCTTTACAGCAAGAAGCATGCTCTTGCTTTCTAGATTCTCTAATACAGAGGGAAACGTGTGTGTGCTCAGAACAAAAGAACGGTTTTTCCTACACACACGGACCATATCTTGTTCAACTCTGTTTCTGAAACTGATACAAACCACAGGTCCTCTAACATCCAATGCTTTTCAGTTAAGAGCGAGAAACGTGTGAGCTTTGTGAACAATGTATCTTCGTTTGAGCTGAAAAGTGACTGCATTTACCTGAAACGAAGTCTTGCTTGAAGGAAGACACAGAGCCTGGCATGTAACTCCGATTCTGAAGGGAAACACACGGCACAATCTCATCCGTGATACACACTCTGCTTTATTGCAAGAAGCACGCTCTTGCTTTCTAGATTCTCTAATACAGAGGGAAACGTGAGTGTGCTCAGAACAAAAGAACGGTGTTTCCTACACACACGGACCATATCTAGTTCAACTCTGTTTCTGAAACTGATACAAACCACAGGTCGTCTAACATCCAATGCTTTTCAGTTAAGAGCGAGAAACGTGTGAGCTTCGTGAACAATGTAGCTTCATTGGAGGTGAAAAGTGACTGTGTTTACCTAAAACGAAGTCTTGCTTGTAGGAAGAAACACGGCTGGCATTTAACTCCGATTCTGAAGGGAAACACACGGCACAGATCTCATCCATGAAACACACTCTGCTTTATTGCAAGAAGCACGCTCTTGCTTTCTAGAGTCTCTAATACAGAGGGAAACGTGAGTGTGCTCAGAACAAAAGAACGGTGTTTCCTACACACACGGACGATATCTAGTTCAACTCTGTTTCTGAAACTGATACAAACCACAGGTCCTCTAACATCCAATGCTTTTCAGTTAAGAGCGAGAAACGTGTGAGCTTTGTGAACAATGTAGCTTCGTTTGAGCTGAAAAGCGACTGCATTTACCTGAAACGAAGCCTTGCTTGACGAAAGACACAGTCCTGGCATTTAACTCCGTTTCTGAAGGGAAACACACAGCACAGTTCTCATCCATGAAAAACACTCTGCTTTAGAGCAAGAAGCACGCTCTTGCTTTCTAGAGTCTCTAATACAGGGGGAAACCTGAGTGTGCTCAGAACAAAAGAACTGTGTTTCCTACTCACGGACCTTATCTAGCTCAACTCTGTTTCTGAAACTGATACAAACCACAGGTCCTCTAACATCCAATGCTTTTCAGTTAGGAGCGAGAAACGTGTGAGCTTTGTGAACAATGTAGCTTCGTTTGAGCTGAAAATTGACTGTGTTTACCTAATAAGAATACTTCCTTGACGGAAGACACAGAGCCTGGAATTTAACTCCGTTTCTGAAGGAAAACACACAGCATAGTTCTCATCCATGAAACACAATCTGCTTTACAGCAAGAAGCACGCTCTTGCTTTCTAGGGTCTCTAATACAGATGGAAACGTAAGTGTGCTCAGAACAAAAGAACTGTGTTTCCTACACACGGACCATATCTAGTTCAACTCTGTTTCTGAAACTGATACAAACCACAGGTCCTCTAACATCCAATACTTTTCAGTTAAGAGCGAGAAACGTGTGAGCTTTGTGAACAATGTAGCTTCGTTTAAGCTGAAAAGTGCCTGCGTTTACCTCAAACGAATACTTGCTTGAAGGAAGACACAGAGCCTGGCATTTAACTCCGTTTCTGAAGGGAAACACACAGCACAGTTCTCATCCATGAAACACACTCTGCTTTAGAGCAAGAAGCACGCTCTTGCTTTCTAGAGTCTCTAATACAAAGGGAAACATGAGTGTGCTCAGAACAAAAGAACTGTGTTTTCTACTCACGGACCATATCTAGTTCAACTCTGGTTCTGAAACTGATACAAACCACAGGTAATCTAACATCCAATGCTTTTCAGTTAAGAGCGAGAAACGTGTGAGCTTTGTGAACAATGTAGCTTCGATTGAGCTGAAAAGTGACTGCATTTACCTGAAACGAATTCTTGCTTGAAGGAAGACACAGAGCCTGGCATTTAACTCCGATTCTGAAGGGAAACACACGGCACAGTTCTCATCCATGATACACACTCTGCTTTATTGCAAGAAGCACGCTCTTGCTTTCTAGATTCTCTAATACAGAGGGAAACGTGAGTGTGCTCAGAACAAAAGAAAGGTGTTTCCTACACACACGGACGATATCTAGTTCAACTCTGTTTCTGAAACTGATACAAACCACAGGTCGTCTAACATCCAATGCTTTTCAGTTAAGAGCGAGAAACGTGTGAGCTTTGTGAACAATGTAGCTTCGATTGAGCTGAAAAGCGACTGCGTTTACCTGAAACGAAGCCTTGCTTGAAGGAAGACACAGTCCTGGCATTGAACTCCGTTTCTGAAGGGAAACACATGGCACAGTTCTCATCCATGTAACACACTCTGCTTTAGAGCAAGAAGCACGCTCTTGCTTTCTAGAGTCTCTAATACAGAGGGAAACGTGAGTGTGCACAGAACAAAAGAACTGTGTTTCCTACACACACGGACCATATCTAGTTCAACTGTGTTTCTGAAACTGATACAAACCACAGGTCCTCTGAAATCCAATTCTTTTCAGTTAAGAGCGAGAAACGTGTGAGCTTTGTGAACAATGTAGCTTCGTTTGAGCTGAAACGTGACTGCATTTACCTGAAACGAAGTCTTGCTTGAAGGAAGACACAGAGCCTGGCATTTAACTCCGATTCTGAAGGGAAACACACGGCACAGTTCTCATCCATGATACACACTCTACTTTATTGCAAGAAGCACGCTCTTGCTTTCTAGATTCTCTAATACAGAGGGAAACGTGAGTGTGCTCAGAACAAAAGAACCGTGTTTCCTACACACACGGACCATATCTAGTTCAACTCTGTTTCTGAAACTGATACAAACCACAGGTCCTCTAATATCCAATGCTTTTCAGTTAAGACCGAGAAACGTGTGAGCTTTGTGAACAATGTAGATTCGTTTGAGCTGAAAAGTGACTGCGTTTACCTGAAACGAATACTTGCTTGAAGGAAGACACAGAGCCTGGCATTTAGCTCCGTTTCTGAGGGGAAACACACAGCACAGATCTCATCCATGAAACACACTCTGCTTTAGAGCAAGAAGCACGCTATTGCTTTCTAGAGTCTCAAATACAGAGGGAAACATGAGTGTGCTCAGAACAAAAGAACTGTGTTTCCTACTCACGGACCATATCTAGTTCAACTCTGTTTCTGAAACTGATACAAACCACAGGTCCTCTAACATCCAATGCTTTTCAGTTAAGAGCGAGAAACGTGTGAGCTGTGTGAACAATGTAGCTTCGTTTGAGCTGAAAAGCGACTGCGTTTACCTGAAACGAAGCCTTGCTTGACGAAAGACACAGTCCTGGCATTTAACTCCGTTTCTGAAGGGAAACACACAGCACAGTTCTCATCCATGAAACACACTCTGCATTAGAGCAAGAAGCACGCTCTTGCTTTCTAGAGTCTCTAATACAGGGGGAAACCTGAGTGTGCTCAGAACACAAGAACTGTGTTTCCTACTCACGGACCATATCTAGCTCAACTCTGTTTCTAAAACTGATACAAACCACAGGTCCTCTAACATCCAATGCTTTTCAGTTAAGAGCGAGAAACGTGTGAGCTTTGTGTACAATGTAGCTTCGTTTGAGGTGAAAAGTGACTGCGTTTACCTGAAACGAAATCTTGCTTGTAGGAAGACACACGCCTGGCATTTAACTCCGTTTCTGAAGGGAAACACACAGCACAGTCCTCATACATGAAACACACTCTGCTTTAGAGCAAGAAGCACGCTCTTGCTTTCTAGAGTCTCTAATACAGAGGGGAACTTTAGTGTGCTCAAAACAAAAGAACTGTGTTTCCTACACACACGGACCATATCTAGTTCAACTCTGTTTCTGTAACTGATACAAACCACAGGTCCTCTAACATCCAATGCTTTTCAGTTAAGAGCGAGAAACGTGTGAGATTTGTGAACAATGTATCTTCGTTTGAGCTGAAAAGTGACTGCATTTACCTGAAACGAAGTCTTGCTTGAAGGAACACACAGAGCCTGGCATTTAACTCCGATTCTGAAGGGAAACACACGGCACAGTTCTCATCCATGAAACACACTCTGCTTTATTGAAAGAAGTATACTCTTACTTTCTAGAGTCTCTAATACAGAGGGAAACGTGAGTGTGCTCAGAACAAAAGAACGGTGTTTCCTACACACACGGACCATATCTAGTTCAACTCTGTTTCTGAAACTGATACAAACCACAGGTCGTCCAACATCCAATGCTTTTCAGTTAAGAGCGAGAAACGTGTGAGCTCTGTGAACAATGTAGCTTCGTTTGAGCTGAAAAGTGACTGCGTTTACCTGATAAGAATACTTGCTTGAAGGAAGACACAGAGCCTGGAATTTAACTCCGTTTCTGAAGGAAAACTCACAGCACAGTTCTCATCCATGAAACACAATCTGCTTTACAGCAAGAAGCACGCTCTTGCTTTCTAGGGTCTCTAATACAGAGGGAAACGTGAGTGTGCTCAGAACAAAAGAACTGTGTTTCCTACACACGGACCATATCTAGTTCAACTCTGTTTCTGAAACTGATACAAACCACAGGTCCTCTAACATCCAATACTTTTCAGTTAAGAGCGAGAAACGTGTGAGCTTTGTGAACAATGTAGTTTCGTTTGAGCTGAAAAGTGCCTGCGTTTACCTGAAACGAATACTTGCTTGAAGGAAGACACAGAGCCTGGCATTTAACTCCGTTTCTGAAGGGAAACACACGGCACAGTTCTCATCCATGAAACACACTCTGCTTTAGAGCAAGAAGCACGCTCTTGCTTTCTAGAGTCTCTAATACAAAGGGAAACATGAGTGTGCTCAGAACAAAAGAACTGTGTTTCCTACTCACGGACCATATCTAGTTCAACTCTCTTTCTGAAACTGATACAAACCACAGGTAATCTAACATCCAATGCTTTTCAGTTAAGAGCGAGAAACGTGTGAGCTTTGTGAACAATGTAGCTTCGATTGAGCTGAAAAGTGACTGCATTTACCTGAAACGAAGTCTTGCTTGAAGGAAGACACAGAGCCTGGCATTTAACTCCGATTCTGAAGGGAAACACACGGCACAGTTCTCATCCATGATACACACTCTGCTTTATTGCAAGAAGCACGCTCTTGCTTTCTAGATTCTCTAATACAGAGGGAAACGTGAGTGTGCTCAGAACAAAAGAAAGGTGTTTCCTACACACACGGACGATATCTAGTTCAACTCTGTTTCTGAAACTGATACAAACCACAGGTCGTCTAACATCCAATGCTTTTCATTTAAGAGCGAGAAACGTGTGAGCTTTGTGAACAATGTAGCTTCGATTGAGCTGAAAAGCGACTGCGTTTACCTGAAACGAAGCCTTGCTTGAAGGAAGACACAGTCCTGGCATTGAACTCCGTTTCTGAAGGGAAACACATGGCACAGTTCTCATCCATGTAACACACTCTGCTTTAGAGCAAGAAGCACGCTCTTGCTTTCTAGAGTCTCTAATACAGAGGGAAACGTTAGTGTGCACAGAACAAAAGAACTGTGTTTCCTACACACACGGACCATATCTAGTTCAACTGTGTTTCTGAAACTGATACAAACCACAGGTCCTCTGAAATCCAATTCTTTTCAGTTAAGAGCGAGAAACGTGTGAGCTTTGTGAACAATGTAGCTTCGTTTGAGCTGAAAAGCGACTGCGTTTACCTGAAAAGAATACTTGCTTGAAGGAAGACACAGAGCCTGGCATTTAACTCCGTTTCTGAAGGGAAACACCCAGCACAATTCTCATCCATGAATCACAATCTGCTTTACAGCAAGAAGCACGCTCTTGCTTTCTAGAGTCTCTAATACACAGGGAAACGTGTGTGTGCTCAGAACAAAAGAACGGTTTTTCCTACACACACGGACCATATCTAGTTCAACTCTGTTTCGGAAACTGATACAAACCACAGGTCCTCTAACATCCAATGCTTTTCAGTTAAGAGCGAGAAACGTGTGAGCTTTGTGAACAATGTAGCTTCGTTTGAGCTGAAACGTGACTGCATTTACCTGAAACGAAGTCTTGCTTGAAGGAAGACACAGAGCCTGGCATTTAACTCCGATTCTGAAGGGAAACACACGGCACAGTTCTCATCCATGATACACACACTACTTTATTGCAAGAAGCACGCTCTTGCTTTCTAGATTCTCTAATACAGAGGGAAACGTGAGTGTGCTCAGAACAAAAGAACCGTGTTTCCTACACACACGGACCATATCTAGTTCAACTCTGTTTCTGAAACTGATACAAACCACAGGTCCTCTAATATCCAATGCTTTTCAGTTAAGACCGAGAAACGTGTGAGCTTTGTGAACAATGTAGATTCGTTTGAGCTGAAAAGTGACTGCGTTTACCTGAAACGAATACTTGCTTGAAGGAAGACACAGAGCCTGGCATTTAGCTCCGTTTCTGAAGGGAAACACACAGCACAGATCTCATCCATGAAACACACTCTGCTTTAGAGCAAGAAGCACGCTATTGCTTTCTAGAGTCTCAAATACAGAGGGAAACATGAGTGTGCTCAGAACAAAAGAACTGTGTTTCCTACTCACGGACCATATCTAGTTCAACTCTGTTTCTGAAACTGATACAAACCACAGGTCCTCTAACATCCAATGCTTTTCAGTTAAGAGCGAGAAACGTGTGAGCTTTGTGAACAATGTAGCTTCGTTTGAGCTGAAAAGCGACTGCGTTTACCTGAAACGAAGCCTTGCTTGACGAAAGACACAGTCCTGGCATTTAACTCCGTTTCTGAAGGGAAACACACAGCACAGTTCTCATCCATGAAACACACTCTGCATTAGAGCAAGAAGCACGCTCTTGCTTTCTAGAGTCTCTAATACAGGGGGAAACCTGAGTGTGCTCAGAACACAAGAACTGTGTTTCCTACTCACGGACCATATCTAGCTCAACTCTGTTTCTAAAACTGATACAAACCACAGGTCCTCTAACATCCAATGCTTTTCAGTTAAGACCGAGAAACGTGTGAGCTTTGTGAACAATGTATCTTCGTTTGAGCTGAAAAGTGACTGCATTTACCTGAAACGAAGTCTTGCTTGAAGGAACACACAGAGCCTGGCATTTAACTCCGATTCTGAAGGGAAACACAAGGCACAGTTCTCATCCATGAAACACACTCTGCTTTATTGAAAGAAGTATACTCTTACTTTCTAGAGTCTCTAATACAGAGGGAAACGTGAGTGTGCTCAGAACAAAAGAACGGTGTTTCCTACACACACGGACCATATCTAGTTCAACTCTGTTTCTGAAACTGATACAAACCACAGGTCGTCCAACATCCAATGCTTTTCAGTTAAGAGCGAGAAACGTGTGAGCTGTGTGAACAATGTAGCTTCGTTTGAGCTGAAAAGTGACTGCGTTTACCTGATAAGAATACTTGCTTGAAGGAAGACACAGAGCCTGGAATTTAACTCCGTTTCTGAAGGAAAACACACAGCACAGTTCTCATCCATGAAACACAATCTGCTTTACAGCAAGAAGCACGCTCTTGCTTTCTAGGGTCTCTAATACAGAGGGAAACGTGAGTGTGCTCAGAACAAAAGAACTGTGTTTCCTACACACGGACCATATCTAGTTCAACTCTGTTTCTGAAACTGATACAAACCACAGGTCCTCTAACATCCAATACTTTTCAGTTAAGAGCGAGAAACGTGTGAGCTTTGTGAACAATGTAGTTTCGTTTGAGCTGAAAAGTGCCTGCGTTTACCTGAAACGAATACTTGCTTGAAGGAAGACACAGAGCCTGGCATTTAACTCCGTTTCTGAAGGGAAACACACGGCACAGTTCTCATCCATGAAACACACTCTGCTTTAGAGCAAGAAGCACGCTCTTGCTTTCTAGAGTCTCTAATACAAAGGGAAACATGAGTGTGCTCAGAACAAAAGAACTGTGTTTCCTACTCACGGACCATATCTAGTTCAACTCTCTTTCTGAAACTGATACAAACCACAGGTAATCTAACATCCAATGCTTTTCAGTTAAGAGCGAGAAACGTGTGAGCTTTGTGAACAATGTAGCTTCGTTTGAGCTGAAAAGTGACTGCATTTACCTGAAACGAAGTCTTGCTTGAAGGAAGACACAGAGCCTGGCATTTAACTCCGATTCTGAAGGGAAACACACGGCACAGTACTTATCCATGAAACACACTCTGCTTTATTGCAAGAAGCACGCTCTTGCTTTCTAGAGTCTCTAATACAGAGGGAAACGTGAGTGTGCTCAGAACAAAAGAACGGTGTTTCCTACACACACGGACGATATCTAGTTCAACTCTGTTTCTGAAACTGATACAAACCACAGGTCGTCTAACATCCAATGCTTTTCAGTTAAGAGCGAGAAACGTGTGATCTTTGTGAACAATGTAGCTTCGATTGAGCTGAAAAGCGACTGCGTTTACCTGAAACGAAGCCTTGCTTGAAGGAAGACACAGTCCTGGCATTGAACTCCGTTTCTGAAGGGAAACACATGGCACAGTTCTCATCCATGAAACACACTCTGCTTTAGAGCAAGAAGCACGCTCTTGCTTTCTAGAGTCTCTAATACAGAGGGAAACGTGAGTGTGCTCAGAACAAAAGAACTGTGTTTCCTACACACACGGACCATATCTACTTCAACTGTGTTTCTGAAACTGATACAAACCACAGGTCCTCTGAAATCCAATTCTTTTCAGTTAAGAGCGAGAAACGTGTGAGCTTTGTGAACAATGTAGATTCGTTTGAGCTGAAAAGTGACTGCGTTTACCTGAAACGAATACTTGCTTGAAGGAAGACACAGAGCCTGGCATTTAACTCCGTTTCTGAAGGGAAACACACGGCACAGATCTCATCCATGAAACACACTCTGCTTTAGAGCAAGAAGCACGCTCTTGCTTTCTAGAGTCTCTAATACAGAGGGAAACATGAGTGTGCTCAGAACAAAAGAACTGTGTTTCCTACACACGGACCATATCTAGTTCAACTCTGTTTCTGAAACTGATACAAACCACAGGTCCTCTAACATCCAATGCTTTTCAGTTAAGAGCGAGAAACGTGTGAGCTTTGTGAACAATGTAGCTTCGTTTGAGCTGAAAAGCGACTGCGTTTACCTGAAACGAAGCCTTGCTTGACGAAAGACACAGTCCTGGCATTTAACTCCGTTTCTGAAGGGAAACACACAGCACAGTTCTCATCAATGAAACACACTCTGCTTTAGAGCAAGAAGCACGCTCTTGCTTTCTAGAGTCTCTAATACAGGGGGAAACCTGAGTGTGCTCAGAACAAAAGAACTGTGTTTCCTATTCACGGACCATATCTAGCTCAACTCTGTTTCTGAAACTGATACAAACCACAGGTCCTCTAACATCCAATGCTTTTCAGTTAAGAGCGAGAAACGTGTGAGCTTTGTGAACAATGTAGCTTCGTTTGAGGTGAAAAGTGACTGCGTTTACCTGAAACGAAATCTTGCTTGTAGGAAGACACACGCCTGGCATTTAACTCCGTTACTGAAGGGAAACACACAGCACAGTTCTCATACATGAAACACACTCTACTTTAGAGCAAGAAGCACGCTCTTGCTTTCTAGAGTCTCTAATACAGAGGGGAACTTTAGTGTGCTCAAAACAAAAGAACTGTGTTTCCTACACACACGGACCATATCTAGTTCAACTCTGTTTCTGTAACTGATACAAACCACAGGTCCTCTAACATCCAATGCTTTTCAGTTAAGAGCGAGAAACGTGTGAGCTTTGTGAACAATGTAGCTTCGTTTGAGCTTAAAAGTGACTGCATTTACCTGAAACGAAGTCTTGCTTGAAGGAAGACACAGAGCCTGGCATTTAACTCCGATTCTGAAGGGAAACACACGGCACAGTTCTCATCCATGAAACACACTCTGCTTTATTGAAAGAAGCACGCTCTTGCTTTCTAGAGTCTCTAATACAGAGGGAAACGTGAGTGTGCTCAGAACAAAAGAACGGTGTTTCCTACACACACGGACCATATCTAGTTCAACTCTGTTTCTGAAACTGATACAAACCACAGGTCGTCTAACATCCAATGCTTTTCAGTTAAGAGCGAGAAACGTGTGAGCTGTGTGAACAATGTAGCTTCGTTTGAGCTGAAAATTGACTGTGTTTACCTGATAAGAATACTTGCTTGACGGAAGACACAGAGCCTGGAATTTAACTCCGTTTCTGAAGGAAAACACACAGCACAGTTCTCATCCATGAAACACAATCTGCTTTACAGCAAGAAGCACGCTCTTGCTTTCTAGGGTCTCTAATACAGATGGAAACGTGAGTGTGCTCAGAACAAAAGAACGGTGTTTCCTAAACACACGGACCATATCTAGTTCAACTCTGTTTCTGAAACTGATACAAACCACAGGTAATCTAACATCCAATGCTTTTCAGTTAAGAGCGAGAAACGTGTGAGCTTTGTGAACAATGTAGCTTCGTTTGAGCTGAAAAGTGACTGCATTTACCTGAAACGAAGTCTTGCTTGAAGGAAGACACAGAGCCTGGCATTTAACTCCGATTCTGAAGGGAAACACACGGCACAGTGCTTATCCATGAAACACACTCTGCTTTATTGCAAGAAGCACGCTCTTGCTTTCTAGAGTCTCTAATACAGAGGGAAACGTGAGTGTGCTCAGAACAAAAGAACGGTGTTTCCTACACACACGGACCATATCTAGTTCAACTCTGTTTCTGAAACTGATACAAACCACAGGTCGTCTAACATCCAATGCTTTTCAGTTAAGAGCCAGAAACGTGTGAGCTTTGTGAACAATGTAGCTTCGATTGAGCTGAAAAGCGACTGCGTTTACCTGAAACGAAGCCTTGCTTGAAGGAAGACACAGTCCTGGCATTGAACTCCGATTCTGAAGGGAAACACATGGCACAGTTCTCATCCATGAAACACACTCTGCTTTAGAGCAAGAAGCACGCTCTTGCTTTCTAGAGTCTCTAATACAGAGGGAAACGTGAGTGTGCTTAGAACAAAAGAACTGTGTTTCCTACACACACGGACCATATCTAGTTCAACTGGGTTTCTGAAACTGATACAAACCACAGGTCCTCTGAAATCCAATTCTTTTCAGTTAAGAGCGAGAAACGTGTGAGCTTTGTGAACAATGTAGCTTCGTTTGAGCTGAAAAGTGACTGCGTTTACCTGAAAAGAATACTTGCTTGAAGGAAGACACAGAGCCTGGCATTTAACTCCGTTTCTGAAGGGAAACACCCAGCACAATTCTCATCCATGAAACACAATCTGCTTTACAGCAAGAAGCACGCTCTTGCTTTCTAGAGTCTCTAATACAGAGGGAAACCTGTGTGTGCTCAGAACAAAAGAACGGTTTTTCCTACACACACGGACCATATCTAGTTCAACTCTGTTTCTGAAACTGATACAAACCACAGGTCGCCTAACATCCAATGCTTTTCAGTTAAGAGCGAGAAACATGTGAGCTTTGTGAACAATGTAGCTTCATTTGAGCTTAAAAGTGACTGTGTTTACGTGAAACGAAGTCTTGCTTGAAGAAAGACACAGAGCCTGGCATTTAACTCCGTTTCTGAAGGGAAACACACAGCACAGTTCTCATCCATGAAACACACTCTGCTTTAGAGCAAGAACCATGCTCTTGCTTTCTAGAGTCTCTAATACAGAGGGAAACATGAGTGTGCTCAGAACAAAAGAACTGTGTTTGCTACGCACGGACCATATCTAGTTCAACTCTGTTTCGGAAACTGATACAAACCACAGGTCCTCTAACATCCAATGCTTTTCAGTTAAGGGCGAGAAACGTGTGAGCTTTGTGAACAATGTAGCTTCGTTTGAGCTGAAAAGTGACTGCATTTACCTGAAACGAAGTCTTGCTTGAAGGAAGACACAGAGCCTGGCATTTAACTCCGATTCTGAAGGGAAACACACGGCACAGTTCTCATCCATGATACACACTCTGCTTTACTGCAAGAAGCACGCTCTTGCTTTCTAGAGTCTCTAATACAGAGGGAAACGTGAGTGTGCTCAGAACAAAAGAACTGTGTTTCCTACTCACTGACCATAACTAGTTCAACTCTGTTTCTGAAACTGATACAAACCACAGGTCCTCTAACATCCAATGCTTTTCAGTTAAGAGCGAGAAACCTGTGAGCTTTGTGAACAATGTAGCTTCGTTTGAGCTGAAAAGTGACTGCATTTACCTGAAACGAAGTCTTGCATGAAGGAAGACACAGAGCCTGGCATTTAACTCCGATTCTGAAGCGAAACACACGGCACAGTTCTCATCCATGAAACACACTCTGCTTTATTGCAAGAAGCACGCTCTTGCTTTCTAGAGTCTCTAATACAGAGGGAAACGTGAGTGTGCTCAGAACAAAAGAACGGTGTTTCCTACAATCACGGACCATATCTAGTTCAACTCTGTTTCCGAAACTGATACAAACCACAGGTCGTCTAACATCCAATGCTTTTCAGTTAAGAGCGAGAAACGTGTAAGCTTTGTGAACAATGTAGCTTCGTTTGAGGTGAAAAGTGACTGCGTTTACCTGAAACGAAATCTTGCTTGAAGAAAGACACAGAGCCTGGCATTTAACTCCGTTTCTGAAGGAAAACACATGGCACAGTTCTCATCCATGAAACACACTCTGCTTTAGA